>CATIUR010000001.1:378354749-379024749 GCA_949592205.1 Helichrysum umbraculigerum | reverse complement strand
TTTCATATTCCACATCTAAACATAATAGTCCCATTACCAATGTCCCTTACGTCTTATTGGCTCAACAAAGACGCAATGACCATACCTTTAAGTATCATGAATTCCTTCTTTCTTTTTTATACTTTTACGTTATTTTACACTTTTAAAGCTTCAACAAGTTAATTTGTCACATATAGAAGCACCTTTAAACATGAACTATAGTTACCAAGTATTTGTAGATATATTACTTTTTCTCCAAAAATAAAAATAAAAAACGGGGGTTAATTATAAGTCTAGTTACAGACTCTTGGGCCTATATCAAGTATAATTCAACCTTTCAAACTGGTAAAGCATAAAGCACACTACACCGCGGGCTAAATTTGACCGGATCGTTATGCTACGGTCGACATGAATGACTCTCAAATACTAATGAGAATCGGATGTAAGGTTGGTAAACATATATATAAAATAAAGGGTGGTGATTTGTACACCACTAAAATTTTGTCATACTCCATTAATTCCGCTTTAAAGTGTTGTATAGTATAACAGAGTAATGCATGTTAGTGGTGTATGATTAAATCTTGATGGTGTACAAATCACCACCCATAAATAAAAAGTATTTATCAAGTTTTACTTTCTAGAATTTTTTAGAATCTTTTAAAGACTACTTCAAATAAATTAGTTCTATAAAGTTCATTATTCCGATAAACTTATTTTATTTTTATATATCAAACAAGACTTCTAACATGAAATTTCAAAAACCATAAGCTACAAGCTTTCAGAATTATGTTAGTTTTTCCGAATCTATTTGACAAACGTATTCAAAAATTACCTTAAATACTAGTACCTCCGTCACAATACAAGTGTTCATAATTACATTTTGGTTGTCCCAAAATAAATGTCGACAATCTATTTCCACCAATCAAATGAGATTTGAATTACAGAGATGATAGTTTATCATTGATTGAAGAGGTAGGCATTTTATACCAGCGTCCATTTTACCCGTGGTTTTATTTTTGGGTGATAATTCATACACGATCAAAAATTCTCTATACATTACTAATTATATGTATTATATTGTACAACACCATACATTGGTGGCGTTAAAATCACTTTCATTTTTAAGGCCGTCTCTAAGTTTTCGGAGGCCCTGAACAAAAACTGATTAATTCCCGAAATGAGACCATGTATCTGGCTATAAGATATTGTATTTATTCTTTTTATTGCCACTCAATCAATTATGAAACAACTAGAACATACTAATTTTTTTATCTTGCATTTGACAATCAAATTATATATTACTAGCTTTTAAACCCGTGTATACACACGGGGCGTTAAACTTTTATTTAATTTTTGGGTAAATACATTTTGTCGGCATCGTACCCCCCTTGTTTGTTCCGAGTTAAGCAACCTACAATTAAAACTACCAATGTATACAACAAACTTGTTATTCTTGTATCGAGATAGGCAATATGGTAACCGGTTACCGAGGGAACCGGTAACATTAATTACGTGTCAATTTTTAATTAAAAAAAATAGGATGTGGAAATAAATAGCACACGTGGGTTAAATTAACCGGTTTCATTTTCTGATGTGGCAAATTTATTTAAAATTAATATAATTATTTGGGCTTTATCCGGGTAACTAAGGTCCACCATCATCATCATCATCTCCGTCCAACATCATCATCATCAAATCTGGACGAATTAATAAAATAAAGGATGTAGTAGTATAAAATAGGCTTTGCAATGTGACGGATTACATTAATAGGATGTAATCGTATGATTATGTTTTACTTGTTATATATTTGTTATTTTAACATTATTTGTAATTATTTTACAACTAAATCAATATGATGTTCTTGAACAATGAAAAGGAATTTGCAGATCCTTCAACCACCATATGTCCATATACCTCCGACCACCTACATAAACCACCGGACACCACCTTAAACCACCAGCAAACACTATGTAAATCGAAACTTATAAATGGATCTTTAATTGTAGATGTTTGAATCGAACTACACAAAATCGAACAAAACCATCTACAACACATATTAGCAAGTTGATTTGTGGATCTAGATCTACAAACACGAAAACGAAACTTCAAAGAAAAAAAAGAACCCAAACATGAAAAGAGATCGAACAACATCGTCGGATGCTATCAACATCGATCGGAACCCAGACATGAAACGAGTGCAACCCGCGGTAACGATGGCCGAATTGTGATTTCCGATTCCGGCGACCAGAATCTTCATTATCATCGTCTTCTTCACTGATCCGATTAACAGAACTCGACCGAATGATTATCTAGATCTCGCGACAGAAAACAATGGACGAAAATCAAGGTTTGTTGATCTGGAAATCATGATGGAAATGGAAGTGATAGAAACCATGGCACGGTGGTGATAGGAAGAAAACTCCGGCGAGAAAAGCATGGATCAGAGGATGATTGAATAATCTGTATGTATGTATCTATACATATACGTACAGATAAGGTTTTAATAAAAGAAATAATTTTTTTTATTAAATTTAATTATTTGTTTATTTTTTAGCAATTGTACTATAAGTATTAAAAGTTGTACATATTTTACACACATGGCAAAAGATCCTAGTTGGCACATGATGTGGCTGTCTAGTCATCAATTTGTAAATTGTATGTAACATCCTTATTTTAGGCCTAGGAGAATACGTTAATTTCTCTATTTTATTTGTTATTTAATAGTATTTTGAAATACTTGGTATTAATTGGATAATTGAAATTAATAGGTTAATTGGTCAAATGACTTATTGTGATAAATAAATTATTGCTTGTTTTAAGTTAATTGAGTTGATGGTATAATAAAACTTATTTCTCGCAAATGGTTTTTAGGTTCCAGACAATAGATTTAGAACGGGTATAACATTACACTGCATTATACTTGAACAAATAGGAAATGTCGACCTTCTTTTTCCATACTTCCCTGATTTTGGTTTGAACACATATATCTCAACAACACACACACATTTACACTTAGAAATCCATAGAAATCAAATTAACTATCTCTTGGAGCTGTGATTGTGTTTCTACAACTGATTATCATCATCACCTTCTTGATACCAACTCCATTGTAAGTTTATTTTCTCCATTTTCATGAATATACTTGAGTTTGAGGAAATTAGGTTAAATGCATAATGCATGTGTTGAATTTGATGTTAGATGATGTTGTTTACTATTATACCATGTTTGTTCATGATACTAGAGGTGAATTACGGTGTGAATTCGTGTTTAGTATCTGAGATTGTGATTTTTGTGGTTTTTGGTTCGAGCTGTTAGTGTTTCAGGTTTGGGTGTAGTTGCTGAAAAAGTGACAAACGCGATCCCAGCTATCATGCCGGATCGCATTCCTTAATGTAAATTTGGGTAAATTGGGTTTTCTTCTTGGGAACGCGATCCCAGCTTCATTGTTTCCGGATCGCGTTAGTAAGTGCTAAATTGAGTCGGATTGATTTTGTTCTTTGGAACGCGATCCAGACCCTTAGCCCGGATCGCGTTTGCAAGTGTAAATTGGTAACATAATATTTTGGAACTGTGGAACGCGATCCAACCACTCCTAACCCGGATCGCGTTTGCTAGTTATAATCTGACGAATTTGACAACTTGTGACTTGTGCACTTATGTTATTTAACTAATATTGAAAGTATAGCATATGCAATTATTTGACATTATATACATGATTAAATTGTATCAAACTTGATACGAAAATATAATTCGGGTTTTGATTGTGTTCTCAGATAAACCGAAGACTCAATAAAATAAGACCATTGAGTGGAGACGGTGATCGTCAAGGGTGAGTGGATCTTGGACTTTCAGTCTAAATTAGTTGTAACAATATGGTTACAACGGGTAAACTTGGTCTACTTTATATATTGGTTGTAACTTTGATTTATATACATTGTCATGATGGTTGTGGACTAATTGAATGTCGGAGGTCAACATGGATTAGGTTTGGGTACTAATACTTTGGACAACATAAGTGCTATGTACATGTGTTGTTTATTGTAAGTATGTTGTATGTAGTATTAGTAACCGAACTATCGGTTTAACCACCGTTTGACATTCAGTTGGTTTTAAGTGTTACTTAGGGGGCCACCGCGGCATGAGGGTACCTCAAGGACCACCGATCATGTTTGATTTGTTTGTTTACTGTGCTTTGATGTAGTCAATTGTTAAGCTATGTTTAGATTGATGGTTAGAGATCTATTCACTTAGCTTTGTGCTAATCCCTCCTCATCACTTCTTGCAGGTTAAGCTTTGTTGTGGGTTCAAGAAGTTTAGGTTTATGGGATGTTTGACGACTCACTCTGGTTATAAAACCGTGTTAATGGTTTAACGCTTGTTTCGGACTAAATAACACTTATCTTAAATGTTTGTAAATGTTATGGTATTTGGATTTAAATCATGTAATTGTGGATTGCCATTTTGGTTGTGTATTGTATGCAATCTAAGAAGTATTTATTATTAATGCGCTTCCGATACGTAAAAAAAATGGTTTGAAAATTTGAAGGGTGTTATAAATTGGTATCAGAGCATAGATTTGGGTGAATTGAACATGGGAGCAGTGTTCAATCCCAAATCTAATAGTGTAGTCAAACATTCCAGGGAATGGGGATTTAGCTATGATATGTGACTTGGTTAGTATTTAAGTACTAACAACTAACAGGTTGTGAGATATGTTGTGGTGCAGGATATGGCAGATAATGAAAACCCGACCGTTACTCCGAACAATGTCTCTAGGACGAATATTTCCCCTCCTGCAAACCAGAATGATATACAGGGTCAAACTGGTACTTCATTTTCGGCTGAGGATCTAAATCAAGATGAATATGTGTTACAACTTGAGGATGAATTGAATAGACTTAGGGGTGTAGAACAACAGTTCATGCGAGAGCAACAAGCTAGATCATCCCAGCAAGTCTCATAGTCTTTACCACCGTTTGTTAGCACGATACCACCTCCCGTGGTGACATCACAGATACCTACGTCTCTGCCTTATTACCACCAACAACAGCATTATGGTAATTATCAGACATCAGCTCCTTTTTCTTCTTCAGGGTCATCGGGTTATCAGATTCCGATATTTCCTCCTTAGTATCAACTGAGATTATGTTCTTTTAAGACTTTTAAATCTTGTGGACCATCTGATTACTCTGGTAGTACAAATCCCTCTGTTACTTTGGATTGGTTGAGTGATGTAGAAAGAAAATTTGAGGTATGCCGGTGTGAGGAAGAAAGCAAAGTTCCTTTTCCAGTTCAACTTCTTAAAGGTCCGGCTATGACATGGTGGGATTCCATTACTTCTGTCTTTACACCGCAACAAAGGGCGTCTATTCGATGGTCTGACTTTTACAATGAAGTGTGTAAACAATATTGTTCGGATTTTGACATGGCTCGTATTCGAAGGGAATTTCTAGATTTACACTTGACGGATAATATGACTATTGATGAGCTCATTTCCCAGTTCTCGGAAAAGCTAAGGTTTGTTCAACAATGGGTCCCTACAGAAAGGACCCAGGTGGAGCAGTTTGTTGAAGCTCTACCTCCCAGCTATAAGACCACTGTGAGATTAGCGGGTTCTCTTACCCAAGCATTTTCTTTAGCCCGTTCAGTGGATGGTGACATTCGGGCTCAAGATTTGAGTATTAAGGAGAGGTCCCCAATGAAACCAAAGGGTGAATCTACGGCTAGTCAAGGGAAGAAGAAATGGCAAGGTAATCATTAGAACAGAAAACAAAATGCTAGTGGTGGTACAGTGGATAAATCCAATTGGTGCCAGAATTGTAAATCTAGGCACACCGGTCATTGCACTCCTCAGACAGCTAGGTGTATCAAATGTCGACAGTTTGGACATAATATCAAGGATTGCCCGTTCCTAAATCATGTATGTTGGAATTGCCACAAAGAGGGGCACCGTTCGGGTATGTGTCCGGAGGCGGGGAGACAGAAAACGGGTTCGGTCACGGGGTCTTCATCTTCTGGCCAGAAAAGAAAGAATCCACCGTCTGCAACTGGCAGGGCTTTCCAAATGACAGCTGATGAAGCTGTCCGAACTGAAGATGTTATAACTGGTACCTTTCTTATAAATTATGTACCGGCTTGTGTTCTATTTGATTCCGGAGCAAATTGCTCTTTTATATCCATGCAATTATGTGAAAGACTGAAATTGACTCCCACGTGTATTACTAATCCTATTGAGGTTGAGGTAGCAAATGGTAAAATAGTTCCGGTTACCACATCGGTAACTGGAGCTAGCATTTTGATTGAGGGTCATAGTTTCCCTGTTTCCTTTATATTGATGCCCATTCCCGGTTTTGATGTGGTTTTGGGTATGGATTGGTTAAGTGAGAACAAAGCAAATATAGATTGTCATAGGAAGTTAATAAAAATCCCAATCTCTGATGAATCATATATTGTGGCTCAAGGAGAAAGGGAGAAAGGCAAAATTCCTTTGATTTCTATGATGAAAGCTAGAAAATCTCTAGCTAAGGGTTGTGACTCGTACCTATCCTATGTGGTAGATGCTAAGCTAGAAAAGAAGTCTGTTCAGGATGTTCGTGTGGTTTCCGAATATCCAGATGTTTTTCCTAATGAATTACCTGGTTTGCCCCCTATTAGGGATGTAGAATATCATATTGAGTTGATTCCCGGCTCTACCCCTATAGCTAAAGCGCCTTATAGATTAGCTCCCTCCGAAATCCGTGAGATGATGAGTCAGATTCAAGAGTTATTAGATAAAGGGTTTATTAGACCGAAAGAATGTGAAATTTCAGTGGGCTGAGCAACAAGAGTCAGCTTTTCAGACTCTGAAACAGTTATTGTGTCAGGCTCCGGTTTTAGCATTACCTGACGGGTCCGATGATTTTATTGTGTATTGTGATGCTTCTTCTGCGGGCTTAGGTTGTGTTTTGATGCAACGTGACCGTGCTATTGCCTATGCTTCACGTCAATTGAAACCTCATGAGACAAATTATCCTACCCATGACCTTGAACTAGCGGCTGTGGTTTTCGCCTTGAAGATTTGGAGGCATTATCTTTATGGTACGAAATGTGTTATTTGTACGGATCACAAAAGTCTTCAATATATGTTCTGTCAGAAAGAGCTCAATATGCGTCAAAGGCGGTGGTTGGAATTGATTAAGGATTATGATTGCGAGATTCGTTACCACCCGGGTAAGGCCAATGTTGTGGCAGATGCTTTAAGTCGGAAAGGAAAATCAGAAAAAGTGCGTTTCATGCGGTTAGAGGTTTCATCAGATTTAATTGATCAGTTAAAATCTGCACAAATGGAGGCATTGATGGATAATAACTTGAAATCTGAGGTTATGCTTAAAAGAAAAGACTTGTCGGTTGATGACTCACGTGGATTAAAGACTTTTCAATCTAGGGTCTGGGTTCCTTTGCTTGGTGGTCTTCGAGATGTGATCTTATTAGAAGCACACAAATCTAAACTGTCGATTCATCCCGCGAGTACCAAAATGTATCACGATTTAGGACCTTTGTATTGGTGGCCTACTTTGAAAGTGGATGTACCTCTATTTGTGGAATCTTGCCATATTTGTTCTCAAGTAAAAGCCGAACATCAAAAACCATATGGAGCTTTGAAACAACTTGAGATTCCCGAGTGGAAATGAGAGCATGTAACCATGGATTTTGTGACCAAATTACCTCGAACGGTTAAGGGTAACGATATGATTTGGGTAATTGTCGATAGATTGACCAAAAGTGCTCACTTTCTTGCCACTAGTGAGATGGCATCTTCGGGTAAACTGGCGCAGTTGTACATTAATGAGGTTGTGTCAAGGCATGGGATTCCGTTGTCTATAGTTTCTAACAGAGATTCTTGGTTTGCATATGGGTTTTGGCAGAGTTTACAGCGGGAATTGGGTACTGGAGTCAATTTGAGCACTGCTTATCATCCTCAGACTGATGGTTAGTCTGAGCGGACTATTCAGACTCTCGAGGACATGTTAAGGGCTTGTGTGCTGGAATTTGGAGGGTCTTGGGATTCTCACTTGCCGTTGGTAGAATTCGCATATAATAATTCTTTTCACTCTAGGCGAAAAAAGCATGAATCAGAGGATGATTGAATAATGTGTATGTATGTATCTATACATATACGTACAGATAAGGTTTTAATAAAAGAAATAATCTTTTTATTAAATTTAATTATTTGTTTATTTTTTAACAATTGTACTATAAGTATTAAAAGTTGTACATATTTTACACACATGGCAAAAGATCCTAGTTGGCACATGATGTGGCTGTCTAGTCATCAATTTGTAAATTGTATGTAACATCCTCATTTTAGGCCTAGGAGAATACGGTAATTTCTCTATTTTATTTGTTATTTAATAGTATTTAGAAATACTTGGTATTAATTGAATAATTGAAATTAATAGGTTAATTGGTCAAATGACTTATTGTGATAAATAAATTATTGCTTGTTTTAAGTTAATTGAGTTGACGGTATAATAAAACTTATTTCTCGCAAATGGTTTTTAGGTTCCAGACAATAGATTTAGAACGGGTATAACATTACACTGCATTATACTTGAACAAATAGGAAATGTCGACCTTCTTTTTCCATACTTCCCTGATTTTGGTTTGAACTCATATATCTCAACAACACACACACATTTACACTTAGAAATCCATAGAAGTCAAATTAACCATCACTTGGAGCTGTGATTGTGTTTCTACAACTGATTATCATCATCACCTTCTTGATACCAACTCCATTGTAAGTGTATTTTCTCCATTTTCATAAATATACTTGAGTTTGAGGAAATTAGGTTAAATGCATAATGCATGTGTTGAATTTGATGTTAGATGATGTTGTTTACTATTATACCATGTTTGTTGATGATACTAGAGGTGAATTACGGTGTGAATTCGTGTTTAGTATCTGAGATTGTGATTTTTGGGGTTTTTGGTTCGAGCTGTTAGTGTTTCAAGTTTGGGTGTAGTTGCTGAAAAAGTGACAAACGCGATCCCAGCCATCATGCCGGATTGCGTTCCTTAATGTAAATTTGGGTAAATTGGGTTGTCTTCTTGGGAACGCGATCCCAGATTCATTGTTTCCGGATCGCGTTAGTAAGTGCTAAATTGAGTCGGATTGATTTTGTTCTTTGGAACGCGATCCAGACCCTTAACCCGGATCGCGTTTGCAAGTGTAAATTGGTAACATAATATTTTGGAACTGTTGAACGCGATCCAGCCACTCCTAACCCGGATCGCGTTTCTAGTTATAATCTAACGAATTTGACAACTTGTGACTTGTGCACTTATGTTATTTAACTAATATTGAAAGTATAGCATATGCAATTATTTGACATTATATATATGATTAAATTGTAACAAACTTGATACGAGAATCTAATTCGGGTTTTGATTGTATTCTCAGATAAACCGACGACTCAATAAAATAAGACCATTGAGTGGAGACGGTGATCGTCAAGGGTGAGTGGATCTTGGACTTTCAGTCTAAATTAGTTGTAACAATATGGTTACAACGGGTAAACTTGGTCTACTTTATATATTGGTTGTATCTTTGATTTATATACATTGCCATGATGGTTGTGGATTAAATTGAATGTCGGAGGTCAACATGGATTGGGTTTGTGTGACAACCGTCAATTTAGGACTATAATTTAATGCCTAATCAAGTTTTAATACATGTAAATAGTTCTGTGTTAGGCTAATTAATGTATCAATTATTATATATATTGTTGAATATATATCTACAATTATGCGGTTTGTTTAAATCGTACGAATCTCAAATCGAATGAATTTCGATACAATAAATACGGACGTTGGTGACCAACTTTTATTAAATAACGATTTTATGTCAAAAATATTATTATTATAATACTTCGTATTCATTCGTACCGTACAATCAGAAAGTTACACAATTTAAAATGTAAAACGCGCAAACAAATTAACTTACCTTTTTATAATTCAAATATAATGTGATTAGTAAAATATCTAAATAAAATATGGCGTAATAAATTGTATTTTAAAATGTTCCAATCAATATTTAAAATAATTATTTAACGTTTAAACGACGGAGCAAACGAACACCGCACGGAGCGGGAACGCGGGGCGAAAATGGGGATTTAACCCCCACTTCCACCCACTTTCTTTCATTTCTCTTTTTCTCTATCTCTCTCCTCTCTTATTTCTCTCAAACAAACCCCAAACCAAAAATCATCAAAATCGCAAAATAAACACCTCAAACGACCTCGGATCTTCAAGCCCCTTTACAATAAACGACCACCTCGCGACGATCTACACTTCTATCTTTCCGGAATTTCATTTCGGCGATTTGTAAGTTTCCGACACAACTCCGAAAACTCTCGTTTTTAAGATTTATAACTTGCTAGTTGTTTGTATAACCTTGTAATGTCCTAAAATGGGTTGGGTAAAAATATTATGCCGATCGATGGCCGGAAAACGCGTTTTTGGAGTTGAAACTCCGATCAGATCCCGTACGTCGCATTTGGTCTGGAGCAGATGCGACGTAGCGACCTACGTCGCATTATATCCCCAACGTCGCATACAGCGACGCAGCCTATTACGTCGCATTGACTTGCGAACGTCGCACATAGCGACGCAGACCTTAACGTCGCAAAAACGAACCTACGTCGCATGAGCGACGTAGCACCCTACGTCGCTATTGACTTAGCACTGTTGACCTTAGCGACGTAACCCTTTACGTCGCAAAACTCTTACGTCGCAGCCTACGTCGCAGGCTACGTCGCACAAAACAGAATATTCAAAACTCAAAATTTTCGAAGTCAAAGTTACTGTAGCAATTCACTGTAGCAACAATATAATAACCTTTTGAACTATTGTTACAACCGTCACCAACGGGCCGTACGCGTTTTCAAAACATACTTCAACACTCAAACAAGTCGTTGTAACTTGTGTCAATTCAATCAAACAAGTCGTAGTAACTTGTAACAATACAATCAACCAAATCGGGGTAATTTGGACATTAAGTTAGACAAACAATTCAAATGGTAGTCTTTCGAGATACCAATACAATTAATAACAATTCGCGTGTCGTGGACACATTCAGGTTTCAAGTCTTTGGACACCAACACACTGCTAATTACTTCAAGTTTAATTGCTTAACATTCCAAGACTCAGGTGAGTTTCATAGCCCCATTTTCACTACTTTTACCAGGGGTGTGATATTACTACTTCATTTGTTTTACAAGTAGAACGCAAGTGCCAAACTTCAAATACTACATGAGTTTCAAGCTAATCAATTTAAAGTCCTCCATAAGCATAGTCTCTAGTATTTTATAGCGTGAATGTTAGTATATGATATCATATGGGATTGACAATCCTCATCCGGGTTAGCACGCACTAATCGGTCAAACGGATGTATTAGCATTTGGGAAGACGAGTGTTGATTAGGCACTCGTAGGAGGCAAATCATGTTAGGTTTCCTTAATTGGGCCTGACAAATCAGTTAAGCTCAGACTATGTGCTCATGGACAGTATAACTTTTATTTTGCTTAAGTGCATTTTAAATTCATTATAAATCTTGCGGTTCTGACAATTATACATTGACATACAAACCTGTGAGCTCACCAGCGTTTTCGCTGACCCATTTTAGTATATATCACAGGTACCCAGCAGTAGGTTGACTGCACAAGCAGGGATTTCTAGCTCGAGTCAGCATACATACAATTAGAGATTGGACTGCATTATTATATTTTGTAAAAGTAATTATGCCATGTAATCTCTCAATTTCAGGAACCGAGCTAGTGCAATATTATTTTTGATGTAAACGTTAACTTATTAATACAAGTTTAAAACGACGCATATAGTGGTCGTTCATTATTATCTTTGTGCTTTGTATATTGATTAGTGGCACCCAAATCAAGCTTCCGCAAATCATTAAATTTGGGGGTGTCACAGATTGGTATCAAAGCCTAAGGTTATAGTGAACTAGGTTGCATTTAGTGGGCCTAGACTATGACCGTTAGGCAGTATTCCTTATTAGTTATGACTAGTTCAGAGATTACATCATACGACTTTAATTTAACATAGCCTGATCAACTATGTACAATTAAAGAAAGATGATGAAAAATCTGAAAGAGTTATGTTGAACAGGAATGCATTAGTTGACTCTGACCTCGAGAGAAACGGGACTCAAAACACGTCTGTGCTAGACACTCAATAGGTTGTTATGTGATATACATATATACATGAATAGACCTCATTACAACTTTAGGCTATATTATATTATATGAATATAGGCCTCTTTCTTTCAAACGTTTTGTCTCGAGATGACAAACACACCACTAGTTCATCATACTCGGACTAGTATCTTATTTCATTTCCTTGTTCTTTCTTACTCAGCATCATGCCTCCACGTCGTCAAATTACCCTTAGCGAAGCTGAGATCGCGGGAATCATTGCCCGCAGTGTGACCGAAGCCTTGGCTACCCGAACACCACCCGGTAGCGAGGACACAGCAACCAATACTCCACCGCCCAAACCCTGCTCCTATAAGGACTTTCTTAGCTGTAAACCGCTATACTTCAAGGGCACGGAAGGTGCCATTGGCTTAATCCGTTGGATTGAGCGCATGGAATCTGTTTTCAGTCTCTGCGACTGCACTGAGAACAACAAGGTCAAATTCGCTGCTTACACCTTTCAGGAAGGTGCACTCACGTGGTGGAAAACCCACGCAAACTCTGTAGGCCTCGAGATTGCAAACCGACTTCCTTGGGTCGAACTGAAGAAGAAACTGACAGAAAAGTACTGTCCTGAAGAAGAATTGCACAGGCTGGAGGAAGAATTCTGGCATCTGGAGGTGCAGGGAAATGATGTTGCTGAATATACCACCAAGTTTCAGCAGTTTGCCTTATTATGCCCGGGTTTGGTCGAACCAGAAAGTAAGGGCATTAAGAAATACATTCGTGGACTCCCCGAGAACATCCAAGGAAACGTCGCCTCATCCAAACCAACCACTACTGAGAGTGCCATTCGATTGGCCCACGAACTCATGGCCCTAGTTGTCAGCCGTGAGACCTCCAACACCTCATCCTCCAACAAACGCAAATCCACTGAACACTACCACAACTCAAGCAAGAAAAACAACGCCATCCAAGTCTACACCACCAACTCTGAAACCACCCGCAACTACACCGGGGACAGACCTTATTGTCCCAAGTGTAACTACCACCATTTTGGTCAGTGCGGTACTCCTTGCAACAACTGCAGGAGGCAAGGGCATTTGACTAAGGATTGCCGAGCTCCCAAATCCAACAACAACCCCTCTGACAGAAATACCCGACAACCTAAGTCCTGCTACGAATGTGGAAACCCAGGACACTTCAGGGATTCTTGCCCAAAATTGAAGAATAAGGGCAACAACAACAACAACAACAACCACCGCAACAACAACAACACCAAAAGTAGCGCCTTCGTGATCAACTCAGGGGACGCCCGTCAGGACCCGAATGTGGTCACGGGTATGTTCCTCCTCAACAATTTAACTGCTTCTATTCTGTTTGATACTGGTGCCGATAGGAGTTTTATTTCCGATGAATTTTGCCCTCTACTTGACATTACACCTGTTGCTTTAGACGTTAAGTACACCGTAGAGCTAGCAAATGGCAAGCTGATAGAAACCGATAGTGTGATACCTAATTGCACTTTAAATCTAGCCGACGAAACCTTCCCCATAGATCTTATGCCTATTGAGATAGGAAGTTTCGATGTCATCGTAGGCATGGACTGGTTATCCAAACATCGCGCCGAAATCATCTGCTATGACAAAATTGTTCGCATACCTCTCACTGTCGGTAGAATCCTAGTCATACAGGGGGAGACCGGAGGGACGAGGCTCAACCTCATATCTTGTTTAAAAACCCGAAAATTTCTGAGAAAGGGTTATCCTGCAATCCTCGCGCACATCATGGAGAAAAAGTCGGAGGAGAAGCGACTTGAGGATGTTCCAATTGTTCGAGACTTTCCAGAAGTCTTTCCTGAAGAACTACCTGGTCTACCACCACCAAGACAGGTTGAGTTCTCAATCGATCTTGTACCAGGTGCTGCGCCTGTGGCCCGAGCACCATACCGTTTAGCTCCATCCGAACTTCAGGAGTTGTCCACCCAGTTACAGGAACTCCTGGAACGAGGGTTTATCAGGCCGAGTTCTTCACCTTGGGGAGCTCCGGTCCTATTCGTTAAGAAGAAAGATGGTTCCTTTCGAATGTGTATCGACTATCGAGAGTTGAACAAGTTAACTGTCAAGAACCGGTATCCACTTCCTCGAATCGATGATTTGTTCGACCAACTGCAAGGGTCGAGTTGTTATTCAAAGATTGATCTCCGATCCGGTTATCATCAATTGCGTGTTCGCGATGCCGATATTCCGAAAACCGCTTTCAGAACCCGTTATGGGCATTACGAATTCCAAGTGATGCCATTCGGCCTAACCAACGCACCGGCGGTATTCATGGATCTTATGAATCGGGTGTGCAAGCCTTATCTTGACAAATTTGTCATTGTCTTCATCGACGACATCCTTATATATTCACGAAACAAAGAAGAACACGAGCAACACCTCAAAACCATCCTTGAACTGCTTAAACACGAGGAGCTCTATGCCAAGTTCTCTAAGTGTGAGTTCTGGATCAAAACCGTTCAATTCCTTGGTCACGTGATTGACAGTCAGGGGATTCACGTTGACCCGTCAAAAATCGAGGCTATCAAAGATTGGCAATCGCCAACCACTCCAACCGAAGTACGGCAGTTTTTGGGACTTGCCGGGTACTATCGAAGATTCATTGAAAATTTCTCCAAGATAGCCATACCACTCACGACTCTGACCCAGAAAGACAAAAAGTTTGACTGGACTGAGAAACAAGAGTCGGCATTTCAACTCTTAAAGCAAAAGCTTTGCAGTGCTCCTATCCTATCATTACCCGAAGGCACCGATGATTTCGTGGTATACTGCGATGCTTCTCATCAAGGTCTCGGTTGTGTGCTCATGCAACGAGACAAAGTCATAGCTTATGCTTCCCGACAGCTCAAGATTCATGAAAAGAATTACACCACCCACGACCTCGAGCTAGGAGCTGTCGTTTTTGCCCTCAAAATCTGGAGACATTACCTTTATGGCACCAGATGTACAATCTTTACCGACCATAAAAGCCTTCAACACATATTCGATCAGAAGGATCTCAACATGAGGCAACGTCGATGGGTCGAGTTGCTTACCGATTACGACTGTGAACTCAAATATCATCCAGGCAAAGCAAATGTTGTTGCTGACGCCCTCAGTCGAAAAGAGCGAGTGAAACCACTTCGGGTTCGAGCCCTCAGTATGACCATTCACAACAATTTAAACATTCAAATTCTCACTGCTCAACTCGAAGCCTTAAAACCCGAACATGTCAAAGATGAAGCCTTGCGGGGCATGGATAAACAGCTTGAAATCAGACCTAACGGGATTAGGTATTTCTCAAACCGAATCTGGTTGCCTAAAATTGGGAACCTACGAGACTTGGTGATGGATGAAGCTCACAAGTCTAAATATTCTATCCATCCGGGATCCGATAAAATGTACCACGGTATCAAGGACTTCTACTGGTGGCCAAACATGAAATCTGAAATCGCCACCTATGTCAGCAAGTGCCTTACTTGCTCCAAAGTCAAAATCGAATATCAAAAACCTTCTGGTTTACTTCAGCAACCCAGTCTTCCTGAATGGAAATGGGAACAAATTTCCATGGACTTCATAACCAAACTACCCAAATCCTCAAACGGTTGCGATTCCATTTGGGTGATCGTGGATCGTCTCACAAAGTCTGCTCACTTCCTAGCAATCAAGGAATCCGACAAAATGGAACGCCTCACCAACATTTATCTGAAAGAAATCGTGACCAAACACGGTGTTCCAATCTCCATTATCTCGGATAGAGATAGTCGTTTCACTTCACAATTTTGGCAATCACTTCAAAAATCTCTGGGTACTCGACTTGATATGAGTACCGCATACCATCCTCAAACAGACGGCCAAAGTGAACGAACCATTCAAATACTGGAAGACATGCTACGGGCCTGCGTAGTAGACTTCGGCGTAAACTTGGAAAAACATCTACCATTGTGCGAGTTCTCGTACAACAACAGTTATCATACCAGCATCAAGGCTGCTCCCTTCGAGGCACTGTACGGTCGTAAGTGCCGGTCACCTATCTGTTGGACTGAAGTTGGGGATAGCCAACTCACAGGTCCAGAAATCATTCACGAGACGACCGAGAAAATCGTTGAAATTCAAAACAAACTCAAAGCCGCGCGTGATCGTCAGAAAAGTTATGCTGACGTGAGACGCAAACCACTCGAGTTCCAAGTTGGGGATCGAGTTCTACTCAGAGTATCGCCTTGGAAAGGCGTAATCCGATTTGGTAAACGAGGGAAGTTAAATCCCAGATACATTGGACCATTCGAGATCCTCGAAAGGATTGGTCCAGTGGCTTATCGATTGCAGCTGCCATCTGAACTCAGCAGCGTGCATCCCACATTTCATGTTTCAAATCTGAAGAAGTGTCTGTCTGATGAGACACTTATCATTCCACTCGATGAAATTCGAGTTGACGAAAAACTTCACTTTGTTGAGGAACCCGCTGAAATCATGGACCGTGAGGTCAAACAACTTAAACAAAGTCGTATTCCCATTGTCAAGGTTAGGTGGAATTCGCGGCGCGGTCCGGAATTCACCTGGGAACGGGAAGACCAAATGCGACTCAAGTATCCTCAACTCTTCACTGATTCAACGTCAAACACCACTTCAACATAAATTTCGGGACGAAATTCTTCTAACAGGGGGAGAATGTGACAACCGTCAATTTAGGACTATAATTTAGTGCCTAATCAAGTTTTAATACATGTAAATAGTTCTGTGTTAGGCTAATTAATGTATCAATTATTATATATATTGTTGAATATATATCTACAATTATGCGGTTTGTTTAAATCGTACGAATCTCAAATCGAATGAATTTCGATACAATAAATACGGACGTTGGTGACCAACTTTTATTAAATAACGATTTTATGTCAAAAATATTATTATTATAATACTTCGTATTCATTCGTACCGTACAATCAGAAAGTTACACAATTTAAAATGTAAAACGCGCAAACAAATTAACTTACCTTTTTATAATTCAAATATAATGTGATTAGTAAAATATCTAAATAAAATATGGCGTAATAAATTGTATTTTAAAATGTTCCAATCAATATTTAAAATAATTATTTAACGTTTAAACGATGGAGCAAACGAACACCGCACGGAGCGGGAACGCGGGGCGAAAATGGGGATTTAACCCCCACTTCCACCCACTTTCTTTCATTTCTCTTTTTCTCTATCTCTCTCCTCTCTTATTTCTCTCAAACAAACCCCAAACCAAAAATCATCAAAATCGCAAAATAAACACCTCAAACGACCTCGGATCTTCAAGCCCCTTTACAATAAACGACCACCTCGCGACGATCTACACTTCTATCTTTCCGGAATTTCATTTCGGCGATTTGTAAGTTTCCGACACAACTCCGAAAACTCTCGTTTTTAAGATTTATAACTTGCTAGTTGTTTGTATAACCTTGTAATGTCCTAAAATGGGTTGGGTAAAAATATTATGCCGATCGATGGCCGGAAAACGCGTTTTTGGAGTTGAAACTCCGATCAGATCCCGTACGTCGCATTTGGTCTGGAGCAGATGCGACGTAGCGACCTACGTCGCATTATATCCCCAACGTCGCATACAGCGACGCAGCCTATTACGTCGCATTGACTTGCGAACGTCGCACATAGCGACGCAGACCTTAACGTCGCAAAAACGAACCTACGTCGCATGAGCGACATAGCACCCTACGTCGCTATTGACTTAGCACTGTTGACCTTAGCGACGTAACCCTTTACGTCGCAAAACTCTTACGTCGCAGCCTACGTCGCAGGCTACGTCGCACAAAACAGAATATTCAAAACTCAAAATTTTCGAAGTCAAAGTTACTGTAGCAATTCACTGTAGCAACAATATAATAACCTTTTGAACTATTGTTACAACCGTCACCAACGGGCCGTACGCGTTTTCAAAACATACTTCAACACTCAAACAAGTCGTTGTAACTTGTGTCAATTCAATCAAACAAGTCGTAGTAACTTGTAACAATACAATCAACCAAATCGGGGTAATTTGGACATTAAGTTAGACAAACAATTCAAATGGTAGTCTTTCGAGATACCAATACAATTAATAACAATTCGCGTGTCGTGGACACATTCAGGTTTCAAGTCTTTGGACACCAACACACTGCTAATTACTTCAAGTTTAATTGCTTAACATTCCAAGACTCAGGTGAGTTTCATAGCCCCATTTTCACTACTTTTACCAGGGGTGTGATATTACTACTTCATTTGTTTTACAAGTAGAACGCAAGTGCCAAACTTCAAATACTACATGAGTTTCAAGCTAATCAATTTAAAGTCCTCCATAAGCATAGTCTCTAGTATTTTATAGCGTGAATGTTAGTATATGATATCATATGGGATTGACAATCCTCATCCGGGTTAGCACGCACTAATCGGTCAAACGGATGTATTAGCATTTGGGAAGACGAGTGTTGATTAGGCACTCGTAGGAGGCAAATCATGTTAGGTTTCCTTAATTGGGCCTGACAAATCAGTTAAGCTCAGACTATGTGCTCATGGACAGTATAACTTTTATTTTGCTTAAGTGCATTTTAAATTCATTATAAATCTTGCGGTTCTGACAATTATACATTGACATACAAACCTGTGAGCTCACCAGCGTTTTCGCTGACCCATTTTAGTATATATCACAGGTACCCAGCAGTAGGTTGACTGCACAAGCAGGGATTTCTAGCTCGAGTCAGCATACATACAATTAGAGATTGGACTGCATTATTATATTTTGTAAAAGTAATTATGCCATGTAATCTCTCAATTTCAGGAACCGAGCTAGTGCAATATTATTTTTGATGTAAACGTTAACTTATTAATACAAGTTTAAAACGACGCATATAGTGGTCGTTCATTATTATCTTTGTGCTTTGTATATTGATTAGTGGCACCCAAATCAAGCTTCCGCAAATCATTAAATTTGGGGGTGTCACAGTTTGGGTACTAATACTTTGGACAACATAAGTGCTATGTACATGTGTTGTTTATTGTAAGTATGTTGTATGTAGTATTAGTAACCGAACTATCGGTTTAACCACTGTTTGGCATTCAGTTGGTTTTAAGTGTTACTTGGGGGCCACCGCGGCATGAGGGTACCTCAAGGACCACCGATCCTGTTTGATTTGTTTGTTTACTATGATTTGTTGTAGTCAATTGTTAAGCTATGTTTAGATTGATGGTTAGAGATCTATTCACTTAGCTTTGTGCTAATCCCTCCTCATCACTTCTTGCAGGTTAAGCTTTGTTGTGGGTTGCAAGAAGTTTAGGTTTATGGGATGTTTGACGACTCACTCTGGTTATAAAACCGTGTTAATGGTTTAACGCTTGTTTCGGACTAAATAACACTTATCTTAAATGTTTGTAAATGTTATGGTATTTGGATTTAAATCATGTAATTGTGGATTGCCATTTTGGTTGTGTATTGTATGCAATCTAAGAAGTATTTATTATTAATGCGCTTCCGATACGTAAAAAAAAAAAATGGTTTGAAAATTTGAAGGGTGTTATATTGTAACAGGTAAAAACATAGTTTGCATAGATTGTAGCACATAAATTACCAGTTTACTGCATACAGTGGGAGTTTTAATGGTAGGTTGCTTAACTCGGAACAAACAAGGGGGGTACGATACCGACAAAATATATTTAGCCTTAATTTTTATAGGTATGAAAATTGTATATGATTAAATTCTAACATTTTATCTTACTTCGAATTTTCAATGGTGGTTGAATCTAAATTATTAATGATTAAATCTATATCTTAAGCAATATATCGGTAATCATATATCGATTCCGAATAATAGATCCGGTTGTTTAGTTGACAAAAAAAAAATCCGATAGAAAAAAAGGTTGATTAAAAGAAGCGAAAAAAAATAATATCTCTAATGATTATTAGCATATAAGGATGTTCTAATAGTTAAGAGTTGTCAATTTAGAAAATATTAACTTTAAACTTATCTCAAAAGTATATATTAAAGTTATTTGAATCATGCATTTTATAAAAATCATTGATAATTATGTTGTAAATTCCCTTATAAATAATTGAGAAATTTAAAGGGTGTTATTTTTAAATTCTAGTGAAATTGAAGGACTCAATTGACCGTTTGAAAATTTATTTAATTGATGATATCATAAAGGTTAATCATATATTATATTTAAGATAAGATATACACACTCATACCCATAAACACAAATATTTTAATACCTCAATAATTCAGAGACCTTTTTAACGGTCGATCACTTTACCCACAGTTAACCCAAGCCTATTTTAACATAAGAAAGAGATGGGATCATTAAAGTATGTGTTTTTTCTAGAGAATGGGAGAACCAATCAGATTTCACCATTCTCATTAAAGGTGGAGGGGTATTTCAGTCATTTGCACATTACTCCAGAAAAAAGGAAAATAAACAAACATAAAAAAAATCTGATACAGAACATCACGCACGCAGTACTTTTTTTAGGGTTTTACATATCACGATTGAAGAAGCTAGGGTTTCAAAGTTCAAAATCGAGTGAACAAACAATAAGCTGAAGAAAAAATGATTCGGATTCAACGTATGAACATCGCGTTACAGGTATTTTGCTGAGATCGGACACTTTTTAGGGTTTTACACTCGCGATTGAAGAATCTATGGTTTCGGAGTTCAAAATCGAGTGAACAAACAAGCAATTGAAGAAACAACGATTGAGATTGAACGTACGAACATAGCATTACAGGTAATTTGCTGCGATTTGTAAAAAGATCTAATTAATAGAGTTGCAATATCTCATGATTAAAAGATTTAATTTCATCGAATTGATGCTCTAAAACTAATGTGATGTTATGTTATTTGTGATTTCTGATTATGTAAATTTCTCTTCTATAGAACTATTAGTCAACAAAAAAAAATGGTAGATTTCAAAGAATACACAGTAACTCAGGATGAGGAGCATATTGAAGAGGCGCATTTTGAAGAGAATGCTACAGGTAACTATAGAAAAATATATTGCAAACATAACTTGTGATGATATGTTTATAACACACGTGTTTATGATTTTCTGTTAAATACATATGTTACTGAGAATAACACAGGTCTTAGTGTTAATAACACATGTGTTACGATTTATAAAACTCTTATATTAACACATCATGACTATCTAAATTATATATGTGTTATAGATAATAACACATGTGTTATTATTGCTAAATATGATGTCATTGTGTTAAAAAGCACACATGATTGCGAATATCTGATAACATATGCGTTAGTAGTTAAAACACGTGTGTTAGTAATTATAGCACATGTATTAATAGTTATCACACATGTGACCTACAGAGTTGAGAAAATGAAAGAGACGTTCAGAGACAAGTGAATTTGAGAAATTCACATATGAAAGCGACATCCACTTAGATGATTGCATCATGTTTATAGGAAATGACGAAAAGAAGCTTGTTGATTTGGTGCAAAAGAAGAAGAAGATTCAGACAGAATGGGAGGCTTCTTCATCCAATGTTAAACCTCTATCAAAGACAGATATCATTGAAAAATTGCACGGGATTACAAAACCCGATGTTGTTGAAATACAAAATCATGAAGTCTCATGATACATAGGTTGCGCAAATGATGGACAGTTACAAAGTATACAGCAGAAGGAGAAGGCAAAAAAAGAAGAAAGGAATAAATCCCAAAACGTGCAAAATATATGGAATGACGAACCATAACAGGCAGTCATGTATAAGGAAGCAAGAAGAGGCGGAAGCAAAGAGAATAGCAAAAAGAAAAAGAAGCACAAAATATTAAAAATGAAAATTAAAATACATTGACAGTGGTACTTTTATTACATGTAATTATTAGTTACATATGATACAAACATTAGAATTGATAGCATTTGATACTATTTAATCAAACATTAGCTTCTCATTTAACTTGTGTTTTTTGAACCATATGTTGTGTTGATAACACATTTAGTGTGTTGTGTTTTCTTATCACATGAGTTCATTCATCATAACACATGTGTTGTTTGTTTAACATAACACGATATATTACAAAACATATGTGGTAGTTCTCTGTAACACATGTGTTTAAGTCAATAACACATGTGTTTGTTCTCTCTAATCATTGTAAAGATATAGTCACCACAAATACAGTTGCTAATTTTGTGAACATGTAACACATGTGTTGTGTTCATGTAACACATGTGTTTTGTTTTCTTGTCACATGAGTTAATTCATCATAACACATGTGTTGTTTGTTTAGCACAACACCATATATATTAGAAACACATGGTAGTTCTTTGTAACACATGTGTTTAAGTCAATAACACATGTGCTAAACCAGTATAACACATGTGTTAGTTCTCCATAACACATGTGTTAATTCTCCATTTTAGATTATTATATAAAATGGGTTAAACCACTTTAAAGATATAGTCATTACAAATGCAGTTGTTAATTTTGAGAACATGTAACACATGTGTTGTGTTCATATAACACATGTGTTTTGTTTTCTTATCACATGAGTTAATTCATCATAACACATATGGTATTTGTTTCGCACAACACCATATATATTAGAAACACGTGGTAGTTCTCTTTAACACATGTGTTTAAGTCAATAACATATGTGTTAAACCAGTATAACACATGTGTTAATTCTCTATTTTAGATTATCATATAAAATGGGTTAAACCACTTTAAAGATATAGTCATTATAAATACAGTTGTTAATTTTGAGAACATATAACACATGTGTTGTTTTCATGTAACATATGTGTTTTGTTTTCTTGTCACATGAGTTAATTCATCATAACACATGTGTTGTTTGTTTAGCACAACACCATTTATATTAGAAACACGTGGTTGTTCTCTGTAACACATGTGTTTAAGTCAATAATACATGTGTTAAATCAGTATAACACATGTGTTAATTCTTCATAACACATGTGTTAATTCTCCATTTTAGATTACTATATAAAATGGGTTAAACCACTATAAAATGGGTTAAACTACCGTACAGATATATTCACCACAAATGCAAGTGTTAATTTAGTGATCATGTAACACATGTGTTGTGTTAATGTAACGTGTGTTGTGTTCACGTAACACGTGTGTTTTTAAATTCTATATAACAAACGTGCAAAATCAACCATAAAAGTTAGAAGTTATATAAACACTAAGAGCAAAATAGATCATGAATATTCATTGATAGCTCAAAAAACTTTATCTGTTATTCTAAAAACACGACAAACCACAATCAGAGAGACAAACATCATAAAGTACTAGTTACAAAAAAAAGAAGAAGTTATCAACAGATACCAACAAAAAGTAACCTTAAAACTAATCTGCTACAACTTCTCAGACTTGATCTTTTCCATTATCATCATAACGGATCTTGATACCATGCTTTATTACCTTTCTAACATTAGCCATATCATACAGCTTGTCAAACTTTTCTGCAAGATCATAAACCTTTTTAGAGTGCATATTGGCATCATGCAACAACATCTTTACAACATAATTAATCCTTAGTCGAAGGAGTTGAATGTCTTGAAGAGAACCTTCATCAGCTAATCCACAATCCCATTTACCACTTGTCTGACCCATGTAACTCTCCATGTGAAACATAGTAAAAATTTCACAATCATAACTATTGTGTTTGGTCTTCCACTTGACACTCATCATTGTTGCCTTTCCTATCTTCACCAAATAAATAGTGATGCAATGTATCCATTAAAAAAAATAATGTAAGTCATTAAGTGTCTCTAATTTCATAACACAGTCAACAATAAAACCATCTCAAAGCAACTAAATCGCCAAAACTGCATCGTACTCTCAAAGTCTAATAGTGCATACACACAATTGAATGTAGAATAAAAACCTAATAACTATATCTTGATAACGGAATGAATGATCAAAATTAAGTTATTGGTTTTCCAAGTGTCATCTGATGAATTAGTATGCATGCAAAACTGTGTAGTCAAACATGTACTATGACAATTTTTTATAATGAAAGTAAAACCAACCACAGAAGGGCAGAGGTCAAGATCAACAAACTTATTAATCCAATTGCTTAGTTTGAATATCAGAAGCTTGATCCATATGGCACTATTAAACCTCCTAATGTCCCTTTGAATTTGACAGAGTCTTTAACATTACACCGTTACGGAGTATTAAACAAAACAAAATGTACACATTCATAGTATACGACTATACATACATACGTATCAGATCTTAGATGTGTTATTGTGTTATTGTCTGTTTGATATCGTAGAATGAAATAGAGATGTAAGATTTTTTTAATGAACACAAAGACAGCTGCAGGTGGTATTGGGAGTGAACTATATATGCGACAATTTAATCCTGACACATACTTCATTCATAAACATACACACAGTAATCAAACAACGTTTAATTAACTTGCTATCAGATATACATGATTGTATCATATACATATAGATACAACAGCATATAACTTAAAATCAAGTAAAAATCATACAATCCACTAACATAAATGCTATTAATAAAGAAAAATCAACAAAATAGACTTTCAGAATGTTCAACAAAAACATTGTACATACTGTTTCACTCCTTAACTACAAAAAACAAAAAACTATAGAGCTACAGATTAAGCATATCTTACCAACGGGAATTGATTGCAATGGAGTCATTGGAAGAGTTGACCTAGCAGCGTGTCGTAATGCTCTTTCACCCTTAACATCCATGATTTACACCTTCAAATCGGATAAAATATAGAAAACTAGGGTAAAAATCGATTTAGGGCAAAAAATTGATTCAAAACACAATTACACGGATCAAAATAACCGTGAGAGTGAGAAGATTACAGATATCAAATTTTTATTTGATAAATCGTAAGATTAAACCTAGAATTGGAATAAGTTTGGATTAGGGTTTATGCGGGAGAGACAGGAAAGAGCGAGGAGTGAAACAGAAGTAGGATTACTGTGTGAATGTGTGTCCAGATTGTTTTTGTGTGGGTTAAAATTACAGCATTGCCCCTCCGCCCAAAAACATAATACAATGCAGAAAAATGGTATATATATACGGGAAAAATATGAATCATTGATTTCAATAATCCAATGGCTATAATTGCATCCTCCCATACTTTTTAAAAAATATGGACTGCAATGAACTTTTCTCTAACACTAAAATCGAAAAGAATTCTAGGGAATTTTTGCTTGTGATATGCATTAAATGAAACTGTCTCCTAGATATACTAACCCCCAAAGGCTATTTTACTGTTTTCTCATACTCCGTATCCCTTTCCCTCATTTTTTAATCTCGTCGTATATCCGTAGTTAAAATTCCCTTAATTCCTCGACGACTCTCTCTCTTACAAGGAAATGGCGAGGAGACCGGATGATGAGTACGATTACTTGTTCAAAGTCGTTTTAATCGGCGATTCAGGTGTCGGTAAATCCAATCTTCTTTCTCGATTCACTCGTAACGAGTTTTGCTTGGAATCAAAATCCACCATCGGCGTTGAATTCGCTACTCGTACTCTTCAAGTACTACCTCTTTCCTTCTTCTTATCTATATTTACATTTGTTTCCGTCTTAATTTCCGGTTTTTGCATGATGTATGAAGTTATACTTGCGGTTGACTCACTTGACCTAGTTTATACAGCGATTCTGGTGCTTGATCTGTTGATGATTATTTTGATTCAAATTGATAATATACCTTACAGTTTGGCAGTTATTTGATTAATTATGATTCGTGCTGAGAAATTCGATGTAGAGTTGAGGAATATTTGTTAATTGACTGTAATTCGATAGATCGGTTTCGTTTCGGTAGCTAAATTAATTATCAACTACTTACTTACTTATTATGAGATTATTATACAATTTGCTACATCAAATGGTACAGAGATAGAGTTAATATGTCACTGTGTTGCATTATTAGATGGTTGAAATATGGTAAGTATGTTCCATTAAATGGTTATTAAGTACATAAAAGGGTTAGACAGGTAATTATGTTACACTGTAAGCATGTTGCATTTTGTGCAATTTAATAATTAGTGGAATTAGAATGAGTTAATTGTCAATTATTTATATATATGTTTATATAAAGACGTGGTTATAAGTTATCTAACATTGAATATAGTTAGTGGCTTAGTGCAGAGTTCAAGCATATATAATAATAATAGGAATAATATATGGAGCTGGAGATTCCTGTCAATGAATTTGAAACTGCATATTATGATATGAGAAATCGAACAAATAACATTTTATAACTGAATTTAAATATAAAGACATGGCTGTCTTTGTTTAATATAAACATGGCTTCAAAAATTTTTTATTAGGTCCATGATCTGATCGTTCTAACAGTAGCCGCAGGGTCTTGTTATATGTTGACTGAAGTAATAATCTTAATATAGTATGATCCTACGAAGTACCAACTTGAGGTGGAGGCCTAATAGGCTATAAGCTCTTATTATGCACACTCCTATTTAGAAGTAACATTGTAACTATAGCATCCCAATTCCCAAATGATGATTCAGTCAATTTTGAGAAAATAAATAAAGACTATAAGTGTAAGACACGCTTGCATAATTAGACTTTTTCTCAATATTGTCCATCTTTGGGATGGTCCACTCTTGTTATTATGCATATCCTGCTTCATCTTATTTGGGCTAACTATTTGCTTCGATACTACTAGGCACTAGCATATGTGTAGTTTATTATTCTGTTTACATTGTGTTTCTAGTTGTATTGATGTGGCATAAAGATAAATTTAAGTCATTTATCTCCATTTAATTTCTCTTTTTTTCCAATTGAAACTGCAAAATGATTTGTTACTGCATAATCAAGGAGCTGATACACATTGAGGCCGGATACCAAACTGAAGTTATACAACTAAGATCCATCACACATCTAAGGAGATGTTTGGATGTCTATATATTTAACTAGTTTCTAATGTTTCATGTTTGAATAAAAAGATTATATTTCTGATTATCTAATTTATTGAGAGTCAAATCATCAAGTTTTCTTAACAACTGCATCAACGTTGATATCAAAGGGTAAAATAAATCCTGCCTTGTCTTTACATTTTGGAATTTAGAGTATGTTTTGGGCTAGCCTGATGACTGTAATTTTCTCCAACTTGGCCTAATGAATTTTAATGTCATGTATAGGTAGAGGGAAAAACGGTCAAGGCACAGATATGGGACACAGCCGGGCAGGAGCGATACCGAGCCATAACCAGTGCCTATTACAGGGGCGCTCTTGGTGCACTTCTTGTATATGATGTCACAAAACCAACAACTTTTGATAACGTAAGCAGGTGGCTTAAGGAACTGAGGGACCATGCAGATTCAAATATCGTGATCATG
Organism: Helichrysum umbraculigerum; assembly: GCA_949592205.1. Lineage (NCBI taxonomy): Eukaryota > Viridiplantae > Streptophyta > Magnoliopsida > Asterales > Asteraceae > Helichrysum > Helichrysum umbraculigerum. The sequence continues at coordinate 378,997,172 of CATIUR010000001.1, read as the reverse complement.
CTTATTGGAAACAAAACTGATCTCAAACATCTGAGGGCTGTTTCAACAGAAGATGCTCAAACTTTTGCTGAAAAGGAAGGCCTTTCATTCATTGAAACGTCTGCTTTAGAAGCGATTAACGTAGAGAAATCATTTCAAACAATTCTTGGTGAGATTTATAGGATTATTAGCAAGAAAGCTCTTGCTGCGGGTAATCAAGCAGCTGGTGGTAGCATCAAACAAGGAGAGACACTTGTGGTTGGAGCACAGGAAGCCAACACAAAAAAGCCTTGTTGCTCTTCATTCTAATTCTTGAGAAACGAAAATATTTCCTTTTGACAGAAAACGATTTGAATTTATCTTTTACTTGAATCTTCTTGTTATGCCGAACTTCTGGTTTTGGTTGATTTTGTAGATGGAAAACCTACAGATTTTAACTTCGAAGTCTAGTATTGTATTGTTGGGTACCTACTGTACAAACGAATCAACTTAGAGATGGTTCATGAGGTTAAGGGTAAAGTGTACTAAGATTTTAAACATCCACAGGTACGATTTGGTTGAGCATACGTCATAAGTGTATCATACATACATAGGTGCCACTAACAGCTGAAAAAGCTTTAGCTGAAAACTGTTAATTGGACCTTCAATATAGTCTTACTTATAAAAAAATATTGGACCACCAATAAATTTTGTTCTTGATTTTCATAATAAATTTAGGACTTGATACATGTACAGCAAGTGTTAAAGGGAAAGTAATTTTATGAATACATGAAAAAGTTAAAGAGTATAACTATAAATGTATTTATATTATTACACTAAGCAGTTATGTAAACTTTTTGGTGGAGACCAAGGGGAAGGTTTTAAATGAAAGCAAAGAGGACTACGCCAGACTATATCTTAAGACAAAATTATTTGTGATCTACATTCGGATAAAGACTGCATTTTAACAATACGGTATTTTAACAAAACTACATTTTACACCTATTAAAATCGACTGCATTTTAACACCACTGTATTTTACCTCTATAGATTTGTCATAAAATGCATCAAATTTGACATTTCCCTCGTTTGAGTCCTTCCACTTGAAACCTTACCCAAACTTATTTACAAAAGATTATCCCTTATTAAATTTTAATAACCCGTGCATTTACCTACTACATAATCAAATACTTTTACCCGCTGAGACGATGACAGGTGCATAATAAATATAAAAAAAAATTACATATATTTTTATTTTACTCCAGCTATGTCGTAATATTAGTAGGTTTTTATACTGTCGTTTTATCTTCATTTCTCCACGTTATGTGTTTTTATAATGAACACATGGATGATTATTATTATATCTTATATTATAATAAGATAAACATAGTTAATTTCAAGATCCATCCAATTAAATAATCAACTTTCAGGTCCCCAAAATTAGTTTCTCAGTTTCTGTATTATAATGATCTAAGTGATAATATTAAACACCATACTTTAGTTTTAGGTATTCACTTAAATTAGTACAGCAACTTAACCAACTACAAAATGGACATAGCAGCCGCAGTTGTGGAACCTGTAGTGACTGCAATTCTAAACACATTGAAAGGTCAACTTCTTAATAATACTACTGTATTCGTAGAGAGTGGAATCATAAAACTAGTAAGAAATCAAGTATTCAACAGAGAACCGGGAAACGTCAAATCAGTAGCAGAAGCTAATCTACGAAAGGGAGATGAGTTATGTAGAGGAAGGATCCTCCCAATGAGCCCTGCATTTCTTCTCACAGTGAAAGACATCTACGAAAAATGTCAGTGGCAAGCCAACGATGCAGATGATACACCCTTGATGTTGGCGTCAAGTCTGGGACTTGCACACATGGTTTGGGGTTTTATAGAATGTGCAAAACAAACCAAAACTAATCTTCACACTCGTAAAAAAGGGGGACTTCAAAATTTCTTGTGGATCCGTAACTTGAAGAATCAGACAGCCTTGGATGTGGCGATTGCCAACGATCAAGTGGATGTTGCAAAGTTACTTTTGAGCAATGCAGATGATGCCTGTTTAGAAGAAGAATGGGATTCGAAAGGAAAGACTCTACTTCTCTTGTTACGTGACCATAAATTTGATAGTTTCATTTTCGATATGTTGGGGAGAGGAAAAAGAACACGGGCAGTTCCACCAACATCAATTCGGATCCATGATCAACAAGAAGGTAGTTTATATATATGACATGTCAACAAAACTATATACAAATAGCTGTTATCGATAACTGGATGCATCACGAAAGAGGTTTCGAAAGTTCAATATAAACAACAGATTTCCGATCATAGTTTGTTATATATTGGAGCACTTAACCTTAGTTTGTTCTTTATCTATGAGTACGTCTAAATGATGTTGATAGGTTTTCTTCCTTTCTATCTTGTTAACCATCCCCAACTAAAGATCATTTCTCTTCTCTTTTACAGGTTCAATAACACACACCAAGAGCATAAAGTATCTTAATAAGTTTCCAATTTCACAACGAAATCAAGCACGGGAGTCTTTGGACAGGCTTGATCATGGCATACTTGAATTGAATCCAAACAAGAGCACGATTCTCCACCTTGCATCCAGGTTCGGAGATGCGAATTATGTTGATGTCATTCTTGAAGAACACCAATCTCAAATACACTGTCGCAATTCTGATGGAGAGACGCCAGCTTATGTCGCTGCAAGGGAAGGACATGTGGATATACTTGAATCTATTATTAATAGTGTAAAAGGAACACATAATGACATTGAATTGCTCCTCACAAGGAACACAGACCAACACAATGCGCTACATGTTGCCATACAAAATCATCATGTTGGAGTGGTCTTTTGGTTAATAGAAGAATTTCCTCAACTTGCAAATCGTATCAACAACTCCAATGAAAGCCCTATTTATATTGCTGCCGAAAGAAAATATTTTGTAATTTTGGAAGAAATGTTGAAGAAGTGCAACGAAATAGCTTTTGAGGGACCAAAAGGCAAAACAGCATTACATGCTGCTGCCATTTCAAACTCTTCAGGTTATTCATCTCCTCGAAACTTTTACAATATATAAAATGTATTCAATGATTCTTCTTACTTTAGTAAAGAGCAATTGCAAGTAACTAATTATAAACATATTGTTTGAAAAATTAACAAATACCCAGTGGAACTCGACTCTCTGTAAGACAATACCTTTCATCTCAAATCGAAGACCCACGACTATACGGTTTTCATTATGTTTATTTAGATTCAATATTAGATATGCTATTTTAGGTTTTTTTTTGGAATTTGTATCAGAATGTATCGAATATTTGCTAAAGGAAAGGCCTTCTCTACTTAGCATAAAAGATGAGAAAGACTGGACACCATTGCGTTATGCAGTTGAGCATAACAGTTCATTAGCAACAAAAGAACTCCTAAATGCAGACTACACCATTGGATATCAGTTGATGAGAGAAGGTGGCATTATTACTTCAGCAATTCACATCGCAGCTGGTCATGGTTATTGTGAAACTATGCAAGTTGTTATCTACAAATGTATAGGATGTTCAGAGTTTATTGATAACAAAGGGAGAAACATTCTTCATGTTGCTGTTGAAAATATGAAAACCAATGTAATTGAATTCATCTTTCAAGACGAATCGTTAACCAATCTTATCAATCAAAAAGATAGCAATGGGAATACACCTATTCATTTGTTGGTGACTTCTAACTTTGAGCTGCTAGTAAAGTTAATTGACTCTAGAGTTGACACGAATGTGGTCAACAATAATAAAGTTACTCCTTTGGACAATGCATCTTCTGATGAAGAAAAAGAGAGATTGCTCAAGGTACACATATTCTTCTTACTTCTAGGCATCTAATAAAGGTGCCCACTTGCCCTTGTGTTGCGAATACACTCGATGCGGTATACGCAATTTTGCTTCACTTAAAAGCTTATGAACACTGTGTTTTCGGATTTTTTTTTAATTTTTTTTTAATTATGCTTTTAGTGTCCAAATTATAATATGATTATTTCTTGGACAAGAGAGGTTTTTCTTATTTGATTCTTTAAATGAGTCTACTAATTAATGGTGCAGGGCATAACTATGGGTACGAGTGTATATAAGAAAACAAGTGCCTTGTTTCCTGACATCAGTAAGAGGGATTTGTATGAAAAAGAATTGGAAGCTATAGAAGAAGAATGGGCAGCCAAAGAAAAAAAATCTGTATCAAATTTTAAGATTGTGGACAGTTTGGTTTTAGTGGCTACTCTTATAGCAACAGCAACATTTGCAGCTGCTTTTACTGTACCAGGTGGCTTTGATAGTAACAGTGGCTCCAAACTAGGCACACCCTATTTACTTAAAAGATCAGCCTTTCAAGCATTTGCAGTCACTAATGCTATAGCGTTCTCTACCGCGTGTTCTGTTCTACTTGGACACGTTTTCTTACTATTCTATCGCAACCATTATGATGATGCTGATGAGAAAGAACAAGAGTATGTTGACAACAAAATTATGCTTATGTATTTACTTACAGGTCTTGCATTGCTCGCGATGACAATCGCGTTTGTCACGGGCTTATATGTTGTGCTTACACCATCTCATGCTTTGGCAATCATCATATGCGTTATCAGCTTAGCTATTATTGTGATCTCATTCCGACCTATGGATTTGGATTAATTACTTAGTTATATTAATCTTGGATTGTTAGTGCTCTATGAATTTCTTTAGAGGAATTATATTCTGTATCCGTTTATTGTAAAAACGATAAAGCTTTTGTAATGTTGTATTTGTTCAATTGATTCCAATGTTATTATCTTTTGATGACTCATTTCTCAGCTTTTCTGTTTTCGAACGTGTTTCTTTGGTAAAGGCTTTCGCCTTTCTGTTTTCTATTGTTGATTATAATAGCCTGACCGTAACATGGTTTTATCTTATTATTACTACTTTTTTAATTTAAAAACTTCCATGAAAAGCAATCAAACTATAATGCAAATCAAAGCAATGAATACAATAAAACAAAGTGCAAATCAAAGCAATGAATACAATAAAACACATAAAAGCCTTGTTGCTATACATTCTAATTCTTACTAAAAATAATATCTGACACGAATTTGTCCAAGTCTGTCTTTGCGTGAACCTTCTTGTTTAGTTCGATTTTTGGCTAGCCTGGAGATGAAAAACTAAAGAATTTTGAGTTCGAATTCTACTTTTGGGTATTATCTCGAAAACTATCATATACTTGTGGGCATCAAGAATTTGTTGCATGATTGATCCAAATATTGATACCCAAATCATGATTCATGATGGATCACCAAACATTTTAAAGATTACTACATTATTACACATTACATGTATCGAATATAAATTATTAATAATAACGTTGTCATGTAATTTTGCCTTGCCTGATAGCTGTCCTGTTCTATATTTTGTTTAAACCAATTTTTTGATTTTAATTACATATCATGACATTGTATCAAATATATATCTGTCCTGTTATCAAACAACAAACAGTAGAGTTTGATTTGTGATACACTAATAAGATGTTTTGATGTCTGTTAAGGTCCCAAAAAAGGAGGCCTGTGTTGCAAAATCCGTGTCTATGTTTATTTTATGTTGATTGTAGACCTAAATATAGACCTAAAAAAGTGATTGGTAGATGTGAAAATTTGATTGGATGATATTAGAAAAGATGACTAATTTAACCAATAAAAAAGTAGGTCTGTTTTTAGGCCTATGTAATTAGTCTTATATAACATTACTCTTTTCTGTTTTGTCCTACTCGTGTCCAATAGCTTAAAACTGATTATAGGTTTGTTAGGGAATGTTTAAAGATGGGGTTTTGATTCATTTTTGAATAAGATAGTGTTTCAAGTGTGTTTTTTCCCCTATTTTTTTTATAGAGAAAATTACAAAAACCGTCATTATGGTTTGACCTGAATTGCACATTCAGTCCTTTAATTAATTTAATTACATAGATGATCATTTCTTTTGAAACTTGTTACGTAAATAGTCCTTTACACTAACGATTGTTAAATCTCCGTTAAAAAAGGACCATGCATGTAAAAAATTTAATTCATTAAATTTTTTTGAGTAAAATATAAATAATAAAATCTAGCATATGTATAGATACATTATATGGTGCACATAACATTATTTTCATTTCACTTATTTTATTCATTATCAAATTTGATCATATTCTCCTCTATAACTAGGGCTGTTGATGACCCGAGTCAATTCGAATATCCTGATGCTCGACTCGTTTAAAAAATAAGTATATTTGAGTTCGACTCAGACTCGATTAACTTTTTAAAACCATATTCGAGTTCGGGCTCGAATAATAATTTAGTGTTCGAGCTCGATGTTGGTTCCATGTATACGGACCAAATCGAGTAGTTTAACTTGTGTGTTAAAGCGGAAATCAAACACACTAAGATATGCAAGATTAACACGATAAATAACCAAAACACAAAGGTGTATGTTTATATATAATGAACTAGCAACAATACATACACATGGACAAACACACAAAGATCAAAATAACACAACCTACTGATTTTTCTCTGAAAACAGAAGTGTTATGTGTGTGAAATGTCTTAGCAAAACAGAAGCTGGCGAGCTTCTATTTATAGCCTTATCCAGACGTTATGCGACACAAGCCTTGTGTCGCATAGAATGCTTCAGCGACACAATCCTTGTGTCGCATGGAATGATTCTGCGACACAATGCTTGTGTCGCATGATTACAAAAATTGTAATTAAACTAAGTCTAAAACTATACAATACGTAATTACAATATCGACACGATTACAGACCGAGACCAACTGACAGACACACATAGATGTACCAACAAACTCCCCCGTGTCTTCAGCTTGGTCTTCAAGAATTCTTCGATTTGCTTGAGTCTTCAAAAACGCAGATCTTCAAACGTCTGAACTTCAAACCCATCCGGGTGGAAACTTTCCGCCAGCATGTATGCCAAAAGTAAAGCATATATCAACGATTTTCTGAAATCGTTTCGCTAATACTGTGTTGAACTCGTTTCCTGGGTTGTAGCGAATTCGATTGTCGAATAGCTTCTTCATATCATTTCTTGACAGATTTATCAGGCTCATTGGGTCGAATATTCTGAATTCAGCTTTACGTAGACCCCATAATGATCCAGTCTGAGGCTCTGAATCTGGCACATAAACAAGGACAGCTTCGCCAGTGTGAACGTCCAGTTCCCAGTAGTGAAAACGCTTCAGCAAATTGAAAGGAACTGTTTCCAGAGCAATTTCATTCAGACATTCAGCAGGAGGATAGTGAATCTTTACGATTGGCTGCTTGGTATTTGAATCGAGCTTTTTCTTGAATGTATACCTTGTACCCAGTATCGGTTTGACATAATGATATTTCTTCAGTCGAATTTCTTCACGCATGACCTTTTGAAGAGCATTTGCAATTCCGTCTTTGTAAGGATTTATCAACTGAAGCTGAGTGAGACGAACAATGTCATGCTTTGGCAACGTACTCAGTTTCTTCAGAGAAAGTCGAAAATACTGGATACCGTCAAGTCTCTTGATCATTAACCTTCCCTTGCTGACCTTCCAACTTTTTATAAGACCTGAATAATCACCGCCAACCATGTATTTCTTGCACGTAACAGGAACAGGTTCGGGATTTTTTCCTTTGGGAAACCAGTTATCCCTTTCCCTGATGGGCATTTCCTTGTCAAAAGAAACACATTCGGATGTATCCTGTGGGAAAATGTCATTATAATTTGTCGATTCACGAACAGGGACTGGTTTTTCTTGTGAAAAGCCGGCAGGCACAGACGATTCTTGAGCAGGAGCTGCTTGAGAAGTAGATCCTGGTACGTACTTAAACGTAGGCCCTGACTCATCATCTGAAGAATCGGATACGACAATACCCTCTTGTGGATAAGCTGGACAATCAGTATATTCTTCATCTGGTTCAAGCTCTTCTTGTTCAACATTAACATCATCATCATTATTAACCGCTCCGAAGTCAAAAGGTTCTTCGGGTGCATAACCGTCTTCGTTGACCGCAGCTTGAAAGTATGTCAAATTACAATATGAGTAATCTACAGCTAGCGGTTTTGGTTGCCCTGGTTGCTCAATTATGTAATCCAAAACAAGAGTTGTTTCATTAATAGAAGAATCAGTTACATCATCAGGATTTACATTTTCATCGCCCTCGGCGGAAACCCTAGGTGTTGATTCTAAGGCCGGTGGGCCTGTCTCCCCCGAAGCAATAGCTTGGGTTTGCAGCTTCATAACCATTGATCTCAGTTCTTCATTTTCTTTTTCAACACGGGAGATCCTGGCATCCTGAGCTTCAAATATCGTTGCCTGAGCGGCCATATCTTGCTGCATCCGATCAATCCTGCTCAGGAGCTCTTCAATGACTGTTGGATGAGGGGTGATCGGAGTTTCAGTTCTGGGGAGCTCAGAAGATGTAGAGGTGGAGGTACGAGAACGTCTGACCAGAGGGTTCAGATCAGTAACATCAGAAGTGTCTCGAGGCCTTTTTCCGCGGCTGGAGGATTCAGGACGCGGAGAAGGTGGCTGATAAGCATCGATCTCACGATCGAGATCCACCAGCTCCGGATCCACTAGATCAGGCTGAACCGGCGGTTGCTGAACTGGAGGTTGTTGGACTGGAGGTTGCTGGATTGGTTGTTCAGGTCTCGGTGCATTTAATTGTTCACCTGGAAGAGGAACATACGCAGGATCCACTATGTGACCGAACAGAGCAACCTCGCGTTCCGGTGCCTGTCCCTGCCTGGCAAAAGTAGTACAAGTAGTATATATATCCTGGTGTTCATCGGGGTCTGCTTGAAAGTAAAGGATGCAACCACTAGAAGGTCTGGTTGCAAATGATTGAGCAACAACTGAATAAACCGAGGATACAGAGCCCATTTTTCTTTTGTATCCAAGGCATTGTTGACAAAACCCCTGAAGATATAACCAGAGAAGTTGAAGGGTTTGTTGTAGATCAAGGAAAGAATAGCAGAGGCAGTCGAATATTTCATCCCTTTAAGACCTGCTTTGCGACTAGATAAACAAACAATCACAATGTGCGCCAGATATCTCCAGACCTTCGTCATGTAGGTCTTCTTGTATTGATCAACTGGAATATCTTGATATCCAATCGATCTCATGCCTTCGGCAATTGCAGCAGCACTGAACTGAGTGATCATGTCAGAATTGTCACCAAACTCAAAGTAATCCCGAAGAAGCTGCTCGGAGAAGATAACTTGGCGGCCACAAACGCTAGAAATGATACGAGTATCCTGTTCATCGTTGTTGACGACTGCGTTGTCCCAAAACTCTGTAATATGATTTGTGAATATCCTAGTGTCAGTAGTGATCGCTTTGTGAATTCGAGAACGACGCGGAAAGGCTATCATGGGTCGGTACGGGCGCGAAGTCTCAACAGTTGTGTTCATGAACGCCATGATATTGTGACGTGGTTCCCAGAAATATTTGGTAACATCGATCTCTGCGGGTTGAGCAGCTTGTTGTTCAGCCATTTCTACAAAAAGTAACAATAATACAACAAAACTTGAAATGCGTTAGCGTTAGTACCAAAAATAATTCGCGTTTTGGTGTACAAAAAATCTGCGACACAACAGTTGTGTCGCAGCAAAGCAATACGACATAATGATTATGTCGTAGAAGATAATACGACACAAGTGTTGTGTCGTATGACACGTGTCACGCGGACAGCATTTCCCTTGCATTTAGCATTTTTTGAGAAATTAATCTCAGATGCGACATAGTCACTGTGTCGTAGCTTGTGTCGTATAATAAGGGTACGACATAATTCATGTGTCGTATGTTGTGTCGTATTAATATACGACATAAACAGCTAGAATCAATACGACATAAAAGCCCTAACCTATGCGACATAACGACTGTGTCGTATGTTATGTCGCAAAGATGAACACCATCCCAACCCAGATTCAATCGGTGAAAAAATTTTGGGGTTTTCAAAATCTACTCATACCTTAGGGTTCGCAATCAACAGGGGATCAATAATATGCAGTTTTCTAACCCTAGAAACCCCTAAACCCTAAATAATTTGGGTAAAACCGTAACCCTAAAAACATAAAACGGTACGATCAAATCCAAAGCTTAATATCTGATAAAAACGTGGAAAAATCATACCGAAAGGTGCGCACAAAGATGAGGAATAAGAATCAAGCAACGAATCACGGTGAAAAGTCTTTGAAAATTCGAATCCGAACGAAAAATGATTGTGTCGCAAAATCGCCTTTGTGTCGTATTCCGTGTGAAGTAAATAGTTTTTGGAAACGTAAATAATTATGTCGTATGGTTTGAAAAGTTATACCCTGACCCACATACGACACAATATACGACACAATGTACGACACAATTCTTGTGTCGTATAGATGGAATACGACACAATGCTTGTGTCGCACAGAACACAAAGCAGATTTTGATGACATAAAATTTGATTTCGAACCCGATTTTGAATTTGATTTTAGAATTTTCGCAAAGAAGATGATTTGTGACTTAAATAAAAATAAAAATGAAAAATACAATTTAAATAATATTAAAAAGATAAAACTAAATATAAACATAAAAGAAAAAGAAACAAAAACAACTAAAAGCTTAAACTCTATAAAATCTTTTTGGTGACGGAGTTGAAATTTTTCTGGTTAGGGATCATATCGAAATAACATGCAATTATTAGGAATAGTAAGTGTTATTTCGATCATCAGTATTTTTTGTCCTCTTTAAGTTTACGTGGCACATTTAAAACACCTTTTATTGAAATTATTTCAAGACGATTATTGGTATTGTTTGTCCACCTAAGCAAGTTGCATCCGAGTCTGTGGTGTTAACATTTTATTGTTAGTATGAATATTTCACTGTAGTCCCCATCATTGACATACCCCTGTAGTCCAGACAAGAACATAATTTCCAAATTCAGAAAGAATATAGGACGATCATTTTTAAGAAATAAGCTAATGTTACAGGTCTGTACGGAAGTACAACAGAGCAACATAACCGGATTCAAGTGTAATCAAAACCAAACGCGGTCAAACCGAACTTGGAGTTTACCAAACGGCGACCTTGTTTAGGAGTTGATTTAGGTTTAAGCAAAAACAATCGTAGTCAAACCGAACTTGGAGTTTCCCAAACGGCGACGTTGACCAGTATCTTAAGATTTAAGATTTTAAGTGCATTGACTTGTATTTGCTTAACCCTGAGCTTACACTAACTGTAACCAGTTCTGTACTGACGTACAACAGAGGAAAACAATTAGCATAAACCCCCAAATGATTTCAGATAAAAGTTCCAAAGATAGAAATATGTCAAGCTACGCTAAGGGATTAAGACATAGAGTCGTACATCACAAGGTGTTTACCACAAGATCATAGACACGTATTTAAATTACTTCTTAATAACCCAGAGACCGGTGTGTATCATGCCTACCAATACATCGTATGATGAAGATAATTTGGATAGAAACTGTTTTAAGTGTGTCAGATAAACCTACTGACACATCCAAGATAAACCTTAGAATTCCATTTTGTGCATGTCACCCGATGTACTATCATATCCCAAGTTGTTTACAGACACAACATCAACGTCTATTTTAAAAATGTAGCAACCTTGCGTTTTCTTTAATACTAATAAGAATAAAGAGTGGCTGTTGCCCGGTTTTTTTTTTTTTTTTTTTTTCCAAAACAAAGCAAATAAACTGTACAGAAATTAAGTCACAAATCATTTCTTGAGATCAAGGGAAATCATCCCTATCATATCTGCAAGTTCGTCGAAACGAGCACGCGAAAATGCTTATGTGAATAAGTCGGCCTTTTGCTTAAGGGTATCTACGTGAATGAGGTCAATTAAGTGTTTCTCATAGCAATCTCGTATGAAGTGAAACCTAATCTCTATGTGCTTGGTCTTAGAGTGTTGAACGAGATTGCGAATAATAGATATAGCAGCAGTATTATCAATATGAATAGGAGTCAAGGCAAGAAGTAACCCATAATCACGCAATTGATGTTGAATCCACAAAATCTGGGAACAACAGCTTGCAGCAGCAATGTATTCAGCTTCCGCTGTTGAGGTGGAAACTGTGGTTTGTTTTTTACACTGCCATGACACCAATCGAGAACCGAGATATTGGCAACCTCCTGTAGTTGACTTCTTATCCGAATTGCAGCCGCCATAATCAGAATCAGAATAGGCAGTGAGAGCGAAATTTTTCTCATTCGAGTACCATAGATCAAGTGATGGTCTATATTTGAGGTAACCAAAAATTCGCTTCACAGCCTTCATGTGAGAAACCTTGGGCTTTGCTTGATATCTAGAACAGATAGATACAGCAAACACAATATCTGGTCTGGATGCAGTGAGATACATCAGTTATCCTATCATAGAACGATAATCCCGCTCCTTGCAATCCTCTTCGTGTTCAGCAGGTCCGAGTTTGTGATTTGTTTCAATGGGAGTACCATATGGCTTACAGTCATGGAGTTCATACCGAGTCAACATGTCATTGACATATTTGGAATGATGAATGTAGAGACCTTTATCAGACTGCTCAACCTGTACACCTAGAAAGAACTTAAGTTCCCCCATGGCACTCATCTCAAACACGGACTTCATAATCTTCTCGAAGTCTCTGCACAAAGAATCATTTGTTGAACCAAATATGATGTCATCCACGTAAACCTGCACAAGTAACAAATCTTTTCCAACCCTTTTTATGAAGAGAGTGCTATCAATTTGGCCTCGTGAGAAGTCATTTCTCATGAGATGATTTGCCAACCTCGCATACCAAGCTCTTGGAGCTTGATGAAGACCATATAATGCCTTGCCTAACTTGCACACATAATCAGGATGATTTTGATCTTCAAAACCAGGACGTTGCATGACATACACATCCTTCAGAACCTCTCCATACAGAAATGCGCTCTTGACATCGAGTTGATAAACCCGAAAACCTTTAAATGTCGCATAAGGCAGAAAGATGCAAATGGATTCCAATCTTGCAACTGGAGCAAACACATCATCATAGTCTAAACCCTCAATCTGAGTAAAACCTTGAACAACCAACCGTGCCTTATTCCGAATAACTACGCCTCTGTCATCCTTCTTCACACGATATACCCAGCGAGTTCCAATTGGATCGACATCTTTGGGTAAAGGAACCAAATCCCAGACATCAAGTTTTTTGAATTGATTCAATTCTTCCTGCATAGCCTCAACCCAGTATGGGTCTTTCAAGGCTTCGTCTATTTTCTTTGGTTCATGCTGAGATAAGAAGCATTCTTCCATTTCTTCTTCAATACAGGCAAGAATGGCAGTTGATGATTCTTCACGGATTTCATTAGCAGCAACTTGACCCCTAGTTAAAACACCTTGTTGAAACTCACCAATGATATTTTCAGTGGGGTGAGTAGAATGAATTCTAAGCTGAGGGATCTGATCAGGCACAATGATCGAATCCAAATTTGAAGAAACACCTCCTGAATTTTCAATTTCAACTGAGCTATCAGTGGCAGTCCTCTCATTTTCAATTGGTAAGACAATATCGGTTTCAGTTTGAGGATTAGATTCAGAAGCCACTTGATCAACATCGGAGGGATTATCATCATTGACAATATTCTCAGGTAGTACTACTCTAGAATTGGAAATTAAGTCGTCGGAAGAAAGATCCAATCCATGAAGTAGAGACACCACCTGATCTTCTTCACTAAATTTGGGAAGATTGAATGAGTCCACCAACTTATCATACTCAAACAAGGATTCAGGTCCCTTGCCTTTTGGAGAATCAGTATATTTCAAAAACCTAACTTCAAAATGTTCCTCGATTCTCCCAGTGGACTTGTTGAAAACCCTTTTATTCGGCGAGTTCACAGAATATCCCAAAAATAGGCCATCGACAGCTTTCTCATCAAATTTTCCTACCGAGTCCTTAGTAATTAAGATTGTGCAAGGACACCCGAAAGGTTCAAGAAACTTCAAATTTGGTTTGCGATTATTTAGTAATTCATAACATGTTTTGTTTCGCTTTTTAACCATCGAAACCCGATTTAACACATAGCAGGCAGTGTTAACAGCTTCTGCCCAAAAAGTGGTAGGAAGATGCGCATCAGACAACATGGTTCTTGCTGTCTCAATGATTGTCCTATTCTTTCTTTCAGCTACCCCATTTTGCTGAGGGGTACGAGCAGCACTAAACTGATGAAAGATTCCCTTTCGAAGACAATACATTTCCAAGGTTCTGTTCTTGAATTCGGTTCCATTATCACTGCGCAGTTTCTTGATTTTCAGATTACACAGATTTTCCAGTTTGTCGAACAAGTAGGTTAAAGTATCAGCTGTTTCATCCTTTCCAGCCAAGAAATACACCCAAGAAAACCTTGAGTAATCATCAGTAACAACCAGACAATATGATTTTCCCCCAATACTTTTCTTATTCACAGGACCGAACAAATCCATGTGAAGCAGCTCCAATGGAGATTCAATAGAGTTCACCTGCTTAGACTTATGGAACTTCTTGTGTTGTTTCCCTTTGAGACAGGAAACGCATTCATCATCTATTACGAATGTCTTTTTAGGCACACCTAACACAAGATCATTATTAACAAGATAATTCATTCTGCGAAAATGAATATGTCCCAATCGTCTGTGCCAAAGCAGTTAATCTTTAGAAGATGCTTTTGATAGCAAACAAGTATGCTCCTTGGTAACCACAGTTTGCATATCCAAAATGTACGAGTTGCGTACACGGGGTGCTCTCAGTAACACCCATTCCTCGAGAATAACAAATCCCGGTTTCAAAATTAAACATTCAACATCGGTAAATGCGGTAGTGAACTTCTAAAGTGTACCCTGACCCGTTATGTTACCACCTGTATCTCCTGCAAAAGCAACATGTCCTCCGCGATATGGTTTAACATTTGACAGAAGAGACATGTCACCAGTCATGTGCCGTGAGCAGCCACTATCCACATACCATTTACTTCTTTGTATATGACCTGACTGCTACAGCACAACATAGAGAGATAGTTAGTTAGAAATGGAGACCCAGGCCTTTACAGACTTGGGTACTCCAGAGACCTCATCAATAATAACTACATCAGTTAAAACTTTGTTTTTCAAGAAATCAGGTGCATTTCCTGATGCAGTATTACTGGATGATGAGTCGTTTGACGACTCTTTTGGTCTCCAAATTTTCACAGGAACAATAGTGGGTTGCTTGTTAACATTATCAGGCTGTTTAACCAGAGGTTTACTAGGCCTAGCAGCATTAACTTTCGGGATAGAAGTATGAGAAAGTGAACCCTTCTTTGAAAATGATTTAACAGATGAATTTTTGTAAATAGAATTTTTGGGAACACCTTTTGAAAACTTCTTTCTCAAAAGCAACGGGCATTGATTAATCAAGTGACCTTGTTTCTTGCAGTAGAAACATGATCGTCTTTCCTTAAAGGTTCGGTCGTTACTGCCTAAAAATTGAGGTGAGACAAGCAACTTATGTGAGCATGTTGAAGTGGATGCCTCAGAATGTGAAACAGAAGATTTGACAGAATTCTTGATTGATTTGTCATTAGTATTCTTTAAATCTTTCCTTTTAAGTTCAGCCTGAACCTTAGCATTCCTTTGAAAAGTTTCATCATCTATCTCAGTAGTAATAATGTGATGTTCAGGCTTAATGTTTTTCTTTTCACATTGAGACACAAACTTACTAGGAACATCCTCAACCTCAACCTCTTCTTCAATGGTTTTTAAGGGAGCAGGCTGAAAACTACCAAAGGGGGTAAACTTGACAGTTCCTGAGGGGGTAAACTTAACAGGTTCAAATGGCTTCACTGGTTCAGCCTTAATTATCTTAGGTTTCTTCTTATCATGGTTTACCTCTATGATATCGCTCGTTTTGTACATGTTTATCTCTCGCGATATCATTGTTTTTGTACTTGTTTCAAGTCGATTTCATGAACTTTTGGTACTTATTTAGTTGGAAATTGATTTCATGTGTTTAGGTTGAAGATTGAGAAAGAATGGATGAAAAGATGAGGATTTTGCTGATTTTGCTATGCTGCACCGTTTTGGCCATATCTCCCTCATACGAACTCGGATTGAGGTGATTCAGGCGGCCAAACGAAGCTAACTCAGAGCTCTACAATTTTCCAGAAGATGGTCAGCTGAAAAGAAAAGGTTCATAGCCGATCTGCTAAGTTTAGCCGATCGGCTTCTCTAGTGCAAAATCAAATCAGAAATTCGACCTTGTGCGTTGCCCAACATCATAGCCGATCTGCTTTGATAAAGCCGATCTGCTTTCCTAAAGCAGATCTGCTATGCCTTAGCCGATCTGCTTTCATGCGCGGGGAAGTCTATTTATGACCTGTTTTAGGGTTCCGCATCAGACACACTCCACCCCCAATTTGGGGCAGCCTCCATGGCGATTTTTTTGGGTTTTCAAGCCATTTTCATCACCTTGAAGATATCTCATCATATTATATCATTCGGACACGAAGAATCATCATCCGAACATTGTAATCACTCGGTTTGCATCTTTATTCAATTATAATTATGTTTACTTTGCTTTCTCTTATTTCATGTGTTTATCTTGTTGTTATGATGATTAGTGGCTAGATTATTGTGCTTGTTTGGATGAACTAACTAGTTGATTAGGGGTGTATCTTTTGGTGTTAATTTATGCTTGAGTTTGTGAATCATCCATGGATTTGAATGCATTTAGTTGTTTGTTGTTATGAACTCTCGGCATTTTAGCTAAACAATTATAGCGAATGTTCTTTGTTTAATAAAAATACCTAAATGAGTTGTTTGTCATTTGTGGAACAAAGCATTTGATGATTGTAACAACACTAGTTAAATTCATACAAGTTAGCGATTATAGCGAATGTTTGTCGTGTGGATGATTTGCAAACTCTTAAAATCTTAATTTATGTTTAATCGGAGAACCTTGTGTGATTGAGCTTAATCTCGAGAATTTGACCATTTGGTGATTTACTAATTGATATAGCGAACGTTTTCAACCTAGTAAATTGCTATCGATTATTTGTCTATAAATGATTGAACAAAATTGCGAATGTGGTTTTGGAATGTGTCAAATGATTTAGCTAAATGGTGCAAGTTTGTAACCATGGCGAACGTCCGTTACTTGATTAAATCATAGGTTTGTTGATTGAAATTGAACGATAGGTCTTAGCGAACGTTGAGCTTACGTTTGATGAATATTACCTTAGCATATGTCTTAACCGGTTATACTTCTACACCCCGAAATCACTAGTGAAATAATCCAAGCAAGCATTGTTTTTAATATTTGAAGGTTTCCAATCAATCACTTTGACTCTTCAGAGTCCACCTGCCTAGATTAATTAAAGTTTGTAGTTTTTAAGCATCGTGACAATTCGGTCACACCAAACCCACATTTCCTTTTTATTTGTACAAATTAGTTACACTTGAATTGAATTCTTAAAACAACATTCCCTGTGTTCGAACCTAGACTTACCACTACTATACTACTACTCGACAGGGTCCACTGCCCGGTTGTGTTTTGGTCTAGCTCGGTACTTTCTTGTTCACTATTCAACGATAAATTTTATAACTGGATTTAACACATCAAGTTTTTGGCGCCGCTGCCGGGGAATGTGATATTTTAAGATTTGAATTTAAGTGTAATTGATTGATTTTTTTTCCTGGGATTTATTCTTGGAAAGTTGCATTCTGTTTTTAGTAGTATAGAATCGGTGCATTTTACTGTTTTGTTGTTTTTGTTTTAGTAGATTTTATTGCTTTTGATTGTTGAAAGCGGATGAGACGACATGCCAATGGATTTATACAATGTTAGATTACGGCTTTTGGCAAAATATGGAAATTGCAATAGGGAGGACATTCCAATAATAGCGTTGCTGTTTTTGGAAGAATATCAAAATTGTGATTGTGATGACATTCCAATTATGATCTCTGATTACTTGAGGCTAGAAGTTTGCAACCTTCCATATGTCGGATATAATGATGAAACGGATGAGGATGAAGAAGAGAATGAAGAAAATTTTTACTCTCATGATGTTTCACAACTTGTTTTGCAGGATTCCAGCATGAGTGAGCTTAATTGGGTTGAAAACTCAGATTTGGAGGATGATGGAAGCATTGAATATGATGATGATTATTCTAACGATTATATTCCACGTTCTTCTAAATGTGTTTTTATAGATAGTGAGGATGAGGATGATTATTATGAATATGATAATCCCCCTCAACCCATCACACAAGCTGTTTTGCAGGAATCTAATTCATTTGAGCATGAACTAATGGAAAACTCAGCAGAATTAGAGTGTTCATATTCTGATTTTGTAGACAGCATGGAGGAGGAAGAATATGAAAGTTGTGTCATTCCTGATTTGGAAGCTGAAAATTCAGCAGCAACAACCTTTAGTTTGGAGGAAGAAGAACCAAATGTTTCATGTCAAGGTTCTAATGACATGGTTGATCATGATGACATTATAAAGGAGTTGCAAGAAATGCTTGAAATTGATGATGAAAAGCTGGAAGAACTTGTTCAAAGAGGATTTAAAGAGGAACAAATCCTAAATGCTGAATTTGACAAGTTGTATCAAGCTAATGGAGAGCAAGCACTAGCTGAAAATTTTGGTGGATATGATTCTACAATCATGGAATCTCAGTCAGGTTTGATATCACATTGTTTACTATGCAAATGTGAGTTTACAATGTTAGATGATCCAAAACCACCACATAAATTTTTAAACGAAATGACTTTTGGTGGTGGAATGGTAAAACTTAACATTGGTCATGAGCTTATGAATGAAATGCTTAGGTGTGATAATCTTGCTAGTTTGGACAAAACTAGTGAAAGTGTATTTATACACTACTTTGAGGAACCACCCGATTGCTTTTCAAGTGTTAAAAATCATTTATACTTAAGGGTGGTACTCACTAGATTCCTAGTTGAGTCATTGGAGGTTTGGAAAGTTCATACTCTTGTCACTAGTATTTCTTTAAGAATGTGGTGTAAAAATGATAAATCAAAAGAAAACGTTCTCAAAAACGAGTATGAAGTAAAATGTGAGAAAATGACAAGTTCACACATAGGACTGATTGTGTGGGAACTTGAACCCGATTGAAAACGATCACATTTTTTGGTTGAGTCAAGCTTTGAGACTCGTAAATAAACCAAGCACCTTGCGGGAGGTGAACCCGTATCTTGAAGTGATGATTGAAGATGGAAACCTTGTGCTATAATGAGAATGTACCTGAAAGGAATGGAAAGTTTGAAGGTTAATCAAGAATAAGAACATGCAAAAACCCCCGGGAAGTACTCGCTCCCTTTTACCTTTCACACTTATGCCTATTTCATATATTATATTTTGTTGCATTGAGGACAATGCAAATGTTAAGTGTGGGGAGGTTATTATTCACTTGAATTAGTTTGTCCTTTTAAGATTAATTGCTTTAGTAATGTAATTGATAATTTTGTTGAAAGTAATTAAATCTTACCTCTTGCATGATAAATTTGTCATAGAGCAACCTCATTGGGTGAATTGCATAACTAGCACATTTATAGCCCTACTAAAAATTGTGAGAAATCTTGAGCTTAAATTGAAAACACTTATCTTTAGTGTTTATATATTTCAATTGCTATGAGTGTGCCGGTGTTTGTAGTTTATTCTAGAACTTGCCTTAATGATGCATTTCAAGACCGCTGTGGGATCATATTCATGTGATATATCTTGAAGTAGACGATGA
The DNA here is from genome assembly GCA_949592205.1 of Helichrysum umbraculigerum. Lineage (NCBI taxonomy): Eukaryota > Viridiplantae > Streptophyta > Magnoliopsida > Asterales > Asteraceae > Helichrysum > Helichrysum umbraculigerum. The sequence continues at coordinate 378,977,432 of CATIUR010000001.1, read as the reverse complement.
ATTGGTATTCATTAGGTTTTAGATTTTCAGTTTTTATTTTAAAACCATTTATAACTAGTCCACCCAGGTCGTTAGCACTCATTTTTAGTGCTAAGAAACCCCTAGATACTTTTCACTTACATTTTCATCACAATTAATACCCTAGCCTTATTTTTGTGTAGTCAAAAGTTTAAAAGTTGCCTTGTAACATTTCAAATCGATTTATAAAATGTGATTTCAAATCAACCTTTTGAAGATTATTATATGAAGATTATTGATTCAAGGAAGCAAAACCAAGGTGAAATTCAAGAAACTTTTTGAGCAAACTAGAAGCACAAATGAAGTCATAGACAAAAGTTGATGAAATTTAACTAAGGAGGCAAGAATTGAAGAAATATTGTTAGATGATCAAAGTTGAAGCCTAAGGTTAATTGAGATCACATTTTCATTTTAGCTTCAAGGTAACACAACATACAAATTTTTGACTACCATTTTCAACAATTTATAAAAGTGTCTACCATATCACAATTTCACCATCACACTTATAATTATAACACATTGTTAGAATACCTCTTTTGATGCTTCACTTGGTGCTCACGCCTAGTCGGTGGAGATTTGATCTTTTGGCAAGCCTATGGTAATAACGCATCACGACTTGGCTATTTGAGTGTTTATCTATTCCATTCCCAATCTTGATCAAATTGAGAGTTGAGTGATTGAAACACATTTCCTATTGAGAGGTGCTAAGTTGTGCATTCAAGCTTGACAAATTTATTCAAGGTTTTCTATGTTTATATTCATGCTACTAACATGATTACTTATGCAATTGTGGTTAGTTATATTTTGTAAAACCTTGTTCTTAAATTCTAAATGCAAGAGGTATATGTTTTGGAATGTAAATCATAGTTTGCTTGAGGACAAGCAAAGTTCAAGTGTGGGGATATTTGATATCGCTCGTTTTGTACATGTTTATCTCTCGCGATATCATTGTTTTTGTACTTGTTTCAAGTCGATTTCATGAACTTTTGGTACTTATTTAGTTGGAAATTGATTTCATGTGTTTAGGTTGAAGATTGAGAAAGAATGGATGAAAAGATGAGGATTTTGCTGATTTTGCTATGCTGCACCGTTTTGGCCATATCTCCCTCATACGAACTCGGATTGAGGTGATTCAGGCGGCCAAACGAAGCTAACTCAGAGCTCTACAATTTTCCAGAAGATGGTCAGCTGAAAAGAAAAGGTTCATAGCCGATCTGCTAAGTTTAGCCGATCGGCTTCTCTAGTGCAAAATCAAATCAGAAATTCGACCTTGTGCGTTGCCCAACATCATAGCCGATCTGCTTTGATAAAGCCGATCTGCTTTCCTAAAGCAGATCTGCTATGCCTTAGCCGATCTGCTTTCATGCGCGGGGAAGTCTATTTATGACCTGTTTTAGGGTTCCGCATCAGACACACTCCACCCCCAATTTGGGGCAGCCTCCATGGCGATTTTTTTGGGTTTTCAAGCCATTTTCATCACCTTGAAGATATCTCATCATATTATATCATTCGGACACGAAGAATCATCATCCGAACATTGTAATCACTCGGTTTGCATCTTTATTCAATTATAATTATGTTTACTTTGCTTTCTCTTATTTCATGTGTTTATCTTGTTGTTATGATGATTAGTGGCTAGATTATTGTGCTTGTTTGGATGAACTAACTAGTTGATTAGGGGTGTATCTTTTGGTGTTAATTTATGCTTGAGTTTGTGAATCATCCATGGATTTGAATGCATTTAGTTGTTTGTTGTTATGAACTCTCGGCATTTTAGCTAAACAATTATAGCGAATGTTCTTTGTTTAATAAAAATACCTAAATGAGTTGTTTGTCATTTGTGGAACAAAGCATTTGATGATTGTAACAACACTAGTTAAATTCATACAAGTTAGCGATTATAGCGAATGTTTGTCGTGTGGATGATTTGCAAACTCTTAAAATCTTAATTTATGTTTAATCGGAGAACCTTGTGTGATTGAGCTTAATCTCGAGAATTTGACCATTTGGTGATTTACTAATTGATATAGCGAACGTTTTCAACCTAGTAAATTGCTATCGATTATTTGTCTATAAATGATTGAACAAAATTGCGAATGTGGTTTTGGAATGTGTCAAATGATTTAGCTAAATGGTGCAAGTTTGTAACCATGGCGAACGTCCGTTACTTGATTAAATCATAGGTTTGTTGATTGAAATTGAACGATAGGTCTTAGCGAACGTTGAGCTTACGTTTGATGAATATTACCTTAGCATATGTCTTAACCGGTTATACTTCTACACCCCGAAATCACTAGTGAAATAATCCAAGCAAGCATTGTTTTTAATATTTGAAGGTTTCCAATCAATCACTTTGACTCTTCAGAGTCCACCTGCCTAGATTAATTAAAGTTTGTAGTTTTTAAGCATCGTGACAATTCGGTCACACCAAACCCACATTTCCTTTTTATTTGTACAAATTAGTTACACTTGAATTGAATTCTTAAAACAACATTCCCTGTGTTCGAACCTAGACTTACCACTACTATACTACTACTCGACAGGGTCCACTGCCCGGTTGTGTTTTGGTCTAGCTCGGTACTTTCTTGTTCACTATTCAACGATAAATTTTATAACTGGATTTAACACATCACTCTATGTTAGCTTGATAGAATTCAGGCAACTTAAAAGTATTCAAACTAACAGGTTCACTTACAGGCATATCTACTTTCTTAACAACAGGTTCATTAACTGATATTTCAACGGGCTTTGCATCTACTAACGCAGTAGGCACAAAATCTTTAATTTCATCCTTAGACGGTCTACACAAATTCACATCTAAAGATAGAGGCGGTTGATGATGATAACCATAACCGGACTTATCTTTAGAACTAGTTCTACCCATCTGTAGGATCTCAGTAAAGACCATGGCTGAAGTGTTGATATTCTTGAGTTTTCGTTTGTAATCAACAGCTTTGGCTTGGGAGGCAGCCAATTCCCTTTTTAAATGAGAAATCATTTTTAAGTAACTGTCAATTTCATCCTGATTGCTGAAAATTAGAGCTTTCAGCTCCTTTTTATCTTCAATAAGTTGATTAATATTACTATCAAAGAGTTTCTCATTATTTTTCAAAACTTTGTTTGCCTCCATCAAATTCAAGATATCTGACTTCAAGTTGTCATTATGTTTCATAAGCCCATTTACTTTACCAGTTAAACTAATACATGAATTACAAGTAAATGGAGCAAATTGTACCTCATTGTTGATAGCCATGAAGCATTGCTCGTGATCTTCAGATGCAGAAAAATCATAAGCATCTCCATCCTCAATCAACAATGCAGCCTTAGCAGTAGTATGCTCAATCAGTTTTGGAGCAACAGATGGTTTTGTGAAACCCGAAGCAGGCTGTCGTCCTTTCTCACATTCGCGGGCAAAGTGTCCAAGATTCTGACACTTATAACACTTGATTTTGCTTTTATCGAATCCCATTGGTGTTCGGTCAGCTGCATCTTCAAGAGATCTCTTTCCAGTTCTTCTTAGATAGTTTTTGGCTCTGCGAGTGAGCATAGCCATATTCCATCTAATGTCAATCCTTTCTAACTCATCAGGATCAACCTGATTGAAGTCTTCATCAGTCAGCTCCAATGTACTGACTCTTTTAGAGAGAAAGTCTTCATATGATGACAAGAAAGCAGTAAACATTGCTGCATGTTCATCTGTGGTTGCTGAAGAAGGAACAGATGACGATGAACATGTTCTACTTGAAGAAGCATTATAAGTTGGTAGGGCTGAAAATATTCCTACAGTAGGATTACTGTAAGAAGAGGATCTCTGAGAATTTGGCTCAGCTGAGATGAAAGCAGTTCCACCATTACTTGATTCTGATGCACGAGCAATAGATCTTGTTTCCTTCTTTTGAATATCCAACGCACCAGCTTCAAGTTTTCCAATGAGATCATCCAGAGACAATTGCATTATCTTTGGATCACTTTCTAATAACAAAACTCGTGTTTCCCAACTTGGTGGTAGAGCAGCCAAAGCCTTTTTGTTAATCTCAGAATTTTTTAGATTATATCCTCCAGCTTGCTGTTCATTTACTGTGCGTGTAAATCTGCAAAGCATGTCTCTGACAGTTTCATTCTTCTGGATATAGAAATAATCAAATTGAGTTTTGACTAATTTCAATTTGCTCTCGATGTACTCAGTGTTGCCACAAAATCTCTTCTCAATTGCAATCCAAAGATCATAAGCAATAGTTTGTGGAAACATATCCAAAACGTCAGTTGGAAGTGACATAGTAATAGCAGAATGAGTCTTGCGTTCAATTTTCCATGCTTTTCGTTCTTCGGGAGTGTATGAACGAACGGGTTTGGGTGGAGGAACACCCATATGTTCTCCAAGAGCAACAGGAGCAACATATCGTTCAAGAAGAGCCAACTCCATATCAGGATCAGTGAATAATACAAACGACATAAAACGTTGTTTCCATGCTCGAAATTCCATACCCGGTGCAAAATAAGGAGGTTTATTTGCACTACCGATTGTAGCATTATGTTGTAAAACTGCATCAACGCTTTGAAGAGACATGTTTAAAATCTGAAAAAAAAATCAGAAAATACACAACAAACAAACTGATTTTTGTCCAAGTCTGGAACAATGCGACACAGTGTTGTGTCGCAGACGGTCAATACGACACAGATGTTGTGTCGCTGAACTTAATCAGGCAGAAGACAAAAATGCGACACAACCGTTATGTCGTGGATTATGTCGCAACTTGTGTCGCAGACCAGTCAAGGTCAAAATAAATTGTGTCGTAGGATTGTGTCGCACGTTATGTCGTATAGCTGTGTCATATAAACAGTGTTTACGACACAATACTTGTGTCGCAAAAATGCACGTGCAGACAACCTAGAGCCCACAAAAATTTCAACTTTCAACACAAATTATAAACAATCACGCCATGCCTCCTATCAGTTCTAAAACCCAATGGTTTAACAAACAAAATCACCAACTTTTTACCAACCAAATCTAAAAGTTTGAAAAACACATTTCTTTGAAGATCAAACACCAAAATAGGCTAAAAATAAAGCTTTTTGACCAAGAACACCAAGAACACAAAAATTAAAAATATCACTTTTAAACCAAAATCTTGCAAAAACTAACTCGAAACCACAACTCAAAAGTATGTGGCTCTGATACCAATTGTTGGTTCCATGTATACGGACCAAATCGAGTAGTTTAACTTGTGTGTTAAAGCGGAAATCAAACACACTAAGATATGCAAGATTTTAACACGATAAATAACCAAAACACAAAGGTGTATGTTTATATATAATGAACTAGCAACAATACATACACATGGACAAACACACAAAGATCAAAATAACACAACCTAGTGATTTTTCTCTGAAAACAGAAGTGTTATGTGTGTGAAATGTCTTAGCAAAACAGAAGCTGGCGAGCTTCTATTTATAGCCTTATCCAGACGTTATGCGACACAAGCCTTGTGTCGCATAGAATGCTTCTGCGACACAATCCTTGTGTCGCATGGAATGATTCTGCGACCCAATGCTTGTGTCGCATGATTACAAAAATTGTAATTAAACTAAGTCTAAAACTATACAATACGTAATTACAATATCGACACGATTACAGACCGAGACCAACTGACAGACACACATAGATGTACCAACACTCGAGCTCTATACTCGTTTAAGTTTATGACAATTTACAAAAAAAAAAAAAAAAAAGTTATTTGAGCTCAAAATGTTTGTTTAGAAGCTCAAGCTCGATAAAACCGTTTATCAACTTAAACAAGCTCATTAAAAAGTATACTAACTATTTTATGAAACTTGAAATAAAGTTTGTAAAAGACATTTACACTTAATTAAACTTAAAATGTGTAAGTTTAATTAGTTATCATCACTCACTAATATATAATAAGTAAGTATGTAATTAGATTCTTGATGTTGATATTTATAGTGTGCTCATCTCATCCTAACGAGCCGAGTCGAATTTATTGTTTTAGAGTTTGGCCCGTGAAACTAATCGAGCAGTCTTTTTATGTTTGAACTCGATTCGGGCTCGAATAGTATTATGCTCAAAATTAGAGATAACGAGTTCGAACTCGAGTAGCTCGTTAAGTACTCGGTTCGTTAACACCCCTATCTATAACATCAAATTTATATTCCACTACCATCTTTTCCTACCTAAATATACATTTTTGGCTTAATTAGTTCTCACTTTTCAATGTCATTTTACTTTAAAGCTAGGGTCATCGAAAATGATACAAAAGAGAAGAGATTGTGGCCACTAAAGTCATTACGAGATAAGATGAATGGGTAAGAGAGGGTCCCTAAGTGGTGAAAGACACATGTGGAAGAAGAACAATTTGATCATGAATTTGCTAAGCGAAATGTGAAAGCTGAAAATGATGTTGTGCACCTAATATATATATATATATATATATATATATATATATATATATATATATATATATATATATATAGGATTAGGATCAAGAGAGAAGGAAATTTAGGTGGAGAAGAGAGAGAAAGCAATATGATTCAGTATTTTTATACTATGATTCATTTTTTTATTATAATAATAAAAAAATGAATCATAGTATAAAAATACTGAATCATATTGCTTTCTTCCTCTTCTCCATCTAATTTTTCTTCTTTTATGATCCCGTTACTATATATATATATATATATATATATATACACATATTTTAAATTTTATAATTTATATCTACTCAAAAATTATAAAGTTTAAGATAATAAAAAAAACTACACACGTGGTCCTTTTTAACGGAGATTTAACAATCGTTAGTGTAAAGGACTATTTATGTAACAAGTTTCAAAACAAAGGATCATCTATGTAATTAAATTAATTAAATGACTGAATGTGCAATTCAGGTCAAACCATAAGGACGATTTTTGTAATTTTCTCCTTTTTATATCAATTGAGGCCACTAGTTTCTTTTATGAGTAAGTATATAAATTGTGTTTTTGGCCAAATTCTTTTTTTTTTTTTTTAAATTAGTTGGACATCTGGAGATTTGGAGTACAAACTATATTTTTATATATATAGCGCTCCGTGGGCTCCGAGAATAGAAGTGGTATAAAAAAATTTAGTTGAATGACGCGTGGCAAGATTTTTTTTCCCATTCCAAACTAAAAAATGTGCGTATTACCTTAATTTGGAGCTAAACAAAAGCAATATATTACAATTTGAATAATTTCAAGTGTCTTCGTTTAGTATTTTAAGTTGTCACTGATTAAATGTATATTTTTATGTAACAACCAATCAAATGAAATTTTAGTGGGTTATATATTATTTGTTTGGTGAAATTTTTTAAAATTGTGTGAATAATAAAAGTAACCATTTTGACTGGAATTAAGGAATCATGAGTTTAAAAGTGTTGCAAATTAGATTTTGCTTTAAGTAAAAGTTTTGTGATTATATACTTTAAAAACCCGTCTTTAAACCTTTAAAAAACTTGGCCCACTGATCGGTTCATGTGAATGTGATTTGGCGCCAACTATTTTCCATTGATGTGATTGGGGCCTTTGGGAGACTATTTGCATTATGGTCCCCTAAGTTTTAAAATTTTCAATATTAGTAATAATTTGGACAGTTTCAACACATGAATAAAGTCGTGTACAATAAACTGATACTTTTTTAGTTTTTTATTCAATATTTCATGATTAAGGTGCTCATGTCTGATTTATAGTAGTGACTAGTGAAGGCCGACACCATATTTTTATAATCGATCTTTGATCAAGACATATTGTCTTATTAAGGTCCTTTAATTTCTTCGTTTACCATATATTTCGCTCTAATTTATACAAATCCGTCGTTGTAGAGCTTTCTTTAACTTGACATCATGCTACACGCACAGCTGATGAACCGAAACATTTTTTTGTAGATTTGGTTCGTCTGTCGTGTTATGTAACTTGGGATTGAGTATGATTTGATGTAACTCATGATATTATATACACATCATGGCGTTGTCATAGTTTTGGTAACGATGTTGACCTTTTATACTTTAAAAATGGAGATTATCATTCAATTAGTGTATTGATTTCTATGATCAAAGTTCGGTTTTGATGTTAAGCTAGTATGTAATAGGGAGATTTGGTTGATTTATCATTCATGGATGGACCTAGGTAGGTATATTTGACAAAGTGACAAAAGAGTATGCACATGATATGATGAATATAAAAATTTGGTATTATTGATGTGCCAAACTGATCAAAGTTCGTACATGCTAACAAAGTTTCATTATAGATGATGATGTATATCTTCACCGAAAATTTTGGATCTATTTGTCTAACGATAATGAGAACCTTTATGACTCTCATTAGGAGTTCGTTACATGCATGACTTAATACCTGTTCGAACAATGGTCATTGGTTAACTGACCACCCCTTGAATATCGATCGGTTAAGCTACAATCACTTATACATATTCGAACAGTTTAATGACATCCACAAGGACACTCTTTTAACAAAACGCTATAATAAGTTTTGATACTTTTGCATATTATACGTTGAGAGGAAGGTTATTGTAGAATCACTTGTTATCGTATGAACCGTAGGAACGACTTTTTTCACTTTTAAATTCAACATATGTACACGTTTTGCAAAAAAAAATTATGTCAAAATTAATAAAATTTTATCCTCTTTAATATTAGATCGATTAAAAAAACAAAAACAAAAAACATATGATACACAAATTAAAGTTGTGTATCACAGCCTTTTATGTGTGATACTATGATACACACTAAATTTTTCACAATGTGTATCACACATTTTTTAAAATAAAATTATCATATTAAAGAGCACACAATTCTAAGAATTTTAATATAAATTTTCATCAAAAACATAATTTAATTTTAAAGTTAAAAGTAAAAATATCTGTTCCTACCGTTCCCACCATAATAAGTGTTCTTACTTGAACCTTATCCTATACGTTGATGATTCAATCTATTTTTAACATGATATTTGTTTTTTTAATAGATAGAGGAGTATGAAAGCCCAATTATATTTTTGCAAAGCCTTACGTTACGTGACGTCCCCAAAGAAACCATGAAAATAGCGTTTCTTATGTTGCAAAAACATAGCTATCTATTTGGTACAAACATTTTGTTTGCTACCTAACTATATGGTTCTACAAGTATGAGGGTGGTTTATTTGAAATTTCTTCTATTACCAAATACGTATATATAACCACATTTTAAACATTAATATCAATATCAATATCAATATCAATATCAAAATCTTTCACGATCAATTTATTCAATCTCATTTCCACTATATATCTTTACCTCATTCTATCAAGTAAAAAACTAAACAAAAAAATCTAAATTTCGTTATAATGCCATTGTTATATTTGGTGGAGCCCTGAAACGAGGGGAAGGAAGGTCGGATTTACAATATTTTAGAACAAATTGGTTTGTGATCTACGCCTAAATTCAATGCATCATATCATCAGTTGTATTTTATTTTAACAACACTACATTTTATACTAATCAAATTTGACTGCATTTTAATAACACTGGATTTTACCCCTTACAAATTTATCTTAAGATGCCACAAATCTGACGTGTCTCATCCTTCACATCATTTGAGACATTTCACTGGAAACCTTACCTGTTATATTTTCATTATATATGGATTATCATTAAACTCGATGATACATATCAAATCATCAATTTTTGATAGAAAAGTTAAAAATGTTAATGGTATAGGTGTGGATAAGAGGGACATTTGCATTTTGAGAGAAATAAGGGACACAAGATCTTAGTTATTAATTTCTGTTATTAACTGCTAAGATGTGCAACATTGCATAATGTAGTGTTGTTAAGATGCAACGAATTTAAACTGTTAATCACAAAAATCAACGGGTGAAATCAATTGTCTTTCTTTCCCCTAAAAATACTGTTAGACCCCTCAAAACGTTACCTGTTATATATGTACCTTAGAGTTACGTTTTATGTCATTATTTCAGAGTCAAAGGACTAAAAGTGCAACCTCTTAAAAAACTACTTCTAAAAGCATCTAATATCCTTATCTCCGTTGTTATGCAATTCTTATTGTTAATTGTTAATATTATTATTATTATTACTAGATTATAACCCGCGAATTCGCAGAATACCATATGATTTCTAATACAAAGTTTATATTATATTTTTATTTTTTATAAGGCAAACTTTTGGTTGACATTTTTATGGGGTTGACATTGCAAAAATATTTTGTATGGAAGAAGAGAGGTATATGTGTTGACTTTACCAAGTATGATAAAATCAAAGTAATCAAAACATATCTTTTTAGTTAACAATGGTAGCTTCCTTTGTATAGTAACAACTTTACCAATTGATATTGGAATGTGGTGTACGAATCAGTGCCCCTTGCAAATGTAGCTTATATTGTCCACAGCTGTGCGGTTTAAACAGTAGATTTTTTTTAGAGGTGTCTTAAATCTCATGCACTTAACACTTTTTACGTTTAATAAAATTTGGTCTATTATGATTCATTGTATAGTAGCTTAGGATCGGATATCGCATATTTAGTCTTATAATAATTAGTTGTTGTGTAGTTCATGGTGGTAATCAATGTATCGATTAGTTGGAAGTGTGAAAAAATGTTGATTGTATGATTGTGTATGTTTCATGTCTTTTATATACGATTTTCACACGACCATCAGTGTGTTTATATTTGAATATATAACAAATTTGAGTACATATTTCATCGATGTAGTTTGTAGTTCAGTTCTTAAACTATTCCATAAGCTAACTAATTGATACGCGACTACGCAACTATCCAGATACATGGTTCACCAACTTTCAACATTTACTTGATAAATAAATTTGTGGGGGGACTTAAACGTGTCTCATCATTTATATGAAAGCATGCCTAGCTTACTCAACTTGAATATAAGAGGGCACTTACTGTCTCCACCAAAAATATCAATCATAAGCTTTGCTTATTCTTATTCATAAATTTAGACATCTAGCTAGCAACCGAGTGAATTAAGAAATCATTTTGTTTATATTAGTATGTCCCTTATGTAGAAGTAGAACATAACTGGACGGTCACTAATATAGACCTCCAAATAGCAACTTGATTACCTATAATAATGTACGTGGTCTTAATATTCAATTACAACCCGTCAAAGTATGTCAACATACGTAAATGTACCATAGTGCATGATTGAGAGTGACTCATAAAAGTTCCTCAATCTCTTTAACAAAATAGATATTTATTGAAATTGTCTTTGTAACCATATTCAACACCTAATTAATTTACATGTACATACATTTATTAAAAGGGACGAACACTATGGTTGTTTGCAGATCAATATGACCGGACCACTACTAAAAGCTAATCGTTTTGCCCAGTTACTTGACCTTCCAATTTTATCGAATTACCACCTCTTGCATTATAAAACAGATCATGATAATGTGACATAGTTGTATACTTTGCCTTTTAACTCCACGGTAGCAAGATGAACCACAGGCTAACCATGTATCATTGATCCATAAGCATTACCATAATCCTTCACAGCCGTCATTGCGTAGAAATATCCAAGGTAGTCAAATGAGTATCATAGTTAGAAATCATGTATATAAAAACATCATGATAATAGAGACATGTCTATATTATTAAAACGAAAAACATACAGTTATTGTAGTAGCACCGCAGTGCCAATTGTTTAAAGAATCCTATAAATTAGTTACATTGGCCATGTAACGATTCAAACCAGCTGAACAAAGATGTAAAAGAAATTACATTTCTTGATCTCACATTTAGGTAACACGTACATAGGCAAAACAATGTAACAGATTTTTGCATCACTTACGAAACCAACTTCAGGCTGGAACAATGCACATGTGACATGAACCCACAAAGTGTCGATATCAGTTGTCTTCAAAGCACCGTGTGTAATATAATACATCATAAAAAGGATGATCACCACAATTTAGGTAAATTAGAGGTGGCAAGATCGGTCGATTGAGCGGGTTGTATAATGGGGCAAGTTAGAGGTGGCAAGATGATCATCATTGGACCCTTTACTTTAATGCTGGATTTTCACTTCTTTTGTCTTTCCCATAAACTGGGGGGCATGTTTTCTTGTTCCCCATGAACCACACTTACACTCGACTTTGAAAGAATGATACATGGGTGTGAGTTAAGATCAACTCAAAGTATAGGTACCATATAACAAAAACCAGCAGCATTGAAATAAACTAAAAACACAGGTCATGTAAGAAACAATATAATCAAGTCAGATCTTACAAATTAAGTTTTGGATATATGATATATCCCTTCCATGCCATTACAAACAGCACCTATTTCATCAGGAAATGCACTCCAGTTGCAAGTCTTGGTAATTCTGTTGAGGATATATAACATCATCATCATCATCATCATATATAAACCAAGTTAAAAAAAACGCATGCCATCATGAAGAAACTGATATACCTAAGTATTGGTTCTGATATATTAAAAGATGGTTGCTCAACAATAATTTATCCCCTGCATTCTGGGCAGCAATAGCCGATCTCCTCCATGTCCTTTGGGTAATATAATCATGAAAGATAGAGCATCGAATAAAGAGATCATTATGTGATCATATACCTCAAAGAATTAATTTGAAACTTCAACGTATTCTGAATGTACCCAAACGTTGCAACCATCAAAACATATCTAGAACGGACATAATAACCAAACAAAGTAGTTAGATATGACCACTATCCAAGGTCAACTTGAAGTTCTTTCTGTGGTTCCCTGCACACAAACTGGACACAACAAAACAAAAAATATATCAGAAGAAAAGACAATTCTTATATAAATTGTAAAACGTGTGGTGAGTAAGACATCGCTACATGAAAATTCTTCAAGAGCGGAAAGAGAGAGTGATAGAGTCAAAATAAAATGGACACGGGGTATAAATAATCTAGATAATTAAAAATATAATCTACTCAAAGGAACATTAAGAACCTTGTATCTCCGTGAACTTTTGTATTTCCATGGTTCGATTTCAACGGTTATTCTACATAAAATCAACCAACATATGGCATAAGTTTAAACTATTAAAACGTTTATCATACATGTGAAGACCCTTTAGAGCAATTATAAGCATGGATTTCAAAGTAGGTGCTTGAATGTATTCTTCTTTCCAAGATTTTTATTCTTCTTAATTAATTTGTATCTCAAAGAGTTTGTACGTAACCATGATCCTCTAATAACTTTTGCATATATTGGCCTAAATTAATGTGCCATATTTGTCCTAAATTTTAGTAAATTTAAAATAAGTTGGGATAATTTACAGCTAGCATATATCTTCTATCTTTTAAATGTGAATAATTTCCTACAATTATGGGTACCATTAAAGTCAACTATATTTGTAACTTGATTCGCAAATTTCAAACGGCTTTGCTTTAATTAATTTCGGCAAAATTCGCAGGGACAATATTGTACTATTAACATCCCTAATCCACTATTTAGGTAGTCTTTTTACAAATGATAATCAAGGGTCCTAATTAAAATTAGCTAATTAATTAAGGGTTGAGATTAGATTAGAGTTGCTTAAATTAAAAATGACAACCTAATATACACTCTATTATAATATATTAAAGAGATTATTATTATTATTATTATTATTATTATTATTATTATTATTATTATTATTATTATTATTTATTATTTATTATTATTATTATTATTATTATTATTATCATGATTCAATTCCCTTTTATTTAATACTTGTATTTATTATTATTTTTTGTTTGTTTGTGTCTGTGTGTGTAAATTATAAAGAACCAACGACAGCAAGCCAGCAACTCAATTTGACTATATGTCTATCTTATATTACTCCAATTTCTTCTGTACACTCCATAATCATTCAGTAGAGTTCCAGGAGTTGATCATCATCGGAATTCTATTACGGTTTGATTCTTTCGCTTCCGATTAATGCGGTATGTGTAGCTGATAACTTAATCTCTTATACATGTTAGATTTTGATTATTATAAACAAATATACGCATTTCATTGTCTGAGATTTATCGTAAATAATTATGTTTATTGTTCTTATTTCTATATTTGAGATGCAACGTTACGTTAAAGTTAGGGTTTCTGCGATTACATTGCTGTTGATTAGTCAAAATATGTTACGATGTGATTGATCATTGATGTTAGTACAACTGTACCTATAGGTGTTTGACTTTTGGTATTAGCAAGTTGTTGACTATGCATATTTATTGAAACTGTTTGTTTGTGTGATGAAATTATTAAGATAGAAAGAAAAAAAAGAAAAAAAAAATTGGTCAATATGCAGGTGTGGTGTGTGTTTGACTTTTAAATCAGTAGTTATAGCTTTAAACCTGGTTATGATTGGTGTACCTAGTTAAGATGAAAAATCTTTTGCATATGTGATATGTATATGATAAAATGTACTAGATATGATAAAACACAATCGGTTTCGTTTTTTAGTTTGAGAGCTCAAATGGACTAGAATTGAGTTCGAAATCGAATAGAGCTTTTTAATGTATAGAAAAATATTGATCATTTCATATTTAGATAATCAATTTAAGGTTTACTATGGTAGACAAGACTCCGAGCTTAAGAAGATAAAAATCATTGTGATTGTTAAAGACTTAAAGTGAAAGTAGGATGTTTGGATATCAGAATCAAAAGTATACCCTGGGTCAAATGCTGAATATTGGTGATGAGTTTGGGAAAGTAGAGCTGAATTTCTTATCTGCGTTTTTTTTCAGGGAAATGGCAACAAATATCTCTGATGATGACAAGGAAGTTCCCGCTTCTACTGATATCATGGTAAACTGATGATGAACGCTTTCATTCTTCTATTTAATTATTGTTTTTCTTGTTAAGAATTTACTCTTGAGTAGTTCATAAGAATTCTCGTGTTTTATTATATATATCTCAAGGTGGTTCAGAAAATTTGACATTATAGCAGTTACTAAGAAGTATTCCCTATGTTTTGTTTGCATATGGTTGTCCTGCATCGAAGTAAATGATACTAACGGTAAACATCAGAATAAGTTATATTTGATTCTTCAAATGTTTGATTGAAGTTTACATGTAACTTGATGTATATGTTAGCGAAGTTTATTATCACATTATTGGTATGATGTTACGCACATGGACTTGGCTTGCTGATGTTCTATCTCTATAGGTTATGATTGATCCAGCAAAACCGGCATCTCTTACTTGGAAAAGGAAGCTGAATGCTAAAGAAAATGCTCTTTCAGAGTTTGGTATAAAGTTCAAAGATGTACTTCATTTGGTATGTATGTTATATCTGCCTTCTATTTTGCATAATGTAGCCCTTTTATCTAATGAAAATCAACTGAAGTTTGCACTTTATATTGTGATTATGCATTCTGTGCCAATATAGGCTATTCACCTTGTCACGAGAAACAACTTTAGTCATTCACTGTTTCTATTTATTTATTGTTTGCTTCCTTTGTGTAGGCTCCACTAGGATATCGATTATGGCGCTGGGGACGAGAAGAAGCTTCAAAGGGAAATGGAAATGTAGTTCTGTGACCTTTATGATATTTTCTCTAATGAGTCTT
Source organism: Helichrysum umbraculigerum (assembly GCA_949592205.1). Lineage (NCBI taxonomy): Eukaryota > Viridiplantae > Streptophyta > Magnoliopsida > Asterales > Asteraceae > Helichrysum > Helichrysum umbraculigerum. The sequence goes on along the minus strand of CATIUR010000001.1, from coordinate 378,961,824 downwards.
TTCATCGTGACAGTGGAGTGACTTAGCTACTCTATTTCAGGGAACTATTTATGACCCTTTCAAGAAACACCACTATTCCTCTTGCAATGGTGTTCCTTTAGGCGGTATTGGGTAAGTCATCGTTTATAATACATATACGCATACTTATCATCTTCGTGGCAAAGCTGCCACGTGCATGAGAAGGTAGCATTAGCTAAGCCATTTCTATATGGTTGCTGACTATATGCATCTGCCAGTGCAGGTAGCATTGGAAGAACATATAAGGGTGAATTTTTGCGTTGGCAACTATTTACTAAAATATGTGAAGAGAAACCTGTATTAGCAAATCAGTTTTCTGTAAGTTGTCTTCTCATCAGACGTTTACTGCTGTATATAGTAGTAACTGTCTTAAATGTTTACGTATGGAGATACATACTTCTGTGGTCCACAGTTTGATATCCTTCTACTAAACTGATTCCTCTTTTTGAGGTTGCAGTTGTAATGGTTTATTTCTCGTTCGACAAGCTATGTTAATATTTTTTTGATGTTTAGGTCTTAGTTTTACTCAACAAGGTTATTACTGTAGTAGGTTATGTGATAATGTACTTCAACTCTTAGTCTGTTGACAATACAACCTCTTTTTAGTGAAAAAAATAATATATTACTACTGACTTAAAATTTCATATCGGTTTAAACACAAATAGATGGAGCCTATGGAATTACTATCTATTTACCTAACTCATGTCTGAAGAAAAATTGTGCTTCTATATCTTATCCTTTCATAACGTATAGATGATGAGCAATAAATTACTTTTAAATGTTACATGGTTAATAAAATTTCATAGAATGGAACTGGATATGTTGCTGAAAGATAGAATTTCTAAGGGCGTTTATATTTATCCTATGACATTATGCAGGTGTTTGTCTCACGACCAAATGGAAAGAAGTACTCCACTGTCCTCTGCCCACCAAATCCAGAATTGCTAAAGTAAGCAACTATCTATTCTTTCCCAAAATTGTTGAGCCTTCTGCTCCTTTTGGATAATTAAGAAAATATATTTTCATTTTGAAGCATGAATGCTTGTAATTTTGGGACCACTAAGTCTTCTAGTTGCACTAGTATATTCTTGTTAGACAAGTCTAGGAACTATTATAAATAGTTGGAGGGTAGGCTTTAAAGGGCAGAGAAGAATTAATCACGTCTGTGGAAAGTTGGGAGAGCTTACATCTCGAATTGTAGGAACTTTATTTACTTGTTGTCTTTGTTCTCGTTTGCAATAAATGTATTTCCAGTTTGATTCATATCCAATTGATATCAGAGCCATCCCCATCTTTAGAGATTTCAACACTCGGAGTGGTGGCTTGGACCCGCAAAGAGGGTGCCAACCGTGACCAACATAGCCGTGACCAACAAGGACGTTGGCTCTTCAAAGCATGGGGTATTGCTACGATCCCACATCGGCCAAGTATGGATTGGTTGGTAGCTTATAAATCTAGGTGTCCCCTCCTCCTACAAGCTAGCTTTTGGGAGTGAGTTCTACACTTGGGCTTATAGCTTGATATGGGTCTAGTATGGGATAGGTTCATATCAGATTCTATCTAGCAAATGTGCTGAATTCAAATATATGTTTTATAGATCATCAATGTACATATATTGACCCTATGATTGAGGAAATGACTCATTTTTTCCTAGAAACACGAATCTGTTGTTCATAATTATTTAATATCACCATTTGCAACACAAAGCAATCTGCTACAATTCTGAAGACAAAAGTAAACAAAGGCAGTGTTTGGGATTGCTTATGTAAGAGATTATTTGATTATTTTACAGAAGATATATCCATAAAATACTCATAACGTTCTTTTCGATCAGTGTGAAAAAACAGTTTTTACTCGTGACCTCCATAGTATTACTACCTTAGGAAATAAATTCGGATATGTAAGATGCTATCTTGATATATATAAGGATTGAAGCTCATTAAATAAAAACTTTCAACAAACATTGCATGTTGATGTATTTTGATAAAAATAAAATTAAATGGAAGCCTTATGTGCTAATCATATAAGTGGCAAAAGGAGTGGGTTGGGTCGGGTTGGGTCACGGGTCTAGATGGGTTTGGGTCTAAATGGGTCCGGGTCTAGATGGGTCACTTAGGAGGACGGGTCCTGGTCAAATGGATCTCGAGTCGGGTTGACCCTTCGGATTTCCACCAAACTTTTTTTATTTGAGTGAAAAATGAAAAAAATGAAATGAGGTGTTCAAAAAAAATATTACCCGCTAGACCCGTTGGTTTTATATCATAAACCCATTTAGACCCATCTTAAAAATAAAGAGGGAGACCTAACAAAACCCACACCTCATAAATATTACCCAACTTGACCCATGAATTACCAATGGGTCTAAAATTGCCACCTCTAGCTAATCACAACTGAAGTATGTTTTGGTTACACCCATTTGATTAGCTAAACTCTGACTGCTGGAATATATGTAGCAATAAAAGACATGTTGAATTCCATTTGACTTTCTATCAAATGTTAAAATTTGAATAAACAGAGATAAGTCGGTTCATGGGATTGGATCTTGGGACTGGAATTTTAGCGGAGACAACACTACTTACCATGCATTGTACCCAAGGGCTTGGACTATGTATGATGGTAATTCTCGTCCTCATTATTCCTAGAAATGGTCACTGCTATTAACTTCACTTTTTTGTGTCATTTCTCATCAATCTTTTCTCTTTATATTAGGTGAACCTGATCCAGACCTAAAAATAGTTTGTCGTCAGATTTCCCCAATTATTCCCCATAATTATAAAGAAAGCAGTCTTCCTGTAGCAGTATTTACTTACACGGTATAATATATATACCTACAGATTTTCTAGTTTATTTGTTTTACTTTTCAATTTGGGTAGGTTACATAACATTGACCGATCATTGGATGTGATATTCTGTAGTTGTCTAACTCGGGAAAGACTGCTGCAGATGTCACCTTATTATTCACATGGGAGGTCTGTAATTATTTTCACTGCTCTTGCAATGTGTTACTTCTAGTCCATTTATATGCATCCTATGTGATAAAATATTATTCTGACAAAGTATTTGTATAATTGATGTCTCAGAATTCTGTTGGTGGAGCCTCTGGATTATCTGGTCATCATTCCAATTACAAAATGACGTAAGAACGTCTATATTTCAACCCCATAGATGGGTTTCCAGATTACGACTTTGTACCGTAGTTGATAAGTTTTTTTTTTCCCCAAAGATTGTCAAATTCATTGTTTTCATCTTTAGTCGACTTGTAGAAGATCATAGTTTGTGTTCTGATCTGTAGTGTTTCATTATGTTATCAGGGTGAAAGATGGCATTCATGGTGTGAACCTACATCACATGTAATATTTTGATCTTGAATATTATTTTTCATTCCATTTGTGGCATATATTTGATTGTGTGTTTCAACACAGGAGTGCGGATGGCCAACCCCCAGTAACCTTCGCTATTGCAGCACAAGAAACAAATGATGTTCACGTTTCGGAGTGTCCATCCTTTCTGATATCAGGAGACTCCGAGGGCTTCACAGCAAAAGACATGTGGCGTGAAATTAAAGAGGTTTGTTAGACATTCTTCCATAAATAACTGGTTTATGTCATGCACGTATAATTAAACCTTTTCCTCCATTTAAAAGAACCAGTTTTATCTTTATGACCTATTGAAGGCGTTGCCATTGTTGTCGCAAGATTTTCATCTGTGAAATTTTATCATTCAGAATGGATCCTTCGATCGTCTTGATTCATCTCAACTACCACTATGTTCGAAACCACAATCATCTATAGGTGCAGCTATTGCAGCTTCTGTCACCGTACCGTCCGAGGCAGTGCGTACTGTCACTTTCTCCCTAGCATGGGACTGCCCGGAAGTAAGGTTTCCAACCAGGACTTACCATCGGTGGGTCACGAAAACTTATCTATAGTCCTATCATGTATCTAAGGGTTATTGTATAATAAGATAACCAACTCTTGTCATTTCCTATTTTGGGGAACCATCTTACGTTCACCCATAAAACCCTTTAAATCTTCAACAGTTTAAATTTTAGGTAAGTTGTCCATGTTACTTGCTAACATGGTTGAAGATTACCTTCAATCGATTTTATTAAAAATTTGGGGTTTTTATGTATGAAAATAAAGACGTACCCAAAATAGAAATAAAGTCAAAAGTTGGTTGCCTATATATGAAATCCACCTTCTTTAAATAATCTGACATGCTTCTTATAAGGATTGAATTGTAACAGTCGTTATACCAAATTTTACGGTAATCATGGAGATGCTGCAGAAAAAATCGTGCATGATGCTATCCTTGGTAATGTCATCTTTGTCTATTATCAATTTATCATACATACCCGATTTGTCAATGGTAGCTTTAAATAGCGATCCTCATGAAAGTATGTAATAATGATGCCTATTCCCATTTCTGAAAAGTGGCTTATATATTCAATCTTCTTTTCTGAAATTCAGAACATGGTAACTGGGAGTCACAGATAGAATCATGGCAAAAGCCTATCCTTGAAGACAAGAGGCTCCCTGAATGGTAAACTTTATTTTCCATTCCTTTTAGGCAATATGGATGGGTTCAGCAGGTTGGGTAACTGGTCAAAACAGGAAGTTTTTTTTATTGGGTTGACCTGGGACAATTTTTTCCAAAATTGAAAAAAAAAAAAAATAAGAAGAAGAAGAAGAAAAGGAAATCGATAATTAGTGTGGAAATATTGTTTCTACAACAGAACAACTTTTCCATGAAATGAGTTAGAAGGTTAATACACTTGGATAGTTGGATGACATTCTACTCACTTGACAGAATACCTTTAAACTTTCTTTATGTTTACTTTATGGTTTGTCCCGTTAAAGATAAACTGGAAATGCGTCAAAATCGCCATCTCTACTTTTTACTGCCCGTATACTGGCTGATTTTTAAAATTCCTAATGGCTTTCTGCAGGTACCCAGTAACTCTTTTCAATGAATTATACTATCTCAATTCAGGAGGGACTATTTGGACTGGTAAGCCCCAATATTTCTGCATTGTTTATACATCAAATGAAACAAGCTCAAGTTCATTATCTTTATATGCAGATGGGCTACCTCCAGAACACAATTTGTCAAGCATTAAAGGAAGAAAATTCTCAATTGATAGATTTAACGTGGATTCTCAAATTAATGGTGATAATTCTCATCAACATGACACTGCTGTTAATGTTCTTGAAAGAATGACTTCAGTACTTGACGAAATTCATAAACCCACATCAAAAAACTCAGCATTTGGTACAAACCTTCTACTAGAAGGAGAAGAAAACATTGGCCAATTTCTGTATTATGAAGGAATTGAGTATCATATGTGTAACACATATGATGTCCATTTCTATGCATCTTTTGCCTTAATCATGCTATTTCCCAAACTTGAACTCAGCCTCCAACGAGACTTTGCAGCTGCTGTGATGATGCATGATCCAAGAAAAATGGATCTTTTATGTGATGGAACATTGGCCCCTCGAAAGGCCCTTGGTGCGGTCCCACATGATATCGGGATGATCAATCCATGGTTTGATGTCAACTTTTATAATATCTATAATACTGACCAGTGGAAAGACTTGAACCCGAAGTTTGTGCTCCAAGTTTATCGGAATGTGATTGCCACTGGAGACAAGAATTTTGCACAGGCCGTTTGGCCCTCTGTTTATATTGCAATGGCTTACATGGAACAGTTCGATAAGGATGGAGATGGAATGGTTGAAAATGAAGGGTTCCCTGATCAGACATACGATACGTGGTCGGTCTCGGGTGTTAGTGCGTACTCTGGTGGACTATGGGTGGCAGCATTGCAGGCCGCCTCTGCATTGGCAGGTGAAATTGGGGATAAGGGTTGTGAGGATTATTTCTGGGCGAAGTTTCAGAAAGCAAAGAGAGTATATGACAAGCTATGGAATGGTTCTTACTATAATTACGATGATAGTAATGGGAAGGCAAGTTCATCCATCCAAGCTGATCAGTTGGCTGGACAATGGTATGTTGTACTTGAAGCACCTTCATTACTGTTCAATGATATCAAATAATCTTTCTGTCCCATGACATACGTTTAGGTAGAGGTAAGTAGGTAACGTGTTGGGTAACATGTCAGAACGGTTAATGTTTTCTAACAGGTAGACATAGTTGAGGTTGAAGCACAGTTTGTTCAAACCTTTTAAGCTGAAGTTTTTTTCTAACTTTATTTTACCCATTTGACCCCTCAGAGATTACTCATTTACCCATTGTCATCACTACAAATAATTGATGATATTGACTTGGGATTACTGAATTTCCTAAATTTTGAAAATATTAAAGGGTAATTCATACATAAATTAAAGGTAATTTGTTGCCACCTTTTCATCTATGAGAAGTCATTGCCACTGCTACAAATGATTAAGGATCTCGTCGTGCGATATATGTGTATTTTTTAAAATTTACATGTGTATCTGCATATATGTGTGTGTGTATAAAATATGCATATGCATATCAAGTGTGCTGACAATAGTTGCTTCTCATAGGTATGCTCGAGCATGTGGCCTTTATCCCATTGTTGATGACGAAAAGGCCAAAAGTTCATTGGACACGGTTTATAACTTTAACGTAATGAAAGTTAAAAATGGGAAGCGTGGAGCTCTTAACGGGATGCTACCCAATGGGGAACCTGATATGTCATGTATGCAGTCGAGAGAAATATGGACTGGAGTTACTTACGCTGTTGCTGCAGGTATGATTCATGAAGGTATGATCGATACGGCTTTCCAAACTGCAAGCGGAGTGTATGAAACTGGTTGGACTGAAGAAGGAGGCGGGTAAGTCTACTTAATGCCTTCTTGTTGATTAGCTCTGAATTATCGTTCGAGCTTTTTGTTGCAAACAATCTTTCTTGTTAATCCACCAAAAAGCACTACATTGTACTTGTACAAAACTGTTGAATATCTTCATTATCTCCAAAGATTCTGATACGACTCGCAATAATATTTGGAAATAATATTATATTTTATTATTTATATTTTAATAATGGATATTATATTAGATATGCTTCAAGTATTATTAGGAAAGTAATAATAGAACCTTATTCAATTAGGGATACTCTTAGGGAGAGATTATGTAGATATATATATATATATATATATATATATATATATATATATATATATATAGGGCTTTACTTATATAAATTCATTATGTTGAATATTATGAATTGATTTGGTTATCAATTAGGAGAGTTGGTTTACCTCTCGAAAGTAAACTTTGCGAGAGTCAAACGACCACTCAAAAGTCGATTAATCTATCTTGTATATTCCCTACATTTATTATCAGCTCGTTTGCATTCTATTATCAAGCTGGTTCTTATCAGATTCTTTCTACATGTTTAGTTAATGGTCGCCAGATATGTGGGTTGGAATGAGTCAATTTCTAGTGTGAGTTGGGTTGACCTGCAACCTTTTTTTTTGTCCCTTTTCTCAATATTTGTGCAAATATATAAAGAAGGTATTTTGATCTTCGACCCATTTGACCCACTCCCTTTTAGCTACTCTTTACCCATTTAACCCATGAAAGATGAAACATAACCCAAATTGATCCATTTATAAGTAAATTGGATGCAATTGCCACCTATTATTTTGCAACTTTTACATTGATGATTAACGTGGATGCCCTTTCCATACTCACAGCTACTCTTTCCAAACTCCCGAAGCTTGGGACATAGATGGGCGATACAGATCTCTGGCCTACATGCGCCCTTTAGCAATCTGGGCCATGCAATGGGCATTGACACAACCCAAAACTCCAAACCAGGAACCAAAGCCAGATGCAACACCTGAATCTCTCCTCAGGCAACATGCTGGATACACACGAGTGGCTCGTCTACTGAAGCTTCCAAAGGAGCAAGACTCGAGGAGCATATTACAGACTCTTTTCGACTACACTTGCAAAAAGATGTCAATGTGAGGTTTTTCTGTTTCCTACTTACATTACAGTTCTTGGTATTATTGGTATAGTGGCTTGATATTGATGACTGTCTTCAGAAACTTCAATTCATTACAAGTTACAAGTATATCATAAATGTGTACAAGTAAAAAGTGCTTCAATAAGGCGAGCAAGTTAAACGGATAATATATATATGTCGGCCATTGGATTTGGGGTGAACAAACATATAGTATTCATATAGCGTCTACATTTGTATATTAACAATTATATTGGTGTAAATGGTTCGATTTGACACACTTATTTGTTATTGATCAGTGATACTTCGTTAATGATGATTAGACGCTGTTATCAATGATGTGAAAATTATGTATAAAACGTTTGGAAAATCTTAAAAAATTTACCCAAACAAAACTTACAAAAATTTACAAATAACTGGTGTACATAGGAATGATCAGATAACCAAGTAAACAAATCTAATGTGTGGTACAAATAACATAACTGGTCAACTGTTAAATGAAATTCGCTAGAAAAATGACTACGTCGATCAACCTGAAGAACTTGAGAAACATATAGGAAAGATGTCACCCACCGTCGATTACATACTTAACTCTCAATTTTTGAAGAGTTAAGAATTCTACCATCCGTCATCCTAACAGAAAGTTATTTATTTTTGAAGTTATGACCAACGGCCACATATTATTTTTTTTTTTTTTTTTTGTTGCTATTTAGGTGTTCGGTTTGAAAATTGAAATGACCATGGGTTGTATAGATGAATAAAGGCGGACCGCTTGAACAGGACCTATTCTCTTAATATAATAGGCGTAGCTAATTGGTATGGGAATGGGTTTCCAAACCCACCACCGTAGATGGGTATGGATTACGTGCGGATTTGATTCCCAATTTTTAAACCATACTAGAAAGGACTGGGGATCGAGGTGCGTCCCTCACTTGCTCCCGACGTGCGTGGTATATCCGTACATAGCATCTTCGTGGTGTGTATATTGAAAAATGAGTACCCATAAATTTCAAAGATATAGATTGTATCCTCCCTTATTATGTCTAGCTTTTCAAATCTTAGAATTTTACATGATTTTCTTCTATTTCTTTTTCTTGTATATATTAAAAGAAGATCATTAACTTTTGAATTCATAATATGGTTTCGTAGCCATGTCAAAGAAGAAAAATTAACTCTTTCATAAAAACCCTACATCGTTCTATAAAACAACCAAAAATAAAAATAGTCACGATTACAAGGCTTATTACATCGCTCATTTACATTCCTTAATCCTTATTTTATTCATCCATTTAACAATCAACTCTAAATAAAAGGAGTAATCAACAGCATAAATCCAATATACTTTAATTTAAAAAATAAAAGACTTCTATAATTATAACAACTGACCAACTATAAAAATTATGTAAATGTAACATAAAGAACAACCTCTATAATATAACAAGTGAGACCAACTAGAGAATTTATTAAAACTCAACATAAGAAACTTCAATAGTATAACAAGTGACCAACCTTTCATACCATTGTACTTGGTTTTTTGTTGCAAACAAAAGGTTTCTCTTTAACCCGAAACGCTAAATACAACGGTCGGAAAAGTTGATCACTAGATGATTGTAATATAAATCACATTATCTATACCCCAAATTACTCATTTTGAAGGAGAAAATAATGCTTACAAATATAACTATTATTATCCAGTATATCTCCATTGAACTCTCCTATAGATAGAAAAGCAAAGGACCTTTTACCTCACTTGACTTTGTATATAGTGACACTATGTATATAATGCATCATGAGTCAGAATAAAAACCTTGACTTCTCGACATCGGCAGTTGGTAATGTTGACCATATTGCAAGCATGGCCAAAATGCTACGAGGGTTTGTACCTGCAGATACTAGGATCGATCTCGAAAAATTTAAATTCTACAACTAAGACTCAGAGGCCAAATTGAAGCGAAATGAAAATGTTTCTGAATTTTCAGTTATGATTCAAAGGCCAATTTGAGAGTTCAAAAGAATTTCTGGTGATTGCAGAAGGTGATTGTGATGCAGATGAGGGATCACTGGTTCTTGACGTTTTAGACGCGGGGTCTGGTGTAGAAGCGAAATTTATAAGGCCATAACCTAAATCTGTGTCAGAAGAAAGGTGGGTGGTTTTTGAAATTTTAGGACAAGTGTGCTTTCCAAGGTAAGTTATTTCAAAGACTGATGGGTCCTCGCTACATCTTTGAACTTGCTTAGTCGCACAACAACCATGTGTGTTCCGGTAGGTGCATCTGTAGTATTCTCTGCAATTTATTTTTTGTAAGCAGTGTGAACAACCTGTCGAATATGCATATAATATGTAACAAGAAGGTGGGCTAATTGAATAAAGAGTTAATAAGCTGTGGTCCAACTTCTAATTTAGGTATCTAACATTGGTTGCCTGACATAAATAACCTTCATACTTTCAAAATTTAGGATGGAAGCCTGGAAGGTAAATTTCAACCCTGAAGTAACCGGCTTGTCACTGCCACGTCAAAAAAACCACAAGCTTAAAGGCACCGACATGTTGCCGTTTTTTAACCTGGTAACATGTACAGAGTACCTTAAACCATTATGGGTTTTTACATAAAGGGGAGGGTAAAAACAAGATGATTTCGAGAAATGAAATAGAAATTGGACCAAAGGTTGTTACCTTTTTATTCAAATAACTCTAAAAGGTTTTAAGTTGTAACCTGGGGTATTTTGCATTAAGGATTTCCTTTTGGCCATACTTTCTCCACATATGACCATCATTTGGAGGCACTTCAAGCCCTATCTCCAGGCTCACTTTTACTTGTGTCTTGCACTTAACAATGCTATTACTGCAACTCTTTCTGCATTACCATCACTTGTAAAGTTACATAAACGTTATATTTTGATTATAATTGTTGATTAGTAACACTATCTTGTAAGTTCTTATGCACAAATCTTAAGAGGTGGCGAAATGGGAGTGTGATGTTACATATCAAACGGGTAATTTTCTGATACGTGTCAAAATAGGTCAAGTCAGGTTTTTCATAGATTAAAATTAATGACTAGTGTGTCAACTATGACTCCAAAACTTCCAATACCAATTATCAAATTTGTTGATAATTTAAAAGGTATTATGCTTTAAAAATATGGTGATTTTGAACCCATTTGACCCGTTAATAATACATTTCTAAAATATTTACCGGTTTGAGCCATTAAAGAGAAATCATAAACAGAATCGACCAATTTATAAGTAAATGGTCGAAATCGCCATCTCTACACAGACATACATTTGGAAACTTACTTCTTCCTAGAGGTATCTTTTTGATTTGAATCCTTGGTGTCAGAATCATCATTATGTTGTCTTCCATTCAAAAAAAGTGGATATTCTGACCTTCTGATTTCAGTTCCAGCATAGTGTGACAGGGCCTCATCATCAGAGTTGGGGACGTTGTCTTCGATTTCGTTAGAAGAAGCAGGCAAATTTAGATCTATCAGGAGCTTCTTACATTGCTGGGTACCTTTATTTAACTTGTGATACAGACAATTACTCTTTGATTGATGATTGTCTGATGAGTTCACATTCATTTCCAAATCTGATAAACCAAAGAAATAAAACTATTAATGCTTGACAAACATGGAGTGTGTTACTTTTTGTTGTGAGTTCAATAACAGAAACATATTTGGCATTCAGTATGCATGATTGGACCTTCTGAACACCTTCAAATGAAGTGAACATAAATAACCAATCATGGACGAGAGTGAACTCAACGCTTAACAATCTTTTATTTGCCCCCCTGTTTATTCAATTCAGTTAAATACTGAGTTATAGAGCCCCATTTCCTTTTTAGGGTGCTAAAATATGACTCAACCATTAGCTACTGCACACACTTATGGCATTGATTATAACTAACCAGCTGACCCTTTTTTATTATATGTACTTGTCATTTGGGCTTGACAGAACAGTATAATACATTAGTATTTAATATATCACTCAAAGTCGTAAGAGTCAGCAAGTGAAACTGGATCATTTAATCTCAGTAGTTAATCAGCCACTAATTTTGAAGTAAATAGCCGAGGTTCCTAGAGATAGAAGGAATGCTTATTAAACTTTCTCATAGAACAACATGTCTGTTTGATTTAACGACGTGGCCAATAATTTTAGAAGCTGATTTATATTCAGATTTCTGCATAGAAGTTTCTATAAGTTCAATTGTTCTAGAAACACAGATAACCGCCTCATGCGAAACTAGATCCTCCAATAAAAAATAAGTTTAAATGGCTTTTCACTTAATTTTTTTTTTATTCCTAATAAAAATTAAATTCAGGTAATTGAAAAATCTTTTCTGGTACAAATAAAGGACTAAGATGGAACAAACATATTTTATTGGGTGTTTAGCTATTGAATATAGTTTCAAGAATAGGGTGTAAACTGGACACTAGATGTAGAATGGCGGCAAGATAAATGCATGCACATATTCTCACACATCATCACAAGTGATATACCATAAAATTAGAATTAATAAAAAAAGGAAAAAAAGAAAAAAAGAAAAAAAAGAATAAGAAGAAGAAAACCATCAAACTTTGTGCATGATGGTCTCGATCTCAGTATTCAGAGTAACAGCTTAGTTTACATGCCCATGTTTGTGAATTCTATGTGATGGTAGTTATAGGTAAATTACACATGCAAATTGCAATAATAGTGATGATAGGTTGCAGATAATGAATAACTTCTTTGATGATGGTGGTTGAGAATAAACATTATAATGATGACGATCATGGTTTCATCGGAGAAGCAATGATGATTTCGAGTGCTCATTCCCGTGGAATTGTTAAATTTAACCCAAAACTCCTTTCATCCCCAAAAGAAATACAGGGTATAAGACAGAGGAAGTTTATGTCAAATTGTAGAACCTCAGGAATCCTTCTTCTTTTAGAGATGGAAATAACTATAAAATGATTAATACTATGCTGTATAAACTCATTTATAATATAATTAGAATATCTCACTACACCTATAACATTCTGGTCGAGTTAAGTTTACAAACCCGATTAAATACTTTTGCATGGCACTATTCGTTCTAACAAAATTGATGATCATGAGAAACAATTCTCATGATATAAATACTGTAATATCACCTAATTATCATGACCACAAAATGACCATCACTTTATGAGCAACAATTTGTTACAGGATTTCATAGCATCGAAATGGTAATAACTCACTTCATTACATTTAAAAAAAAACAGATATAATCATTTATCTATTTTCTAATTTCTAAAATAAATATTCATCGTGAAAACACACTCATATAACATGCTCAAATCTAACTTTAGATTATAACTTGAAGTATAGCCAGATTTAACATCATATAATCATTAACACGTAACTAACAGCCACTGCAGCTTCAAACATGTGACTTAAACCCTAAGTTTCTCAAATCATTAACATTAACATTATTCAATATAATACACACATATATATAATACACAAAAATCATAGCAAAAAAAATCACAGTAAAATTCAAATCAAGGACCAATTCAATCTAAAAACAGCTTCAAAACAAACGATTATAATGATAATGAAACTGAAAATGAATATATCGAATACGTTACCTTCAAATTGAAAAAGTATTGATAACCGTCGGTGTCGGTGGCTGAGGTTCGAATCTCAGCAGAAATCGTCGTTCGAACGGCTAAATCGGCGGGAGAAGAAACCGGAATCCAGTGGCCGGAGAAGGTTATAATGAGAATCGGAGATTGCAGAGAGATCCGGTGCGGCTGATCGAAAGATGCAAAAAAAGAGGTTTCATCTAATGTTGAACTACTATCTTTTTTTATACCATGTTTGACTTTTTGATTAAACCCCAAAGAGGAAGTTGACAATGACTTGAATATTTTTTTAATATTTTTATTGCTATTTAATGTTGAAAAGTTGAATTTTTATTCAATTTACATTTATTATGTCTATACACAAAACATATTATAAGTTTGTAACTGGCTTAAGTAATGTTATCTTGTCATGTGCAAATTTAATGAAGGCCAATGACTCAGAGCACTCGGAGTGGGAGGCTTTTTTTCGCCGTTCAATCACGAGAACGTCGTGGGACGGCGTTCCCTCACTCCGGGACGACGTTCCCACCGGTGTCTGAGCTTCACCGTCTGATTTCCGAAGCTGTGTCTTGCAACGTTTTCCTCTTCTTTTTTGTTTTTTCTTTTTTTTTTCCTACTATCTGTGTGTATATTGCGTATTTCGTTCTAGATCTGATCGAATTTTGTTTTTCATTTTGGTTGGCCGTCGGAGTTCATGAAGTTGAAAGAAAGAGATGTGGGAAAGAAAGAGATATAGTGGGCCAGTGGGGTTTGTATTGACTCTGGCCACACACACATTCACACGTTTTATAATAATAATAATAATAAATAATAATAATAAGGAAAGGCTGTATCACATTTCAGTTTTTAAAGTTCGTTTTAATAAATTACATATCGTTTTATTTAATTTATTTGTTTTTAAATATTAATTATATAATTATTTACATTAAAAAACAATTAAAACAAATAATAAAAAACTTCAGAACACCGTTCAGAACACTGTCGAGAACACTGTTACCACTCCACAAAATCCTCACCACAAAATCCTCACTCAGAACACTGTGTTTAGGCCGTCACCACTCCGTGTACTCTTAGAAGTTAATACTTGTATTTCTAAAGGTTATTCTTTTTAAATTTAATGAAGGACATGAGTTAGTTGTATTTATATCATTGGGAGGAACCTATTTAATATGGAGTATACTATTGTTGGTTCAATTGGTTGAGCCATCTTCTAAAAGGATCGCTAGATGAGCTTGATTACCTCTCATGTGAAGGACTTTGAACAGTCTGACATGGGCCGGCTTGAGTTGACGATACTTCAACATTTTGAAAAACAGTTGCGATGTGATACTTTGGCGTAAAATAACTCCCAAGCAACTAGCATTGCATTTTGCATAACTTGTTACTATTATTAATATCTACATCTTCTTAAATATATACGAAATGTATTTGTAGGGATTCAAAGTTTATGTGTTAAGGCATCTTATCTACTATAATATTTGTTTTATCAAAACTATGTGTCGTGGTTGTTGGTAGTGGTTAGAGCTTCAATTAAGCATGGAATCATTTAGAAAAGCTTTTATTTTATTTAGCTATTTTATGGGTTTTTTATACTCCGTTGTTAACTGTTTGGAGGACCGTTCTTCTCATTTGGAAGCTTCCTCGAAGAGTTTCACTATTTCATTTTATAATCATACATTCATACCATAAAAAATATAGAATAATAATAATAATATAAGGGTGTTAGTGACATTTTTAAGTTTCTCCCCTAAAAATTTTGAAAAGAAAAAGATACAAATAAACCTTCTTTTTTTACCCTTTTAACAAAATTATACTAGCTCCGCCCCAGAGCACGCTCAACCATTAGTTTTTGTTACTTTTGTGTGCCTCAAGTCGGGCCCTAATCACTCTTTATCCAGTTTCAAACAATCAAATGTCACAAAATCAACAATTCACCAAAGTATCAAACTGAGGTACATCATCTATCTCGACTATGACACAAAAGTATTTGCAAATTAATAGTTTTCGTATTTAGAAATGGGTGTTCAGACAAATGTATAAGATCTATGATTCAACATGAACGGGATGATCTTAACCCCTCGTCTCTAAGGTGATTAATCAATTATATTAATTGAAGAATTTAGGAATTGAACGAGCAACTTGCACTATAGGTTATTCGTTTTGCAATCATCTCTTTCTCCGCTTGAGCTTAAATTTCCTTTCATATATTGCTTTTGGTCTTCTTTTAGCGCTATGGTCTAGGTCGTACATTGAACTGCATCAAGATTCAATTTTCCTTAGTTGCATAAAAAATGTTAGCGTGAATATGAGGTCACGCGTACATTCGCTCGTTTTATTGCTAGTTTAAGTTTCAATATGACAACCTCAGTAGCTTTAAATACATTATTGGTTAGATCTTAGATGTACCAATGTTATACCTTGGATGTAGGATAATAATTGTTTCATCCTTCATAACTCAAGTATTTTAGTTGGTGTTTTTGTACTTGGGCTACAACCTATCCGGTCTTCAACTTAATTTGTAACCCATCTATTAGGCCCGGGCCCATCGATTTAGTAATCTCTTTCAGCCACTTACTCGACTAGATTAAAGTGGAGTCACGTAAATAGAAAGTTTGACGTTCTAGGTGTGTATGGGTTTGAATTATTAAATTAAAAAATTAAAAGTGAAGCTCCCCACTTGACCACTAGCCCAATCCTAAAACAGATTTCATGATATTTTTCCCTTGTTGCTCCCCTAGTTCATTATCATAAACGTTGCTATTTTATTGAGGATTTTTCTAAACGTAATCCGTAGAACTGTCGTTAATATGAATAAAAGTATTGTATATGATTGTTAATTATTAATTGTGGAGTGACGGTTATTTTATCATACAACACATAACATTTCTGCACATTAATGACACCCTAATGTGTTCTCGAGTTGATTAATAAGTGGAAAAGAAGAGCAATGAATAAAAAGAAAAGAAGGAAGAAGGAAGGAAGAAAAATAAGAGAGTTGGAAAAGAAGAGAAATGAATAAAAAAGAAAAGAAAAAGAAGGAAAATAAGTGAGTTGTGTTCTGAAGTTGGAAGGAAAGTGGTTCCTCTATAATCATCTTAATATTGGAAGGAACATGTTGGAAGAAAATTTAGGCCTTTGAGCGAAACTCTTGGCATCCTCCTCTTATCAGGGGATAGGAGTGAAAGAATCATTATAAAACTACGAGGTCGCCCCCACTTCTTTTATTCATGTAGACGAAACTAAACTAGGAACAACACAATCGGACAACAATCAATCTAGCGGAAATAGAACGATCGTATAAAAACAAGTAATCGAATACAAGTAATAATCACAAATTGTTCGTCTATTAGCTTTTAATAATACTCGGGCTATAACAGTGATTCTATAGCTCAGAGCAAAAACAGAATTGCAAGTGCAGAAGATGTTTACCAAATGACCTAACACATGCACCGACCTGACTTGCGAGAATCAAGAAGTGCAAAAGTCCAGTTCTGCGAGACTCAGGAATCTCGCAGTCAACAAGTCAACTCAGACTTTAGCATTCTTTGACATTGTCGCATTTACTACAACTCTCGCATATTTCAATACTAAGACAAAAATCAGAAAACCAACTAACAAACATATGTCCTAACAAACTCCCCCTTGTTTGTAGCTTGGTTTCTTTTCAAATCTTGATCACTTCCAGTTATGTGGCAGATTACTTCCCGCATGTATTCGATGAGCACAACAAACATCAGCAACTCGTTGAAACTTTAATGCTTGATCTTGTTATTAAATGGTCTAATAAAAAAAAATGTAACAAAGAAACCGTACACTTATGCTATATAATATGGATGAGGTTAAATTTAAGCGAAATTTGGAAAGTGGTGTTATGATATCGAAGGATTTGGAGATGATAAATAAACTAGTAAATGAAGCCATGATTTATTTCGCGATATCTCCAACACTTAAAAGAAGAAAAAAAGAAAAGGCTTTATTTGAGAAAAGTAGCAAAATGCGATAAGATTTTGTGTAAAGTTAAATGAAGTGAAAAAAGAGTATACGTTCGCGATATTTGCATCTAAAATAAAGTTAACACCCCAATATAGACAACAAATAAGAAATATTGGCGTCGAACAAAAAAATTGTTAAAAAATGGTCTTATCAAAAAAATATAGCAAAGAAACCGTACGCTTATGCTATAAAATATTGATGAGGTTAAATTTAAGCGAAATTTAAAAAGTGGTGTTATGATATCGAAGGATTTGTAGATGATAAATAAACTAGTAAGTGAAGCCATGATTGATTTCGCGATATCTCCAACACTTAAAATGAAGAAAAAAGAAGCCTTATTGGAAAAAAGTAGCAAACTACGATAAATTTTTGTGTAAAGTTAATTGAAGTGAAAAAAGAGTATACGTTCGCGATATTTGCGTCTAAAATAAAGTTAACACCCAATATAGACAACTAATAAGAAATATTGGAGTCGAATAAAAAAAATTGTTAAAAAATGGTCTCATCAAAAAAATGAAGCAAAGAAACCGTACGCTTATGCTATATAATATAGATGAGGTTAAATTTAAGCAAAATTTGAAAAGTGGTGTTATGATATCGAAGGATTTGGAGATGATAAATAAACTAGTAAGTGAAGTCATGATTGATTTCGCGATATCTCCAACACTTAAAAAAAGAAGAAAAAAAGAAAAAGCTTTATTTGAAAAAAGTAGCAAAATGCGATAAGATTTTGTGTAAAATTAAATGAAGTGAAAAAAGAGTATACGTTCGCGATATTTGAATCTAAAATAAAGTTAACACCCCAATATAGACAACAAATAAGAAATATTGGCGTCGAACAAAAAAATTGTTAAAAAATGGTCTTATCAAAAAAATGTAGCAAAAAAACCGTACGCTTATGCTATATAATATGGATGAGGTTAAATTTAAGCGAAATTTAAAAAGTGGTGTTATGATATCGAAGGATTCGTAGATGATAAATAAACTAGTAAGTGAAGCCATGATTGATTTCGCGATATCTCAAACACTTAAAAGGGAAAAAAAAAAAAAAAAAAAAAGCCTTATTGGAAAAAGTAGCAAACTACGATAAATTTTTGTGTAAAGTTAAATGAAGTGAAAAAAGAGTATACGTTCGCGATATTTGCGTCTAAAATAAAGTTAACACCCAATATAGACAACAAATAAGAAATATTGGCGTCGAATAAAAAAAATTGTTAAAAAATGGTCTCATCAAAAAAATGTAGCAAAGAAACCGTACGCTTATGCTATAAAATATAGATGAGGTTAAATTTAAACGAAATTTGAAAAGTGGTGTTATGATATCGAAAGATTTGGAGATGATAAATATACTAGTAAGTGAAGCCATGATTGATTTCGCGATATCTCCAACACTTAAAAAAAAGAAATAAAAAAAAAGAAATAAAAAAAAGAAAAATTTATTGGAAAAAAGTAGCAAAATGCGATAAGATTTATTGTAAAGTTGAATGAAATGAAAAAAGGGTATACGGTTGCGATATTTGCTTCTAAAATAAAGTTAACACACCAATATAGCCAACTAATAAGAAATTTTGGTGACGAACAAAAAATATTGTTAAAAAATGGTCTCATCAAAAAAATGTAGCAAAGAAACCGTACGCTTATACTATATAATATGGATGAGGTTAAATTTAAGCGAAATTTGGAAAGTGGTGCTATGATATCGAAGGATTTGAAGATGATAAATAAACTAGTAAGTGAAGCCATGATTGATTTCGCGATATCTCCAACACTTAAAAAAAAACTTATTGGAAACAAGTAGCAAAATGCGAAATAATTTTGTATAAAGTTGAATAAAGTGAAAAAAGGGTATACGGTCGCGATATTTGCATCTAAAATAAAGTTAACACACCAATAT
This sequence comes from Helichrysum umbraculigerum, assembly GCA_949592205.1. Taxonomy (NCBI): domain Eukaryota; kingdom Viridiplantae; phylum Streptophyta; class Magnoliopsida; order Asterales; family Asteraceae; genus Helichrysum; species Helichrysum umbraculigerum. The sequence goes on along the minus strand of CATIUR010000001.1, from coordinate 378,942,358 downwards.
AGACAACAAATAAGAAATTTTGACGTTGAATAATAAAAATTGTTAAAAAATGGTCGCATCAAAATAATGTAGCAAAGAAACCGTACGCTTATGCTATATAATATGGATGATGTTAAATTTAAGCGAAATTTGGAAAGTGGCGTTATGATATCGAAGGATTTGGAGATGATAAATAAACTAATAAGTGAAGCCATGATTGATTTCGCGATATCTCCAACACTTAAAAAAAAAAAAAAAAACTTGTTGGAAAAAAGTAGCAAAATGCGATAAGATTTTGTGTAAAGTTGAATGAGGTGAAAAAAGGGTATACGGTCGCGATATTTGTATCTAAAATAAAGTTAACACAACAATATAGACAACAAATAAGAAATATTGGCGTCGAATAAAAAAAATTGTCAAAAAATGGCCTCATCAAAAAAATGTAGCTAAGAAACCGTACGCTTATGCTGTATAATATGGATGAGGTTAAATTTAAGTGAAATTTGGAAAGTGGTGTTATGATATCGAAGGATTTGGAGATGATAAATAAACTAATAAGTGAAGCCGTGATTGATTTCGCGATATCTCTAACACTGTAAAAAAAAAAAAAAATAACAACTTATTGGCTAAAAGTAGAAAAATGCGATAAGTTATTGTGTAAAGTTGAATGAGGTGAAAAAAGGGTATACGGTCGCGATATTTGCATCTAAAATAAAGTTAACACACCAATAAAGACAACAAATAATATATATTGGCGTCGAATAAAAAAATTGTTAAAAAATGGTATCATCAAAAAAATGTAGCAAAGAAAAACCGTACGCTTATGCTATATAATATGGAAGAGGTTAAAATTAAACGAAATTTAGAAAGTGGTGTTATGATATCGAAGGATTTGTAGATGATAAATAAACTAGTAAATGAAGCCATGATTGATTTCGCGATATCTCCAACACTATAAAAAAAAATAAAAAAAAACTTATTGGTAAAAAGTAGCAAAATGCGATAAGATTTTGCGTAAAGTTGAATGAGGTGAAAAAGGGTATACGGTCGCGATATTTGCATCTAAAATATGTTAACACACCAATATAGATAACAAATAAGAAATATTGGCGTCGAATAATAAAAATTGTTAAAAAATGGTCTCATCAAAAAAATGTAGCAAAAAAAACGTACGCTTATGCTATATATAATATTGATGAGGTTAAATTTAACAGAAATTTGGAAAGTGGTGTTATGATATCGAAGGATTTGGAGATGATAAATAAACTAGTAAGTGAAGCCATGATTGATTTCGCGATATCTCCAACACTTAAAAAAAAAAAAAAACTTGTTGGCAAAAAGTAGCAAAATGCTGTAAGTTTTTGTGTAAAGTTGAATGAAGTGAAAAAAGGGTATACGGTCGCGATATTTGCATCTAAAATAAAGTTAACACACCAATATAGACAACAAATAAGAAATATTGGCGTCCAATAAAAAAAATTGTTAAAAAATGGTCTCATCAAAAAAATGTAGCAAAGAAACCATACGCTTATGCTATATAATATGGATGAGGTTAAATTTAAGCGAAATTTGGAATGTGGTGTTATGATATCGAAGGATTTGGAGATGATAAATATACTAGTAAGTGAAGCCATGATTGATTTCGCGATATCTCCAACACTTAAAAGAACAAAAAGAAGTAAAAAAGAAGAAGCTTTATTACCAAAAAGTTGCAAAATGCGATAAGATTTTGTGTAAAGTTGAATGAAGTGAAAAAAGGGTATTCGGTCGCGATATTTGCATCAAAAATAAAGTTAACACACGAATATTGACAACAAAAATTGTTAAAAAATGGTCTCATCAAAAAAATGTAGCAAAGAAACCGTACGCTTATGCTATATAATATGGATGAAGTTAATTTAAGCGAAATTTGGAAAGTGGTGTTATGATATCGAAGGATTTAGAGATGATAAATAAACTAGTAAGTGAAGCCATTAAGATTTTTAGTAAAGTTGAATGAGGTGAAAAGATGGTATACGGTCGCGATATTTGCATCTAAAATATGTTAACACACCAATATAGATAACAAATAAGAAATATTGGCGTCGAATAATAAAATTTGTTAAAAAATGGTCTCAACAAAAAAAATGTAGCAAAGATACGCTTATGCTATATAATATGGATGAGGTTAAATTTAACAGAAATTTGGAAAGTGGTGTTACGATATCGAAGGATTTGGAGATGATAAATAAACTAGTAAGTGAAGCCATGATTGATTTCGCGATATCTTCAAAACTTAAAAAAAAAAAAAAAAAAAAACTTGTTGGCAAAAAGTAGCAAAAAGCTGTAAGTTTTTGTGTAAAGTTGAATGAAGTGAAAAAAGGGTGTACGGTCGCGATATTTGCATCAAAAATAAAGTTAACACACGAATATTGACAACAAATAAGAAATATTGACCTCGAATAATAAAAATTGTTAAAAAATGGTCTCATCAAAAAAATGTAGCAAAGAAAATGTACACTTATGCTATATAATATGGATGAGGTTAAATTTAAGCGAAATTTGGAAAGTGGTGTTATGATATCGAAGGATTTAGAGATGATAAATAAACTAGTAAGTGAAGCCATTAAGATTTTGTGTAAAGTTGAATGAGGTGAAAAAAGGGTATACGGTCGCGATATTTGTATCTAAAATAAAGTTAACACACCAATAAAGACAACAAATAATATATATTGGCGTCGAATAAAAAAATTGTTAAAAAATGGTATCATCAAAAAAATGTAGCAAAGAAACCATACGCTTATGTTATATAATATGGATGAGGTTAAAATTAAGCGAAATTTGGAAAGTGGTGTTATGATATCGAATGAATTGGAGATGATAAATAAACTAGTAAGTGTAGCCCATGATTGATTTCGCGATATCTCTAACACTTAAAAAAAAAAACTTATTGGTAAAAAGTAGCAAAATGCGATAAGATTTTGCGTAAAGTTGAATGAGGTGAAAAAGGGTATACGGTCGCGATATTTGCATCTAAAATATGTTAACACACCAATATAGATAACAAATAAGAAATATTGGCGTCGAATAATAAAAATTGTTAAAAAATGGTCTCATCAAAAGAATGTAGCAAAAAAAACGTACGCTTATGCTATATATAATATTGATGAGGTTAAATTTAACAGAAATTTGGAAAGTGGTGTTATGATATCGAAGGATTTGGAGATGATAAATAAACTAGTAAGTGAAGCCATGATTGATTTCGCGATATCTCCAACACTTAAAAAAAAAAAAAAACTTGTTGGCAAAAAGTAGCAAAATGCTGTAAGTTTTTGTGTAAAGTTGAATGAAGTGAAAAAAGGGTATACGGTCGCGATATTTGCATCTAAATTAAAGTTAACACACCAATATAGACAACAAATAAGAAATATTGGCGTCGAATAAAAAAAATTGCTAAAAAAGGGTCTCATCAAAAAAATGTAGCAAAGAAACCATACGCTTATGCTATATAATATGGATGAGGTTAAATTTAAGCGAAATTTTTAATGTGGTGTTATGATATCAAAGGATTTGGAGATGATAAATATACTAGTAAATGAAGCAATGATTGATTTCGCGATATCTCCAACACTTAAAAAAAATACTTGTTGGCAAAATTTAGCAAAATGCGATAAGATTTTGTGTAAAGTTGAATGAAGTGAAAAAAGGGTATACGGTCGTGATATTTGCATAAAATAAAGTTAACACACCAATATAGACAACAAATAAGAAATATTGGCATCGAATAAAAAAAATTGTTAAAAATTGGTCTCATCAAAAAATGTAGCAAAGAAACCATACACTTATGCTATATAATATGGATGAGTTTAAATTTAAGCGAAATTTGGAAAGTGGTGTTATGATATCGAAGGATTTGGAGAAGATAAATAAACTAGTAAGTGAAGCCATTATTGATTTCGCGATATCTCCAACACTTAAAAAAACAATTAAAAATATTGGCTAAAAGTAGCAAAATGCGATAAGATTTTGTGTAAAGTTGAATGAAGTGAAAAAAGGGTATACGGTCGCGATATTTGCGTTTGAAATAAAATTAACACACAAATATAGATAACAAATAAAAAATTTTAACGTCGAATAATAAAAATTGTTAAAAAATGGTCTTATCAAAAAAATGTAGCAAAGAAACCGTACGCATATGCTATATAATATGGATGAGGTTAAATTTTAGAAAAATTGGAAAGTGGTGTTATGATATCGAAGGATTTGGAGATGATAAATAAACTAGTAAGTGAAGCCATGATTGATTTTGCGATATCTCGAAAACTTAAAATATGTATATATATATATATATATATATATATATATATATATATATATATATATATATATATATATATATATATATATATATATATAGGCTAAAAGTAGCAAAATGTGATAAGTTTTTGGTTAAAGTTGAATGAGGTGAAAAAAGGGTATACGGTCGCGATATTTGTATCTAAAATAAAGTTAACACACCAATATAGACAACAAATAAAAATATTGGTGTCGAATAAAAAAATTGTTAAAAAATGGTCTCATCAAAAAAATGTAGCAAAGAAAAACCGTACGCTTATGCAATATAATATGGATGAGGTTAAAATTAAACGAAATTTGGAAAGTGGTGTTATGATATCGAAGGATTTGTAGATGATAAATAAACTAGTAAATGAAGCCATGATTGATTTCGCGATATCTCCAACACTTTAAAAAAAAAAAAACTAATTGGTAAAAAGTAGCAAAATACAATAAGATTTTGTGTAAAGTTGAATGAGGTGAAAAAAGGGTATACGGTCGCGATATTTGCTTCTAAAATATGTTAACACACCAATATAGATAACAAATAAGAAATATTGGCGTCGAATAATAAAATTTGTTAAAAAATGGTCTCATCAAAAAAATGTAGCAAAGAAAACGTACGCTTATGCTATATAATATGGATGGGGTTAAATTTAACAGAAATTTGGAAAGTGGTGTTATGATATCGAAGTATTTGGAGATGATAAATATAACACCCCTCATTTTAATCTCATTTAAATATAGTAAATCGGAAGCGTAAGTCCAAATAGATATAGTGATAATTTACCTCGTTTTATCAACATATAAAATTCCACCTTTTCAAAACATAATTTATCAACAGAGGTGTTATATAAAAACAAGATAAAACATTGATTTAAACAAATCAATATCAGAGTCACGCCACGTCAAATATTCCATCCAGTCCAACTTCTTGCCCACCCGATAATAATGCTTAACCTGCAAGAAGTGTTAATGTGGGGGATTAGCATAACGCTAAGTGAGCAGATAACTAATCAACAGTCTAACTTAGCTCAACAACTTTGCATACAACAAATAACACTAAACCAACAAGTACACAATATCACTATTTAGCAAAACAACAGGCAACTGTTCAACAAAGCAACTATTCCACAACTAGGACTTAATAATGAGGCATCGGTGGCTCTTGTGATATCATAATACCCGGGGATTCCACAAGAACACTTACCCAACCATATCCGTATGGCCATAACGGACGAGACCGATAGCTAGTGGTTATTCTCAACTAACACAGGAGGTGTGTTAAACCTTGAATAACCGACTAGCCCAACCAACAGTTCAACAACAACTCGTTGACCTCATTAACAACTGATGCCCGAAGGCCAACAACAAGTCCAGTGATCACATAATCAACAAATCACATATTCAGCAGGTCAACGTTATTATATTAACAATATTATTACTAGCTATCGTAATTATCATGGCAACTACAATAGTAATAATATGTTACTTGTTGTAACCAAACTCGTTACAACCAAGTTACACTGAGGATTAGAGATCCACTCACCGACCACCTCAGGAATCCACTCAGTAGTCTAATATCACTGAGTCTTCTGCTCAACTGGAATTACAACAAAATAGAACAAGTTAGTTACTTGTTTTAAAATATATATATATAACATCATATTAATTCATCTTCATCAAACAACATATTTAATATCCAATATAATACCATCATTCAATCATAATAATCACTTTCTACCACAATTCACATAAATTGTTACTTATTTACAACAATTCAACATACTTCATCTCTAGATTATGAATAACCAATTAACATCATTAATTCATAATCATGTAACAAGTTTATGATTCCCATGATCACCTTATCATATTAATACACCTTAATCATTGTTAATTAACATCATGAGATCATATAACAAGATTATCAACCTCCAATATCACTAATTCTCCCAATCACAAATATTAAGTTTTATGAGTAATTAACCAACTAAGTTATAATTTTACTTTCTACTTATCAATTAAGTGTTCCCAATCATAAACAATACTAACTTCATCATCTAATTCATCTTACTCATCGTAAGCACTATAGCCCTCAAGAACACTTAATCAATTTCTTCAATTCTATGCTAAGGGATATGTTATAATCATGGAATAAGCATCAACTAACCATTTTATACTCACTACAAACACAAATTCAAGATTAATCAAGCTAATTTCTTCAAATACTCAAGAACCCATTTTCAAGTTTATAAGAAATCAAGAAATCAACACTTACAAGTTGTTTATGATGATGATAGAAAGATCAAATCACGTTTTTGAAGCTTGAATCATAGTTCTATAAGCTCAATTTAACCTCACAGCTTGTTTCACAATTTTTGAATCGTCCCTATGGAGCGTACGGTTCGGCCAGACCAAGAACAAGGAAGAACAGTGATTAATTCCACAAGATTTTGATGATTGATGATGATTTTGATGAGGTTTAGGGTTTGGATCAACCTCTCGTTCTCTCCCGAATTTTCTGGAATGTTTTTAGGTGATAGGGATAAGGTTTTACACATATAAATGATAATATGTGTACTAGTTTTGTCCCCCGTACTTATTATTGTCTGGAACTTAAAAACCATATGCGGGGAAACATTATTTTATTTTACCGTCAACTAAATAAAATTAAAACAACCAATAATTTATTAGTCACAATAAATTATTCGACTATTATCACTATTTATTTCAAATAATACAACACACCTATTTTCTGACACACTTAATAATAATTCACAGTCAGAAAATATAAAATACTACTAGACCCGAGAACTGGGTGTTACAAATCTTCCCCCCTTTAAGAGATTTCGTCCTCGAAATCTAATCCCACTTAATCGATATAGATTAACACAACCACCAATTATTCTCATTTCAATTCACTAATAATCTTTTTTTCTTACACTCGTTTAACCACATACTTATTCATTATTATAATCACACAAAGGTGATTACAATTTAATTCACTAATACACATCTTAATTCCCTCTAAATACTACATGTATTTACACATACTTATTCCCTTAAACACAGAATGTATATACCTCTTATTAGCTTACACATCATCAAGATATATTTCAATTTACTTTTTATATACACATAAGTTGTGTGTTGTTCTCCACTAAATTTGTTAACACCAAACACATCAACTATCTAGTCACAATAATCGTTATACATATTCCATGTCACCCCCTAGAGTAACTTCTAAATTATGTATACATTTAACATCCTTTCTACAAGCACATATCCACATGTGCATATTTTGATACATTTTACTATACCACTATTCAACATATATCCTATCTCTGATAATTAACTGATCGCTTACATGATCATTCATATCCACTATGTCAATCTTAACTTGTAGTCACTTAACGTGTCATCTTTATTACAGCACAACTATAGCAACAATTACAACTATGACGACAACAATAATCATAGTAACAATAAGGGGTACCGAACACTACTACATGCATCTTAGCAACAAATTGTAACTCGATTCGTCTCCAATAGTTTAACTAATAATCATATACTTCTTTAGTCATCACATTGCTATATTTTCCCCTTTCAGCAACTAGTTAATTATTACTTTACAACTTGCAAATATAATTACAACTCGATTATATGAAATCCTTTACTTAACAGGACTCCACAACCATATAATCATCAACATATAACATTAACTAATAAGCATTATGTAGAGGTCCATTTCTATAGATTAAAATTATTATCATTTAATCAACTAGCACCATGTTACACCAACTTGGATGCTAAGCAACACCTGTTAATACCAAACGTTTTCAACAATGGTATTTCAACAACACGAGGTGCTGTGATTAATCATCTCGTCAACAATATCAACACACAATTATTCACAGTCCACTGACCTCTACTTTGCTTAAATCAACTTTTTAATTCATACTATTGGCAATGCATCACACATACACATCAATTGGGCCATAGTTATCACATTAGCAACAACAACTTAGTGGTTTATTACTCTTTCATATTAGTCCATCATTGACTATTTATCAATTACAGGTCAACATATCTTATCTGTGATTTTAAAACCACTTAACTTTATATGGTACTTAGTAACCTCAACAACTCCATGTGAAATGGCATAATATAAATACGTTGGCCAGACGTCGTCATATTATGTCAGTCACACTTTATTCTCAGGTCACTTCATACCATTCATCTCCTAAGTAATTATCTTTACTCTCACATATTTCTCAATAGTAATATCAACAATTTACACAATTATAACAACCTGTAATGGTAAGTATATTCCCAATTATTAACATAGACACAATGTCTAATACACATATCATAGAGTTTACATAAGCAACACAGACATTCAACACCTCTTTTTATTATATCATTAACCCAAGTGTAATGTCTAACACTATTATTACAATCAACTTCTTTATTACCTGATTCAAGGTCGTTTACTAATTACATCACTTAACATTAATAGTACATCTGGTACTAAACACTTCATCCATACTACGTGTAATATTCAACATGTTCTCTCTAATCTTTACCTCTTTAGTTGTATTATAAATAAACATATCATATCAAACATACACATTATAACTCTATTGACAAATGCCAAATAAGTATAAACTCACACACTTCTTTTCAAACTCTAAGAATACTTATTTTAACCATTTCCAATATTTTAGATGACTCATTTACTTTATCCTATTTCACTTAGTCCATATAACTCAAGAACTTAAATCACCACCAACAACAGTTGGCCACTATTTGACAATACGACGAATACACAGCTTGAAAATAACTCATACTCAATAAAACTTAAGGACCTCTTAAAACAAGTTATAACGTCATATATAGTCATAGGAATGATCCCAGGGCTCAAAGAAACAAAAGCCCAATACAAAACGTAAGCTAAAAGTTCAAAATAAGGTCCGAAAAACAATAAAACGCGATTTTCGAGCCCTAAATGACCCCGAAGTGCCGAAAACTGACAGGGCTCATGGCGAAGCGATGAGCTTTGACCGTTGAGCCGTTTCCAAGTGACCCTGTAAATTTCTTCTTAATCGGACACCGAAATTTTCAAAAATTTTCTACGTCAAGTATTACGTCGAACGTCGCAAGAATTTTTTTTTTTTTTTTTTTTTTTTACTAACTAACGCGATCCGGGAAAACGGGTCAGGATCGCATTCCTCAGTGAAAAATGTTCTGTAACCAAATTAAGCATACAAACGCGATCCGGAGAAGTGAGCGGGATCGCGTTTCCAAGAGAAAACGCATCTTAACCCGAAATACACACACAAACGCGATCCTGGAAAATGGCTGGGATCGCGTTCCCAATCATAAAAAATTCTGTGACAAAATAACACATACGAACGCGATCCAGAAAGATCGTTGGGATCGCGTTCCCAAATAGAAATCTGAGTTTCAGTAAAATTCAAATTTGTAGCCAATTTCAATCGCGCATAACTTTTTACTCGTTTAGAGTTAGACTCTAAAATTTTGCAGGCACGTCCACTATGCCAAAATGAAACTTTCCCTTTTTACACTTTTCCAATTTACACGTTTTACGATAAAACGGACGTACGACTCATTTTTGACCATATTCGACCATTTTGGTTGACACGCTATATTTCAAACGGCTTGGTTTCTGACTTCCACCTTTTACCAACATGTTTCTATATACATTAGTGACGTGTGGGCATATTCGTCACCTACAAACATTCATTCTACATTGTTTTGACACATTGACCCGTTTAGGGGTCCAAATGGGCACTTTTAAGAAAATAATCACATTGACTACCCAAATCATTTTCATCACCTTTTACTACTATCTTTATGACTTAAAGTCACTTTAACATTCTTTTTAATCAGACCACTACTCATTTTAACCTTTTAACCATCAAGTGACCCATTGGGCACTTTTAACAACCCATTTGGGTTTCAACTCATATTACCACTATTCCAACAACCATTCCACATTACGTTGACTATTCTAAGTCCAACAAACTATTTTTTTTTTTCACCATTAGTGGCATGCTATAACTCTAAAGCACCAATTCACATTAAAATCACTATTAACAACTTATTCAACACAGCGTCTACACGACTTAACACCTTTTTAACAATTTCAAGTTCAACATAAACTACCCAGTTTATTTCACAACATATGAATAACATCAATTGACTCAAAACTAGGGAATCATATCAGTCTGACTCAACTTACCCTAAATAACATCAATTGACTCAAAACTAGGGAATCATATCAGTCTGACTCAACTTACTTTAGGGTAGATCAACATCATCATAGTAAAGTACACAATTCAAACTGAATTAAATTCAACAAGGTTATCGAGAATCACCTGATGCACTTAAGCCAGCAACAATCGAGGAATCAATGAGAATACCAGTCGGTTCCTCATATTCCTCCGTCTCTGCAACCAAAACAACATTCTAGCATCTTGTTTTAGGTTAGTACACATTCAATATCAACTTTCTCTTGCAACCACTAATCCCCACCCCTGGAATGTTTGACTTGATACAATTCTAAGTTTGGGATTGAACATCTTATAATGTACAATTCACCCAAACTTATGCTCTGATACCAACTTATAACACCCCTCATTTTAATCTCATTTAAATATAGTAAATCGGAAGCGTAAGTCCAAATAGATATAGTGATAATTTACCTCGTTTTATCAACATATAAAATTCCACCTTTTCAAAACATAATTTATCAACAGAGGTGTTATATAAAAACAAGATAAAACATTGATTTAAACAAATCAATATCAGAGTCACGCCACGTCAAATATTCCATCCAGTCCAACTTCTTGCCCACCCGATAATAATGCTTAACCTGCAAGAAGTGTTAATGTGGGGGATTAGCATAACGCTAAGTGAGCAGATAACTAATCAACAGTCTAACTTAGCTCAACAACTTTGCATACAACAAATAACACTAAACCAACAAGTACACAATATCACTATTTAGCAAAACAACAGGCAACTGTTCAACAAAGCAACTATTCCACAACTAGGACTTAATAATGAGGCATCGGTGGCTCTTGTGATATCATAATACCCGGGGATTCCACAAGAACACTTACCCAACCATATCCGTATGGCCATAACGGACGAGACCGATAGCTAGTGGTTATTCTCAACTAACACAGGAGGTGTGTTAAACCTTGAATAACCGACTAGCCCAACCAACAGTTCAACAACAACTCGTTGACCTCATTAACAACTGATGCCCGAAGGCCAACAACAAGTCCAGTGATCACATAATCAACAAATCACATATTCAGCAGGTCAACGTTATTATATTAACAATATTATTACTAGCTATCGTAATTATCATGGCAACTACAATAGTAATAATATGTTACTTGTTGTAACCAAACTCGTTACAACCAAGTTACACTGAGGATTAGAGATCCACTCACCGACCACCTCAGGCATCCACTCAGTAGTCTAATATCACTGAGTCTTCTGCTCAACTGGAATTACAACAAAATAGAACAAGTTAGTTACTTGTTTTAAAATATATATATATAACATCATATTAATTCATCTTCATCAAACAACATATTTAATATCCAATATAATACCATCATTCAATCATAATAATCACTTTCTACCACAATTCACATAAATTGTTACTTATTTACAACAATTCAACATACTTCATCTCTAGATTATGAATAACCAATTAACATCATTAATTCATAATCATGTAACAAGTTTATGATTCCCATGATCACCTTATCATATTAATACACCTTAATCATTGTTAATTAACATCATGAGATCATATAACAAGATTATCAACCTCCAATATCACTAATTCTCCCAATCACAAATATTAAGTTTTATGAGTAATTAACCAACTAAGTTATAATTTTACTTTCTACTTATCAATTAAGTGTTCCCAATCATAAACAATACTAACTTCATCATCTAATTCATCTTACTCATCGTAAGCACTATAGCCCTCAAGAACACTTAATCAATTTCTTCAATTCTAAGCTAAGGGATATGTTATAATCATGGAATAAGCATCAACTAACCATTTTATACTCACTACAAACACAAATTCAAGATTAATCAAGCTAATTTCTTCAAATACTCAAGAACCCATTTTCAAGTTTATAAGAAATCAAGAAATCAACACTTACAAGTTGTTTATGATGATGATAGAAAGATCAAATCACGTTTTTGAAGCTTGAATCATAGTTCTATAAGCTCAATTTAACCTCACAGCTTGTTTCACAATTTTTGAATCGTCCCTATGGAGCGTACGGTTCGGCCAGACCAAGAACAAGGAAGAACAGTGATTAATTCCACAAGATTTTGATGATTGATGATGATTTTGATGAGGTTTAGGGTTTGGATCAACCTCTCGTTCTCTCCCGAATTTTCTGGAATGTTTTTAGGTGATAGGGATAAGGTTTTACACATATAAATGATAATATGTGTACTAGTTTTGTCCCCCGTACTTATTATTGTCTGGAACTTAAAAACCATATGCGGGGAAACATTATTTTATTTTACCGTCAACTAAATAAAATTAAAACAACCAATAATTTATTAGTCACAATAAATTATTCGACTATTATCACTATTTATTTCAAATAATACAACACACCTATTTTCTGACACACTTAATAATAATTCACAGTCAGAAAATATAAAATACTACTAGACCCGAGAACTGGGTGTTACAATAAATAAACTAGTAAGTGTAGCCATGATTGATTTCGCGATATCCAACACTTAAAAAAAAAAAAAAAAAACCTTTTGGCAAAAAGTTGCAAAATGCGGTAAGTTTTTGTGTAAAGTTGAATGAAGTGAAAAAAGGGTATACGGTCGCGATATTTGCATCTACAATAAAGTTAACACTCCAATATAGACAACAAATAAGAAATATTGGCGTCGAATAAAATAAAATTGTTAAAAAATGGTCTCTTCAAAAAAATGTAGCTAAGAAACCGAACGCTTATGCTATATAATATGGATGACGTTAAAATTAAGCTAAATTTGGAAAGTGGTGTTATGATATCGAAGGATTTGGAGATGATAAATAAACTAGTAAGTGAAGCCATGATTGATTTCGCGATATCTCCAAAACTTAAAAGAACGAAAAGAAGTAAAAAAAAAAGAAGAAGCTTTATTACCAAAAAGTAGCAAAATGCGATAAGATTTTGTGTAAAGTTGAATGAAGTGAAAAAAGGGTATACGGTCGCGATATTTGCATCAAAAATAAAGTTAACAATCGAATATTGACAACAAATAAGAAATTTTGACGTCGAATAATAAAAATTGTTAAAAAATTGTCCCATCAAAAAAATGTAGCAAAGAAACCGTACGCTTAACTATCAAAGACTTTTCTAAGATAGCAGGTCCGTTAACTAAGTTAACCCGTAAAGAGGAGAAGTATGTGTGGACTGATCAACATGAGCAAGCTTTTCAGACATTGAAACAATTGTTGTGTCAGACCCCGATTTTAGCATTACCAGAAGGTACTGATGATTTTGTGGTTTATTGCGACGCTTCATATTCGGGTTTGGGTTGTGTCTTAATGCAAAGGGATAGAGTTATCGCTTATGCTTCTCGACAGTTGAAACCACATGAGAAGAATTATCCTACGCATGATTTAGAACTCGCAGCAGTTGTATTTGCCCTAAAACTTTGGAGACATTACTTATATGGGACTCGATGTGTTGTTTGTACCGATCACAAGAGTTTACAGTATGTGTTCTCCCAGAAAGAATTGAATATGCGACAGAGGCGATGGTTGGAATTGATAAAAGATTATGATTGTGAAATTAGATACCATCCGGGCAAAGCTAATGTGGTCGCCGATGCTTTAAGTCGAAAGAATACTCCTGATCGAGCTTTCTATTTAAAAGTGAATGTTTCCTCGGATTTGATTGATCAAATTAAAATTGTACAACTTGAAGCATTGAAGGATCAGAATTTGAAATCCGAAATCATGTTAAAACGCAAGGACAAATTAGTTGATGATTCAAGGGGATTAAAGACGTATCAATCTCGTGTTTGGATTCCTTCCATTGGTGGTATTCGGGATTTGATTCTGAATGAAGCTCATAAGTCATGAATGTCTATTCATCCGGGTAGTACTCGAATGTATAATGATTTGAAACTGTTGTATTGGTGGCCAACGATGAAAACTGACATTGCAAAGTTTGTGGGATCTTGTCATATTTGTGCTCAGGTCAAAGCGGAACATCAAAAGCCGTATGGGTCGTTAAAACAGTTGGAGATACCTGAGTGGAAGTGGGATCACATAACTATGGATTTTGTGACTAAGCTACCGCGTACCGCTCGAGGAAATGATATGATTTGGGTTATAGTGGATCGATTGACAAAGAGCGCGCATTTTCTTGCTACAAGTGAAACAGCATCGTTGACTAAACTTGCTCAATTGTATGTTAACGAGATCGTTTCCAGGCATGGTATTCCCTTATCGATTGTGTCGGATAGAGATACTCGTTTTGCTTCTCGTTTTTGGCAAAGTCTACAACAAGAGTTGGGTACACGGGTAAACCTTAGCACAGCTTATCATCCTCAGACCGATGGTCAGTCAGAACGTACGATTCAAACTCTAGAGGATATGCTTCGTGCATGTGTATTAGAATATGGAGGTTCATGGGATTCACATCTTCCATTGGTTGAATTTACTTACAATAATTCGTACCATTCTAGTATCGGGATGCCTCCGTATGAAATGTTGTATGGTCGTCGTTGTCGTACACCTATTTGTTGGTTAGAGGCAGGTGAGAAACAGTTTGCTGGACCCGATATTGTACAAATAACCGCGGATAAAGTAGCCATTGCACGTGAGAAGTTGAAAGCCGCAAGAGATAGACAGAAACAGTATGCGGATCCTAAAAGACGACCGGTTGTATTTTCCGAAGGTGAATTAGTGTATCTTAAAGTTTCTCCGTGGAAAGGTGTGATTAGATTCGGGAAACGTGGAAAGTTGGCGCCTAGGTACATTGGTCCATTCAAGATTCGACAAGTTGTAAATGATCAGTCGATGGCATTGGATCTTCCTCCTGAGCTTTCGGGTATTCATAGTACGTTTAATGTGTGTTATTTGAGGAAGTGTAACATTGAGGACCAGTCACAAATACTTCCTTTGAAGGATTTAAAAGTTGATAGAACTCAAAAGTTGGTTGAAGAACCGATAGAAATCCTAGATAGGAAGGTTACCAAACTTAGGAAGAAACAAATTCCTATGGTGCTTGTAAAGTGGAAACATAGTTTAGGTTCCAACCTGACTTGGGAGTCTGAGGAGTCAATGAAGTCCAGATATCCTGGATTGTTTGTTGATGTTGAGATTTCGGGGACGAAATCTCCTTAAGGAGGGGAGATTTGTAACACCCTCTCCGGTAGCCTGGTATTTTTCTATTTATAATTGCGTATTTAATTGTTTTAAATAACTTTGCGATATAATTGTTTAATTGTGAAAGTTGGTGAAATAGGTCTTAGGACTTATTGTGATTAATAAAATGTTGCTTGAATTAAATTATTAAAGTTGATGGAACAATAAAATAAATTTCTCGCATTTAGCAATTAGGTGCCAGACAATAGATTTAGAGCGGGTATAAAATAACCACAATGTTAAATGGTTAAAAAGATGGGCCGATCTTTATTTGGTTACTTTACCAATTCCTTTTTCCCAATTTCTCTTTCAAGTAAACACATAAACCCTAACTTAAAAAACTTTAGATTAAATCTTCAATTGGAAGTAGAATTGAAGTGTGATCTTTGGCTTGTATCATCCTCATCATCCTCTAGTTGCCATCATCTTGTTCTTCCTTGCTTTGTAAGTGATTTTAATGCATAACCTCAATTTTTAGAATAAATGATGAAATTGATAATTTGAGATGATTCTTGAGTTTTAGATGGTAACTACTTGAGACATGTAATCATATGTATGATTCTTAACTAGTTAGATGCATTGAAGTTATGTTTATGAGCTTTGATTTGGAAATGGTTGAAAAACCTAATTGATTTCATAATATTTGGTGTAATATTGAATCGTTAGATGTTATGGAAGTTGATATATGTTGGATAGGTGTTGTATGAAGTTGTTACAAGCTTGGAAAGTGAGTTTGTTGCATAATTGGTTCGAAATTGAGATTTTGGAAGTTTTGGTTCGTGCATATTTCATTTCTGCTGCTGCTGTTCTTGATCTGGAAATGAAGCCGGCGGCTTCATAAGCCTAGCCGGCGGCTTCTGCTTCAAGTTGGTGAAGCCGGCGGCTTCAACACCAAGCCGGCGGCTTGTGACCCTCAACCGGCGGGTCATTGACCCAAACCGGCGGATGCTAGAGGCTTTAAAACTCAATAAATTTCTGTTGATGAAAAATTAAATTCACCCGGCGGGTGAGGAGTTTGACCCGGCGGCTAACCATGGGAAGCCGGCGGCTAACCATGGAAAGCCGGCGGCTTCTGGCTGTTTCCAGGGATTTCTCATTTTTAGTTTTTAAAACCTTTCAAGTGTTAGTACATGTAATTAGTTGATGTGTATGATTAGTAGTCGATAATATAAGTGTTTAGGATAATGAGCTCCAAATGTGTCGAACTTTCTATAAGTTATATTTGGACTTTAACGATTACTAACTTTTATTTGATGTTGAATCTCAGATCCTCCGAAAGATAACGTTGCCCCGAGAATCTGAGTTAGTGAAGACGAAGGTATTGGTGAGTGGATTCAAAACTCACCGTTTGGCTGAGTTGTAATCATTTGATTACAACGAGTAAACGTAGACTTGATTATTGAGTTGATTAGTTGTTATTGTTGATCATATGCCTATATGTGCTTTGTGTGGCCTTCGTGCATTGTTGTTAATGAGGTCAACGAGTTGATGAACTGTTGGTTGGACTAGTGTGTTGTTGTGTGTATGGTACAGGGATGTACTTCATTTGTTGTGTGTGCTGAACTGTACCTAAGTATAATAAACACTAGCTATCGGTCTCGTCCGTTATGGCCATACGGATATGTTTGGATAAGTGATCTTGGGGAGCCGCCCGGGTACTAAGGTTATCCCCGGATGCGCCGATCCTCATTAAGTTGTTGTTGACTGTTGTGTTTGCGAATATTTGTTGTAGTTAATTGGTTTAGCTAAGTTGAATGTGGGGTGTTGGATTTACTCACTTAGCTATGTGCTAATCCCTCGTTGTTACTTCCTGCAGACTTTTGTTTATGCATGCGGGTGGGTAGCAGGAAGGTCAAACCTTTGAAGCATGGAATGTTTGATATTCAAGCTACTCTGATTATTTTTGTAACAACTCAGTCAGTTTATATAATACCCCGATATGCTAGTCTTTTGAACAAGTTTTAAATCGTAGTAACTTAACCATCTAAACTGTTTTGGTACTTTGGAAAAAAATATGTAATGAAGTATTGTGTTTTATTTACCTGCGCTTCCGTATTATCTTTAATATTATTACAAGTAAATGAGGGGTGTTATAGATTTGGAGATGATAAATAAACTAGTAAGTGAAGCCATGATTGATTTCGCGATATCTTCAACACTTAAAAAAAAAAAAAAAACTTGTTGGCAAAAAGAAACAAAATGATGTAAGTTTTTGTGTAAAGCTAAATGAAGTGAAAAAAGGGTATACGGTCGCTATATTTGCATCAAAAATAAAGTTAACACACGAATATTGACAACAAATAAGAAATTTTGACGTCGAATTATAGTAATTATTAAAAAATGGTCTCATCAAAAAAATGTATCAAAGAAATCGTACGCTTATGCTATATAATATGGATGAGTTTAAATTTAAGCGAAATTTGGCAAGTGGTGTTATGATATCGAAGGATTTGGAGATGATAAATAAACTAGTAAGTGAAGCCATGATTGATTTCGCGATATCTCCAACACTTAAAAAAAAAAATTGTTGGAAAAAAGTAGCAAAATGCAATAAGATTTTGTGTAAAGTTGAATGAGGTGAAAAAAGGGTATACTGTCGCGATATTTGCATCTAAAATAAAGTTAACACAACGATATAGACAATAAATAAGAAATATTGGCGTCAAATAAAAAAAATTGTCAAAAAATGGCCTCATCAAAAAAATGTAGCTAAGAAACCGTACGCTTATGCTATATAATATGGATGAGGTTAAATTTAAGTGAAATTTGGAAAGTGGTGTTATGATATCGAAGGATTTGGAGATGATAAATAAACTAATAAGTGAATCCGTGATTGATTTCGCGATATCTCTAAAACTTAAAAAAAAAAAAAAAAAAAAAAAAAAAAAAAAAAAAAAAAAAAAAACTTATTGGCTAAAAGTTGAAAAATGCGATAAGTTATTGTGTAAAGTTGAATGAGGTGAAAAAAGGGTATACGGTCGCGATATTTGCATCTAAAATAAAGTTAACACACCAATATAGACAACAAATAATAAATATTGGCGTCGAATAAAAAAATTGTTAAAAGATGGTCTCATCAAAAAAATGTAGCAAAGAAAAATCGTACTCTTATGCTATATAATATGGATGAGGTTAAAATTAAGCGAAATTTGGAAAGTGGTGTTATGATATCGAAGGAATTGGAGATGATAAATAAACTAGTAAGTGAAGCCATGATTGATTTCGCGATATCTCTAACACTTAAAAAAAAAACTTATTGGTAAAAAGTAGCAAAATGATATAAGATTTTGCGTAAAGTTGAATGAGGTGAAAAAGGGTATACGGTCGCGATATTTGCATCTAAAATATGTTAACACACCAATATAGATAACAAATAAGAAATATTGGCGTCGAATAATAAAATTTATTAAAAAATGGTCTCATCAAAAAAATGTAGCAAAAAAAACGTACCTTATGCTATATATAATATAGATGAGGTTAAATTTAACAGAAATTTGGAAAGTGGTGTTATGATATCGAAGGATTTGGAGATGATAAATAAACTAGTAAGTGAAGCCATGATTGATTTCGCGATATTTCCAACACTTAAAAAAAAAAAAAACTTGTTGGCAAAAAGTAGCAAAATGCTGTATGTTTTTGTGTAAAGTTGAATGAAGTGAAAAAAGGGTATACGGTCGCGATATTTGCATCTAAAATAAAGTTAACACACCAATATAGACAACAAATAAAAAATATTGGCGTCGAAAAAAAAATTGTTAAAAAATGGTCTCATCAAAAAAATGTAGCAAAGAAACCATACGCTTATGCTATATAATATGGATGAGGTTAAATATAAGCGAAATTTGGAATGTGGTGTTATGATATCGAAGGATTTGGAGATGATAAATAAACTAGTAAGTGAAGCCATGATTGATTTCGCGATATCTCCAACACTTAAAAAAAAAAAAACTTGTTGGAAAAAAGTAGCAAAATGCGATAAGATTTTGTGTAAAGTTGAATGAAGTGAAAAAAGGGTATACGGTCGCGATATATGCATCTAAAATAAAGTTAACACACCAATATAGACAACAAATAAGAAATATTGGCGTCGAATAAAAAAATTGTTAAAAAATGGCCTCATCAAAAAAATGTAGATAAGAAATCGTACGCTTATGCTATATAATATGGATGAGGTTAAAATTAAGCGAAATTTGGAAAGTGGTGTTATGATATCGAAGGATTTGGAGATGATAAATAAACTAGTAAGTGAAGCCATGATTGATTTCGCGATATCTCCAACACTTAAAAAAAAAAAAAAAAAACTTATTGGTAAAAAGTAGGAAAATTTGATAAGATTTTGTGTAAAATTGAATGAGGTGAAAAAGGGTATACGGTCGCGATATTTTTATCTAAAATAAAGTTAACACACCAATATAGACTACAAATAAGAAATATTGGCGTCGAATAAAATAAATTGTTAAAAAATGGCCTCATCAAAAAAATGTAGCTAAGAAACCGTACGCTTATGCTATATAATATGGATGAGGTTAAATTTAAGTGAAATTTGGAAAGTGGTGTTATGATATCGAAAGATTTGGAGATGATAAATAAACTAATAAGTGAAGCCGTGATTGATTTCGCGATATCTCTAACACTTAAAATATATATATATATATACATATATATATATATATATATATATATATATATATTGGCTAAAAGTAGCAAAATATGAAAAGTTTTTGTGTAAAGTTGAATGAGGTGAAAAAAGGGTATACGGTCGCGATATTTGTATCTAAAATAAAGTTAACACACCAATATAGACAACAAATAAGAAATATTGGCGTCGAATAAAAAATTTGTTAAAAAATGGTCTCATCAAAAAAATGTAGCAAAGAAAAACCGTACGCTTATGCTATATAATATGGAAGAGGTTAAAATTAAACGAAATTTGGAAAGTGGTGTTATGATATCGAAGGATTTGTAGATGATAAATAAACTAGTAAATGAAGCCATGATTGATTTCGCGATATCTCCAACACTATAAAAAAAAATAAAAAAAACTAATTGGTAAAAAGTAGCAAAATACAATAAGATTTTGTGTAAAGTTGAATGAGGTGAAAAAAGGGTATACGGTCAAGATATTTGCTTCTAAAATATGTTAACACACCAATATAGATAACAAATAAGAAATATTGGCATCGAATAATAAAATTTGTTAAAAAATGGTCTCATCAAAAAAATGTAGCAAAGAAAACGTACGCTTATGCTATATAATATGGATGGGGTTAAATTTAACAGAAATTTGGAAAGTGGTGTTATGATATCGAAGGATTTGGAGATGATAAATAAACTAGTAAGTGAAGCCATGATTGATATCGCGATATCTCCAACACTTAAAAAAAAAAAAAAAAAAAAAAAAAAAACCTTTTGGCAAAAAGTTGCAAAATGCGGTAAGTTTTTGTGTAAAGTTGAATGAAGTGAAAAAAGGGTATACTGTAACATCCTCGAAATGGGCCTAGTTGAAATACGGTATTTTTCCCTTAATTTAAGTGTTATTTAAATTGTATCTTTAAATACTTGGTGTATTTGATGGCTAAATTAATAGGTCAATTGGTCAATTGGCTTATTGTGATAAATGAATTATTACATGTTTTAAATTTATTTAGTCGACGGTATAATAAAAACTTATTTCTCGCAAATGGTTTTTAGGTTCCAGACAATAGATTTAGGACGGGTATAATTTTAACTAAAATGGAGCTGAGTCATAAAGATCAGTCGACACTTGTTTCATCATTTTGACATAACACCAAATTGTTCCTGACTTGTGTTTTGCTCTCAAGAACACATTTTCTCAAATCAAATACACCATCTGATTTCATCAAATTAAGGCTGTGATTGTGATTACATTGTGTTCTTCATCTCCTTCATCTAGCTATCATCTCCATTGTAAGTGAATTTACACCATTTTCATGTAAATGCTTGAATTATTAAGTTTGGTAAATTGATGATAGAATGGAGTTAAATTCGTGTTTAAAATGTGTTATATGATTATGGTAAACTGATTACATAGTTGCATTTCAGATTGTTGCAATCAATTTGTTGAAATATGAATTTGAGCTAAAATCTTAAATATCTTGAAAATTGATGCATGTATGAATTGAAGTGTTTGATGATGTTAGTTGTTGTTGCAATATGTTTATACATGTTAGTATAGGTCACTTAAGTGTTAAATTCGTGTATTGTAGCTGAAACTTGATGATTTGCAATTTTGGTTCGAGCTGAAACTAGTTACAGGTCTAAACCATTGTTGAAAAACATTGGAACGCGATCCCGAAAACCTTGCCCGGATCGCGTTGCTATGTGTATTTTGATCCCAAGATGATTTTGTACGTATGAACGCGATCCAGTCCCTATAATACGGATCGCGTTAGCTAGTGTTAAATTGGATCAACGGATTTTGTTCCTTGGAACGCGATCCAGCTCCTTTTCCCGGATCGCGTTTGCAAGTGTATTTTGGCAACAGAATATTTTGGTGTTAAGGAACGCGATCCAGCCACACCTTATCAGGATCGCGTTTGTCAGTTTTACTTTGACGAATTTGACAACTTGTGACTTGTGTGCTTATGTTATTTAACGAGTATTGAAAATATAGTATGAGCATTATACGACATTAATTATGTGAATGTTATATTATAAATTCTAAACATTAGAGGCTAACTCGGGTTTTGATCGTGTTCTCAGATAACCAGAAGACTCAATAAGATAAGATCTTTGAGTGGAGACTACAGTCGACAAGGGTGAGTGAATCTTGGACTGTTAGTTTAATTTGGTTGTAACAATATGGTTACAACGGGTAAACGTGAATTTACTGTTTTCATTGTTAAGTTAATAATTTGCCATGATGGCTTTATTTAGCTTGATTATTGGTGTCCTTGATTGCCTTGATGGTTGTGGACTATATGAATGTCGGGGGTCAACGTGTGTTGGGTTTGAGTACTATTACTTTGGACATCATAAGTACCTTGTACATGTGTTGTTCACTGAAATTATGTTGTAAGTAGTAATAGTACCAAATTATCGGTTTAGCCACTGATTGGCCTTCAGTTGGTTTAAGTGTTACTTGGGGAACCACCGCGGCATGAGGGTACTCCAAGGACCACCGATCCTTCATGATTAACTGTTACTATGCTTTGCTGTATTCAATTGTTAAGCTAAGTTAGGTGATAGTTTGAGATTTATTCACTTAGCTTCGTGCTAACCCCTCATTACTTCTTGCAGGTTTACTTTGGTATGTGGGTGGGCAAGAAGTACAATAAGAATGGAATGTTTGACAAGCTCACTCTGTTTTGTTACTGTGTCAATGTTATGACATTAAGTTTTGGACTTCTATAACACTAAACTTATCGTGTGTAATGTCTAGGATGATCTAGTTTAAAGACTGTATGTATTTGAATTGCCATTTTGAAATGTAAATATGCAATTCAATGGTTTGTATCTAAACTTGCGCTTCCTTTAAAAAAAAAAAAAAAAAAAAAAAAAAAAAATCCTTGTATTTTCGAGTAGGGTGTTTCATATACGGTCGCGATATTTGCTTCTAATATAAAGTTAACACACCAATATAGACAACAAATAAGAAATATTGGCGTCGAATAAAAAAAATTGTTAAAAAATGGTCTCTTCAAAAAAATGTAGCTAAGAAACCGAACGCTTGTGCTATATAATATGGATGAGGTTAAAATTAAGCAAAATTTGGAAAGTGGTGTTATGATATCGAAGGATTTGGAGATGATAAATAAACTAGTAAGTGAAGCCATGATTGATTTCGCGATATCTCCAACACTTAAAAGAACAAAAAGAAGTAAAAAAAGAAGAAGCTTTATTACCAAAAAGTTGCAAAATGCGATAAGATTTTGTGTAAAGTTGAATGAAGTGAAAAAAGGGTATACGGTCGCGATATTTGCATAAAAAATAAAGTTAACACACGAATATTGACAAAAATAAGAAATTTTGACGTCGAATAATAAAAATTGTTAAAAAATGGTCTCATCAAAAAAATGTAGCAAAGAAACCGTACGCTTATGCTATATAATATTGATGAGGTTAAATTTAAGCGAAATTTGGAAAGTGGTGTTATGATATCGAAGGATTTAGAGATGATAAATAAACTAGTTAGTGAAGCCATTAAGATTTTGTGTAAAGTTGAATGAGGTGAAAAGATGGTATACGGTCGCGATATTTGCATCTAAAATATGTTAACACACGAATATAGATAACAAATAAGAAATATTGGCGTCGAATAATAAAATTTGTTAAAAAATGGTCTCAACAAAAAAATGTAGCAAAGAAAACGTACGCTTATGCTATATAATATGGATGAGGTTAAATTTAATAGAAATTTGGAAAGTGGTGTTACGATATCGAAGGATTTGGAGATGATAAATAAACTAGTAAGTGAAGCCATGATTGATTTCGCGATATCTTCAACACTTAAAAAAAAAAAAAAAAAAAATTGTTGGCAAAAAGTAGCAAAAAGCTGTAAGTTTTTGTGTAAAGTTGAATGAAGTGAAAAAATGGTATACGGTCGCGATATTTGCATCAAAAATAAAGTTAACACACGAATATTGACAACAAATAAGAAATATTGACGTCGAATAATAAAAATTGTTAAAAAATGGTCTCATCAAAAAAATGTAGCAAAGAAAATGTACACTTATGCTATATAATATGGATGAGGTTAAATTTAAACGAAATTTGGAAAGTGTTATGATATCGAAGGATTTAGAGATGATAAATAAACTAGTAAGTGAAGCCATTAAGATTTTGTGTAAAGTTGAATGAGGTGAAAAGATGGTATACGGTCGCGATATTTGCATCTAAAATATGTTAACACACCAATATAGATAACAAATAAGAAATATTGGCGTCGAATAATAAAATTTGTTAAAAAATGGTCTCAACAAAAAAAATGTAGCAAAGAAAACGTACGCTTATGCTATATAATATGGATGAGGTTAAATTTAACAGAAATTTGGAAAGTGGTGTTACGATATCGAAGGATTTGGAGATGATAAATAAACTATAAGTGAAGCCATGATTGATTTCGCGATATCTTCAACACTTAAAAAAAAAAAAAAAAAAAACTTGTTGGCAAAAAGTAGCAAAAAGCTGTAAGTTTTTGTGTAAAGTTGAATGAAGTGAAAAAAGGGTATACGGTCGCGATATTTGCATCAAAAATAAAGTTAACACTCGAATATTGACAACAAATAAGAAATATTGACGTCGAATAATAAAAATTGTTAAAAAATGGTCTCATCAAAAAAATGTAGCAAAGAAAACGTACGCTTATGCTATATAATATGGTTGAGGTTAAATTTAACAGAAATTTAGAAAGTGGTGTTATGATATCGAAGGATTTGGAGATGATAAATAAACTAGTAAGTGAAGCCATGATTGATTTCGCGATATCTCCAACACTTAAAAAAAAAAAAAAACTTGTCGGCAAAAAGTAGCAAAATGCGATAAGATTTTGTGTAAAGTTGAATGAAGTGAAAAAAGGGTATACGGTCGTGATATTTGCATAAAATAAAGTTAACACACCAATATAGACAACAAATAAGAAATATTGGCGTCGAATTAAAAAAATTGTTAAAAAATGGTCTCATCAAAAAAATGTAGCAAAGAAACCGTACGCTTATGCTATATAATATGGATGATGTTAAATTTAAGCGAAATTTGGAAAGTGGTGTTATGATATTGAAGGATTTGGAGATGATAAATAAACTAGTAAGTGAAACCATGATTGATTTCGCGATATCTTCAACACTTAAAAAAAAAAAAAAATTTGTTGGCAAAAAGTAGCAAAATGCTGTAAGTTTTTGTGTAAAGCTGAATGAAGTGAAAAAAGGGTATACGGTCGCTATATTTGCATCAAAAATAAAGTTAACACACGAATATTGACAACAAATAAGAAATTTTGACGTCGAATAATAGTAATTGTTAAAAAATGGTATTATCAAAAAAATGTAGCAAAGAAACCGTACGCTTATGCTATATAATATGGATGAGGTTAAATTTAAGCGAAATTTGGAAAGTGGTGTTATGATATCGAAGGATTTGGAGATGATAAATAAACTAGTAAGTGAAGTCATGATTGATTTCGCGATATCTCAAACACTTAAAAAAAAAACTTGTTGGAAAAAAGTAGCAAAAGGCGATAAGATTTTGCGTAAAGTTGAATGAGGTGAAAAAGGGTATACGGTCGCGATATTTGCATCTAAAATATGTTAACACACCAATATAGATAACAAATAAGAAATATTGGCGTCGAATAATAAAATTTGTTAAAAAATGGTCTCAACAAAAAAATGTAGCAAAGAAAACTTACGCTTATGCTATATAATATGGATGAGGTTAAAATTAAACGAAATTTGGAAAGTGGTGTTATGATATCGAAGGATTTGTAGATGATAAATAAACTGTTAATGAAGCCATGATTGATTTCGCGATATCTCCAACACATAAAAAAAATAAAAAAATAAAATAAAAAACTAATTGGTAAAAAGTAGCAAAATGCAATAAGATTTTGTGTAAAGTTGAATGAGGTGAAAAAAGGGTATACGGTCGCGATATTTGCATCTAAAATATGTTAATACACCAATATAGATAACAAATAAGAAATATTGGCGTCGAATAATAAAAATTGTTAAAAAATGGTCTCATCAAAAAAACGTGGCAAAGAAAACGTACGCTTATGCTATATAATATGGATGAGGTTAAATTTAACAGAAATTTGAAAGTGGTGTTATGATATCGAAGGATTTGGAGATGATAAATAAACTAGTAAGTGAAGCCATGATTAATTTCGCGATATCTCCAACACTTAAAAAAAAAAAAAAAACGTGTTGGCAAAAAGTAGCAAAATACGGTAAGTTTTTGTGTAAAGTTGAATGAAGTGAAAAAAAGGTATACAGTCGCGATATTTGCATCTAAAATAAAGATAACACACAAATATAGACAACAAATAAGAAATATTGGCGTCGAATAAAAAAAATTGTAAAAAAAGGGTCTCATCAAAAAAATGTAGCAAAGAAACCATACGCTTATGCTATATAACATGGATGAGGTTAAATTTAAGCGAAATTTGGAAAGTGGTGTTATGATATCGAAGGATTTGGAGATGATAAATAAACTAGTAAGTGAAGCCATGATTGATTTCTCGATAACTCCAACACTTAAAAAAAAAAAAAAAACTTGTTGGCAAAAAGTAGCAAAATGCGATAAGATTTTGTGTAAAGTTGAATGAAGTGAAAAAAGGGTATACGGTCGTGATATTTGCATAAAATAAAGTTAGCACACCAATATAGACATACAAATAAGAAATATTGGCGTCGAATACAAAAAATTGTTAAAAAATGGTCTCATCAAAAAAATGTATCAAAGAAACCGTATTCTTATGCTATATAATATGGATGAGGTTAAATTTAAGCGAAATTTGGAAAGTGGTGTTATGAAATTGAAGGATTTGGAGATGATAAATAAACTAGTAAGTGAAGCAATGATTGATTTCGCGATATCTCCAACACTTAAAAAAAAAAAACTTATTGGCAAAAAGTAGCAAAATGCGATAAGTTTTTGTGTAAAGTTGAATGAGGTGAAAAAAGGGTATAGGGTCGCGATATTTGCATCTAAAATAAAGTTAACACAGTAATATAGACAACAAATAATAAATATTGACGTCGAATAAAAAAAATTGTTTAAAAATGGTCTCATCAAAAAAATGTAGCAAAGAAAAACCGTACGCTTATGCTATATAATATGGATGAGGTTAAAATTAAGCGAAATTTGGAAAGTGGTGTTATGATATCGAAGAAATTGGAGATGATAAATAAACTAGTAAGTGAAGCCATTATTGATTTCGCGATATCTCTAACACTTAAAAAAAAAAAAAACTTATTTGTAAAAAGTAGCAAAATGCGATAACATTTTGTGTAAAGTTGAATGGGGTGAAAAACGGGTATACGGTCGCGATATTTGCATCTAAAATATGTTAACACACCAATATAGATAACAAATAAGAAATTTTGGCGTCGAATAATAAAATTTGTTAAAAAATGGTCTCATCAAAAAAATGTTGCAAAGAAAACGTAGCGTATGCTATATATAATACAGATGAGGTTAAATTTAACAGAAATTTGGAAAGTGGTGTTATGATATCGAAGGATTTGGAGATGATAAATAAACTAGTAAGTGAAGCAATGATTGATTTCGCGATATCTCAAAAACTTAAAAAAAAATTTAAAATTATTGGCTAAAAGTAGCAAAATACGATAAGATTTTGTGTAAAGTTGAATGAAGTGAAAAAGGGTATACGGTCGCGATATTTGCGTTTGAAATAGAGTAAATACACAAATATAGACAACAAATAAAAAATTTTGACGTCGAATAATAAAAATTGTTAAAAAATGGTCTTATCAAAAAAATGTAGCAAAGAAACCGTACGCATATGCTATATAATATATATGAGGTTAAATTTTAGCAAAATTTGGAAAGTGGTGTTATGATATCGAAGGATTTGGAGATGATAAATAAACTAGTAAGTGAAGCCATGATTGATTTCGCGATATCTCAAAAACTTAAATATATATATATATATATATATATATATATATATATATATATATATATATATAGGGTCCGGTTCAATTGAGAACCAAAAAATTGGTGAGAACCATGAGAACCATTCCTGACCGTCGGATGCATGTGATCAAAGAATCCCAATGGTTGATGGCAGTTTCTGTAATTTATACGTATGTAAATAAATAGTGTATTGATTAATTAATTGATGAGGGGCAAAATTGGTATAATGAATTGAAAGGAGAAAAGAAACGTCTGATCATAATCCCATCGTATATGCATTCATTTAAGACAATTATTTTTTTAATCTACGCCTTGAATATCTGAATCTCTAATTCATGGCTGATCTTCCGTTTCTTTTTCACGACACAATAAATAGGATTAAATTGTTCATCCCATGTAGTAGTTATCAACACCTTGAAGTAGATATCAAGTATTGTTCATTCCATGGATCGATTGGAGAAGACTAATTTCAAGAAACAAGCTCTGGAAGGTACGTTTTTAACCTAATATAAATTTATTGTGCATATTTTGTGTCAATGAGTAAATGTTAATAATTGCTTGGGTATTTGGGGTGTTTTATGTTTGTAGGTAGCATGAAAAGCAAATTCACAAATGGTAAAGTGAAGAAAAGTGAGATGTGTGGAGAAGATAAGGGTGGGTTCGTTGATGTAGCAAAATTTCAATCTACAGAACAACAAAATTCAGTTGTGAATGGTGAAAACAGCGAAGGTGCACATGTGATCAACGGTTAGTCTATTGTATACATTGTAGTAACAAAATATCGTGCTCAAGATATTGATTCGTGTTGATATACGTAGGTTATAAGACTTGTAGATTCAACTTTGATCACGGTCGTAGCATTATATAAACGTGCAAGTATGAGCATGGTTGTTGCAGTCGATAACAACATTAGATATCATGTTCCAGATTTTTGTACTCGAAAACACATGCCTTGGTTATTCTATTGTTTACATTTTTGAAAAAGATATCATGCTCAAGATTTTGATTCGTGTTGCTATACAGAGGTTGTAAGACTTGTAGGTTCAAGTATGATCACGGTTGTAGCATTATATATATATATATACGTGCAAGTATGAGAACGGTTAAAGAACTCGATAACAACATTAGATATCGTGTTCCATATTCTAATAGCGTGCACATATGAACCAACTAAGATTTTTTTTTTTTTAGTGTGGTGAATAATGGAAGACTAAGTTGGTAAAAGTAAGAGGAAACAGAGGTTTTTGGTTAGACCTATTTAGCAAAAAATGTGATTGGAGTTGTAAATTATGGGGGTAAAACAGGTTGTTGTTTACTATGTTCTTATTGTTCATATGTGAACAAAAATTGTAAAGTTCATCTTAGCTGATTAGTATTTGTCTTGATGATGTTTGTTGAATAGTTATAAAAGAAGCTCTTAAGAATAATAGTATACCTAAGGATTTGGTGGAAGTTTTTCACATTCCCGAACATGGACATGATGAGGGCAAATCGTATGAGCATGTTCTTATGATCATAACTGTAATATTGTGATGGCTATATGTTCACATGTGTACCATTATATAGTTTGATAGTGGAACTTTTGTTTAGTAATTTATATGATACAGATTGTTAATTATTGATTTTGATTTTGCTTTAAAATGTAGGAAATAAAAGCATCCAAAAAGGATGTGTGACAAAAAGGAAGAGAACTAATGTTGACACTGATAGTGATTTTGAAAAGATAAATAGGAAGTTAGTTGGTGTACATGTAAAGCAAAGAGTAGTGAGAGGAAATATTAAGGCTGGACCGAAAAGTAAAGTCACGAGGAAAAGCGTGAAAGCGAATGTCCATAGTGAGACAACCATGAATGCAGATTCGGAAGAAAATGAATTATTTCCGGGAATTCGAATAAGAACATCACCAAAACCGTTGTTTGCTGCAGCTCGTTCATTGAAGAGCGACCAAAAGAAGTGTTTGATAGAGATGGGATTGGGTCCAATGATGTTCTTCAGTATATATGGCTTACCTTCAAAACTCGGATACTATGTTGTCGACAAGTTTGATGAGAAAAAGATGGAAATCAAGGTAGGTGGTGCATCAATATTGGTAACTGAAGAAGCAATTTTTGATATGCTAGGAGTGCGTATGGGAGGTGTAAGGTTGGATTCTGTAACTGTCGGAAGGGAGGTGGATCCAATAATTGACAAATGGATGGACCAATATGGTAAAAAGGAAGTGACTGCAGTTGATATCAAGAAACAAATAATTAGCTCAGCTGAGGTGAACTGGAACTTTAAGCTAAACTTTATAATGTTGTTCATAAACACCATGGGAGGATGCAAAACGAGGGGTAAATGTGACTTGTCTATGTTACCGTTACTTATCAAAGATGGGGTGCTTCAGGAAATAGATTGGTGTCATTTCCTGGTGTCGTGTGTAAAAAAGTGTAAATCTGGGTGGAATGGATCTGCATCCGGGGGATACTTTGCTGGGCCACTAACTCTTTTAACGGTACATTTATTGTACATATATGATTCTTATATATGTAATGATCTGCTGCTTGTGGTTAATTGGCGTGTGTAGGAATGTATTCATTGATCACATATGATCACTAAATAATGGCACAATCTAATGATTATGATTTTTATGCAGTTATTGTACGTTGACGCGACAAATTGCAGCAAACCAACTATTGTACGACAGAGACCAGCTTTCTTATCGTGGACTTATGAGTTGCTGAAAATCAGAGAAGATGTGGAAATTGCATCAGGTGGATTTGGATTGGGAGAATTGAGTCTGCCTTTTGAACCGTCCTCATCTGATGCTCAAATAGCAGGGAGTGAGGAAGATATAGATGTTAGTCTCGATGCCAAAGCTCCAACCACGGTTAAGGTTATGATAAAAACTATTATATTTTGTATTAGCTTAATGTGTTATCTTACTTGGAGTGCACATGTGAACCTTCTCCATTGTTTGTTACAATATGCTTGAATGTAGGGTTACATATGCAAAATGGGAGCGTTGTATGAAGGGATACTAAAAGATGTGGCCCTCTTAGAAGCGACATTGCGAGACTCAGTTACAAAATATCCTGAAGATGTTGAAGTGGCCGAATGGGACCGGAAGATTAAAATTATGTGCAATGCAATCGACACATGTGGTGGATGTAACGTAGGAGCTGAAAATGACAGATACACATCAAATGATAAACCAACTTCATTTGGAATGGGTAATCAAATTGCTGGAAGCACATTTCAAACACCAGTTGTTAATAATATAGCGGCCGACGAACAAGATGACGAGGAACCATTGAGCCAATATTGGTTTGACCCTGAATTACATAATATGGTAGATAGGGCAGTCGAAAGAAGTCTTACCAGGAGTAAACGAAATGAAACCATTGATTATGATGCTCCTAGTTTCAGTCTTGGACTAACACAGGAGTTTGAGAACACATCTTCAAAGCAACTTGTTTTGTCACAATTAAGAACAGATCAATAAATAGTTGTGGATGCTAAACCTGTTAGCAGTTGCTTACCAACCAAAGACATGCGTCCGGGTACCAGGGATAAGGGTAAACGTGTTTCTACGTTATCTTATACAGAAAGATCGCCATTTTATCAACGTGTGGTTGACGATAAGAAGCGAAGTACAACTAAAGAGACGAAAGTATGGAATCACTTTAAGTTATATGCGGGCATGCACACGTAAGTATAACGTTATATATTGCGTCGAACTGACATCTATATTGTTGACTTCACTGTTATGCATTAGTATAGTGATCACATGTGAACATTTTCTGTGAATCTCAACTAAAAAAAACATTAATAACGCCTATTGTCAGAACAAAGTAGTATATCCAAGTCTATGTAACTCATTTATGTTGTTTGTAATTGGTATGGACGTTTTATGTCAGATGATAATATATAACTCTACTTCCATTTGCATAGTGATATAGTGTTTGCAACAAAGGATGGTCAACGCTTGTCAAGGGACTCGTTAGAGAGCTTGGCACAAGGAGGTTGGGTGTTTCCTGATGTGATTGATTGTTGGACTGATTTGTTGAATATTGAAGAAGAAAAAAGAAGCATGGATTCACCTTGTAGACTATTTTGCCACAGCAGAATGATGGTACGTGTTTATGAAATAATTTGGCTAAAACTATGGAGACATAAGTTATCTGAATGAGGAATCTTACATATAATGCTGTAAAACAGACGGAAGACATGCGTGGTGATAAAATTGATGAGCATTCCGATTTGAAGAAGTTCACAGACAACTTTGGTGAAGTGGTGAAAGGAGATCCATATCTTAGGACACTAAAAAATGTGGATTTGGTAAGATAGATTTAATTTGTAGCAAAATTACCGACAATTTAGATGATACTAAATTTTATACAGGATACATGTTTTACTTTACTTTGATACATGCAGGTGTTCTTCCCTATTTTACAAATCAAGCATTACTATTTAGTATGTTTCAACTTGAAAACACCAGCGGTTGAGATCATAGACAATACCTTTGACCTGTTCACTAATGAACAGAAGTACAAAGGGGTCCCTGAAAAGCTGGTAATGTTTGTACTAATACTAACTGTATGTACCTTTCCATTTTTTAGCAGATGACTTTTGTATGTACTTTTCCATTTTGTAGCAAATGATTTTCGTTGATTATCTGAAGATGGTTGGACACGTCAAATATGATCAACTTAGCAATGCAAAACAAACTAGAATGGAAATGAAGTGGCGAACAGTTAAAAGCTCTGATGACTCTGGCGTTTTTGTGATGAGACACCTGGAGTCATACAAGGGAGAGCCTAGTAAAAAATGGGATTGTAAGCTCGTGTTGGAAGGCCGTAGTCAAAAGATGCAACTCACACGGTTGAGGCGAAAGTACGTTACAAAGTTTCTCCTGTCAGACCACAACACACAAAAGAGCCAATTGTTGGAGGAAGCTGAAGCCTATGCAAATAACAATTAATAATTATTATATTTTCATATGTTTTAAGTTTGTTTGATACATTGTCGGTTATTATGTTCATTTGCTATTGTTTTCCAAGTTAGTGAATGCTCCAACCTGGTTTTATGAAGATGCTTAGTATATTTAGTTGCCTACGTGTGCACATGTGAACCTAAATAAATACATCTATATGTTTTCATTTGTGTGACGCAAGTTTGTGGGTATAGGGATTCATTTGTGATTTGAAGATATCTAGAGTAATTAATAACCTCTGTGTGCACATGTACATGCATATGCTGATCACCTGTGATCAACATGGCTTTAGTTGAACAACCTAAGATTCGAAGTTCACATAGATGAATTATACGAACTACCGCAAGTTAAAAGGGTGTTGTTCGGGTAAGCTGTTCGGGTTTTGAGTTACTCGGGTTGGGTTATTAGTTTTTTTCAAGCTTATAATATGTGGGGCTTGTAATTCGGCAAGTAGTCATCAAACCGTTATAAGTAGTCATGATGACGGAGGGTACATTCGGATTGTAAATAGCTGTAGGAAATGTTAGTGATTGTAAATTATATATTTCACATGTGATAATAAAATGGTAGTCGTTTGGTGTTAAATTTTAAGAACCTGTGTTGTCATTGAAATCGCATTCGTAAATGCCAACACCAAAAAGAAAACGCGCCATATGTAAATAATCTATATGAATTGCAAGACTGAATAAGTAAAATCCATAAACGATAGTGTTTAAAAACCAACATTCGAATAACAAAACTCATTGTTGTCACTCACTTGCATCATTCTCCTCAGCTAGTCTTTCTTTTGCCAGTTTTTTTTTCGCTTGTTGCTGATCAAAGATTTTGTCTGGGCAGTTTCGGGAGTCGTGATCATCAACAACTTCCAAACAGTATTTGCATTCCCTCCATGAACGTTTACGTTTTGCCACATGCTTCTCACCTGGACCTCTATGTCTTGTACTTTTGCGAGAACCTTTGTTGTTTACAGGTTGAGGTGGCCGGACATTGACTTCTTCTGGTTGAGTAACTTCAAGCAGTGACTCGATAACTGCTTGTTTATTCTTATGTCCTGAATGCTCAGGGATATCGACTTCTATCTCGCGCTTCAAAGTGTTAATCTTCTCGACAAAAGCAGACAACTTCTCGGGTTCATTCCTCAGTCTACTAACACAGAATTCAACTGATGAAATTGCTTCATTGACGAGTTTGTTTGTTTCATCGTGATTATGACCATATCTATGGCGATCATGAAGCAAATGGTGTGGGATTACATCTCTTCTCCATCGTCTGCGAATGTACTGTTGTGGAATTTCTTCAACATTACGACTCTTTAATACACATAACACATGTGAACATAGGTAGCCATGACGACCAAAGTGATCGCAACTGCACACAATACTTCCATCTTGTTGATTTTGAACAACCTGGGAAAAGTAGCACCAATATATAAAGACATTAATACCAACAAACGGGCTAATATTTATGTATGTGAAATAATTTGTTGTGGTGCTCACATGTGAATGCTATACACTGACATAATTTAGAATGTATGAATTTAAAGAGATACAAAAGGATGTTGACTGGAATGTACCTTAAATTCACCGACTATAATAGACCGGCCTTTATATGTATGTTTGATAGCTGAAACTTCAAGACCATCATCACAAGACATGGACATTTGAGAGCAATACCAAACTGCTTTAAAAATCTCCTTTTGAACCTTTAAAAAAACTGCACGTGTGTACACAGCAGATGCATGAGCCGCAATTTTAAGTGGCGTGAGGAACGGTGTCTTAGTTGTTGTTGTCTCATGGTCAAGAAACCGCTGTGTATATTGCTGCTTCTCCATTGCAATGTCAAAACACAACATAAGTTGAACAAGTGTGTTTCCCTCATGTGAGTAAATGCGAAAAAAGGCATTAGAACTCTCTGATCTAGATGTCGTTTTCATTAAGCAACACATAGGCAACTCTTTAAAATATGCAGGAATCCATGACTCCCTTATTGAGAACATGTCTGATAGCCATCTGTTGTCTTGGAGGTTAAAATCAGTGATCAAACACTTCCATTTGATTTCAAATTCAGCTGGCTCAAGATACAAATTCCAGACAAGCTTGTGTAGACGTTTTCGTAAATCAGTGTTCTTCAAAGTGTCACCACAAACCTATACAGAAAGTTCATCATTTAAATGTAGGATGAAATTAATAAATCAGACATACACAATAATCGAACACGTATGTATGCAGGGGACAGTACATATAAATCATGAAAAGGTAGTTCATATGTGAACAAAATGTACTTCAACAAAATTACCTTGAGAGGCAACTTCTTCATAATGTGCCACATGCAAAGTCTGTGATTGGAATCTTTAAAAACACAACTAATCGCTTCTTTCATAGCGGGGTCCTGGTCCGTTAGGACTAATGTTGGTTGCTTATCGTGTGCTTTTAAAAATGCCTCCAATAGCCATGTATAAGACTGTATGTTCTCGTTCCTTAGCAAACCAGCCCCGACCGTGACACATTTGTTGTGATTATCTATGCACGTAAAGGGAACAAAAACCATGCCATACCTGCATTTACATATGATATAAATTGCTAGTGCTAAAAATGTATATACTATAAAAATGCAAAAATTTCAAATTAATCTATATTACTTGTTTGTACGGTAAGTCGCATCAAAGGCCAATACATCACAGAACTCGGAATAGTTGCACTTTGAGGGCTCGTCAGCCCAAAACAAGCAAATGAGCTCATTATTATCGCATTTGTAGTCAAAAGAAAAATCAGGATGACATAACTTTCTGATAGTGAGCTTTTCAATTAGCATTTGAGCATCTCTATCACCTATATAACTTTTGATATCCCTAGCAAAGTTTTTGTAGTCAACAACGGTTCCCCGTACTTTGTCACAGCCTCCTTTCATAAGTGATCGTAACCTATGAGCCTTTGTAGCACCAATATTCGACATCGAAACCATATGTATGAATTGTTGATCTACAAATGGCAACTGCCTATGCGACCGAGAAAGATCCTTATTTTCTTCAGAACCTAAAGGGTGGTTGTGTGATTCATGCCAACCATATAGACAAAAGTACGATGTCCCAGGTACCTGTTTGAGTTTGATTCTGGCTTTGCAATCAGTTACCTTGCAGTTGGAGTTACGTGTCTTCCGCTCTTTTTTATTAGGGTCTTCATTCAAGGTGTCAACCGATTTTATAGTTCTTGGTTTACCAGCTTTGTTAGACAGATAGTACTTGTGTGTAATCAATCCATGCTTTGTCTTCTCTGATGCTATCCGTACAACAAACCCAGCTTTCTCAGCATACTTTTCATACATACCAAGTGCTTTGTCAAGAGAATCCCATTTGGATTGTACCACTGGTTTAAATTCAATGGGTACATCCGGAATCCAGATCCTAGTTCCATCGGGTGTCTCATGACCGCTAGTGACTTTCGGTTCTGCTAATGACCGGTACCCATCACCTAAACAGTGGGGAAAATTCGTACAATTATTAAAGTACAAACATGTTCGTAAGATGAACTTAAACTTAAGATGGGGAAGTATGATATATGCCATTACTTGTTACCCGACATCAGCCATCGATATAATATGTTCACATGTGCATGCTCTAATCAATTAAAACGATATTTGAGTCCCGAAAAACTGAACCCTTACGTAAGAAATATTCATATATGTATATTTTTTTGCAAACTTTTCAATTCAAAACCTACTAATTAAATCATTTATGTAACATTTCCCATGAAAGAAGTTATCTGCATACAAAATTCAATAACAAAAATAATATCATGGTGTGTATTAAATGATAGAATAACAAGTAGTGATCATCAAAACCATGACTCATGAGCATAACATTTTATAACATTGTGATAGGAGTTTGTGAATTAGTGAATGTACGTAGATACCTTCTTCATCCTCAGGTAAAACATGGTCACTATTCTGAACATATGGAACCAAATCATCAGGTCTTCTACCGGTGTATTGTTGAGCCTCACCTTCTTGTATCAAAACCATAAGTAGTTATTTCTGAGTATAAACACTATGTGGAGCAAAATTGTGCCAGAGTTTTAAGAATACGTACATATGATATATGTCCGGATGAATCTTAATAGGCTGAGAAATTGGAAATACATACTAAAACTTTGGAGGTTTTGTAACAGCAGGAGAGGAGAAATTGGTGGGAATTGCTTATGCTAGTCAATAAATGAAAACATGTAAAGTACTAAAATACCCTTGCCTAGTTAAAACGTGATCAGATCAAATCAATGGTATGAATTGGTTCTCACGGTTCTCGTCTTTTTTTTGGTTCTCAAATGAACCGAAACCTATATATATATATTGCCCAAGCTAAGTTGTTTCACCGGATAATCTGGATCGTTCATTTTTGTTGGCTTTCGTTTTAAGCCGTTGATTAGAGTAATTTCTAATAATTAAATGATGCCATGTGGCGACGGAAAACATCCCATGTTCATGGCGGTTACCCACTTTGTAGAAGTTACCCCACGTACACGTTCTTTCTTCTAACCTCTCCCTAACCGTTCCATCCTCCGTAAAAGTTACAAATTTTGATCATTAAAACCATAAAATCATCCCCACGTTCACAATTTACACCTATGTATATTTGTTAAATAAGGTTTGATTCTGATAAACAAATCGAAGCATCAACTACCTGTCTACCTTAATCCTTTGTATTGGAGAATTGTTGTTAAGTTTGGTATAATTTATACAGACAATCTTGACTACCTGATGGTTGCACCTTTACAAGTGCATTTATTTGTTTATCACTAATTTGTTCATGGTGTAAATTGATTGGTTAGATACTTAGATTTGTATAACTTTTTAACCTAAACATTTATATGTGACTGTGACTGCTATGATTGTAGTCCCTTATTGTGATCTTGATACGTATTTGTTGTATTTCAGGTTAAATGTAGCAAGAGATGCATGACAATAAATTGTTATTCGGCTGGCTCTGTTTATTCTTTTTCGGATTTTTATAGAAGTTTATTTTTGATTGTTGATTGATATTTGTGATGAACGCTTGGGATTAGGAGTGGGAAGTGGAAAGAATTGCTATAAACTATAACTGGTGCAAAATCTTGTCATGATCTTGATACGTGCTGTCAGATTCATGACAAAGGTGTTACAAAGGGGAAAAAAAAAGGTTTGTTTGTTAATCCAATTATGTCTAATAAATGTGTCCCCCCCCCCCCCCCCCCCCCCCCCCCCCCCCCCCAAGATTTTAGCTTTGTTGGTGATTCACTTACAATAATAAAATATTTTCATTTGAGTTCTAACAACCTAAACTTAGGGAAAAACTGGGAAGATGGTGTGGAACAAAATATAGCTCTTTCATGTTCAATTGGAATAAGGAGCTTGTGCAATGGGTATACACAAAGCTCATTAGAGCATGTGATCAAGTTTTGGTTGTCAATTTCATAATGCTCGGGTTAAGCTTCTAACTGAGATGAATTTTAATCACAGAAGTTTAGATTTTCTGCAAAGGTTTATGTGTGTGCAGTAATATTGTGAAAAGTGAAAATGTGTTTGGGTTACTAAGATCTATAATACACTTATGGAGCTCACTTCTTGTGTGATCTAAAATAGCATATATACCCGATGAGATGGGACACAATTCAAGTGAGTTGGAGAACAACTTAAGTGATCTTAGAGCAGAGATGGGAGCCTCGGGAACTCCACATCCCGCAACAGCAAGACAAACATAATGAAGGTATGTATAACACTTTCATTCCTTATCAAATGGGCAATGCATTGGATGCTATTAACCTGCATACAAGGTGTGAGGATATTGTACTATTGTATTACTTGTAGAACTTGTAGTTGTGATGGCCTTATTGATGAGACTATATGTACTTAAGTGATTCTCGCGAAGCTTCGTATTTATGGTATTATGACTATTATATTGTCCAATATTGACGTTTCTTAAATAGTAACAATCTTGTATAGGCTTATTCCTTACACTTCAGGGTTAATTAGAATATGAAAATAATAATGCTAATTCAGTCCTGGTTGGCATTATCTTGGTCAGTATTGTTGGTTTCTACCCTTGTGAACCCATTCTCTTACGACCCAATTGATAAACGCCACTACTCGATAGTTTGAGTTTACTGGACATTTTATAGATAATGTTGACGTCATGACGTGAAATATGCAACATGTTATATACGAGAATGATCTTGATTTAGTGGGGACGTAAGATACGAGGCTTTCTAATAGTGTATTTTCTTACGTGAAATATAACTTTTGTCTCTAATTCTTACTATGAGCTGTTAAATTTGATATTATTTCAGGTAATATCACTCGATTGGGTTTTAGAATGTGGCAGACATTAAGATATCATGGGCTCAGTGGAAAGTTTAGATGTTTAACATCTCAAATGAAGGTCTAATCACTAATGGGAGGGCTCATATATGTTGAACTGTTTGTTGTAGTAATTTGGGCTAGATTTCAGAGTGTTGATGAATCTAATGTAGCTGGTGGTGCATTTGATTTTGCTGCTACTTTTTGGTTTCGTGATTTTAACATGCGAATATGTCTGTAATCTTAGTTGTACGTCAGATGACCCTCCTAAACATATATTTTGTCTCACCAACTTCCAAGTACATTGCGTTTACATTTTTGGTATCTCAAGAGCGGAGCCAGGAAATTCAATGGGACGCAAGGCGGAAAAAAAAATTCTTTCTTTTACAGTTTTGTGAGGGCAAAAATTCTAAAATGTCATTAATACCTTAAAAAAGTTCTTTTTTACGTAATTTATAAATTCTTGTAGGGGCGGCTGCCTACGCTGCCCCCTTGTATCTGCCCCTACCAAAGAGTATTATAAATGAAGTTGTAGAATCCCCGATTTCAATGGCTTTTTATCTAAACATTTTTAGTGTTCATTTGGTATATGGATTGAGATGGTTTTGATCTAAACTTTCGATTTTTAGTGCAATTCCAAGACTCACTGGAATATTTTTGTTAGAAGTGAGGGCTTATGTGTTCAACTATTTGAGATTATATATTCATCTATATGCATAATCTCCAATCATATAAATTATGTTTATGTTTATGTTTATAAAAGAAATTATTTCCATATTTCGATGCATTGATGTGTATTCTCAAATTTTCACAATAATAACTTTGTATGTTAACACGAAATAATTAAAAATGATTTTTCACGTACCCCGAGCATCGCCTAAGTATAACACTAGTTCGATATTGGGTGGGCTACCATGTAAATGGATGAGGCTAATAAACTAGTTAGGCCCATGATCTATACCATACGACCCATGAATATATTTGTTGAGTCAAAAAAAATTGTGATCAATTACTTTCCAAGTAAGTTTTTAATCAAAGATTTAAAACAATACCATAAAACACTATAACATAAAGGGTGTGTTTGGTAACAACTAGCTGGAGCTGGAGATTGTAGTTGGAGCTGGGGATTATTTTTCCAGCTACTCAAAAAAGCTTCTCTAAAAAAGGATTCTCGGGGATTCTTTTTTCAATAATCCCTTCTATATTTTTGTTGCCAAACAGAGATTGAAGATTGAGATTCTTAGAAACTAGAAACTCAATCTACTAGAATCCCCTGAAAATGGTGTGCCAAACACACCCAAACAATGATGAATGAAAGTAGTCGATATTAAAAATCTTATAATTTCTAAGTAGATAAGATTTTTCAATGCAACTTAGTCAAATATCGACATTATTAAATAAGAGGGCCTAGCTAGTGTGTCAATTTTGCTATAAGCTGTATCTTATCCATTGTATGATAATAATACATCGTGAACATATAGTTTTCTTTCAATTACATCACATAATTAAACACGCGACTATGAAAGGACATAGTACGGTACCCACGTTATATAACGGAAGGTAAAAAAGATAGGTACAAAAATGATACTAATTACCGTTTCAAAGTGTCAAACTTGATGCAAATAACATCTTCTAAATCGAAGAGATGTTTATGTATGATAAGGATAATAAACTAAAAAATATAGCTCAATTTATTTGTCCTTCCCTCCTTGTTACGGGCTATTTGGCTTTTACATATCCGTCCCAATTTAATTGTCCAGTATTCCATTTTAGTATGCCCCAACATTAATATAAATTTTTTATTTCAACCGATCAGAAAGAATTTTAATGGGTGAATACCTATAAATTAATATAGTAATCAATGTACTTCCTTACAACTACGTACATAATATAATTGCTCCTCAAAAAGAAGAATGACATAAAAGTGGGTTACCCAATTGCTTGGTATTATATATGCGTTGGCGCTATAAATGTCAAGGCATCACATGCCACAATTCTCCATCATTCACGAAACATATAATAATGCAAGTTCAAAATTTTGCACCATGATTTTAAATGCAAAGGACATCCCACATATTGTTTGACCTTTTATATTCTAAAAATAATTACTAAGAAATAGTACAAATATTCCTTTTCTAACAAATCAAACCTATTTACGACACATGTTTTTGTAAATTTTAAATTACATTCTTTAATTAATTAATTAAACAACTCAACCTAACATTTACTTTTATGTATTTTTTTTTGAAAGGCAGTAGTGGAATCACTGACGGACCTTTGGCCCACCCAATCATCTCCACAAACGGTTACTCCCCTGAATCGAGTAACCGCCCCTGAATTCGAAGCCAAGGCGATGCCCTATAGGGGTTGCTCTCCCATGTCTTGGATGGGTATAGCGTCGCAGGAGTCCCCCTCACAACAAGGCTTGAATTCATCACCCCCAGGAAGAAACCATTATGGAAAACTCCCTGACCACTGGGCCAAGACCCCAATGGAATTTCCATGTCCTAGATTGGGATTGAACCCATGACCTATGGTATAAAACCACTTTGCTCAACCAAGTGAGCTAAGCCTCAAGGACTTTACTTTTATGTATGTATGGTATAATCAATTATGTATAAT
Source organism: Helichrysum umbraculigerum (assembly GCA_949592205.1). Classification (NCBI taxonomy): domain Eukaryota; kingdom Viridiplantae; phylum Streptophyta; class Magnoliopsida; order Asterales; family Asteraceae; genus Helichrysum; species Helichrysum umbraculigerum. Next base: position 378,900,071 of record CATIUR010000001.1, on the reverse strand, counting down.
AAAAAAAAAAATCAATGCTGAAATCAAATAGTCATAAAAAATGTTACATGATGTAACATATAAACCATCAATACATTATTTTAATTGTTCATCGAATTAATTATATTATATATTACATTACATTACATTCATTACCATTTTATTACACTATAATAAAATAAATATGTTTTCTTTAATAAGAGTTATTCATTATTCATTAATCACTAATGTCTCAAACAACATAAATAAGGAAAAAAAAAAACCCATATAATAATTAACAACCTTTATAATCATAGAGTAATTGACCTAGCTTTATCAAGATTAAGCTACAACTATGTATCTGTTCATTCAAGTCTAAAGGTTGCATTTTATGTATATATTCGTATATATATATTCGTGGTGGGTATAAGTTCATTATTTTTCTAAATTTTCTTAGCAAAATCTATATGTCACAAATACCTTGCAATCAAACAATATCAAATAATAAGATTTTGAATTCAAATTACGATTACGATTACGATTCCAGAGTTATCTAAAAGTCCATATTAATTAATTAATTAATCTTTTAATTTTTAAACATAAAAATAATAATTTAATAATTAATTATCAATAGAATATAAATAATATTTTGGAGAAAAAAGACATTGGACCCCACATGGGAAGTGGGTCCACACCGCCAACATCAAAACGACAGTTGTGTAGAAAGTGGTAACGACGGAAACCAGATTAAATTATACGACACGACACCTAAGCATTTGCACGTCCACGCACGAACCGCACCGATACTAAACAAAACCAAACCTCGTTTGCTTTTTGTCACCGATCATATATATCATCATCATCATCATCATCGTATATATATAAACAAAAATAAACACTAGTAGAAATATAAGAAATAAAAAACATACAACACCGGGTTTGTGACGTCAGCAACTACTGGTGGTGGTGGTGGTGGTGGTTTATGTTTCGGTTGACTTGAAACCGACGTCGTTTCACGGTTACGGTAACCGTAGAGATAGAGTTAGAGACAGAGACAAACACTTTTAATTTGCTCGAAACTGAAAACTTCTTTACTTTCTCTTCAAACTTTTGATTATTTATTTACTAAAGTCTTAAAATCGTCTTTCTTCTTTAATTATTATTCTTTGCTTTATAAAAACGATCCGCTTTCATGTAATTTTTTTGCAACTTTTTAATATTTTATAAAAAGGCGCTTTTCATCATCTTGTTGGTTTTTGGCGGTTTCTAATTCCGGTGTCAACATGAAGAATTTTAATTTTGTATGTTTCTTGTCTCCCTATATCTATCTTTGCTATTTATATGTATATATATGCATATGTATGTGTTTGATGTTTTGTTTGATCATAATTTAGTTTGTAGGTGTATGAAAGTGGAAAATTGGTGTATAATAACTGTAAAAAATTTCGGTTGAGTTTCAAATAATGGACTGCTTCGAGTTGATTATCGTAAAATAAACCATAGGATGAAAGTAAGTAGGAAAAAATGATGATTTTTGAACGCGCGGGCATTGATTTCTTAGAAATTTATGCCCTCGCGCGTTCAAAATTTGATGCAAAACTGCCACGTGTAACTTTATCATTCTTTCCCACCGTTTACATTAAAAGGTTTGTTTTATTTGATCTTTGCATATTTTCATTTTGGTGTAAACTATGTATATATTTGTATGTATGTAGGTATGCACAAGTTAAGTAGCTATGGGCCTATGGAATGTAGCCATTGATATAAGGGTTTAATTTTAGCCTTTTAGGTTAGGTCCCCGACCCAGGTTTTATATGTGCACAAAACTCGAGATGAAACAGTTAAAGGCACCTTCCAAGTTGCAATGGCACCAGCTATGTATCATTATAATTAGATCAAAAAGGTTACAATATCGGTTTTCGGTACTGTCTAGTTCATTACTGGTCTAGTCCAAACAATTTTTTTTTTTTTCGTTTACTTTAATTAGGCCTGAATCACTTGCTCAAAGTTTGTAGGGTCAAACTATTGTGTTTTAAACAGTACAAGTGTTGTATATACATATGCATAAGTTAAGGTTGCTATGGAATGTAGCCATTGGTATTAGAGTTCGATTCAAGGTTAGGTACTTAGGTCCCTGACCCAGGTTTTAAATGTGCACAAAACTCGAGGTGAAACCGTTAACGGCACCTTCCAAGTTGCAATGGCACTAGCTAGGTAGGTATCAATTAGATCAAAAACGTTAGAATATCGGTTTTTGGTACCATCTAGTTCATCACTGGCTCAAAGTTTGTACGGTCAAGCTATTGTGTTTTAAGTAGTATAAGTTTTGTATACAAATTTGATAGAGATATAAAATAATGTGTTTTTGTTTGAGATCAGGGCTCTTGATTTTCTTGGAAATAAGTGAATTACAGTACTTCTCTTGAAAGTAAAAATATTGACTTTTATAAGTCAAACAACCTCTGTTTTTATAACAAGGAAGTATGCTTTGACCTTGTAGAGTCAAGCGAGTGTGTTGCAACTTGCAAACTTATATATGATATAGGAATTAGTTAGAACTTAGAAATGTAACGTAACATGTTGATATGTCCAAGTTATTTTAAAGTTCAATTATATAAGTTTTTAATGTACTTTTTGTAAACTGAAGAGCACATATATCAATTCTATTGATATAAACCAATTGGTTTGACTTTCAAAAGTCAATATACCTCTGTTGTATAAACATACTAGGAAAACTGCCAGACCGAATTAGTAATTTATGATGTAAATCTCACTGTGCTCTTTTCAAACAACTTTCAGGTTTCTCTACTGTCTGATTCTAAATGTAGAAAAAACGCTGCCAGTCTCTTAGTCATGGCGTGTCTACTTTTTGGTTCTTATCTTTTCGGGACTGCATTTTTTGCAAATGACTTCAAAGTAACTTTATTTCTCATACCATTTCTTTTACTTATATATGATGTTCTATGGCATCAAAGGCTATAATCTAATTTTCCGTTGTAGATTCTACAAATATCAGAAATGGATTTGAAGGATGCTGAAAAGTGCATGGTATGTATCTTTCTAAGCAATCCTAATAGTTTCAAGTTTTTTTCATGATGTAACTTACATAATTCCATTTATTTTAGAACCAGTGCAGGCCTCCAGGCAGCGAGGTATTGCCAGAAGGAATTCTTGCCAAAACTTCTGACTTGCATATGCGTCCTTTATGGGGTTCTTTTGATGATGATGTAAGTTTAATTTTGACATTTGCTTTCATATAAAGTTTGCATTTTCCAAATGACCATCTTACTCGTTGCTACTGTGATAAAATCACAAAATAAATAATGATATTGATTTCGGGTTCTTCTGTTTGACTTTATGGCAGATGTTTAGTAAATTTAGTCAAACAAATATTTTACTTTATCTTTCTTTTCTTGTTTCAGAGCCATTCGAACCCTTCTGTTAGTTTACTAGCGGTTGCAGCTGGAATAAAGCAAAAATATATGGTAGATAAAATAATCACAAAGGTAATTACATCAGCCTTATATCTACTTATATGCAAGTTTATGTGTTTGCAAAATATTCTTTGTTGTGCAGGACTCTGCTTCTTTTCACGTAAAAGTCATATTTTATATTCTATACGCCCTATAAAAAATGTTAAATGGCATAAACAAGTAGGATCTTACTGATGAAACTTTACTGTAATGCTGCAGTTTATAGAAAATGACTTTGTCGTTATGGTCTTTCATTACGATGGCATTGTTGATCAATGGGATGATTTTCAATGGTCTGATCGAGTCATTCACATATCTGCCATGAACCAAACCAAGTGGTAAGAACATTTTGCACCACCCACGTTTCATTTACGCTGCACATTCTAGAGTATATTGCTCTCAATTCTCAAGTCTACATAATAAATTTTTTTTTTTTGGAAAATGTGTTAGGTGGTTTGCTAAGAGATTCTTGCACCCTGACATAGTTGAAACTTATGATTACATCTTTCTGTGGGATGAGGACCTTGATATCGAACATTTTGATCCAGTCCGGTAAGTTTAAACCTTGTGACAAAAAGTTGGTTACAAAAAATATATCTTTCAAACATGATTAATCTTTGGAAGATAACATTAATTTGTAGGTATATATCAATTATTAAAGAAGAAGGACTTGACATATCACAACCAGCACTTGACCCTGGCAAATCAGAGATACATCATCAAATCACTGTACGCCGAAAGAACTCAAAAGTTCACAGGTATTGATATATTTTGTTTTTCTTTTGACTGAACGACTATACTAACCCTCAAGTTTGGCTTTTTATTGCAACCAGTTCTTGCGAAATGCAATAATATGTGAACACTAACTTTTTTACGTTGTAAACAGGAACGTATTGAAGTTAAGAGGCAGTGGGAGGTGTTATGACAATAGCACAAGTCCTCCATGTTTGGGGTAAAATAACACGTAGCCATCTCATTTTTTAGTGTTAGCATCCTTAATTGTTAAACGTCTGGTTAATGTTCAAATAGCAAAAATCCATTCATAAAGAAAGGATTATCATAATCTTGTTAACGGTATGTTTTGTATTTTTAGTTGGGTAGAAATGATGGCTCCTGTATTTTCAAAAGCTTCATGGCGATGTGCTTGGTATCTGATTCAGGTACCAAACATCTTTCATATATATTTTAGTTTAGAAATTATTTTTCAACGTACTGATTAAATGTAATGAACAGAATGATTTGATTCATGGGTGGGGGATTGATTATCAGCTCGGCTATTGTGCTCAGGCAAATCATCAATCTCTTTATTTTCTTTAAAATCATTCATCTCTTATCTCGTTCTAGCTAGTTATATTATTACCGATTAAGATTAGGACCATGTTTCTTACAGGGTGACCGAAAACAAAAAGTTGGTGTGGTTGATGCTGAATACATAGTTCATTTGGGTGTCCCTTCTCTTGGTGGTTCAAACCATGTAAGATTTTACACAATATTACAAATAAGTAAACTCGAGTTGTTTTCGGATCATTGTATGTGCTTATCAAGATAATTTATTCTGTTTCGTGATTTGTAACACCTTTTTTATCTTCTTGTAGGCGAGCAACGTTACAATTGATCAAGTAAACACAAAAAGTTTAACAGATACAGATGATCTTGCAAAACCGGTATTAGTCTTAAACACCAACCCTTTGTAATCAATTGTTTGAACATTTTGTTCGTTCATAATATAAATTTAATTGTATATTATTTGCAGTCAAATAGTAGCGATATAAATGCTGGTCGTGCTAGAGTTGAGGTACGTCCCCTTTAGATGTGCTTGCAAATCCTTTATTGCACATATGCTCACAAAAGAACACAACAATTTTACTGAATTCTAACCATCAAGTAAAAGAAGTGCAGATTTTGAAAGAACTTATCACCAACCTTATTCCTGTGTGTGTGTGTGTGTGTGTGTATTTCCCTTAAAGATTGTAGAACTTTCGTGATGTTTCTCCTTCACGTTTATATATGCAGGTGAGAAAGCAATCGTATCTTGAAATGCGCATCTTCAGGCGTAGGTGGGATCATGCAGTTAAAAACGACAAATGTTGGGTTGATCAATACACCAACACAACGAAGAAATGTCTTCGGGGATCTTGTTGACAGGAAGATAAAAAATCTCTACAAAATCCTCATGTAGATAACCATCCATGATTCTTTGAACAACAATCACAAGCACAAGCTGGAATCTTACGTCAACATACTAATACTCAAGTTCTGCATGGTAATTATATTTTGTGTTTTAGGCTTTTAAAGGAAGTTAAAGGTATATATAAATTGATAATTGTAAGTAATTCTTCTTTTGGTTTTCTTGATGTTATTGTTTATCTGAGAAAAGATGAACAATGGTTAGGATAGTGATTAGTGAATATGTGTATGAACAGGTGATGATCATCATCCTGATATGTATTTTACCTTTTAAATGGTTAGAAATACACATTTTGTAAAGAACAGGCGTTGAACCTGTAGTTTTATATATAATGATCAGTTCCGAACCTGCAAGCGTTTGTTTAGCGAAACTTGACCAATATTTGTTGGGAAATTAAAAAAAATACCACTTTTTTTTTAAGTATATATGGATTTGCCATCCCGAAAAAAAAATTGACGATATACCACACGAAATCGCAAAGCGCAAATTTGCGATTTGCCTCAATCGTCTTGCTTTTGCGACCCGTTCACCGAGCGAGCCGTGGCCGGAATAAACATGCGGAGGTAAATCGCAAAGCGCAAGTTTGCCATTTGCGATTTGCCTATGCCGCATATTGTGCCAACGTCGAGTCGTGAACGAGCCGTGTTGCCGTGTACGTGGTCTGGATGTACGTGCGTAGGTAAATCGCAAAGCGCAAGTTTGCGATTTGCGATTTGCCTATGCCGCATTTTTAGTATGAAAAAATATACCAACGCTCCAATATTATTATTATGAAAATAACAATACGAATACATTTTTAGTATTGGAGTTGTAAACAACCTTGGAGCTAAACTAGCATCTACGTATATGTATATACATGGGGAACGATCTCAGATTGTGAGATCGTGGTGCACCTAAAGATACAACCAGATAATACTGGAGTATGACAATGAAAAACACAGTACGTAACACCTTGGTGCATCACAAGGAAGACACACTATTAAATGTCTATGGGTTTCTTTATTTATAGAAAACCCACGAGACATTACACATGGAAACACAATATAATATTACAAGCATGTTCTAAGGAATGGTACTATATTAATAAAATATAGTGTCCATATCCTTTACAGAGTTTTTCCACTAATAATCAATCATATGCCTTGTAAGTGTTGTCCCCCACTATTCCACTAAGCAGCAATAATTATCTTCAGCAGAAACTATGCAATCAGCAACGGATCAGCAGAAACGAGTCAATCAGCAGAAACGAGTCGATCAGCAGAAACGATTCGATCAGCAGAAACCGTGTTGAAAACTTAGTTTCTGCTGATAGTGTTATTTTCTGCTTTCAGCAGAAACTTCAGCATCGAATATCTCCCTGATTACATATCTGATGAAGCTCAAATTTTTACACGAAGTCTATCAATGTATCATTAACATCATATCCAAAATTCAGATCGATCCAACGGTTAACGAATGCACAGTAATTCTCTGACTTCGAACAGCAGAAACCGATCAGCAGAAACTTTGAAATTTCATATCTCCTTGTAGAAACATCCAATGACTATGAAATTTTTACACAATGTATAAACATATGTCTTCTGTAACATATCCAAAAACCATGAACATTCGTTGGATAACAAAGACACAGTGATCGTTTTACTGCTGGTTACTGCTGCTGTTCTAAAAACAACATCAGCTTTCTGCACTGAATTTCGACTGTAAATATCTGTCAATCAAAAGCTCAGATCGAAATTTCCTCCGGTAAAAATGTTCATCTATATGTTATGAAGCTACAGTTCAAATTTCAAGATGATTGAACGGTTAGATAATGAGAACCGGATTTTTCTTCATCGCTGCCCAGTAAGAATACCAACTTGTATATATTATATTATATATATGAATAATGTATATATATATAAATATATATATATATATATATATATATATATATATATATATATATATGATAACAAATAATTGTGATTATGATATATAAAAAATAGGGAATGTGTAAATATATATAAAATATATATTTTCAAAAAGATGTGTATATATATAAAAAATAAAATAAGTACATCAAAATGTAAAACATAATGTAACATTGGGTTTTTTTTTTGCGGACTTAAATCACAACTCGTTTATGTCATCGTTAACTCGTTCACGTCTCGTTCACATCTCCTCAAGCATTGGCAAATCACAAATCGCAAATTTGCGATTTGCGATTTGCGATGGCACCACCACTCGTACACGGCTCGTTAACGACTCGGGAATTGGCAAACTACTCGGGCATAGGCAAATCGCAAATCGCAAGCTTGCGCTTTGCGATTTGCGATGGCACCACCACTCGTACACGGCTCGTTAACGACTCGGATATTGGCAAACTACTCGTGCATATGCAAATCGCAAAAGGCAAGCTTGCGCTTTGCGATTTGCGATGGCATGTTTATTCCGGCCACGGCTCGCTCGGTGAACGGGTCGCAAAAGCAAGACGCTGGAGGCAAATCGCAAATTTGCGCTTTGCGATTTCGTGTGGTATATCGTCAATTTTTTTTTCGGGATGGCAAATCCATATATACTTAAAAAAAAAGTGGTATTTTTTTTAATTTCCCATATTTGTTTTGTCAATCACATTACCTGATCTGCAGTTGCAACATTGTCTTTGTGTACCAGTAACAACCAAGATGTTTTCTCTCTTCTTTTTTCCTTGTATATCTGGATTTTATCTAACTAGTCCACTCCATATGCCATATGGTCCATATAGATGGTTCACTTTCTCAATTCATTTAAACAATTTGTAGGTCATTCGACCATGTACAAAACAACTAAGACGTTGATGGCGTTTTTACAAATTAACGTCTGAAACTACGTCATTAGGAATACAACAAGCGGGATACTCAAAAAGCAAAAACATCCAAATGGTTTCAAATGGCGATAATTCATTATATGTTCTTTTAATAACTCATATTTGAGATTAGCTGCAACCGTAATCTTTTCAATTACCATGCTAAGATATTATAAGCTTTAGCTTATGGAACAAGATCATAACTTGTATGATACTCCGTATTAATTTAGGTTTTATTTCTTATTGCTAATCTAAGGATTATTACTTGTTAAATATATTCTACGAATAAACCAAACATCAAATGGACTCTGTGGCCCAATGGATAAGGCGCTGGTCTACGAAACCAGAGATTCTGGGTTCGATCCCCAGCAGAGTCGTTTTTTAATACTTTCATTTTCCAACACCTTTTTTTTAAATTATTTATCTTTGAGAAATTTATTATTATGAAGCCTTAAGGACTTTAGATAAGACATTTCTTAATTAATTAATTAAAATAATTCATAAAATCATTTTTTCTACATGTCAAACTTCCTTCCTGTTTTTTTCTACACTGAAAACCATTTCTGACGTTTAATTCAAAATAAATATAAATTAGATTTTAAATTTGCATACGTAATTATGTGTTCGATCATTTGGTTAAGTTTATGTATTCATCTATCTATATATTAATCGTCAGATAAGCACGTACGTTCATAATTAGCATTGCTTCAATATAATTTATGTTAATTAATTAATTAATTTAAATAATTTAATTAATTTTTAAAGGGATAACTTAACCCATATTCTTCCGATACATTGACGGAGCTCAGTCAACTGACAATGTTGACCGGCTCATCTCCACCGTCCAAAGTCGCACAAAACATGTTTGTCTTCAAATCTTATCCGTACAAAGTCACTGCGGGGGTTACCTTAATAATCAGTTTCCCAAACCATAACCGTTCTCCCCAACCACAACTGCTTTGATCGTCTATAATACTGATATTGACAACCTCTTCTCTTTTTAAGATTATACCTCGATTTAATTTCTCATACGAAACGTCCTCTCCATCTCTGCTTTCCCAAATAAAGATTTGACATTTCATGATTTTGGAGTTAAAGATGGTTCAGATTTCGAGATGTTTCTGCTCACCAGGTATTTGATGAAATGCCAAAGAAGCCGTTTTTTAGTTGTTAGAATAATACTTAAACATTGTGTTCTCTGGTTATCGATGAGTTTGAAGAAGTTGTGATTATTCAAAGTAAGATGTTTCATAGTTGGTCTCATAAACTGTCGTCGTTTGTTAAAATTGCTTACTTTATGGTTTTGTTTGTGCTTTGAAATTAACCAGTGAATAAATGCAAGAGCTACGTTACGTACATTTATCCAATTGAACTTTGTCATACAAATACATACATGTCTGTTAATAATTGATAGCATCATTAATTCAATTGATTTTCAGTATATCACTATATTGATCACTAAAATTAGTAAGCTTCTCTAGAATATGTATGTTACTCACATTGATCTTTGTTATAGATGGGTGCCACTGCTCTAAGCTACTTATAAGAATCTCCAATGACTATATCTTTCAGGACAGGTACATTAAGCCCTCCGTAAAAAATAATAAGCTCAGAAGTGTTACTTTTAGTTTATTAATTTGATGTCAACTTTCATGAAATCTTTTGTTTTGAGTAGCTTATTTTCCATACAATGAATGCAAATTGGAGGTTTTGGCCTTTTAGTGGTATTCTCCATCTTCTCAGTGTTTGTGAGGTTTGTTCCTCACCTTCTTATATAAGATGATTGTGCAGATTAATGCATTTTCAGTTTAACTTTAGCATATGGGTTGCATCACATTGAACTAACTGGAGTGTTTGCATCAAATTGGAGCACATTTACGGGGTTAATTTGATCCGTACAGGGTATGTATCCACTGGATTATTAATAAGTTGAGATTCCATGTTCTTATCACAAAGCATTTCCAGGTAAACCATTAAGGGGCTACACTTTATTATCATATAAATCTGAATTAACGTTAGCATGTGTATCTATCATCTAAACAAAACATCATCAATGTGCTCTCATCACTATGCGTTTGACCCTTAATAATGGTTATAATGGTATTTTTTTTCTCATTATACATCTTAGTGTGTGTTTTTAGCCGATTATATTAAATAAATTCCACATATGAATTTGACTTGATCCTAAAGATGCTGCAATAACCTTTGTGAAATTAGTCATGGTCTTATTGCCTCTATTTACTCTAATTTTGTTGCAAGTGACGGTTGATCATTATGTACAATCCTTTTCCAGCGTCAACAGGTGATATCTACTACGCGGGTCACACAGTTGTGTAACGGGTCAAAATGGTCCAAGTTGAAACGGACTAATTTAGATACATCTATTGAAATCTCGCGCCTTTGTATTGTGGCTCTTAATTCCACAACTAGGTCCTAACAAGTACACATTATGGATCATTCTATTGATGCTTGTATTGTGGTATTGAATGGATCATTCTATTCTTCAATTGTTAAGATGGTATCTGATCCCCTATTTCAGAAGGTATTTACCTCACACACCCTCCCTAAAACATGAGGCTAAGAGTATGCCGGTCCACAATCAAATTATAGCCCTATTATCATTTATTCATCTTTTAGTTGAGCACCTTTACTTAATCTACACGTGATTTGGTGCTAAGAATTAAGTTGATATGCCAGATATTAGCTGATTTGGGTTAACAACAATTGAACCAGTGATGTGAAAACCAATCAGCCTGATATCCCTTCATTCGCGCAACTATACAGCACTTTTAAGGGTTTATATACGAATTCGGAACGTGATTAGTGGTTTGCAGAAGTATATGAAGGTACGTGGAAGTCTTACCTCTCTCGCCAGTCAATGGATTTGTATAATTTAACATTATCTGCTCTAAAATCTCATACGTTATTTATCACAATATCATGGAAGTCATTCGTTACAGTTATCTCGATGAAATTGATGCATTCCAGATTTATTTGAGGGTTAAAGTTTGAATTGTACATTTATGGGCAGCACCAGTGTATGGCAAACCTCTCAAAATTAATACCATCAATATGATATGTTTCATTAAATTACGTGTTTCAGTAAGTTCATTATTATACTTTAATTATGTGTATGACATTGTTTTCATATGCTTGGTTAGTTGGTTGACTATGGTAAACTTGGTTATAGAATCTTACTGCATATTATCCAAGAAAGTAGCCACACCTTCGGTATATTTGCATTACCTAACAACCAAAGTTGTAGTACTTAAATAGTCACAGAGATGTGTCATGCTCGAATAAATGTAAGAAAGTTATGACGGGTGGACAGTTGTGCATTGCTTATGGAGAAATTCAAAGAGGGCCATTTCTCACTCAGATGGTCCACATCATCTAAACATGTTTGCTGACTTTCAGGCTTGATCTTTCACTTGGTTATCTCATATAATTTATATATTTTAAATTTTGTGAACCCTGTGATCAATTTTGTGCTTTTTTGCGCAGATGATTGTGCTTCAGGATTTTGTCGGAGCATCTTATGGATTTTGTTTAGGTAAGGGTCATCTTGGTCGATAGTTATGTTGAGTTATATTTGTTCATTAAATGTATATATATATATATATATAGTAGTGCAAGAGATGGGGGATCTTGCCATTTATTTCATTTATTCCCCGTGTAATAATTTACTTAGATAGGGAGATTTTGCCACTATGTTTACAGGTTGCACCAATCTATATACTAATAAATTCTATGGGTAACTTTTTTGGTAACTTTCTTTGTAAAAATTACAATGTCTGTGCACCAAAGCAATCTCAATATTTATTGCTATGTTTGTACTTTCTAGCTCTTAGTTTGTGGCCAAATCAATCTTAATCTTTTGGTCCACCAGTTTCTGTATTATTCATGTTGCATCTAAACAAGTTCAAGCACGTGTGATTTCATATAGCTTACAAAGGCATTTTTTTTAAGAATCTGTTACTTGGTGGTTTGGATTTTCAGTACTAATAGTATTCATCAGGTCATAGGTGAAGTACGTTCTCATGCTTTGTGGCGGGTTGTCATGTTCGATTGTGATAAACTCTATTAGAGTTTTTTTAATAGGACATTCAAGTGAACATTTTAGGCGTAATGCTCCTTACAAGGACTGGTATTAAAATGAGTGTTCCCGGGGCACCGCCCGGGTATTACACTAGTTTATGTTAGACGGTTAAACATTAGGAGAAGTTTTTGCCAAAACGAAAGGAAGGAAGAGAAAAACATGATTTTTAAATAATTTTAATTTAGCAAAACCCTTAATATTTCGTATTTACGTAACACCGTTGATCTACTTCTACGCACAGCCATTTCCCACCCACAGCCATGACGCTAACTAGCTTAATCCTCCGATCACTCCACCGCCGTACACCTCTCACCACCACCACCACCACCACCATGATCTCCGCCGGCATTAACCTCCAATCACTATCTCTCAATTCTCAACCACCAAACCCTACCTTCCTAATCCCCTTCCGTTCCTTCGCATTTTCCTCTGCCGAACACCGCCTTCGCGATCCTAACCTACCGGACACCACTTCCGCACTAGTCGGACCACGGCTCAGTCTCCACAACCGCGTGCATTCTCTAATTCGCGCCGATGATCTCGATAACGCTTCCGTCGTTGCTCAGCAGTCAGTTTTCTCTAACTTTCGCCCTACTGTTTTCACCTGTAACGCGATAATCGGATCCATGTACCGCGCGAAACGGTACACGGATGCGATTGATCTGTTTACGTATTTTTTCAGGCAGTCTAATATTGTTCCTAATGTTGTGTCCTATAATTTTCTAATCATATCTCACTGTGAAAATGGTGAGGTTGATAAAGCGTTAGAGGTTTACCAGCATATCAAGGAGAATGCGCCTTTTAGTCCTTCAGCTGTTACTTTTCGCCATTTAACAAAAGGTTTAATTGATGCTGAACGGACTGACGAAGCAGTTAATTTGTTATGGTCATATCGCTGATTCACATGTCTTTAATAATGTGATATTAGGATTTCTAAATTTAGATAATTTAGAAAAAGCCAATGAGTTTTTCGGTGAGCTTAAAAGTAGGTGTATGGATTATGATGGTATCGTGAATGCTACGTTTATGGAGTGGTTCTTTAGTAAAGGTAGGCCGAAAGAAGCTATGGAGTCTTATAAGTCATTGTTAGATAAAGAGTTTAATATGGTTCCGGCTACTTTTTTTTGGGGTATACTTGGGTTTCCATCTCGCTTTGCGATCGAGCTGACTACTCCCAGGGCGACTACTCACTTTGCGAGTAGCCCGGAGTCATCGCGGGTGAACCTCTGTGGCCACAAGGAGGATTTTGCTGCTCCTAGGGTTCGAACTTGGGACCTCTAGCTATTACACCTTAGAGACCAAGCCTTTACCACTAGGCCGCCTCCTCATGGTTGGTTCCGGCTACTTGTAATGTGCTTTTGGAGGTTTGCTTAAATGGGGTAAGAAAGCTGAAGCGGAGGCTTTGTTTGATAATATGTTGGATAGACATGCACCGCCTGAGGTTGAAGCGGTGAATACGGATACGTTTAATCTGATGGTGAACCAATGTTTTAAAGAGGGGAAAGGGGCACAGATGCTTATAGTGTGTTTAAGAAGGTGGGTACAGCTCCAAAGTCGAAACCTTTTGTTATGGATACAGCATGTTTTAATAATATGATAATGCGGTATTGTGAGACTGATATGGTAGATGACGCTGAGAAGATGTATGTGGAGTTGTGTGGTAAGTCGTTATCGCCTGCTGTTAACACTTATAATGCGTTGATCGATGCTTATTTTAAGGCGGGAAGAGTTGATGAGGCTATGGAGAAGTATACTAAGATGGTGGAAGCTGGATTGAGAGTGATTCCTTCTTATGCTAACAAATGGCTTTCTGAATTAATCGAGAATGGAAAGATTGTGGAGTGTGAACCGATTTTGACCAAAATGGCTGAAAGAGATCCAAAACCAGATGCTACTACTTATGATATCGTGATTAGGGCTCTTTGTGGAGATTCTGATTACGACACGAGTTTGAATTTGTTACAGCAAATGATTAGTTATGGTGTTGGTGTAGGGTCTGTACTTAAGGAGTATGTGTTGGATGTTTTTGAGAAGGTGGGACGCAAGGAAGAGATTGATGGAGTTCTAAATGCAAGACAGCCAATGGGAATCTGAATGGGTATGTACAGAGGCAACAGCAAGTTTTTGGCTTGTTTGCTTGATTAATGTTTTAAATATGATTAAAGCCCAATAATCTATCAATTTAGTTGAACGATTGATGTTTTTGGCTTGTTTACTTGAGTTTTTTGAACGAGGTTAGCTGATATTGGTTCTTGGTTATTTTTCCTTTCTTTTATAACTACAGTATGTGTCATCAGGTAACAAATATCTTGAAAGTGAACGGTTTTGTATGAATCAGGCAAAAGTCAAATTGAACATATATACTAGGTTGTTTTATACTTTTATAGCCGTGCTTAGCACGGTCCACGATTACTTTGATTAGCTTTTAGAATAGATATATGTTGTCATTAGAAATATATAAGAGATATACTCCGTAACATATAACACTGTAATACTAATGAAGACGACGAAAAATGATGAAAGGAAAGTGACAAGGAGAAATATTTTACAAAGATGATTCATATGTATGCAACGTATCTATTTCTATAAAGCTATAGTATTTTTTTAGCATATTACATAAGCATTCAGTGACAGGCTCATGGATACGTACGTTAAAATGTGTCGACCTTTTTTTTGCATCATTTTGTGTGACTTCGCTTTTAATCTTGTATAATAATGCTTTTAAGAGTTCTGTTACTAATCAACATCAACAATCAACAATACATCATAAAACAAAGAGTTAAAGGTATAAACCACCAACATACTTTCACATTTGTACCAAGGTGGATAACAAATCGATTTTATTAACACGGTATACTAGTATAGGTAATGTATTTGGAAAAATGTGTTGATGTGGATAATTATTCATAAGTACATTATTTACTTTGGAAAAACAATATGAATGTACATTGTTAATCGTAACACTTCAGACCGATACATTAAATATATTGATAATAAAATTGGTTAATTAGCTACCTAGCTTGGAACAAAAGAGAAAGTACATTGTCATATATCTTTTAACTCTATAAGAAATCTAATTACCCGTCACCATGTCCTTAATTCAAAACCGTATTAGTGTCTTTTTTAGGGAAAATATAAAGACACCCCCAAAATTGATAGGGATACCCCTGGCCCACCTCCAGTTCCCGTCCAGTCCTTTTTCAGTCCAGATTTATCTAAGATCGGTCCAATTCAGTACAGAATCGGTTTTAGTTTTAGACTAAACAATGGGTAGGAATTAGAAAAAGAGGGGGTATACTTAGAAAATAAAAATAAAAATATGATGTGATTGATTGGATGGGTGAAGGGGTAGAAGATGGGTAAAATTACAAAAAGGGGTATGTATATAAGGACCCCTTTTTTAACTTCGTTGAACAGAACTACAAACCATTCAACTATTGAACTTGTATGTTAATTTACAGACATTTTTATCCTCCTTTCACGTACAACTTTTTGACCTTACATATCATACCCCTACAATTACACCTACATACATACATCTACAACCTACCAAACAAGTCAGACTCCTCCCAATGGTGACGCAAACTGACGCATCAGTTGCCTGCCAGCTCAGCGCCACGTCAGCTTTTCCCCAAACTGACACAAACTAACACTCCACTGCCAACAGCAACATCACTTCCCTTATTTTCAGGGCCCCACATACTATTTAATCTATTTATTTAATACAAAACTTAAATAACACATTTAAATTAAAACTAAAAACATTACATTAATTCAAAATAAAATATTACAAATCCTAAAAAAAAAATTACATTAATTAAAAAGAAATTAAAAATATTACAAATCCTAAAAAAAAAATTACATTAATTAAAAAGAAATTAAAAATATTACAAATCCTAAAAAAAATACATTTATTAATAAGAAATTAAAACTAGCTAACGCCCTCAGAATTTGGTGGGAGGCTCGAGATGTGTTCGATGAGGGCATCGCGAAGACGATGATGCACGACACGGTCACGCAATTCTTTATCCATACGTAGTTGCACCGCTACCCTTTCTTCCCACGTTCGTTGAGGTAGATTTTCCGGGTTTGTCCAATACTCTTCCTCGTGTGTACACATATTGCGTCCATTGTCTTCGATTATCATGTTGTGTAAAATTACACAACAATACATGATTCGCCGTATTTTGTTGATGCTATATGGTCTAGCGGGGTTTTTCAAGTTTTGCCAACGGCCTTGAAGTACCCCGAATGCCCGTTCCACATCTTTCCTTGCCGATTCTTGGTACCTCTTGAACCTTGACTCGGCTTATGTTAACGGATACTTGAACGACTTCACAATCGTCGACCATTCCGGATATATTCCATCGCCGAGATAATACCCTGTGATGAATTGTTGACCGGCAATAGTGAAGTTGACTTGAGGAGCTCGATCTTGTAGTAAGTCTTGGAATAAATCAGATTCATTGAGAACGTGGATGTAGTTGTTCGATCCGGCAGGACCAAAGAAAGCGTGCCAAATCCACAAATCGTAGGAGGCAACGGCTTCAAGCATGATTGTTGGATAGCCGTGATCACCTCGAGTGTATTGACCTTGCCATGCGATTGGGCAATTTCTCCAAGCCCAGTGCATACAATCAATACTTCCAAGCATACCCGGAAAACCGTGTAGTTCCGCATGACGTTGATGCAACCGTTGCACATCATGGAGTGTTGGTTTTCTTAAATATTCACGTGAATACAGATGAAAAATACATTTACAAAAGTTGTCCAAACAATCGTATGATGTTTGTTGACCCATATGTAAGTATTCATCGAATGCGTCGGCGGCACAACCGTATGCCATTTGCCGTAAGGCCGACGTGACTTTTTGGAAAACATTAAATCCGGGCCTTGCGGTTGCGTCTCGACCTTGATGGAAAAAAGAAAAGTAAGGGGGTATCGGAAGGTGAGAGTACGATAAGATACATTGGCATAAATGTATAAACAATGGGCGACTCATCCGAAAGCGACGACGAAAGAAATCAGCGGGAATGTCGGGTCCTCGGCAAAGTAGTCTTGATATAAACGTTGGCCGGCTCCATAACGATCTCTTTGAAAATAACGTCTCCAACGTGGAACACGTGTTGTAACTTCGGTCTCGTCGTCCGAATCGGATGACGTATCTTGTTGTATACGGTTAGCGATCGGATTGTATACGGTTAGGATGGCATTTAAATCGTCTCGATCGGAATCGGATCCAGACATGTTAACTAAATGGTATTTTTTGTAGATGAATTTGGTATAAAAGTGGTAAAAAAATGGGTAAAAGAAATGAAATGAAAATAATATTAAAGTTGTAGAAATTGTAGAAGTTGTGGAATATTTGGAAGTTAAGGTGTGAATGTTGTGGAAAATAGGTTGAAAGTGGTAAATTGGAAAGTAAAATTATATAAAGTTGTGGAATATTTGGAAGTTGGAGTGTGAATGTTGTGGAAAATTGGTTGGATTTGGTTTGAATTTATAGTGTGTGAAAAAGAAAAAAAAAATTTTAATTAAATTATTTTTTTTTTTGACCGTTTATGCCTTTTTTTAAAAAAAATTTAATTTTTTTTTTATTTCCAACGGATCAAACCTGCGAGTGGTCCCCATGATAGTCCCGTACTCGTGGGATCTGATCGGATCGTATGATCAATTGCAAGTGCGGAATCCAAACAATTGAATAATAAACGTTAAACAAATCAAACACGATTTCTATAAGCTTTTGTATATATTAACAATTGAGTATAAAGCTTTACAAACACAAACCACAAAAACGTTTTTCTCCTCTCTTACACACACACAAAACGGCTCTCTCTCTTTCTCTAGACGTCCAACCCTAAACTGACTTCAAACTCGCTATTTATACGAAACCTATTGGGCCCTGCGACGTTAGGCCCAACGTCGCAGGCCCAACCCAATGCGACGAAGCCCATGTCGCCATGTATATTCTATATAATTACATTTTGTTGACACGCTAAACACTATACATACGCAGACTAATTGACTTTGACAATTACAATAGTTTGACCAACTGACTGACACACAAAATGCACCAACAAACTCCCCCTTGTCAGTAGCTTGGTCAAATAAGTCTTCAATTAGTCTTCATCAACAAACTCTTTCATGTCTTTGACAATCAGAAACTCCCCCTTTGAGATAGCATGGTCTTCAAAGAAATCTTGGTGTCCAAATTCATGTGACTGACACAAATTTATCATACAATAAGATCTTCAAACTCAGTGACCATCTCTCAATCATCAGCAGCTTCTCCAATAGAATTATCTTCACAAACTTTGGAGAATAACCGACATTCTTTACATATTCAATATTTGACTTTAACAAGATATGTAATATTGAAGAAAATAACATAGAAATAAAATTTTTTTTTTGAATTTTTCTTTATAAATGAAAAGTAAAGAACGAAGATTAAAATAAATTGGGGATAGGATTGTTTTAAGTCTGCTTAGGGATCATATCAGGCCAACATGCAATTATTAGCAAATAGTAAGTGTTATTTCAATCATCAGTATATTTGTCCACTTTAAATTTACTTGACATATTTAAAGCACCTTTTATAAAAATTAGTTCAAGACGATCATCGGTATTGTTTGTCCACTTAAACATGTTACATCCGTATTTGTGAGCTAATTATTATTGTTAGTTTGACGATTAATTTTGAGAAACCTATTATATGATATACTGATAAACTTCAGTAAAACAAACACTGCATATTCACACAAGGTAGAGATTACAAGACCAAGTTTATCTCGGTTTTCTCGTAACATACACTTGATATTTATATTTAGGCATACATCAAACCGACTATGAAGATACTAGTGGCCCCAGATCTGTACAAAGTACAACAGAGGGTCCCTTAGTATGAACATAACAAGTTTGAGACTATTTGCATAACTAATGGATTCAGGTCTGTACGTGAGTACAACAATAGTCACCATTAGTTAGGCGAATAATCATATTATCACTATATGCCCATTTTACATTTACATAAATATGACAGTGTATGATAGTACTTCCATTTATCAATTAAGACTTATGTCATACATCATATAACATTTTTCACAAAGTAATAGACAAGTTTTATTATTACTTCTTACTCACTCACAAACCGGTGTGTACCATGCCTACCAATACATCATATGATGAAGCTATTGTTTATAAAAGATGTGTTAAATATACCAGATAAACCTACTGACACATCAAACATAAACCTTAAAATTTCCATTTTTATGCATGTCACCCAATGTACTATCATATCCCAAGTTGTTTACAGACACAACCCATCGTCTTTTCAAGACTTAAGAATCTTGCTGTTCACATTTCTGAATTAAATAATCAGAATTTTTAATATTCAGAATTACTCCCCCTGAACAGCAAATTCTTATATCCAATCCAAAAATACTCCCCTTAAACATTAAACATATTTTTGTATTTTTTAATTGAATAAATTTCGCAACATTGCATTTCTTTAATACTAAAAAGTATAAAGAATGGCTGTTGCATCAAACAAAATTTAAAGAAAAGTATCAAAATCACATATCAAGTCAAGTCAAATGCCTTTTAGCACTTTTACCACCTCATAACATCGAAATCTCATCCATCCAATCATAAATAATCACATTGAAAAACAATCTTCCAACAATATCCACATCCTTGCCGTCACTAAAAATGTTAGCTAGTAAAAACCTGACTGCACCACCACAAACAATTAAACATTAGTACTTATGGGACACCCAATCCTTGATAGACTTGGGTTGTCCATGATCATCCATAATCATCACATCAATGAGTTTATGATATTTTAAAAACTCAGAAGATTTCATTGATGTGTTGTTTGTGGATTTTGGTTTCCAAACCTTCGTAGGTTCAGATGAGTTGTTTTCAACAATGTTGTGCTGTTGAACTTGAGGTTTACTAGGCACAACTTTGTTTACTCTAGCCACGGGTTTTGGAGAAGAGGATGCATATCTTGATATAGGCGAATACGAAGCACGCCTACAAAACGATTTTGAATAAGAATTCCTAAAGGAGGAAGTTCTTGACATCCCTCTACCAAACCTATCTAGGGATAATAACCTACAATCCCTAATTATATGTCCTTGTTGTCCACAATGGAAACAAGAACGTCGTTCAATGTACGACCTATTCCAATGATTACCCACAAAAGGTTGAGGTGGAGAATGAACTGTAGGAAGCTTAGAAGATGAGGCATTTACAGGACGTGAACACTTATGTGTACACGTTGATGTAGAAGCCTCAGAAGTTGAACAAGTTGATGTTGAAGGTTGTTCACTTTTAGATTTTATATTTGAATCCTTCATTTGATGTTGAACCCTTTTGGATTCATTTTCAACCTTGGTTTTACCCTTTGTATTTGAAACCTTTACAGTTTCATTGGTAAGTATATGATTTTCTGGCTTTACATTAACTTTTTCAACTTTGATTTCAGCTTCTTCCGGTAGATCCTCTATCTCAACACCCTCCTTTACATTAATTGGAGGTGTACTATCAGACTTAACAAAAGTAGGCAAGGGATACTCTGTCCGTTTAGTTTTCTCCTTTGCCTGCCTTTTGGGATTGGATGTAGCTTCTTTAGACTTTGTAGCTGGCCATGATGAGTAGTCAGCCACAAGTTCTTCGGTGCCTTCCTTAACAGGCCGAGGATAGTGATTAGTAGGAGGTGGAACTGAGTTATACCCTATTTCAGCCTTACTACTTGTATTTGTCCTCTGCTTGTCAACAATTTCATCGAAGATTTTATGAGAGTTTGAGAAACTTGTGATTCCTTTTTTAAAAGAGTCAGACTCAGACTTTAGCTCAGAAAGTTCTTTATTTAACAACTCAATTTCTGTTAAATAGCTGTTAATGGCATCTTGTTGACTGAAAACTTTAGCTTTATATTTCTCAGTGTCAAACTTATGAGCCTCAACTTCTTTTTCATAAAGTATTTCATTAGCTTTTAGAAACTTATTTGACTCAGTGAGTTTCTCGACCTTTTCTCTCAAGTCTACATAGTCTATTTGAAAATGTGACACCCCCAAATTTAATGCTTTGCGGAAGCGAGTTTTGGGTGTCACTAATCAAATATCAAAACACCAAAGTACAAGCAAACGACTCTAAATGAGACGTTTTAGAAATACATTACAGTATAACAAAAGTAGTACAAGGTTTTAAGTTATAAGTAGTACATCATTGAGAGTTCGCAAATTTAATCAAAAGATTTTAAACACATAATCAAAGTACAAAAGATTATGCCAATAAAATCTTCAAGTGTTTATGCATGCGACTCATTCTAGCTTAGCATATCCTGCGGCCATCCTTACAGAGCAACCCTACTGTTGCTGTGTACCTGAGAATACATCACTAAGAAGGTCAACCAAAAGGTTGGTGAATCTCACAGGTTTGTATGTACAGTAGTAAACAGTTTGCGTAAATCAGTAAGTAAATCATTTACGATAGTAAAACAGTAATGTATAATTGTACAATAGTAGTAAGTCAGAAATCAAGTATTTCACAAACATAGTACAGTGGGTGTAGTCGGTCAATTTATTGCCCTGCCATGAGCCATTATAGTCGAAGCTTAACACGTCTGTAGTTTTTGCCCCCGTGAGTACTAATCCAAAAATACTCATACCAAACGAATAAGAAACGCCTGTTTATACTAGTGCGGTTCGTGGTGGAGCTACCACCCCAGGCGGGGATTGTCTGTCCCATATGGATCCATATACTAAAATTCGCGCTTATCATATAACTGACGACTATAATCAGAGGACTTCATTGGATTAAATAGAAACTCATGCAGTTCAGTAAGGCAATACGTCGGTAATTAATACATTTTGTATTTGGATTAAAGTCGGTAAAATAATACATTTTGTATTTGGATTAAAGTCGGTAAAATAATACATTTTGTACTTGTATTATAGTTTGTAAAATAATACCTTTTGTACTGGTATTAAAGTCGGTAAAAGATACATTTTGTACTTGTATTCAAATCAGTAAAATAATACATTTTTTACTTGTATTATAGTTTGTAAAATAATACCTTTTGTACTGGTATTAAAGTCGGTAAAAGATACATTTTGTACTTGTATTCAAATCAGTAAAATAATACATTTTGTACTTGTATTATAGTTTGTAAAATAATACCTTTTGTACTGGTATTAAAGTCAGTAAAACAATACATTTTGTACTTGTATTCAAATCAGTAAAATAATACATTTTGTATTTGTATTATAGTTTGTAAAATAATACATTTTGTATTTGTATTAAGGTCAGTAAAACAATACATTTTGTACTTGTATTCAACTCAGTAAAATAGTACATTTTGTACTTGTATTATAGTTTGTAAAATAATACATTTTGTATTTGTATTATAGTTTGTAAAATAATACATTTTGTATTTGTATTAAAGTCAGTAAAACAATACATTTTGTACTTGTATTAGTATTTCAAGTAATTTTTGTAAACAATTACACACAGTAAACAAGCAGTAGCAGTAACAAATATATTTTGTAAACAATATATTCAGTAAACAAGTGATGCACCTCCCCCAAAGTAAAACAGTAAAAAGGGGCAGTGAGACTCACCTGTTGAGCAAGCAATCCTAATGTTTGCACGTATTCCAAGTGTAATCCCCTAGTGTCCTAAACACGTGAGATTATATATTTGTAAGTGTACGCGTAATAATTCGTTTGTTTAGTTGTTCGTTAAGTTAATTATGTTCAATGTATTAGAATTGTATTACATTTGAAGTTTCATTATATCCGTTACTCTTTATTTCATAAGTTACAAAATTTGGCACGAGTCCGAAAACCGAAATACGCCATTTTCGACCCCTAGATGACTCCGGATGGCCTAAAACTGACTAGGCTAAGGTACTTAGCCTTGTCCATTGGGTTGTTTTTGAATGACCGAGCGAATTTGAGCCCAATCCGTTACAATAAATTTTTCATCGAGAAGCTACCCTGTTTTAACTTGTTAAATCGTCGACGTTTTCGAAAATTTATGTTTTCTGTTTTAGCTAGAATTCGCAGGGCTAGTTTATTGATCCGTTGGATCATGTAATATGACGGGGGAAATCCGCCGTATTGGTTTAAATACGCCGTATTCAAAGGTTTCAAAGGGAATACGCCGTATTGGTTTGAATACGCCGTATTCAATGATTTAAAAGGGGAATACGCCGTATTGGTTTGAATACGCCGTATTCAATGGTTTAAAAGGGGAATACGCCGTATTGGTGTGAATACGCCGTATTCAATGGTTTCGAAGGGGAATACGCCGTATTCCCTGGAATACGCCGTATTCCGAGGAGACGCGGGAAAAAAATGTTTTCTGGGCGGGAATACGCCGTATTCCCTTGAATACGCCGTATTCCGAGGTCTGGTTCGAGTCTGTTCGTGCAGAAAACATACAAAACCAGTTCTAAATCCTATTTCCGCTTACAACAACTTAATACAAAGCTAATACATGTAATATAATGTATTATAAACATGAAATTAACGAGAATTGATGAATGTTCTTACTTAGTAAAAATTGGAACCGAGAGGTGTTGATGATGATGAAGAACACGATGATGATGATGATCAAGATGAAGGTGTTGATGATGATTATGGTGTTGTGTTGTTGTTTGTGTTTGATGATCCAAAGATCCAAAGAGAAGAGAGCCGAGAGAGATTGAAAATGTGTGAGTGTGTGTGTAAAATAATTGAGGTCGGGTAATATAACCGACCTCAATTATTGAGGTGGGTGGGTGTTTTCCGACCCGTGTTTGCGTACCCGATCGTAATGTAGTATAATATTTAAAAATGAAAATTTTCTAAATATTATTTCGTATACATTTTTATTCAAAGCATTTTATAAAAATACTTTTAACATAGTATAAAAATATATCTTTGTTTTTGTTCAGATTGACGGATAGTTTTCAGTATCTAAAATGTATTTCAATTTCTAACGGAGTACGTAATTATTATCCTCAATAATAATACTTGAATTAAAAATGTTTTTCGCTCGCTTACATTTTGAGTTTCTACGTTTTGTTAGGTTCGTGTATTTGCGATCATTAATTAATCGTTTCGGTTTATATATATACATATATATATATATATATATATATAATACTTGTGTACTTGAGTATTGACACGTATGTAATTACGTGTTTTAAAAGTTTAAATTAGGTGCTAATTTTGGGTTATTTTGACCGGGTGTCACAGAAAACATTTTAAAGAAGCTTCCAATTTAATACAGGATATGCAAGTAAAAGGTTTTTCAGATTCTGTTTCTACCTCATGTATCTTTGCCAAAAGCGCACTGTGTTGAACCTCTCCTTGAAGTGCACTAAAATCAAACACTCCCTGAGAATACACCGTCATAGCCTGTGATGTTGTGTTTTTCTCTGGAATCGTTGGAGCTGTAGGAGTAGTGAATCCAGATGAATGATATTTTTCTTTCTCACACTCCTTAGCAAAGTGCCCATGAATCTGACAGTTCTTGCATTTCACTTTGCTTTTATTAAAACCAAGACCTGTATCACCATCGTCATCCAGGTCTTTTCTGCCCGTTCTCTGAAGAAATTTCTTTGTCCTTTGGGTTATCATGGCCATGCTCCATTTGATGTCCATATACTCCAAATCATCAGAATCGATCTGTTCAAAGTCTTCCTCAGTGAGCTGCAAAGTACTAGCCTTCTTGGAAAGAAAATTCTCATAAGAATTGAGGAAAGCTGTAAAGATTTTAGCATGTTCCTCAGTAGACTTTGAAGGAGCGGTATGAGAAGTATAGGAAGTGCCAGTAGAAGTAGATGCAGCTGAGTTGGAAGTTGATCTGGAAGTATCATTTAGACTAGGAATTTGAATATTAGCCTCTGACTGCTTTTCCTTTTGATCGTAAGCCGCTATAAGAGCATCCCATAAACCTATAGAAGTTGCTTGATCTTTAAATTTATTAATCACAACTTCTGGCAAGCACTTGGTAATCATCTCATACGCTCTATTGTCTTTATCAAACTCTGCTCGTTCCTTGACTGACATTTGTGCTCTTGACTTAAGCACCCCATCGAGTCTTGGTTGCTCATAACGATCAATGGTGTTAAACCAATTGAACAGATTTGGATCTTTGTATTCAATGAAATTGCATAACTTAATCTTCCAACTCGCATAATCACTATAGAACAAGGATGTAGAAGGAGGCACTTTGTTACCAGATGCCATTTCCGAATTTTCCCTCCAAAAACGGATTTGCAAATTTCAAAAAATATCCGAGTAAAGCGAAACTTTTCCGACACTAAAATGAAGCTATTCTAAGCCTAAAAACAAAATTTGAAATTATAAAATTTTCGCGTTTTTCCCGCCAAAATTTCGTCCGAAAACGTCAAAAACTGGCCGGGTAAAATGAAACTTTTTCCAGGCTAAAATTGAACACTTTTAAGCCTATGGAAAAATTTTGAAAACGCAAAAAAATTTCGGAGTTTCCCGCCAAAAAAAAACTTTTTTTTTTTTTTTACGAATCTAGAGCGAGGGTAATGTGGCAGAAAAAATTAGAAGTCCGATGACTCAATTAAGAATCGAAAATGCGACGTAGTGTATAACGTCGCAATCCAACGTCGCAGAGGCTAGCGACGTCGCAGCCTACGTCGCAATAACCACTTAAGGTCAAAATAACGACGTCGCTAACTACGTCGCAAAGACCAGTCAAGGTCAAAATTAATAACGTCGCAGGCTACGTCGCAGGTGACGTCGCAGCTAATGTCGCAGAACTTAGCGACGTCGCAGGTGACGTCGCACAATCGGGCTGCAGAGGCCAAAACCCAAAAAAACGAAAATTTTCGAAACCCTAACGAAATTCCGAAATCCAAACGCCGAACCAACCCAAAAACACTTCCAGAAATCGATTTCTTCAAGCAAACTAACTCAGAAACGAAGATTAATCAATTAAACCTTCGCGAATCAGACCAAAAACGTTCAAAATACGATCCGAAACCGATGAATCCTTGATTCTACGGCTCTGATACCAGTTGATAGTCCCGTACTCGTGGGATCTGATCGGATCGTATGATCAATTGCAAGTGCGGAATCCAAACAATTGAATAATAAACGTTAAACGAATCAAACACGATTTCTATAAGCTTTTGTATATATTAACAATTGAGTATAAAGCTTTACAAACACAAACCACAAAAACGTTTTTCTCCTCTCTTACACACACACAAAACGGCTCTCTCTCTTTCTCTAGACGTCCAACCCTAAACTGACTTCAAACTCGCTATTTATACGAAACCTATTGGGCCCTGCGACGTTAGGCCCAACGTCGCAGGCCCAACCCAATGCGACGAAGCCCATGTCGCCATGTATATTCTATATAATTACATTTTGTTGACACGCTAAACACTATACATACGCAGACTAATTGACTTTGACAATTACAATAGTTTGACCAACTGACTGACACACAAAATGCACCAACACCCCACTCCCACTCTCTCTCTTCCATCGCCCTCCCGACGTGCCCCACCGACGCACCGGAACCGACGGGCCGTGCCTATGGCGTCGGTCCCGTCGGTCCGGACCGATGCCCCAAACCGACGTCGTAAGGAGCAGTCTCACTACTCACTACTCTCTCTATATATCACATCACATTTAAATAATACTCCCTCCATCCCAATTAAATTGTCCACAGACAGAACTACACGCAGTTTAAGATAAACACAATAATTATTACTTACTTTTTGCACAATGACATTCTTACCCCTAACCAATTAATTTGAGCTTCCTTTCACTTTTGTAATTTAATTTTTAAAGTAGGGAAAATATAGTAAAAAGAATCATGTTACCTTTCTATATTTGTTAATGGACAATTAATTTGGGACATCGCAAAATGGAAATAATGAACTATTAAACCAGGACGGAGGGAGTACATAAATAGTGGTCATCATTTTGTACGTATGGGCTTTGCGTGTACTCTGTTTACCTAAACAATAAACAAATATTGTGGGTATGTTTGGCACAATCAAAATAAGGGATTACGAGAGATTGTAGGGATTGAGCTTCTAGTTTTCACAATCTCAATCCCTTAAAAGTTAACAATACTTGTTTCGCAAACAAAAGAATAATAATGATTAATAGAAAAAGAATCTCTGAGAATCCCCTAGAATCCCCTTTCGTATAAGCTACTTTAAGTAGATTGTGAAACGAATCCCCAGCCACAATCTTCAATTCTAGTTCTAGCTCCAGCCACAATCTCCAGGCACCAGCTCCAACTACAACCATAATCTCCAGCTCCAGCTACTTGTTGTCAAACACACCCTGTATAAACGGAGTATTAACAAAGTGAATATTGGATTGATAGTTTCAATAAAAGAAAAACTTCTTTTTTTCTGAAAGGTCATATCATTCTATAGGTTAACAATACGGGAAAATGTTTGAAGATCAAACGTTTTGTCTATCAAATACTCGCAAAAAGTAATTAGGGTAAATGCATTTTGTCGGCTATGTACTATACCTCTTTGTCCCAAGGTAAGCAACATACCCTTTTTAATATCAAGGTATGCAACGAACCAATAAATTTTGTTCCAATATAAGTAATATGGTGACTGGTTACCGGAAGAGTAGGTAAACATGATTATTTGGTATTCTTAATTTAATATTGTTGCCTACATGGAATTTTTTGGCATTTTTTATTTATTTAATACTCCCTCCGTCCCAATTTAATTGTCCCCATACAGAAAACACGTACTTTAAGAAAAACACAGTAATTACTTCTTACTTTTTGCACAATGACATTCTTACCCCTAACCAATTAATTTGAACTTCATTTCACTTTTGTAATTTAATTCTTGAAGTAGAGACAATATAGTAAATAGAATCATATTACCTTTCTATATTTGATAATAGACAATCAATTTGGGACAACCCAAAATGGAATGGTGGACTATTAAATCGGGACGGAGGGAGTATTATTTTACATTAAGATTCTTTTTTTTTACAAGTTTTTTTATAATTCTTTAACAAAATTAAAATTCACATTTGAACAAAGGTTCGGGTTAATCATCGTAACAAGCATATTCAGGATCCCATAAAATGATTATTATTGAACTTAGAATAAGATTACAAAAAAAAATTATTATATTATGTACTATCATCATGGTTTTAAAATTGTCATCAGAAAGAGTAGCAACCATGTCCCAGATTATAACTGATCAGGCATAATTTAATACCTGAGTGCAAGATATGTTGGGTCGATTCGTTACACTCCGCGACTTGCGTAAGGACCCGTTACAGTGTGTAGAACAACGGTAAGGGTGGTGAGAATCAATGAGGGGAGATGAACAGCGATCTCCGAGTGATGGTGATGAATAGTGATGAATGGATATGAATAGTGATGAAGGTCTATTGTTGGGTGTTAGGCCAGAATAATACCCAAGTGTTTGTATTTATAGTGCCCTTCATTCACCTTGATCAGCAAGTTTGGACACGTGTCGTGATCTCATGGTACTTGATCGTACGGCTGACCGGTGATCTCGATGATACTATTCATCGTACGGTGTACTCACGATCGCAAGGGTACCAATCGTATGGCTGACACATGATCTTGGTTATACTGTTCATCGTACTGTGGACTCATGATCGTGGTAGTTTTAATCGTACGGCTACGATTGATACAGTCTGGGTGTGGGGTCCCTGTAATGACGTGGACCAATGATATTTACGGAAGAAAACCCTTGCCGGCTCCTGAGGAGACCACCACTAACGTAGGTGGAATCCGTTATAAGGTTGTCCCCTGCCAGGGGACATGAACCCTATTTTGATGGGCTCGCACCTTTTACTGGGCTTCAGATTTATAGGCCTTCCTGTGGTTCTGTCTACCCTGTCATTCTCACAGGGCGATCAAGGTCTTGCCTGAGAAACGCTTGCTTGTGGTTTGCCTGTTAGCTTATCCGTCCTGTGATTATGGAGTCGCCTGTTTTAGTTTGCCCAGGCTTATTTGAGATGGTACACGATTAAGTCCCCCCAGTTCAGTTTGCTGAGACTTGTTTCAGGTAACTGAACTAGCCATGTCTTCTTTCAGGCAAGATTTAACAGGGCACTTTCTTTGACACATGATCTCGTGTTCCTGTTACCGGGGAAGGAACCTTTTAGATACAGGCAACCTATTTGTGCATCCCTTCACAGGATTGCATGAATCCTGAGTTTCTGATTTATCAGGATTGACGTGGCTTATTTTAGCCCCTTTATTTTTGACTGATGGCGTCCCATCAATGTGTCAGTTTGGATATTCGAGGCATTTTAAAATACGGAAAGGTGCGCAGACAGCTGTGGGCGCGTGAGAGGCATTTATTACATCAGCTGGCCACGCGCACTTTTTCTTAAGTTTTAATCTTGACCGTACACGTGTAAGGCCTGGATTGAGGCCCAGAGGCCCATGGGCCTGTGACGGTTATGTTTCCTCGCTATAAATAGGGGGGAAACCTCCTTCGTTTTTACTTCTGCTTCAAACGCACTAAATTCTCTCCTCTGCAATTTCCGACGTTTTTTAGAATTCCGGCGAATTGTGTTAGGTTTGTTTTCTTGCCCCTGTTCTCTTTTCTTTTTGTATCCTTAGATTCCTTTGTTTACATTTGTATAAAATAATGGAATCGTCGTTGTCTGCCACCACTTCTGCCGGCGCTTCTGTGATGAGTGGGCCTACGGCCAATGTTACCGCTCAATTTTCCGGCGGTACAGTTGATGGCATCCAAAGTGAAATTACCAGGGATACTCTGTTAGGGTTAATTTCACGGTATCCGTGTATAGATTTATTTGAGGCGGTGGCGCCTTTGCCTTCCCAGCGAGCGCATAAGCCACCAGCCGGTAAAGTTACTGTGTACGCCGACTGGTTCTCCCTGAGCAACTTCAGGCTTCCTCCGTCTCCTTTCTTGCTTTCCCTGTTAGACTATTATGGGATAGGGTTTTCTCAGCTGCATCCCTTGGGTTTGCAGAAGGTAGTTTTGTTTGAGATTTATTGTATGATGCACAGGAAGGAACCTACATTATTATATTTTTCCTCTCAATTTACCATAACCAATTCACCGGAGAGTTGGTTTTCAGTTTCGAAGCGGGGAGGTAAAAATACCAACTTTTGTGGTCCTAGGTTAGATGGTTGGAGGGGGTGGAAGGAGGGTTTCTTTTTTGTTGATGACAAGTTTATTCCTTCTGATAAGAGGGGTGTTTTACAGTGGGTAAACCCTCAGGTTTGGGTTTCCAGGCTTTCACCTGTCAAGAATATGAAACCAGTACTTCTTCAGGCGGACCCGGAGGTAGATACGAATTTTCTCTGCCTGTTAGGGCAGGCCAAGGTGATAATGAGGCCTTATCCGGACTCGGTCTTAGCATTGGCGAGTATGAGCAGGAACTGGAATAGGGAGGGTCGTATTTTGATTTGCTGTTTCAAGAACAAAGGTTGGAAGTGGTGGTATTCAGGCGGTTCCTTAGTTCGTGAATAACATTTGCCTTACGTTTGTTGTTTTTCCCCTTGCAGTGATGGATTTTAACAGCTTCTTTGCTGCTGATGACCTATCCGGGGTGGAGATAGGTCATACATCTGTGGAGAACATTCCCACGAATCCAGATGGATCTCTCTTGAATACCCTTCCTGTAGGGTCTGAGGTCCCTACGGATTATGAGAGGGTAGATGATCTGGGTGCCTCAATCGTGAGGAAGAAAAAGAAGACTGCTACAGGGGGAAGGTCAAAGAAGAAGACTTCTAGCCATCCTATTTCTTCGATGGACACGAATGAGGAAACGGGGGGTTCAGAAGATGTTCATCCTGTCTCCCACCCTCACAAGCTTCATGATTCTGCAACAGGTATACGGTTTCTCCTTAATTGATTTATTCACTCAGCCGTAGGAAGCTAATCTTTTGTTGTGTCGGTTTATAGAGGAAGATGAGGATCAGGAGGAGTCCCCTGTGCACAAAAAGAGAAGGAGAATACAATTTGCAGCGGGAGACGATTCTTCCTCAAAGCTACCTGTTAGTTCATCGAGCCTATCCTTTCTTGACAGGGATATGGACAATGATGATGATACGGTGGATTTCCTGGGTGGTGCCCGGGGCCCCATCCCCAGTGCTCCTGCTGACGACCTTACTGGGTCCTCAATCTTTGTTCCTGGCTGGGGTTTTCAGGTTGACAACCCTGGGCGTGATCTTCAATCCTGCAGGGATTTCCTTCAAAATGCTATGCCCCCTGCGATTGGGAAGAAGATGGCTACTTTAAATGCTCGTCAGAGCATCAACCGGGGTTTTAAAGCTACTTTTGACTCCTTCATGTGGAGTATCAACACCTTGAAAGTGGCGGACCATTTTGAGAAGCTCAGCAGGAAGTTGGGGTTAGCACTGAAGGATGAGAGGGCGAAAGCCGCCCAGGAGAGAGAGAGTTTCCATGCTTTCAAAGCTCAACATATGGATGAGATCACAAGGGTGGGCCAGATGACTTCCGAGATTGAAAATCTCAAGGGGCAACTGGTTGAGCAGGTGTGTTGATATTTGCTGTTATTACCTGATAGTTTTACTTATGCTTTCTAACCAGCGTTTTATTATACAGGCAAAAAGAACGGTTGACATGGAAACTTCCCTGCAGCGTACTGGTCTGGAGATAAACGTTGCCCATTCACAAAGGGATGAAGCCTTGGCTGCGAGGGACATGGCGATTCAAGAGAGGGACCAGGCTATTCTTGCAAGGGATGCTGCCGTGGAAGAAAAGAGGAAGCTGCAGGCTGGGCTTCCTGACTTGTTTATTTCCGGGCTTACCTGCCCAGGGATATTGAACCCCTTTGGTCGACTGGTGCAATGTTCTCGAGGCTTGGGCCGTCATGAAACCGCCACCCTAGCTTCGCAATTCCTGAATCCTCTTCCAGAGGTGCTTGCGAGCAAGGTTGATCCTGAGATATCAACCAAGATGGAAGCGGCCAAGGAAACCCTAAAGAACTTGTCTACATCCCCTTTCTTAGAGAAGCTAACTGAAGATTTAGAGATGCCTGTTGAGGCCATCTTGGCTATCAAGCCTTGATTTTGTTTGTAAACATTTTTTTTTTGTTCAACACTTTTGCCTGTTTGAGGCTTGTAATGTACATTTATGCTTGTCTTTACTTTTATTTAAGTGTGATTCATCTCCAAATGTGTGTGTTATTTGTACCAATTGGGTTTTTATGTGCCATATTACGGCTTCGAATGGTCATGACCTGGCAAATTCTAGGTTGCCTTATGTGCAGGGAGGGTCAGCTAGCAAGCCTACTGGCAAATGCTCATGTCCTTCCTGCTTTTGTTCTGATTCAACTCTTTGCCAACCTACTGGTTGAGGTGAATCTCTGCCAGGGATAGGGCTAGAATTCACCTTCCGCTGTGGCAGGACCGTCACCCTGTCTGCTACTCGGGATGATTCTATGAGCCAAGTGCAGGGAGTAGGGCATGGTGGAGTTATACTGAGTGACTCCGGCCGATTAGATGGCCTAGTGCATATGACGCATCCTGTAGAAGGAAGCGTCCCTGGCACATTTATATTCCTAGTAAAGGCTTTTGTGCTTATGACGCACCCTTTGATTTGAATAATGATTAATTAATACGAACAACTAAGTTTTATTGATAAAAAGTGATGCAACAAAACGAGCCAGTCAGGAGGGTTGATCAGACCCTCCTGGGCTTTACAAGTAGTTGTTCAAACATAACATTTCTTCAAGTTTGTTGCATGCCATGTGCGTGGCACAGCCGTACCGTCAAGGAGGGATAGAGTGTAGGCACCGTTACCATGAGCTTCAGTGACTTGGTAAGGTCCTTCCCAGTTTTGGCCAAGTTTCCCTGTGTCTTCGATCCTTGATGCTTCATTCTTTCTCCAGACATAGTCACCTACCTTGTAAGCCTGTGGTTGTACTCTCCGGTTGTAATACCTCGCCATTTTTTGCTTATTTCTTTCTTGACGGATTGCAGCCTGCTCCCTGATTTCTTCCGTCATAATTAAATTTTCCTGGAGGGATACAATGTTGGTGTCTTCTTCAAACGTCAGGACTCTTTCTGTTGGCACACTGATTTCAGCTGGGATAACGGCCTCTGTTCCATAGACCAAGCTAAAAGGGGTAACCCAGGTGCTATCATTTTTAGGCATGGTTCGGTGGGCCCACAGGACGTTGGGAAGTTCCTCAATCCATCCAGTTCTAGAAGTCCCTAGTCTGGCCTTGATGCCTGAAACAATATCCCTATTTGTTACTTCCACCTGCCCGTTAGCCTGGGGATGAGCTACTGAGGTGAAGGTTTGTTTGATGGAGAGCTCTTCGCAGCATGATTTGAATGGGTCAGCTGCAAACTGAGTTCCATTGTCACTAACTATCTCATGTGGGATACCAAACCTGCATACAATATTTTCCCAAACAAAGTTCACCATTTTCTTTCCGGAAATCTGGGCAACGGGTTTTGCTTCGACCCACTTGGTGAAATAATCATTTGCCACTACAATAAATTTTACCCCTCCTGCCGCAGGGGGAAAGGGTCCGACGATATCAATCCCCCATTTGAAGAAAGGCCAAGGAGAAGTAACAGGTATAAGATCATGTTTGGGGGTTCTGGAAATGGGAGCATGGATTTGACAGGATTGACATTTCCGAACTATCTGCAGGGTATCCTGATGCATTGTGGGCCAAAAATATCCTTGCCTCATTATCTTCCCGGTAATTGCATGAGGGCCTGAATGTAAACTACAGGAACCCTCATGTACCTCTCTGACTAGATTCTCTGCTTGTTTGGGACCAACACACCTGAGATTTGGCCCTAAAAAAGACTTCCTGAGCAGTTCCCCTTTTTCCATGAGGTACATTGGCGCTTTCACCCTGATCTTCCTTGCCTGAGCCCTGTCTGCGAGGAGTATCCCTTTCACCAAATACTCCCGAATGGGAGTCATCCAATTATCTCCATCCTCTTCGACAGGGTTGACTTCATATTTGTCGTCAATGGATTTCTGATTCAAAACTTCAACTAGCACTTCTTTCGTTAAGTGGGCAAAGGTGAGAGTGGCCAACTTGCTTAATACATCGGCCCTTTTGTTCTGGCTTCTAGGGACCTGGTCTATTTTAAAATAGCTGAATTTGCTTTTGATATCCTGCACAACCTCCAGATACTTCTTCATTGCCTGTTCCTTTGCTTCAAAACTTCCATTCACCTGATTTGCTACAAGCTGGGAGTCAACAAACACTTGGATGGTCGTGATGTCCATTTGTTCCGCAATTCTTAACCCAGCAATTAGTGCTTCATACTCTGCTTCATTATTTGTTGCCGGGAACTCAAATCTTAATGCATAGGTGTGTTCTTCTCCACTTGGGCTTGTAAGAATTAGGCCCGCTCCAGACCCCCCAGAGCTTGCTGCACCGTCTGTATAGAGCTCCATTATTTCTTGGGGTGGGCTGTCAGCGGTCAGCGAGCTCTTGCCTTCTACCTCTCTTGGAAGTTCGGCCAGGAAGTCTGCCATTATCTGTCCTTTCATTGCATTTCTAGGGCAAAAAGTTATTTCGTGTTCTCCCAGTTCTATTGCCCATTTGGCCATTCGTCCTGACTTTTCTGGCTTCAGCAATACTTGTTTAATTGGCTGGTTGGTTAGAACAACAACTGGGTGTGCCTGGAAGTATCTGCGTAGGCGCCTGACCGTGTGGACCAGGGCCAGGATCAGTTTTTCCACTGGAGAGTAATTTAATTCAGCTGGCTAGAGTGCCCTACTAATGAAGTAGACAGGCATTTGAATTTTGTTTCTATCGGCGATCAGGACTGAACTTATTGCTCCACTTGAAGCAGCCAGGTACAGGGTTAATGTTTCCCCTGGGATGGGAGCCGTTAGGGTAGGAAGTTCTGTCATGAGGTTTTTCATTTCCTGAAATGCCTGCTCAGCCTGTTCTGTCCAATGGAAGTCTTTCTTTGCTGTTCCTTTCAAGGTTGAGAAAAATGGCAAGGATCGTTCTGCTGCTTTAGACAGGAACCTGGTCAGGGCGGCCAACTTTCCTGAAAGACTTTGAACCTCCTGTTTTGTTTTCGGGGAAGGCATGCTCGTTATTGCTTGAACCTTTTCGTGGTTTGCCTTGAACCCCCCTGTCGTAATTACGTGCCCGAGGAACATCCCCTCTTCAACTCCGAAGCTGCATTTACTTGGATTAAGCTTCATATTAATACCCCGGAGGGTAGCAAACGTTTCTGATATGTCTTCCAGCATGTTTGCTTCCGCTGTACTTTTGATGACAAGGTCGTCCACATATGCTTCAACATTTCTGCCAATTTGATTTTTAAAGGCGGAATCAATTACTCTCTAGTATGTGGCCCCCGCATTTTTGAGGCCAAAGGGCATTTTTTTGTAGCAAAAAATCCCCTGGTTTATGTGAAATGCTGTCTTATCTTCATCGTGCTCGGCCATTTGAATTTGATGGTAGTCCTTGTAGGCATCCAGGAAACATTTCAGCCTGTAGCTTGCGAGAGATTCTACCTTCCAATCGATTTCAGGTAAGGGGTAATTATCTTTTGGGCAGGCTTTGTTAAGGTCTGAATAATCTACACACATTCGCCAGGAGCCGTTTGGCTTCTTGACCATGACGGGATTGGCCACCCAAGTTTGGTACTTTACTTCTCTGAGTATTCCTGCTCCAACAAGGGATTCTACCTCCTTTTGCAGGAAAGCACTTCTTTCAGGTGCCATTCCTCGCTTCTTTTGTCTTGACGGGGTTATTCGGGGCTTGACGTTTAAGGAATATTCTGCGATACTCCTGGGAACCCCCGCCATGTCTGACGGGTGGAATGCAAATACGTCTTGATTTTCAATTAATAGTGCCTTTAGCTGTTGCTTGATTCTAGTTGGAAGTTTCTTGCCAATGCCTACTGTCTCATCTGGATACTCCGGATTGATTGTAATTGCTTCCTGTTCATTGTCAGGGTGAGGCTGACACCCTGATTCAGGTGTTAGGTTGACCTGTGAGCATTCAATCTGCAACAGCCTGTCTGCATGGACTGTTGCTACACCTTCAGGCGTTGGGAAATGCACCATACCATGAACGGTTGAGATAATTGCTCCAAATTTGAGCATAGCCGTTCTTCCCAAAATAACATTGTACTTTGATGGAGAGCGAACAATTACAAAGTCCAGTGTAGTTGTTCGGTAACGTGGATAAGCTCCCAAGGTTACTTCGAGCTTTATCTTTCCGATCGGCCAATTAGTTTCTCCTGAGAAACCTACTAGCGGTTGCAAGAATTCCTCCCTGCAACTTTTGATATGCTCCGGTAACTGTTCGTAGCAGTGTTCGTACATGATTTCTGTGAAACTTCCACTATCTAGGTAAACCCTACTGACCTGATAGTTAGCAATTCTGGCTGTGATGACCAGTGGTTCAGGGGAGGGGTTAACATGATGAATGGCAGGGAAACTTATCTCCTGTAGTTCCTATAACTCGACCTGTTCTATCTTTCGCTTCTGTCTTGGGGCCAAAGGGCTAATCATGAGTATCACCGCATCAGGCTTGGGGAGTTCAGCCGTTGCCTTGCCTTTTTAGTTTCTCCTTGTTGGAAATCCCTGGCCCCCTGAGCTAGGTGTTCCAGCTTTCCCTCTTTGATAGCTTTGTAAATTTGAGCTTTTAGCTCCCTGCATTCATTGGTGTCATGACCTCCTTCTTTGTGGAATTTGCAATACTTGCCGTTATCTTTTGGTTTGGAGTTCATTGGAATTGGCTTCTTGAACTTTTTTGCTACGGGTTCTGTCGCCAATATTTCATGTGGAGTTTTGGATAGGGAAGCAATTAGTGCATCTTTTTCCGCATGCCTGTAAGGCTGGAATCTGTTACCTCTGCCAAACCTTCCTCCCTATTGGGATTTACTTTTCCCTTGATACGTTTGATTCCTGTTATCGCCCTTTGAATTGTTAACAGCCTGTTTAGTTCTTTGATTCAACTTGTGTTTTTCCATTGCCCTGGCATAGTCTCTAGTTTGAGACACCTGTTTAGCAAAGGTTGGAGGTGTTTCTCCTATGAACTTATCTACCACCGTTTGGAACCGGTTTTCATCTAAGCAGGAAATAAAGCCTGACACCTGCTGACTTTCCGGCAGTCCTGGGATTTTTAAACATTCATCAGTATACCTGTCAATGAAGTCCTCCAAGGACTCATGCGGGTGTTGCTTTATCATGTGTGCCTCTACATGCGACCTCACTTGCTTTTTCTTCTGATGAAAGTGACTTACAAACTTTTGCCTGATGTCATTGAAACAAGTAATACTCCTTTCTGGTAAATCCCAGAACCAAGACTTGGCATATGACCTCAGGACTGATGGGAACATTTGGCATGCCACTGCATCCTCCCAGTGTTGGGTTTTAATAACATGATGATACGATTGTATGAAATCTTCAGGATCTGTGGTTCCGTCATAGGTACCAAGACTGGCAGGAACCGAGACTCCCAGGGGAAGTGGAACGCTTGCGATGGCAGGGTGGAACTGAGTGTTTGAGTCAGGGATTGTGTGTTGCGACTGAGGTTGTTTTCCCTGCATTACCGCCAGGAGATTTGCTAACATGGGTGGTAACGGAGGAGGGGGAGGTGGTATGACAGCAGGTTGCATTAGCTGTGCCAGGAGTTGTCCTAGGGCGTTTGTTGTCTCCTGTACAGGCGTTTGCTGAAGCGTCTGCATGGGTTGTTGCGGCTGCTGGAAAGGCACCTGCTGAAATGTCGCCTGTGGAAAAGGTGTTTGTTGGAAATTTTGCTTGAAAGGCGCCTGTACCAAAGGTACCTGCTGAAATGTTGCGAACTGTTGAGTTGATGGCTGTTGTAAATTTTGGACAAATGGTTGCTGGAAGGGCTGCTGGAATGTTTGTGCAGGCAGTTGTTGGAAAGTTTGTTGCGGAATTTGCTGAAAAGTCTGCGCGAACGGTTGCTGAAATACCTGTTGGAACGGGTGTTGGCCAACACTTGACTGATTCTGCGTGTTTGGCTGAGATCCCGCCCCAGCAAAAGGTGGTTGTCCAGTGAATGGTGGTGGTCCATGAGGTTGTGATGACTGCCCCCCTGGTGTATTGAAATCTAGCTGACGGCGTGATTGTTCAAGCACCTGCCGTCTGTTCCATGCAGCCATCTCTCCAGATGTATCCATTGGTACACTTGTATTTTGCACAGTGAAGTGCACCAAGTTTTCGCCGGCCGTCGGTGTGAGGCCGGTATTAGTCGCCATATAATAACTGAGTATGTAAACACAACAGTTAGAAATATTACACTAGCTCAATTAAAGAGTTAGGGTTTTATCAAAGGGGATGGCGCCATTTGATCAGGCATAATTTAATACCTGAGTGCAAGATGTGTTGGGTCGATTCGTTACACTCCGCGACTTGCGTAAGGACCCGTTACAGTGTGTAGAACAACGGTAAGGGTGGTGAGAATCAATGAGGGGAGATGAACAGCGATCTCCGAGTGATGGTGATGAATAGTGATGAATGGATATGAATAGTGATGAAGGTCTATTGTTGGGTGTTAGGCCAGAATAATACCCAAGTGTTTGTATTTATAGTGCCCTTCATTCACCTTGATCAGCAAGTTTGGACACGTGTCGTGATCTCATGGTACTTGATCGTACGGCTGACCGGTGATCTTGATGATACTATTCATCGTACGGTGTACTCACGATCGCAAGGGTACCAATCGTATGGCTGACACATGATCTTGGTTATAATGTTCATCGTACGGTGGACTCATGATCGTGGTAGTTTTAATCGTACGGCTACGATTGATACAGTCTGTGTGTGGGGTCCCTGTAATGACGTGGACCAATGATATTTACGGAAGAAAACCCTTGTCGGCTCCTGAGGAGACCACCACTAACGTAGGTGGAATCCGTTATAAGGTTGTCCCCTGCCAGGGGACATGAACCTTATTTTGATGGGCTCGCACCTTTTACTGGGCTTCAGATTTATGGGCCTTCCTGTGGTTCTGTCTACCCTGTCATTCTCACAGGGCGATCAAGGTCTTGCCTGAGAAACGCTTGCTTGTGGTTTGCCTGTTAGCTTATCCGTCCTGTGATTATGGAGTCGCCTGTTTTAGTTTGCCAGGGCTTATTTGAGATGGTACACGATTAATAACCATCATCACCAAAAACTCAGTCACAAGTAATTTCACTACCATCACCACCGACGTTAATAGCGGCAACACCGCCAGACCAGCCACCACCACTGCATATCTGAACCTCCAAATTTGGCCGGAGTTGAAGAGCGAACAGATCTGAACCTCTGGATCTGGCCGGAGTTTGAAGTGACTTGATGGTCAGACAAACTGAAGAAGGAAGAAGACTGATGGTGGATCTCCACCATCTCCAGTGAAGCTGAAATCTGTTCTGGTGGTTATGGTAATTAATTAAGTGGGGTCTAGTGGTGATGGTAATCTTACTCCGACCAACAATTTAAAATTGCCGGATCTCCAACCGATCATTCTCGTACTTGATAATCCGGCGAACAGATCTGCAATTCGATTTTAGAAGATGTTTGATATAGTGCGATTTTTTTTTGAAAGGCAGTATTGGGCTCAGTGGCATTGCCTCTTCATATACCCATCACCAATTCCAGGGTTCGATCTGTTGTACAAGTTGACTTCATTGAAGTTGAGGCCAGAGTTAATTTCAATAAAATTAGATATTGTACAATATTACTTGTTTGATGTAAATCAAGGAGAAGAACTGTATATATGAACTTTATACACCAACATATTCATCTTAATATTTAGGGCAAATTACCTAAAATAGAAACGAAGTATTACTGTATTTTGCATTATAGAAATGAACTTTCAAAAGTTTAAATATTAGAAATGTAGTTTCAATTTAGTTTCTATTCTAGCAACCTGTTAACTTTTAACCCAACTTCCATTAACTCAACGCTGACGTGTCACATCTACATCCACATGGCAGCTGACGTGACAATATCGCTGATGTGGCAATCCACGTGGCTGCTGACATCAGCGACATAGACAAATAATTTTTTTTAAATAATTTTTTTTTTTAATATATTTTAAAAATTTTAAAAAAAATTTTTTAAATGTCTTCAAATCGACGATCTTGAATCTTGGATACGGGAGCTTTTTTACAACTTACTTCACATGCATGTAATCTCAATTCTCATTTTAATTCTAGCTTGATATTGTAGGTGATTAATCCCCAATACCAATTACCTAAATGGGACAGTAATAGTTCGTTTCTATTTTAGGTAATTTGCTCAAACTTTTTTGTTGACTATTATATCCTTTTTTTTAAAAAAGTGTATCATTCATCTTCAAAGAACCCAGGTGTGAAGTATGGGATTGAAATTGGGGATCCATCACCAACAATATCAAGCTAGAATTAAAACGAGAATTGAGATTACATGTATCTGAAGTAAGGTATGAAGAAGCTCTCGTATCCAAGATCCAAGATCGTCGATTTGAAAACATTTGTTTTTTAAATTAAAAATTTTTTTTTTAAAAAAAAACTTAATTTTGTTAAAAAAAAAAATTTTTTTCTCTCGCTGACGTGGATTGCCACGTCAGCGATATCGTCACGTCAGCTGCCACGTGGATGTAGCTGTGACACGTCAGCGTTGAGTTAACGGAAGTTGGGTTAAAAGTTAACAGGTTGCTAGAATAGAAACTAAATTGAAACTACATTTCTAATATTAAAACTTTTGAAAGTTCGTTTCTATAATGCAAAATACAGTAATACTTCGTTTCTATTTTAGATAATTTGCCCTAATATTTATGAGTAGAGTTCAAATGAGTACATTAATTTTGAGTGAAAATAGGGGAATCAATCTCAACCAATCATTTTCATCAAATACCCATTTCCTCACATTTTTGAAACTCAAATATCTCATAAACGGTAAGTCGAAAAATCATGAAAATTGCACCCAAAAAATCAGCGTTTTCTCCTCTTCGATTTACCGTCCCTCAAGGCATACTTTTGACAACTTTTTTTTTGTGGGTTTTACAAATTAGTAATACATGTGTTAGTGATTAGTTGTACATTTGATTTGTGGTTAGGGTTAGGGCTTAGGGCTAGTGTTTAGGGTTAGGGCTTAGGGCTAGTGTTTAGGGTTTAGAATTTAGCGTCAGGGTTTGGGGTTAAAGTTTAGCAGGCTTTAGAGTTTAGTGTTTAGTATGATTTAGGGTTTAGAGTTTTGTAAACCCCCAACCCTAAACCCTAAACCTTAAACGCAACACTTTAACACATGTGTTAGTAAAATGTGAAACCCACCAAACAAGATGGAAAAAAAACTCGTCGAAAGTATGCCTTGAGGGACGGCAAATCGAAGAGGAGAAAACGCTGAATTTAATGGTGCAATTTTCATAATTTTTCGATTTGTCGTTTGTGAGATAATTGATGTTGGGGGTAAATGGGTTTTGTACATTTGGAACATTCTCTTTGTACACATCGCACAATATCATAGGTTCTCTCATTCTCACACCAATTCCTATTCTCATTTCAACCCCAAGCTACATACAAAATATTAAAAATGAATCTGTAAATATGAAACCCTTTGTTTATCAACAATCTTATTCAAACTAGTTTTAAGACCCGTGAAAACACGGGATTTTGTTAGAAAATATAAAATTTAAATTTAAATTAGTATTTTGTTATACCAAATTTAAGATACAATCACAAACGTGGAGCACTTGACTCATTAGCAAATAATTAAGTACTGTCATTATAAACCATTTAATGTACAACTTCATATGGACCTCGATTGACAAAATACCTTGGGTCGAATGTTTTTTTTATATATAATCAAAACAAAAAGTTACTGTATTTACATGGG
Organism: Helichrysum umbraculigerum; assembly: GCA_949592205.1. Lineage (NCBI taxonomy): Eukaryota > Viridiplantae > Streptophyta > Magnoliopsida > Asterales > Asteraceae > Helichrysum > Helichrysum umbraculigerum. The sequence continues at coordinate 378,857,696 of CATIUR010000001.1, read as the reverse complement.
CATACCCAAATGGTGTACATTCAATTTTAGACTGATATGCACATTTAGTTTCAACTTGAGCATGCCTATTGTTATATTCTACAACAACTGAAGCATCTTTCCTTCCATGATCTTCAAAATAGTATCCCAAATCAATTCATTATAATCACCTCCTGCATTATCAAACACAGAAGAATTCTTGAACAATATCACCAAAAATAGATTGACTTAAAATAAGTCAAAATGCACATATTAGCCATTTAAAATGCCCAAAAACCTTCATTCCAAAATTAGTTCTCTTTCAAATCTTCTCAAGTCTTGAATCTTCACACCACCTTCCTGATCAACCTTATGTAGTCAACCATAACCAATCTTGCACAAACATCAATCAAGTATACACACCTTCTTCTTTATACCTATACCATCACACAAACTCAACATAAAAATAGAAATAGAAATTCAGATCACAATCAAGTATACATAATTGAGACCAATTAAGATCACAATCAAGTATACACAATTTCCACATAAAAAGAGATATATATTGAGGTAGTTGATATTGAACATTGACAGTAGGGCAAAAAGTAAATGGGTCAAGATTGCCACCATATAAACATCGTCAATCTCCTCATCGATATCCATATAAGCAGTTTGCCTAGATAGTCCACCCAGCGTTCATGGATACAACCAAGTAGGTTTATTTATAAACTAATTAACTTACAACTTTTCCCAATTCAGCTAATCAGCCAAGTAGGTTTACATAAGCTATGACCAGAATCAGCGGATCAGCCCATTCATATGTATAAGGGTCAAAAACTTATCCCAGTGTAAGTTAAAATCGAAGGCGAAGTTCAGCACCATCACCAAAACCTCCAAGATAAACAATCATTATGTACGCTTCATGAGAGGATCTAGCATCCAAGTATTCTATGAATCTGAAATTGTCAAACAAACTTGTAGAATCCTTATTTTTGTACATTTCCAGCATGTGTAAAAAAAAAGTGATTCAAAAAAAAAAAAAATAATAAGCAAGTGATCAAATTCTTAAATTAAGTAAAGATGTTATCACTTATCTAGTTGATCCTACTACATAAGGATCTGGACTAATGCTACCTCTCTATAAACTAAAGTGAAATTAGATTATCTAAAACAATAAAGATAAGGATTAGTCTTAATAGTCGATGGACTATCTTTTAAAGCATTGTAATCACAAACTAAAAAACTTAGATATATTCATACCATGAAATGCATACACCTCTCTATGGGAAGCCTCATTTTCTAGTACAACTTTTTGTCATTCATCCATTTAGCATTCACCGGTTCCCTGTTAAATCATAATCCAAGATATAGTAACGGTTAATTCAAATTAATCAAAGAAAATAACAGACCCATCAAATGTATACCAAGGTAAGCACCAATAGCATGGGTAGTGATCTTACTAAATAACATATAATATGAAATCTTATCAATATACATCAAAACTTGTATGAAATAATTTATTACTCACTTCAACTAACTAAGCTGCAAAACATTAAAACCTCTTAATTCTTACATATCATAGACAAAAGGCTGGAATTGGTATGCATATATACACTCAAGAAGAACTACTTCCACCAACTAAAAGTAAGTTTTGACAAATAAGCAAAAACAAAATGCAGTTAATTTAAGAATTCAAAACTAAGAAACATTCAACGAAGTTACCTAGTTTTAACTCAGAGGCATATACATGTACATCAAAATCTATAGCTGAAACTAAGAAACATTCAACGAAGTTACCTGGTATTATTAACCATTTTTGTTTGCTCTATTATATAACTTTCACAAAGATCTTTCACTTATATAAGAGCAGGTCTTTACCCATTACTTCATGTTGTACTTTGGCCACCACAATTAGCTACAAAAAAGGAACAAAAGAGATGTAAAAATAGAAGAATTAAAAATGCTATTTTAGTGTCTCTACTCAATCATAGTCAAGACCCCGAAAAGCTTAATGTGTGAGATTCTAACCTCGTGCCAAGTTTTGAGGCATTACATCTTTCCAACTCAAGCTGTACAAAAACAACAGAAAAACCACCAAATTAAACCTATAACAAACAAATGTAACAAATGCAATCCCTAAACTAAAAAAATCCAAACCCATCAAATCTAGAAAAACCACCAAATTAAACCTTTCCAACTCTGTTTTTACCAACTGAAAATACAACGGCCATATATTGGTGACAAACCTAGAAAAAATAACAAACCAGAAAAAAAAAACCCAAGAACCTTAGTGAGCGTATCGTAACACTATGATGATTGAAAAAAAGAAAAGTACCTTTTTTGCTTCTATCATCCCCAGCTTTGTTGCCGGAACCATCACCATCACCATCACCACCACCAGCTACACCATTTTGCCACCCATTCCAGACGCTACAGACCCTGTTTCACATCCACCAAATATTTACTTTTCTCTATAATCACAAATCAAACACTAACCCACTGTGCTCGGTTTGTCAACCTACTGATCCCAAATCTTTGAAGAAAATAAACCCTAGTTTAAAGAGAGGAAGATGAAGATGTTGGGGATTTTATACAGCACAAACCAAACATTATTAAAAAGCTATGATGATACTTACTGAAAACATAAGAATTACAATGATACATAATGCAAGCAAGCCATTCAATGGTAGAAACCCTAAATCGAACAACATAAACCCTAAAAGCAAAAATTTAAAGAAAAAGATGATTTCAATGGATACAAAGAGATATATAGAAGTATATATTTGTTACCTCAAATCATTCGATGTGACAGAGACAGAAGAAGAGATGAGAAGATGAGATGAGAAGAAGATGAGCAGAGATAACTAATACTCCTATCATAAATCTAATTTGAATTATCGGTTCTCTGGAAAATCATATGGGACAAAAAGGAGCGAATTTGATACGCCAATTTAAGATGGGCGGTGCTGATGTAACACCCCAAAAATATAAATGTTTTATTTTAGAACACGAGAGTATAATTATTTTAAAGTGTTATGGTTTTAAATGATACGAAATAATAGAATACACAAATGGTTTCTTAGTTCCAGACAATAGGGTTTAAAGAGGAATAATTTAAGTAAGCCGACTAATATGTACGTACAATTTATACATGTATCCAGTATCATTCCAAAAACATTCCAGACATAAAATAAAATCGCAGGAACTTCATGTATGGTTAAATTCTTCAATTCAATTCATGATTCAAGCTTTAATGATTCAAATTCATCATCTTCTTAATCTTCTTAACCTAGGGTAAGTTTGATTTCTTGTTTCCTTTACTCTAGTTTTAGGTTTTTATGAGGTTTTAAAGGGTTGATGATTTTAATATGAAATTAGGGTTTGAATTCGATTAAATTAGTGTTAGTTAGTGTTTTAATCATGATTATTAACCATGTTTCATCATGAAAGTGAGTAATTTGAAGTATGTAGTAAGTAATCAAAATGGGTTTTTATGAGGATTATGAAATTAATTATGTTAATATGAAATAAAGATGTCTAATATGTTGAAATGATGTTTATTGGTGCAATAGAGATTGTTGGTAATCATGAAACAAGTAGAAAGTGGTGTAATCAAGATGAGTGATTTTAGGGTTTATGTCAATTTGTTATAAAATGATGTAATAAGCTTAAAGATGTGATTTATGAGGTTAATAGAGTATGATTATAATGATTGTGTTAATGGAACATAAATTAAAATAGTGAAAGCTTAAAAGTGATCATGTGAAGTGGTTTTAGTGTGAGTGATTAAAGAATTTAAAACAAGTGCAATCAAAGTGGGGGAGGAAGTGAATATGATTAAAGTGAATGATTAATTAGTGTCTAAGTGTTGTTATATGTTATATATGAATGATGTAGGTGTTAAATACGTGGAATGCTTCAAGTGGACAAGTGTTGTGAATCATCAAGAGTCGAGGTGAGTGATACGGGGGTTAAACATGTGATGTGATTGTGTAGTACCGGATAGCTTGCGGGCTAGAGGTTTACACAATCAAAGAACAAGTAAAATGTTATGTTTATTTACTTGTGTTTATTGCTTAAGTTAGTTGTTGTGTTAAATTTCTTAATTGTGCTTAATTGTTATGTGTCTAATTGTTACTTGGTAAGAAAAGTAGTGATTTCTCATTAGCTTGATGTTAGCCAAGTAATGAGTAAGTTACTAGCTTAAAGGTAAAGGAAAGATTTGGTGAAGAATAGTATATGATTCGATTGTGTTAGATCCGGATTGCTTCCGAGCAAGAGGCTACACAATCGGATGGAAGATATATTGTTGACATATGTGAATTAAATAGTGATGGTGTAGTGAACATTGTATGAATTGGTTGTATGTGTTTCCGGATAGCTTCCGAGCTAGAGGATCATACAATCACGTGAAGGGTGTTTGTTATATGTTTTTTTTCTTATGTGTGTGTTTAAGACTATGTTAAAAGATGTGTTGATTAGTGAATTGATTGTTGTTGGTTAATGATTATGTGTAAAGGATTAGTGGTGATCAGAGAGTTAACTGCGGTTAACACAGTGTACAGTGTTCAGTGTTCAGTGTTCAGAGCTCAGTGATTATGTGTTCATGTATTTGTGTTGTTATATGCTAAGTGTTATGTGTATTGCTTGTTAGATTGCCTGTGTACTCACTAAGCAGTTGTGCTTACCCGTTTCAGTGTTTATGTTGTAGGTTGATGTTTTGATAGAGACATGTGGATAGAAGGGTTATGAGAAGCTAGTGACATGGATATGGAGCATGCTTATGGTTAGAATATGCTTCTTTCTTTTGAATTGTTGTTTTGATGCTCAATTGTGTAAATCGCCCAAACAATGAGTTTTCAAATTAAATATGTTGGTCAATGTATAGTAGTTGACTTTGAAAGTCAAACAGAGTTATGGTGTCTAGTGTATGTGGTTGTCAAGTGTATGAAGTCATATGATTGGTTTGGTTTGGTTTGGGTTAAAGTGTTGAATTGTAGAAAAAGGTCAAAAGTTGTTTGTCCCTAACCTTGGATCTAGTACGAACCGAGTCAATCAATTGATGGCGGAAACAACAATTGACTAATCAAACAATCACACGAATAACAATACGCAATGAATATCAAATGAAACGTATTATATTCAGTAATAATCGGTCAGATTACAGAGATTTCGACTAATTGCGTTTAGGGTTTCGTCAACCCTAAAACAGAAAACATAAAACGAATTTATACAAAATCTGGCACCTGCGACGTCGCACGCTACGTCGCAGGCCCAAGCCCATGCGACGTTGGCTACGTCGCAGGCCCAAAACCTGACGTCGCACCTGCGACGTTGCACGCTACGTCGCAGGAGTCAGGAATGCTAATTCTAATTACAAACTACGAGCTAGACCAACTGACAGACACTAAACATGTACTAACAAACTCCCCCGTGTCTTCAGCTTGGTCTTCAAAAATCTTCTTTAAACCCAGCCCACAGGAAACTGGCCATCAGCATGAATTCCATTTGCTACGCAAACAGTAACAACATTGTAAAACTGCTGTGCTAAACGTCTGTTGAATTCATTCTTCTGACCAACACGAATCCGATTATCATAGAGTTTTCTTAAATCTTTTTCATGAAAATTAATCAAACTCATCGGATCATATAGTCTAAACGTTGCTTGCTTCAAATTCCATATACCTCCAACTTCTGGCCACGGTTCAGAATCTGGAACGAAAGTAATAACCGCTTCGCCAGTCTGTGGATCAAGTTCCCATTTTACAAGTCTTCTCAGAAAATAATAAGGAACTGATTCCAGAGGTATCTCAGTCAAACATTTAGCAGGCGAATAGTGAACTTTAACCAAAGGCTTCCTGGTGACTGGATCAATCTTTTTCTTCCACGTATACCGAGTTCCCAACGTCGGCTTCAATTTCGAATAAGTCTTCGATAATACTTCCCGACGTAGACTTCTCTGAATGAACTCAGCATAATCATTCTCGAAAGGATTAATCAATTTAAGCTGAGTTAATCGATTAATCTCTCCTTTTGGCAACGTGCTCAATCTATCAAAACGCATTCTGAAATACTGAACTCCATCTTCTCTCTTTATCATAAACAGATTCCTCTGACACTTCCAGCTTTTAATAACACCGGTATAATTTCGACTAACCCGGTACACTTGACATTTAACTGGAATAGGAACTGGATTTCGTCCCTTAGGCCACCATTTCTTATTTCTCTCTCTCTTTTCTTCAGCAGTTAATTTCTTCGCTGCTGAGTCCGGTGCCTGTGTCTCTGAAGCTGGAGTTGCAGCAGAACTTGATTCTCCATGTTGAGCTTTTGCAGGACTCTCGTCTTCACTTGAATCAGATTCTATAATTGGTGCATCATCATAAGCTTCCCCAGATTGTGCATCATCATACGTTTCATCTGCATTCAACTGTTCCTCTTCAATCGAGACATCCTCGTTCATCTCAAAAACATTCTCTGTTTCTTCCTCAGAGCCAACTCCACTGGCCATCCTCTGAATAAATGATAAGTCAGCGAATGAGTAATCAACTGCCAGCGGTCTCGGTTGCCCTGGAATATCATCAACACAGAAATAATCCAAAAGAGAAATATTTTCATTAACATTTTCAATTACAGGGTTGGGATTTACAGACGCAGGTTCACTTGACTCTAAAGTGGGTATCCCAGACCCAGACTCCCCCGAGGCAAGTAACCTGCCTTCCAAAACATTAACCCTAAGCTTCGTTTCCTCAAGCTCCTTAGACTGAACTTCAATCAACGCAGCTTGTTCAGCAATCTTCTCATCCTGAGCCTCCAGCTTTTGCTTCATCTGCTGCATATCTTCCATGATCTTTTGCATGAAAGCTGGAGTCGGTTGAATCTCAAAAGCATCCTGCTGCTGTGGATTGACTGGAGCTCGTGTTGACGAAGAGCGACGAACACGACGTCTCGGTTGATAAGTCTCATCAACAGGATCATCACCGTCACGTGTACGTTTTCCCTTATCCCTTGGAGGTACATACTGACGTCCTGCCCGGATCCGACGCTGAATTCGCAGATATCTGAATGAATCGGAAAGCCTGATACGTTCCATCTCAGAGGGATGCGGAACAGTACCATCCGAATGCTCAGGCGTCGGACCCCCATCCTGAGGACCTACATTGACTGGTTCTTCAGAATCAGAACTCTCGACCGTGTCGTGAGATGCTGGATTGTCCGAATCCACATGCCCGAACTGCTCAATGTTCTCCAAAATAGCCTCCACATGCTCCCCCGCAGCTTGAACAGGAACGTTCATGAGTGGTTGCTGCGGTTGCTGTGGTGCTGGAACATCCATATACTGAGGATCTGGGGGCGGTACATAATTTTCATCCACAATAGCACCAAATAAAGGAACATCCCTTGGTGCCTCGACCCCTTTCTCATACCCTGCACAAATAGTGAAAATCCGACTCATCATCGGTGAAATCTTGAGCGGCTGATCGATATCACCCTGTGCCTGAAGCTCCGGATGATGACGATTGATGTGCAACTGTACAAATCTTGGATATAAAATCCATTTCTGATCCCCGGCATTTGCATTATCAACCATAGCCCTGAAGATAAATCCCGAGAAGTTGAACGGCTTGTTATATACCAACGCTAACATAGCAGAAGCCAGACTTCGGCTCATCCCATCCGTTCCACCTTTCCTATTCCCCAAGCAAACAATGATCACATGCATCAAATATCGCCAGACGCGTGTGAGATTCGCTTTTCTATACTGATCAGAGGGAATCCCGGGATATCCTATCCGTTGCATAGCTCCGGTAACGAAAATATGATCAAAACCGACAGGCATATCCGGTTGATCATTCAGCTGTAAAAGTTCCCGAATGCTCTGTTCTGTAATAGTGATCTCCGTACCCAGAACGGTAGAGACCAATCGTCTAACATCGTTTTCAGTAACGACAGTTGCGTTTCTCCAAAAAGGGTTGATCAGATTTCCAAATGCCATAGTGTTGTCGGAAATGGCGTGGAATACCCTTGAACGTCTCAAAAACGCGATCATCTGACGATACGGTGCAGCTTTATCAGAAGTGTCAGTAAGGTAAGCAGCCGTATTATGACGAGCTTCAAAAATCAAAGCCATATCTGCAAAAACAGAAACAGATTGCAACTCGAAAAAGGTTAGAAAAAATGTTACATTTTTAAACAAAACCTCTTCAAATTCCCTGGAACTAGCGACGTAGCCACGTACGTCGCATCAACACATAGCGACGTAGAACTGTACGTCGCCTAAAATCAGAATAAATTGGAAAGCGACGTAAGGCCTGACGTCGCAGAAAATTCGAGCGACGTCAAGGGGGACGTCGCATTTTGCAATTTATTGTGAATTTAATCACATTATTTAAAATAGCGACGTAGAGTAGTACGTCGCATCGGACGTCGCAGTAAAAGCGACGTAGGGAAGGGCGACGTAGGAAATTAATAATAAATAATTAAAGCGACGTAGGCCACTACGTCGCAGCGTACGTCGCACTGACGAACAGGCGTCCCCAACCCAGAAACCCTAACCTTCGATTTTAGGGGTTTTCAAAATCAAACGCACTACAAGGTGCGGCTAACGATGGTGATCACGAAAACATAAATTATAACCATTAATTTACACGATATACCATCTAATATATCCCAAAACCGAAACCCTTTTACCCCGTAATACATACATAGCAATTAAACATAATATATACGGTGAAAAATGGTAAAATCGGTACCTAAGTGTGCGGAATAACGAGTAGATCAAAACTACGTAAGTGAATCGGAATGAAAACGGCTAAAAATCACGAAAATTGCACGAAAATTGCTACGTCGCAAATCGCCACTGGTACGTCGCAGGCTACGTCGCACGTGAATAGTGAATAGTGTGACGTTTTACGTCGCAGTTGAGACTATATATAGTCTAACCCTATGTGCGACGTAGGATGGGACGTCGCAGGCGACGTAGAGCGTGACGTCGCAGAGAGCAGTTTTGATGCAATTTTAAATGTTTCAAAAAACGTTAACTCGTTATTTTAGCAAATAATTTCCAAATGACTCGTGACTTTTGAAAAATAACTCAGAATAAAAATAAAGCATAAAACTAAAAAATCTTTTTGGTATTTTCTTTAATTTTACAAAAAGTAAAAAATGAACAAAATAAAAATACTAACACTCTATTTTTGGTGACGGAGTTGAGTTGTCTGATTAGGGATCATATCGGAATAACATGTATTTATTAGGAATAGTAAGTGTTATTTCGATCATCAGTATATTTGTCCACTTTAAATTTACGTGGCACATTTAAAACACCTGTTATAAAAATTATTTCAAAACGATTATTGGTATTGTTTGTCCACCTAAACACGTTACATCCGTGTCTGTGAGTTAACCTTTTATTGTTAGTATGAATATTAATTTTGAGAGACCTTTTATATGATATACTGATAAACTTCAGTAAAACAAACACTGCATATTCACACAAGGTAGAGATTACAAGACCAAGTTTATCTCGGTTTTCTCGTAACATACACTTGATATTTATATTTAGGCATACATCAAACCGACTATGAAGATACTAGTGGCCCCAGATCTGTACAAAGTACAACAGAGAGTCCCTTAGTATGAACATAACAAGTTTGAGACTATTTGCATAACTAATGGATTCAGGTCTGTACGTGAGTACAACAATAGTCACCATTAGTTAGGCGAATAATCATATTATCACTATATGCCCATTTTACATTTACATAATTATGACAATGTATGATAGTACTTCCATTTATCAATTAAGACTTATGTCATACATCATATAGCATTTTTCTCAAAGTAATAGACAAGTATTTAAATTACTTCTTAATATCTCAGAGACCGGTGTGTACCATGCCTACCAATACATCGTATGATGAAGATAATTTAGATAAAAACTGTTTTAAGTGTGTCAGATAAACCTACTGACACATCCAAGATAAACCTTAAAATTCCATTTTGTGCATGTCACCCGATGTACTATCATATCCCAAGTTGTTTACAGACACAACTTCAACGTCTATTTTAAAAATGTAGCAACCTTGCTTGTTCTTTAATACTAAAGAGTATAAAGAGTGGCTGTTGCGATTTTTTTTTTTTTTTTTTTTTTTTTTTTTTTTTTAATACTTAAAAATCCAAGTCACAAATCATTTCTTTGACTGAAAGAACCTTAAACCTATCAGATTGACCAGTTCAATAAAACGTGATCGCAAAAAGGCTTTTGTGAAAAGGTCCGCACACTGCTTAAGGGTCTCTATATGTACGACATCTATAAGGTGTTTCTCAAAGCAATCCCGTATGAAGTGGAACCTAAGTTCGATATGTTTGGTCTTAGAGTGCTGAACGGGATTGTGTGTTATAGATATAGCAGCTGTATTATCAATGTAAATAGGAGTCATAGAGAGATTGAACCCGTAATCACGCAGCTGATGCTGAATCCAGAGAACTTGAGAACAGCAACTTGCAGCAGCAACATACTCGGCTTCAGCTGTGGAAATAGCAACCGCAGTCTGCTTTTTGCACTGCCAAAAAACTAAGCGCGATCCAAGGAACTGACATCCTCCAATAGTTGACTTCATATCTATCTTGCAGCCACCAAGATCCGAATCCGAATAGGCAGTTAACTCGAAGTTTTTCTCGTTTGAATACCATAGACCCAGAGATGGCCTAAAAGCGAGATATCCAAAAATACGTTTTACTGCCTTCATATGAGACACCTTCGGATTTGCTTGAAATCGTGAGCAGAGAGAAACAGCAAACACTATATCTGGTCTTGAGGCAGTCAGGTACATGAGAGAGCCTATCATTGAGCGATAGTCTTTCTCCTTGCAATCTTCATCGTCCTCATTAGGTCCAAGATTGTGTCTTGCTTCAATTGGAGTGCCGTAGTGTTTACAGTTGAGCAATTCATATCGTTTTAACATGTCAGTGACATATTTTGACTGGTGGATATAAATTCCATTGTCAGATTGCTCAACCTGTAGTCCCAGAAAGAACGTGAGTTCCCCCATAGCACTCATTTCAAACTCAGATTTCATCAGTCTTTCAAAATCCTTGCACAACTGATCATTAGTTGATCCAAAAATTATGTCGTCCACATAGACCTGCACAAGTAACAAATCCGCTCCTTCCTGTTTGATGAAAAGCGTGCTATCAATCTGTCCTCTGTCAAAACCATTCTTCAGCAAGTACTTGGCAAGTCGCTCATACCAAAGTCGAGGAGATTGATGAAGACCATACAAAGCTTTCTTCAGTTTGCAAACCTGATTAGGATGCTTTGGGTCTTCAAAACCGGGAGGTTGACACACATAAATCACTGCGTCGACATCTCCGTATAGAAAAGCACACTTTACGTCAAGTTGATACACGCGGAATCCTTTAAATGAAGCATAGGCGAGAAAAATCCGAATAGATTCCAAACGAGCAACAGGAGCGAAAACTTCATCATAGTCAATACCTTCTAATTGACTATATCCTTGAACTACCAGACGGGCTTTGTTTCGAATAACAGCCCCACGATCATCCATTTTGTTACGGAAAACCCAACGAGTACCCGTCAAGTGAGCACCCTTGGGTAGAGGAACAATTTCCCAAACATTCATCTTGTTTATTTGCTGTAGTTCCTCCTGCATAGCCTCGACCCAAGATGGATCCTTTAAGGCTTGATCAACCTTTTTAGGTTCAATTTGAGACAAATGACATGAATCGATATGTGCAATAAGTCCCAAAAGCTGCTGAGCTGAAGTCTGCTTTGCTTGCTGTCGTGTTTGAACAGATGCATGAGGATCACCAATAATATTATCAATGGGGTGATCCTTATGTATACGAGTTTCTGGTATGGCACCTGGCACAAGATCCACACCCAGATTGTTCAAATCTCCCTCAGTTTCAGGAGTAGCAGCAGACTCAGGAGAGGCTAACTCTTCTTCTTCTACTTCATCTTCATGAGAAAATAAGTGAGAGTAGGCCATTGTTTCTTCCATTTCATCTTCTTCTTGAGGTTCCTCTAAAGGAGGCATATTTGGATCATATGGAAGCTCCTTTGTGTAGGTATAAACTGTTTTAGAAGGAGCAGCCGAAGATGATGGAGTAGGAGATGGTGTAGATGGTGGTGATTTGGTAGTGGTTTGAGGTTGTGTGGGTTTTGGTTGTGATGGTGTAGGTGTAGGTTGTGGAGGTGTAGGATTAGTTGGTGGAGGTGCGGGTGTTGCATTGGGAGGTGGGTCGGATGGTTTATTGGTAACAGGTGTATCTTGAGAAAGATCAAGCTCATGAAGTATAGAAATCAATTCTTCCGTTTCATCTTCTTCCGGAATATTGAAAGAGTTGAAGAGGTTTCCATAGTTGAAAAACCAGTCCGGACCCGTTCCTTGAGGAGGTTCTGTATACCTTAAACATTTCACTTCAAAATGCTCCTCAATCTGATTCGTTGATTTGTTAAAGACTCTTTTGTTCGGAGAGTTGACTGAATATCCAAGAAAAATCCCTTCAACAGCTTTATCACCAAACTTAGAAACCTTATCTTTTGTTATCTTGATCAGACATGGACACCCAAATGGTTCTAGGAACTGCAGATTTGGCTTACGGTTATTGAAAAGTTCGTAACACGTCTTGTTCTTTTTCTTAACCGTGAGTACTCTGTTGAGAACATAACAGGCAGTATTAACTGCCTCAGCCCAAAAAATAATTGGTAACTTGGAGTCAGCTAACATAGTCCGAGCTGTCTCGATGATTGTCCTGTTCTTCCTTTCAGCAACTCCATTCTGTTGTGGAGTCCTCGGAGCACTAAATTGATGCTCAATACCTCTTGTAGCACAAAACAATTCGAGAGTTGAGTTCTTGAATTCAGTTCCATTATCACTTCGTATCCTTTTCACCTTCAAGTTGCACAGATTTGCCAACTTGTCCAACAAATACACCAGAATCTCAGGAGTTTCACCCTTTGTGGTCAAAAAGTAAACCCACGAAAACCTTGAGTAGTCATCAGTGACTACCAAGCAGTAAGACCGACCACCAATGCTCTTTGTAGACACTGGACCGAAAAGATCCATATGCAGTAGTTCCAATGGAGCATTTATAGAATTCACCTGCTTAGACTTATGGGACTTCTTACGTAACTTTCCTTTTTGGCAGGAGATACAGTCATCCTTTAGAGCAAATGACTGTTTCGGAACTCCTAGCACTAGGTCATTTTTAGTCAAGAAATTCATTTTTCGGAAATGAATATGTCCCATTCGTCTGTGCCAAAGCAGTGATTCCTTTTCAGAAGCCTTAGACAAGAGACACGTATACTCGTTTGATGTCTCAACAGTTCTCATATTCAGAATGTATGTGTCATTCTTTCTTGGTGCTCTTAGTAACACCCATTCTTCCGGAATGACATACCCAGGCTTCAGTATCACACACTCTGTCTTTGTGAACGCAGTAGTATAATCCTTATCACAGACCTGTGAAACACTTAGCAAGTTGTGCGTAAGCTGTTCCACGTAGTTCACATTTTCAAAACTAACATTGCCGTTAGTTAACGTTCCTCTTCCAGAAATGGTTCCCCCAGTATCTCCAGCAAAAGCAACATATCCTCCTGCGTATGGTTTAATATCCACAAGAAGAGATACATCGCCTATCATATGTCGCGAGCAGCCACTATCCAAATACCATTCACTATCTTTAACGCGTTCTGACTGCTGCAACACACAAACGAAGGAGATTAGTGAGAAACGGTGACCCAAGCCTTTACAGACTTAGGTCGACCGTGGTCATCAACAATAAGCACGTCAGATAGGATTTTATCTTTAAACAAATTAAAATTTTTATCTGATGTGTTACTGTTGACGACTGAAGAGTCAACATCAGACTCTTTTCGTTTCCAAACTTTTGAAGATTCGGAATTGATATTAGAAGTAATGTTGGGCTTTTGAATTGGCAAAGGTTTTTGCTCAACATTACTTGGTTTCGAAACAGGCTTCAAAATAGGCTTGGGAGAGGTAGAGTAACGCCTAGGTGGAGATTTTGAAAAAGAGTTTCTATAAACAGATGTCCTAGGCATCTCTCTCCCATATTGCTGATTTGACAGCTTTGGACATTCACGGATTAAATGTCCTTGTTTCTTGCAGTAAAAACAAGAACGAGTTTCAACAAACGGTTGAGGCTGAGGAATTACGACAGGAGGTGGGGAAACATTTCTAGAACATGAACAATGCGTACATGTTTTAGAAAATGTTTGCTTTGGTTGAGAGGTTGAAGTTGAAGGTTTATCATACGAAACTCTTTCATTTACTATTTTATTTTGCAAAATCTTTACAGGTGACTGTAAAGTTTGTTGTTTCGAATTAAAAATCTTGGCTTTTCCCTTATTTGGTTGAACCTTAATTTCAGGTTCAACCTTTGAAATTACTTTCTCAGGTTTAACTTCAACCTTCTTAACCTCAGGATATTCCTGATCCGTAATGTCCTCAATCTCAACAATCTCCTCAATAATAACAGGAGATTCACTCTTTAACTCAACATTCTCCTTAACACTAACAGGAGATTCATGCACAGACTTAACAAACGTTGGCAAGGGGTACTCTGGCCGCTTGGTTTTCTCCTTTGCCGGTTTGTTATGTTTGGTCTCTTTAGCATCTTTAGCTTTTAAACCATAAAGCTTGGACCAATCAACTGGAATCTCTTCAAAGCCTTCCTTAACAGGCAGGGGACAATGAGTAGTAGGAGGAGGGACTGAGTTGTATCCCAATCCCTCATTCTTCTTCCCTTTAGTACCATGCTTGCTAAGAATTTCATTAAAAACAACCGTTGAGGAATTTGAACCTAAGATTTTACTCTTATAATTCTCATACTCAGCTTTTAAATCTGTAAGTTCTTTATTTAGTAATTCAATTTCAACAAGATAGCTTTTAATGGCATCTTCTTGACTGAAAACCTTAGATTTATATTTCTGAGTATCTAACCGATGAGCCTCAAGATGTTTTTCATAAAGTTTCTCATTAGCTTTTAAGAAATTATTTGACTCGGTTAGTTTTTCATTCTTTTTCCTCAACTCTACAGTTTCGTTCTGAAATGCTTTTAGAGATTCAGTTAACTTAATACATGAGATACAATTTAACGGTTCATCATGTACCTCATTCACAATGTGAGCCATCAGACACTGTTGGTAATGCTGGGAGACAGGCGTCCAATCTTGACTTGTAGGCTCAAAGGCAATCAGGGCATTATCAGCAATCCCTTTATTAGAAACTTCCATTTCTTTGGCCTTTGGAGGAGTAGATGGTGTTGTGAATCCCGATGCTGGCATTTTGGGTTTCTCGCACTCTCTGGCGAAGTGACCCAAATTTTGACAATTGTAACATCGGACCTTACTCTTGTCAAATCCGAAGCCAGTCTTTCCATCACCTTCCAAACTTTTACGCCCTGTCCTCTGCAAGAACTTTTGAATTCTTCTGGTGATCATCGCCACATTCCAAGTTAAATCCATTTGCTCCAGATCATCTTCATCAAGCTGAGCATAGTCTTCCTTAGTCAGCTCCAAAGTAAGATTTGGTTGAGTAACCAAATCCTTGTATGAGCTTAAGAAAGCTGTGTAAATGGCAGCTTGCTCCTGAATAGCAGGTGAGACTTGAACCTGTTGTTGATTTGAAGAAGGTCCAGTCATGAAAACAGAATGAATACCATCGGAAGCAGAAGAAGAAGTTGATGGAGCATTTGTATTTGTCACGAAGGCGACTCCAGATCCATAAGTCTTTCCAGAGTTGATCTGAACACCATACACACTAGGATTCTGAACAGCAGCACCAGACCTAGTTTCTTTCTTCTTAATCTCCATCGTGTGAGCTTGAAGATCCCCTATCAGCGTATCCAAAGACATGTTTGCAAGTTCTTCATTTTCCTTTAAAAATTGAACTTTAACATCCCAAGAACTTGGCAACACATCCAGTAGCTTCTTATTTACTTCAATTGAAGGAAAAGTATAACCCCCTTCAAACAACTCACCAACTAACCGTGAGTACCTAGTGAATAACGAAGTCGTGTCTTCATTTGGAAGGATGTCAAAGATATCGTACTGTTTCTTAACCAGTTCGAGCTTGGCTTCCTTGTACTTATAATTTCCTCCACAACGAGTTTCAATTGCCTTCCACAGATCAAAGGCTGTTTCATGAGTTCTGAAAAGCCAAAGAACATCCTTGGTTAGACACATTTTAATCATTGAAAAAGATTTTCTTTCAGTATCAAAATCTTTCTTCTCCTCGGGAGACATCGCTTTATAGGTCTTAGCAGGACGAATATTACGGTATTCTCCTTCAGCTAATGGAGGTACATAACGTTCGCGTAATGGTCCCCATAATTCTGGACAATGAAAATCAATGTATTGTTCAACTCGGTCTCTCCAGTATACATAATCCATGTCCGCAGTAAATAGTGGAGGTTTATTGCTTGAACCAATGTCATTACTTTGTTTAATAATCTCCCTAAGTCCTCTAATATCCTCTTTATCAGCTGCCATTGTAATTACTTAATCGAAAAACAAACTTCTGATCTTAGCGACGTAGGTGAGTACGTCGCACCAAGATTATGCGACGTTGATAGGTACGTCGCAAAAGCAAAGGATTCAATTAAGAATCAGAAATATGCGACGTAGAGAGGTACGTCGCAGCTGACGTCGCAGTGGACGTCGCAGAATCACACTATGCGACGTAGAGAGGTACGTCGCAGATGACGTCGCAGTGGACGTCGCAGAATCACACTACGTCGCAACACGACGTCGCACAGACTAATTAAAGTCCAAATCACTACGTCGCACGCGACGTCGCAGCTTACGTCGCAGTGGTACGTCGCAAAACGCGCTGAACAGCGGCCAAAAACCCTAAAAACGAATTTTTTAACCCTAAACGAAAACCACGAATTTCGAACGACAGAAACCTTCAAGAATCCTAATAATACTGATCGAAAACCTGTAAAAAAAAACAAAACAAACGTGATAAACACGAAAACACACAAATATCACGTCCTTTTAAAACCCAAACTCGATCCGAATCGCCAAAAACGAGCCTCACTACTCTGATACCAGTTGTTTGTCCCTAACCTTGGATCTAGTACGAACCGAGTCAATCAATTGATGGCGGAAACAACAATTGACTAATCAAACAATCACACGAATAACAATACGCAATGAATATCAAATGAAACGTATTATATTCAGTAATAATCGGTCAGATTACAGAGATTTCGACTAATTGCGTTTAGGGTTTCGTCAACCCTAAAACAGAAAACATAAAACGAATTTATACAAAATCTGGCACCTGCGACGTCGCACGCTACGTCGCAGGCCCAAGCCCATGCGACGTTGGCTACGTCGCAGGCCCAAAACCTGACGTCGCACCTGCGACGTTGCACGCTACGTCGCAGGAGTCAGGAATGCTAATTCTAATTACAAACTACGAGCTAGACCAACTGACAGACACTAAACATGTACTAACAAAAGTGATTGGTTGGTCAAAGATGAAGTTGACAAATAGTCAACAATGTTGTAAGAGTAAAACATGTGTGGTATTGGGTAATGTGGTGGTGTTATATAGTAGATTTGGTGATAGTGTCCAAATGGACATTAAAAAGGGTTAAATCGGGTTAGAATGTAGTTATGTGGGTTTGGACAAGTGTGTTAGACTTGTTTTGGTAGGTTGATAATGTGTGCAAAAAGTTAGAGTCAAAGTGTTTATGGTTTGTGATTTGGGTTGTAGTCAAAAAGTGGTTAAAATGGTCAAAAAGTGGTTATGCGTCCGTTTTCTCGTAAAACGTGTATTTTGAAAAAGTGCAAAAATAGAAAGTTTCATTTTGGCATTATGGAGGTGCCTGCAAATTTCCAGGGTCTAAGTGTTTACGAGTAAAAAATTATGCACGTCGGAAATTTATATTTTGGTATTAGTTTGTGCAGCCCTGATTCTTGGGGAATCGGAGTCATTCCTGAGGAATCTGAAATTAAGTGTTTACAGCAGCCCTGATTTCTGGGGAATGAAAGTCATTCCTGGGAAATCCGAATCCAAGTGTTAACAGTATGTCTGATTCCTGAGGAATGGGAGTCATTCCTGGGGAATCTCTTGTAAATTCACATTTTTGTTATTTGAGTCATTATTTGATTAAGAGAACGATATTACGAGTCTATAATGTCATATTTTAGATATGGGACCTAATAGAGTGTGTTTTCAGTGTTAGGTAAAAAAAAAAAAGGTTCTGTTTTCGGGGCGTTTCAAGTTGGTATCAGAGACAGGTTTAAGAGAGTTATGTGATCCATGATAGGATTGCTTAAACTTAAACCATTATGTGTTGTTTGAATTGCTATGATTATGATTATGCTAAATAGCTAAATGTTGAAATTTGTATGTGCAAATAAGGTAGATTAGTAGTGAAGTAATTTTGATTATGTGTTTAACTGTTAAATGAGTTGTGTGTTATGTGCTTGTGTGGGAATCACATTAGAAAACAATGATATGAGATAGCTTGAGAAGGAAGTGTGTATAACATAATATGTCTACGCCTGATCACCGTAGTTATATTATGCTATTTCACATGGAATTGTTGGAGTTATCAAATATCAAAATGATTTAGTGTGATTATTAGGATAGAGTGTAAGAGAATAGGTGTTTAAGCTATGTGAACTATGTGTTAGATATCATGATAAGAAGAGACAATAGAGGAAGCAAGAGTAATAGACTTGTATCTAGTGATACGTATTTCACTAAATTATGTGAAACCAATATGTAGGAGGTATATGATTAAGATCTTGTAGAGTTAGTGTTGATAATGTGTTTGAGTAGAACTAAGTGATATATGTGTTGATGTATGACCAGTGAATTAAGTGAAGTGTTCTAAGTATGATTAAGTGTTTGTGCATGAGTAGAGATAGTGTTAAGACTGAGTAGTACGAGTGCCATTCGTGAGGACACGAATGAAATAAGTGGGGGAGAGTTGTAACACCCCAAAAATATAAAGGTTTTTATTTTAGAACACGAGAGTATATTTATTTTAAAGTGTTATGGTTTTAAATGATACGAAATAATAGAATACACAAATGGTTTCTTAGTTCCAGACAATAGGGTTTAAAGAGGAATAATTTAAGTAAGCCGACTAATATGTACGTACAATTTATACATGTATCCAGTATCATTCCAAAAACATTCCAGACATAAAATAAAATCGCAGGAACTTCATGTATGGTTAAATTCTTCAATTCAATTCATGATTCAAGCTTTAATGATTCAAATTCATCATCTTCTTAATCTTCTTAACCTAGGGTAAGTTTGATTTCTTGTTTCCTTTACTCTAGTTTTGGGTTTTTATGAGGTTTTAAAGGGTTGATGATTTTAATATGAAATTAGGGTTTGAATTCGATTAAATTAGTGTTAGTTAGTATTTTAATCATGATTATTAACCATGTTTCATCATGAAAGTGAGTAATTTGAAGTATGTAGTAAGTAATCAAAATGGGTTTTTATGAGGATTATGAAATCAATGATGTTAATATGAAATAAAGATGTCTAATATGTTGAAATGATGTTTATTAGTGCAATAGAGATTGTTGGTAATCATGAAACAATTAGAAAGTGGTGTAATCAAGATGAGTGATTTTAGGGTTTATGTCAAATTGTTATAAAATGATGTAATAAGCTTAAAGATGTGATTTATGAGGTTAATAGAGTATGATTATAATGATTGTGTTAATGGAACATAAATTAAAATAGTGAAAGCTTAAAAGTGATCATGTGAAGTGGTTTTAGTGTGAGTGATTAAAGAATTTAAAACAAGTGCAATCAAAGTGGGGGAGGAAGTGAATATGATTAAAGTGAATGATTAATTAGTGTCTAAGTGTTGTTATATGTTATATATGAATGATGTAGGTGTTAAATACGTGGAATGCTTCAAGTGGACAAGTGTTGTGAATCATCAAGAGTCGAGGTGAGTGATACGGGGGTTAAACAAGTGATGTGATTGTGTAGTACCGGATAGCTTGCGGGCTAGAGGTTTACACAATCAAAGAACAAGTAAATTGTTATGTTTATTTACTTGTGTTTATTGCTTAAGTTAGTTGTTGTGTTAAATTTCTTAATTGTGCTTAATTGTTATGTGTCTAATTGTTACTTGGTAAGAAAAGTAGTGATTTCTCATTAGCTTGATGTTAGCCAAGTAATGAGTAAGTTACTAGCTTAAAGGTAAAGGAAAGATTTGGTGAAGAATAGTATATGATTCGATCGTGTTAGATCCGGATTGCTTCCGAGCAAGAGGCTACACAATCGGGTGGAAGATATATTATTGACATATGTGAATTAAATAGTGATGGTGTAGTGAACAGTGTATGAATTGGTTGTATGTATTTCCGGATAGCTTCCGAGCTAGAGAATCATACAATCATGTGAAGGGTGTTTGTTATATGTTTTGTTTCTTATGTGTGTGTTTAAGACTATGTTAAAAGATGTGTTGATTAGTGAATTGATTGTTGTTGGTTAATGATTATGTGTAAAGGATTAGTGGTGATCAGAGAGTTAACTGCGGTTAACACAGTGTACAGTGTTCAGTGTTCAGAGCTCAGTGATTATGTGTTCATGTATTTGTGTTGTTATATGCTAAGTGTTATGTGTATTGCTTGTTTGATTGCCTGTGTACTCACTAAGCAGTTGTGGTTACCCGTTTCAGTGTTTATGTTGTAGATTGATGTTTTGATAGAGACATGTGGATAGAAGGTTTATGAGAAGCTAGTGACATGGATATGGAGCATGCTTATGGTTAGAATATGCTTCTTTCTTTTGAATTGTTGTTTTGATGCTCAATTGTGTAAATCGCCCAAACAATGAGTTTTCGAATTAAATATGTTGGTCAATGTATAGTAGTTGACTTTGAAAGTCAAACAGAGTTATGGTGTCTAGTGTATGTGGTTGTCAAGTGTATGAAGTCATATGATTGGTTTGGTTTGGGTTAAAGTGTTGAATTGTAGAAAAATGTCAAAAGTGATTGGTTGGTCAAAGATGAAGTTGACAAATAGTCAACAATGTTGTAAGAGTAAAACATGTGTGGTATTGGGTAATGTGGTGGTGTTATGTAGTAGATTTGGTGATAGTGTCCAAATGGACATCAAAACGGGTCAAAAGGGTTAAATCGGGTTAGAATGTAGTTATGTGGGTTTGGACAAGTGTGTTAGACTTGTTTTGGTAGGTTGATAATGTGTGCAAAAAGTTAGAGTCAAAGTGTTTATGGTTTGTGATTTGGGTTGTAGTCAAAAAGTGGTTAAAATGGTCAAAAAGTGGTTATGAGTCCGTTTTCTCGTAAAACGTGTATTTTGAAAAAGTGCAAAAATAGAAAGTTTCATTTTGGCATTATGGAGGTGCCTGCAAATTTCCGGGGTCTAAGTGTTTACGAGTAAAAAGTTATGCGCGTCGAAAATTTATATTTTGGTATTAGTTTGTGCAGCCCTGATTTCCTGGGGAATCGGAGTCATTCCTGAGGAATCTGAAATTAAGTGTTTACAGCAGCCCTGATTTCTGGGGAATGAGAGTCATTCCTGGGGAATCCGAATCCAAGTGTTAACAGCATATCTGATTCCTGAGGAATGGGAGTCATTCCTGGGGAATCTCTTGTAAATTCACATTTTTGTTATTTGAGTCATTATTTGATTAAAAGAACGATATAACGAGTCTATAATGTCATATTTTAGATGTGGGACCTAATAGAGTGTGTTTTCAGTGTTAGGTAAAAAAAAAAGTTCTGTTTTCGGAACGTTTCAGCAGATGTGGATAAACCAATTAGAGAACCCGCGTGATATTTATTATTGTGTAATTTTAAATTTTTAATTTCTACAAATCATTATGTTTAGGAACTTGTACATGTAAATATTATTACCCTGATTTTTAACCCTCAATATTACATATCCATGACATCATCCTTGTAACCACAGCGTGACAGGTCAGCTGCAAAACATACCCCAGCCAAACTCCCCTTTAGTAGTACAGATAGATTTGTGTAACGCACGAGCATTATTGCGTAGTTTTTTTAGGCGAATAATATTTCTCTCTGTACACAACAGGTACATAAGTATCAATATCTTATTTTTGTGCTTTTCTATAAACGGGACACTAATTAGATTTCAACTAGATCAAGACCCGCAATTTTGCGGGCTATGAAAATTTTAAAATGTAGGATTCTTACGTTAGGTAGACTTTGTAGGCGTTGACGACGTTATAACAAAACTACAAACAATGATAATAATTACATACAGAGAGACTAACAGTGAGTAAGTTGAAGGACAAGTGTGTTAAACTGTCATAGAAAGAATCCTTAATTCAATAAAAGCTAGTAACGTTAAATGTAGCAGTGAGTAAGTTGAAGGACAAGTGTGTTAAACTGTCATAGAAAAAATCCTTAATTCAATAAAAGCTAGTAACGTTAAATGTAGATTATAATGTGTAGGTTGTTGGTGAAGAACTCGACGTCCATGCATAATGTAAATATTTACGTAAGAGTCAACACCAAAATTAAACAAAAGTGTTGTAATGTCGATATCACCATCTATCTTCCATATAGTATCTGCAGCACCGTTGATCGCTTTAATGATTTTAATTGTATACAAGATAGATACAACACTTTGCTTTTACTTTGGCAGTGAACTATACATTGTGCATTTAGCAATTTGATAGGAGCACTACTAATAGCCAAAGACGACGTTCTCACATTTGTGGGATCCATCGAAGTGTTTTATGTTTTAACATTTAAAAAGCTGCTCCAAAACCACAGTGTGTTTGTTATATTCCTTGTATTAGTAGTGCAAACCTAGGTTGTACGACTAATTTTGCAGAAATACTTCAAGATCCTTGTATTGCCAGATGCTTAATTCAAGTGGTATAAATCAACTTACACTATGGTGCACGAGAGGAAAGGTTATGGAGGACATTACATTGCGGCTTAAGCTATGCATAGTATATATAAGACTCTGGCAAAAATGCCCACTTAGAATAATATATCTCCGTACAGCAGGTCTTAACCAAGACGTGGTAATGTGGGTCCAACGACATGTCTTCCGAATAAGTCGTGGATAAGCAATTTCACGTGGAAAATTAACGAAAAGTTGCTAAAATAAGGTTGTTCAAGTTTGAAGTAGATAACCAATATAGTAAATAAATAGCATTCAGTTTGTAAACTCGTCAAAACATGATAAAGCATTCTAGTATAAACCAAAAAGAATCAAACGATGACCAAATATAGATTGATTGTAGCTCTGCTGCACCCGTGCTGATATCAAATCTACGCCAATCGAGGAAACTTCAGTGGTTCCATTTGACATATTCCCCTTTCAGCTAAATGTTATATTTGACATGTTTGAGAAAGAAACCCAACCAAAATCGATCCATTCATAAGTGATTGGGCTTAAACTACCACATAAAGGGGAAAGCAACAATATTCTTAGCTAAACAATAACTTGAAACAACAATATAAACATTACACTTGTAATTACTCGACTCGAAAGTGAGTCATAATCAGGATCAAGAAAAAAAGCATGACATAAGATTATCAAAGGTTTATCACTATACCTCCACTATCTGCATGATATCATGGTTAGCAGCTAAATCCTCTGATCCTACAACAACCTGGCAACAAAATAAAGTTATGGTAAAAGTGAATCGCAGCCTACAGAAGCACAATTATCGGCAACTGTTCTTTTTCTGATGTCAATATTTTTGAGCTTTGTAAACCATGAGGGAGACAAAGATCACCTTAACAGGATTTGGATCCATAAATTCCTGAGCGAGTTGATGCACTGGTAAAGGCCATGTTGCACTGAACATTACAACTTGATGAACTGCAGAGATTACAGTTAGCATAAAGTTAGATATTATAAAATCTACAGTTTGACTTATGAGTCATGACAAGTACTTAAACTACCAAACTGATATTTATACATTAATTTACATAGTGCTACTGCATTATTTCACAAAGTTGGTTTTTAACAACTCTAAAATTAGAACTAAATAAGATGGTGTACCAGAACTTGTTTTGCTAAGGACGGAACGGACTTCTGGTTCAAATCCCATATCAAGCATCCGATCTGCTTCATCAAGCACCTGTACGAAGAGTCAAATACAAAATTTACTTTTGCATAGGGTATATACTTGATATTGACCTTTTCATCTAGCTACACAAAAAAAATTCCCAACAGACTATCCAGGTACATACAAAATATAAACACATCGACATATAGACTCTCACATGTGTATTTATAAACTACGATGTGCTTACCACAAAAGAGACCTCTTGTAGTTGCAGTACGCCCATTTCTATTAAATCCTTCAAACGCCCAGGAGTTCCAACAACAATATCCTGAAAATAGTATAGGTAGAAAGATGTGAATTAACAGCAAAAATAAAAAATGCAGTGTATAACTGTACAAGTAACTGGTTAGATTCATATTAACAAATTCAAAAATGGAGTGAACACCATAAGACGCTTACAGCAGTAAATAAATAATATTATAATGTCGGCAATCATCATATTAGGAAAACAACCACTACCTTCGTCACATAAAATTGTAACTCAACAATTTTCATTTTGGGATGCTGCTTGAAATGACTATTTCCATTTGTGAGAAACTTTGTAAGCTATAGCTACGTATTTGTTCATGTTATCATCAAAAAAGATTGATACTACTAATAAACAGACCATATGACTCCCCTACTATGGTATTTTAGCATGCCGAAAAATTGTCATAAAACTTTCCTAAAAACATCATATGTAAGCTGCACAGATTGTATGCAATGAATGGAGCATATTAAACAAGTGAAGGAAAATTTATCTTTGGTCACATGAAAAAATGAAACATCTCTATGTTTTCCAAGTTTCAACTTACAAATTGTATGTTTGTCCATTATTGTCATTACAAAGGGATAAAAAAATCAATAAACTAAAATTGGCTCACAGGCTTCACATCTATTGTCATTATTAGATCACATGAGTGGGCAATTACTTGTTCAGGCCATGGGACGACAAAAGCTAAGTGGAAAATTTAGCCAATGATCTTTTAATGAAATGGACGGTGGATATGTGGACTTACCACACCAGACTTCAGAGCAGATATCTGAGGTCCTTTAGAAGTTCCACCGTATACACAAACTGATCGAACACCACTGGGTTTGCCAGCCTCAGATATAACATCAAAAATCTGCCACATTTAACCCAAGTTAGCCAAACTGGTCATCAAAAAAAATCAGATCATGGAGAAAATCAAAAACACCTGAGGCAACAATATCATTCCATCCATGTTTAAAAAGATTATAACTATTACTTCTGAGATCATGTCATGCATATATGAAACAAAGAACAATTCAGCAAAGTTTAGCATCGTATCAACTCTCAATCAAGCATTGTAAAAACAATACTACATATTACATAAGTATTTAAAATTTAAAAACAAACCTGTTGAGCAAGTTCTCTTGTTGGTGCAAGTGCAAGACAAAGTGGAGTTTTTTGCTTGGTTGTTTTACTTTTCCTCTTATTCAATATATGATTTATAGCAGGTATCCCAAATGCCAATGTTTTCCCTAATCAAATCAAAAACCAAGTAAACCCCCTATAGTTCTAATAGGATAAGAATGGGTTATATAACAGTAGGTAACAGTGATAAGATTGGTGGGTCATCTTTACTTTTTAGTATTGACCCATATAGAAGACATCATCATGTAAACAACATATAATTCTAATAGGATAGGAAATTTAGGTGAATATATAATCTGCACCTAAAAAATATGGTTAGTATTAACTGAGTCTGATACCTTAGTGATGGTTAGTATTAAATGGAATGAAAAAAACATGTACAAATTTAAATTGGAGACAACACGCCCTTAAAATGGACGTGCAAACAAACCAATGATTATAAAGACTAATTAAAGCACATGGCAGCAAATAATCAAGAGGGGCTCCAGTGAATATGTCCATTTGACTTTCGAGAGGAACGAATTATTGAAATTCTCATCTATTAAAAAGTTCAGACTGGTCAGATTAAACAAAGTAAAATGAATTATACCATTGATTGGCTTACTGGAAGAGTACAAATGACATCCGATGTAAAGATGCAAATGACTCTTAAAGTAGTTTAGAACAAACAGTACAACAAAACACTAAAAAGATCGTCTGATATGTTTTTCTTCGCAGCAGTCAGAGTTAACCAGACAACAAGGCAAATCGACACGATTAGTAATAACGAAATAGAGGAATCTTACAAGCGGATCCATTAGGATCATTTCAATGGAGGCGATTTGATGTGGAGTGTTTTTGTAACTCTGCTTCCACAACATAAGAACCTTTACCCTAATCTTCCAATCACTGTTCTCATTCGTGATTTCGTTTAAGGGCGTGAAGACTACTTCTGCTGCCATGGCCGATTTCTTTGTTTTCTGTAGGGTTGCTTCTCCCGGTACAAGAGGTAGTGCAGGATCATTGTTGCAAGAAAACGCGCGTTGCAGGTGAGATTTAATAAAGGAAAGTACATGATAAAGGAAACCGAAACTGACTTTTAATTTTCACCATGAATGATCAATATCCCCAATTTTAGATCCAAAATTT
This sequence comes from Helichrysum umbraculigerum, assembly GCA_949592205.1. Lineage (NCBI taxonomy): Eukaryota > Viridiplantae > Streptophyta > Magnoliopsida > Asterales > Asteraceae > Helichrysum > Helichrysum umbraculigerum. Next base: position 378,831,110 of record CATIUR010000001.1, on the reverse strand, counting down.
TGAAATTTGATTTTGAATTTCAAATTACTCAGAAAGAACACTGAAATCGCGCCCTAACTTTTGGATCGCGGGTGGCCTGTTTTTGCATCGGTATAAATTGGGCAAAACTAAAACATAGGTGATTATATAATCAGGCTGTCTTATAATAATAAAGAGAGATGGGTTGAAGTTGCCCTAGTGCAGCTTTGATTTCTCTGTAATGAATGTACGTTCCCTGAATACTAACGGACTCATCATTACTGAATAGATAGTGTGCGATCTAAGATAATTCAAAATATGTGGTAAACGAACCATAGACGAAAATGTATTCAAATTCAGTTGCGGCCTCAAAACACTTGATCCAAATGTTTGACCCATCACCCACTTTTTCATCCTAAATCACACTTCCCCCTATTTTCAGTAGAAGTACCTGCAAATGATGAAAAAAATAATTCACAATTTATGAAAAGAAAATTTATACATATGAATGCACAAATGAAAAGATGTTTATAAAAATGAGAATTAGAACATCAAAATAAAGATTCTGTCAATGAGCATCTATCTTTTATTAATAACAATATTTCACATTATTTTATATATACCTCTTCCCGTGCAGCATAGTGAAACAAAGCTTCAGCAAAGTATGCATTGTTGCCTTGAGCTATTGATCGAAGGCCCGCCACAGCTCCAACTGATCCATGTGGTTGTACATTATTTGGTACTGCCTCATTGGCAACTTCTGTGAATAGGGGTACATGCCTTCAAGAGACTTTACATATTGGCATGAATGAATAAAAATCATAATATCAATAAAATCGTATGGATAATCACAATCATTATGAGAAAAGATCCAATGAACCCTAATTCAGATCAAATCAAACTAAACCAAAATCAGTATACCTTGAGTTCGTGATGAACAAATCGAATTGTAAAATCAGATGATAACCTCTCACTAAGCGATAATAGCATCCCAGTTGCCACACCTGGTGCAGCTTCTTCTACCTTTGTATTCGCCTGAGATGAATACACAGCAGTAATATATAAATGATACTAATACTAATAATCTATATACTAAACTGACATGATAACTATAAACACTATACAGATAATCAGCTAGATAAACAAAGTAAAACGAAAAAGTAATATTGAAAATTTATCAATCATCAAATAAGCAATTAGATTTTGATATCAAGATTGCAACTGGGTTCTAATCCTTGTTCCATCAAATTCGCCACTGGGTTCTAATTGTTGTTCTAATATATTCTTATGGAAATCAAATCAAGATACTAATAACAAACCATTTGATACCCTGTTTGAATGATCATTTACGATATTAAACTATAAAATCAAAAAATTAGAAATTAAAACAAACATACATAATTAAATCAGTTGATCAGTAACAAAAACGATTAACTTAACAAATCATAAGACTTATAAAATTCAAATACAACAAAGAACATGCACCTGATCCTGAGATCGTTAAATACATGTAGGAATAGGGTTGTGGAAATAAAGATTGTGTGCAGAAATCTCGATCCTCTATTGTTTGCGTTCGATTCAATTTTGAATTAACCATGGATTTAGGGCGGTGTTTTTTTCCCCGGTCGATCGGCATTTTTTTTCCCTTCTTGATCTGCTGCCGTTTGAATGATGAGGAAAGAAAAATGGGAACGATCCCTTTGTTTTGTTTGTTTATTTGGGGGCGTGGATTGGAGGGGTATAATGGTACTTTGCTAATTAGGCTCTCTGTTTATTTGCTAATCAATAATTGGGGTAGCTATAAACATAAAAGGCTATTAGGAAGTGATTTGCCTAATCACACCCTCTTATTATAATAAAGAGGGATGATTAGTGTCTATGCGGGCAACAACGTTTTATGAGTTGTATTTAAATAAACCCGTGTAAACACGGTTCACTAAACTAGTTTACATACAACCACTCTACTTCCGCAGTTCTACGCACAAAAACAAAGGGTTTAACAACTAGGGTTCTTCCATTTCCCACCGTACCACCACCGCCATGACGCTAACTCGCTTGATCCTCCGATCACTCCACCGCCGCACACCTCTCACCACCACCACAATATCTGCCGCCATTAACCTCCAATCACTATCTCTTAATTATCAACCACCAAACCCTACCTTCCTTATCCCCTTCCGTTCCTTCGCATTTTCCTCTGCGGAAGAAGCCGCCGCCGAACGCCGCCGTCGCAAACGCCGTCTCAGAATCGAACCACCGCTTCACGCTCTCCAACGTGACCCTAACGCTCCGCGCCCTAGACGCGATCCTAACCAACCAGACACCACTTCCGCACTAGTCGGCCCACGGCTCAGTCTCCATAACCGCGTGCAATCTCTAATTCGCGCTCATGATCTCGATAACGCTTCTGTCGTCGCTCGTCAATCGGTTTTCTCTAATATTCGCCCTACTGTGTTTACCTGTAACGCGATTATCGGATCCATGTACCGCGCGAAGCGGTATACGGATGCGATTGCGTTGTTTACGTATTTTTTTAAGCAGAGTAATATTGTGCCTAATGTTGTGTCTTATAATTTTTTAATTATATCTCATTGTGAAAATGGAGAGGTTGATAAGGCTTTAGAGATTTATCAGCATATTAAGGAGAATGCGCCTTTTAGTCCTTCAGCTGTTACTTTCCGTCATTTAACAAAAGGTTTAATTGATGCTGAACGGATTGATGAAGCGGTTAACATGTTGTGGAAAATGGTAGGGGATGGGCACGGGGCGGATTCACATGTGTTTAATAATGTTATTTTAGGATTTCTGAATTTGGATAATCTGGAAAAGGCAAATGAGTTTTTTGATGAGCTTAAGAGTAGGTGTATGGTTTATGATGGTATCGTTAATGCTACATTTATGGAATGGTTTTTTAGTAAAGGTAGGCCGAAAGAGGCAATGGAGTCGTACAAGTCGTTGTTAGATAAAGAGTATAAGATGGTTCCGGCTACTTGTAATGTGCTTTTGGAAGTTTTGCTTAAATGGGGTAAGAAAGCCGAGGCTGAAGCTTTGTTTGATAGTATGTTGGATAGGCATACGCCGCCTGTTGTACAAGCGGTGAATTCGGATACTTTTAATTTGATGGTGAATGAGTGTTTTAAAGAAGGGAAAGCTGCAGAGGCTTATAGTGTGTTTAAGAAAGCAGGTACTGCTCCAAAGTCGAAGCCTTTTGCAATGGATACAGCAGGTTTTAATAATATGATTATGCGGTATTGTGAGACTGATATGGTAGATGATGCTGAGAAAATGTATGTGGAGTTGTGTGGTAAGTCTTTATCGCCTGATGTTAACACTTATAAGGCGTTGATTGATGCTTATTTTAAGGCGGGAAGAGTTGATGAGGCTATGGAGAAGTATACGAAGATGGTTGAAGCTGGATTGAGAGTGATTCCTACTTATGCTAACAAATGGTTTTCTGAATTAATTGAGAATGGAAAGATTGTGGAGTGTGAACCGCTTTTGACTAAAATGGCTGAAAGAGATCCGAAACCAGATGCTACTACTTATGATATTGTGATTAGGGCTCTTTGTGGAGATTCTGATTACGACACGAGTTTAAATTTGTTACAGCAAATGATTAGGTATGGTGTTGGTGTAGGGCCTGTGCTTAAGGAGTATGTGTTGGAGGTTTTTGAGAAGGTGGGACGCAAGGAAGAGATTGATCGAGTTCTAAATGCAAGATGGCCAACTTATACAGCAAATACGTCAGCACCCTATGGAATTTCGCAACAGCATGGTGGTGGAAACCCAAATGGCTTCCGACAACAGCCTGAAAGTATACCTCATGGGAATGTGAATGGGTATGCACAGAGGCAACAGTATGGATATGGGCAGCAAAATAATAATTCAAATGATTATGTGAATAGACAACAATATAATGTCAGAAATACACAGCAGTATGATAACGGAAGTGCACAACAGAATACTGGAAGCTATAATGGAAGTGCATCACGGTACAATATCGGAAGCTATAATGGAAGTGGACAGCTGAATACTGGAAGCTATAATGGAAGTGGACAGCCGAATACTGGAAGCTATAATGGAAGTGGACTGCAGAATACTGGAAGCTATAACGTAAGTGGACAGCAGAATACTGGAAGCTATAACGTAAGTGGACAGCAGAATACTGGAAGCTATAACAGAAGTGGACAGCAAAATACAGGAAGCTATAACAGAAGTGGACAGCAGAATACAGCTGTAACCGGAGTGGACAGCAGAATACGGGAATCTATAACGGAAGTGGACAGCAGTACAATACAGGAAAGCTATAACGGAAGTGGACAGCAGTACAATACGGGAAGCTATAACGGAAGTGGACAGCAGTACAATACGGGAAGCTATAATGGTAATGGACACCAATATAACAATGGAAGCTATAACAGAAGTGGACAGCAGAATACAGCTGTAACCGGAGTGGACAGCAGAATACGGGAATCTATAACGGAAGTGGACAGCAGTACAATACGGGAAAGCTATAACGGAAGTGGACAGCAGTACCATACGGGAAGCTATAATGGTAATGGACACCAATATAACAATGGAAGCTATAATGGGAACGGACAACAGTATAACAATGGAAGCTATAATGGGAACGGACAACAGTATAACAATGGAAACTACAATGGGAATGGACAACAATATGGAAATTGGCAGCAAAATGGCAGTGAGCAGCAACAAGTAAATTGGGAGGAAGGACAGGAGCAGCCGAAAGCTGGTTCAGTAGCTGTTTAGGTATGGCATTGTAAGGTATTTATTTGATATTTTAATATTTAAATAGGTGAAAGGCTACAAGATTATATTTGCTGAGAAATACATTTCTCACCTGCTGACTGTCAGGTGTTAATTTTTTGTGAAATAAGTTCTTGGTTTGTCTAACTATTTAGTCTACTTGTATCTGTCCTTTTTAAAACTCAACAATGAGGTTACAAATGAAATATTTAATATGAAATATTCAATTTGTTCATATGATAGAAAATATGCTGGGAAGGTGCTACATTTCTTGAGTTCCCACATAAATGTGTTATTGAGTTATTGAAGGCATATCATTAGTGAACATGTTATTTAGCTACTATTTCGTAAGTTTCTTCTGTTAATGTCTCTATCGCTGGTGTCGATCGGTTTGTGCTTCAATTTTAATTGAGCTCACTCGTTGATGCTGTTATGTGGCAAATTACATTTTGCAATTTACAAGCGTTGAACACACATTAGACTTTAGACTCCAGCGATGAAGAAAATACATAAAAATGTAGACGTTGTACGAGGCTAAAAACTCATTTTGCATATTTTCTGTGTACTTTCTATAAGCAGGTAAAAGGAGAAAAGAACATTGTATTTTCATCTTCGTGAGATTATTTGGACATGAAAGCACCTCTAATCTTGTGAGTGTAGTTGCAAACCTGACATCATGTCCCACACAGATGGAAGAAGAACACTGTTCACACCATTTAAGTCAAAAGTTGTGGTTTTTAACAACTTCTACCATTATTTTACATTAGAGATGCGAAGTTATTAGATCAAACCACGATGATGGGATTTGGGATATGTTAGTAATGTAAATGGTAAGTAGTTATTACTTGATGAGTGGTGTGAAAAATGTTTGGTATAAATAACTTATAAAGGCTCAATCTTATTTTTGTGACTTCGTTAACAGAATGACAATGTGCTTGTATACATTGATGAACAAGCATCGGATACAGGTGTTCAATATCATTGTGATTTGTGACATGTAAGTCGTGATATATACCTATATTGGTTGTTAATACGAAAGATTATGTGTTTTTAAACATATAGTTTTTTCATTACCAGTTCCACGGTTTGCTTGCAACATGCCATTAAGTATACTGTTTGTGTTCTGAGAGGTTTTCTTTCATCAATGATCAATGTCTGCCAAGTAAGCATTGTGAATTCGTGATTACTTTTAGGGTCTTGGGTGTTTGTTAATTTGGCTGCCAGAAAATGAGCGAATTTACGAATGCTGAGACCTGCCAAAACCCACATGGTCCAGTTGATTAGGGTTTTGACATGATAATTATCACCAGGCTCTGTTACTGTTAGTCAGTGTTTGAGAATTAGAATCGAATATGGAGATGAAAATAAAGAACTCATCGTGTATTTTGAGTGATGGCTGTACTTTTGAATGTCAAATGGACATGTTTTTAAGCTTTGACCTCCTAAAACCCACCCTTCTATCCAACCAAGCATAGAAATTTGACTTAAAGTTGAAATTAAAAATCAAAACAGTATGTTTCCATAGTAATGCTTAAATTATACGGAGTACTAAACTTAATAATCCATATTAATGTTTAAATTGTGTAGTTGAAGTAGATGAGCCATTAGCGTTGCAATGACAAAGCAAATTCAGTTCGAGGAGGCAATTGACATGGGCACAACTTGAAAACATAGTTGGTGATGGCAGTTTCCTGCCAATTGGCGAAATTGTCCAGATTTTTGGAAAACAGCCATTGAACTTGTGTTGTATCTTGCTAGTTAACCACTTGATTACGATCTTAAGCATAGTTTCGGGAGAAAATTACACGGGATTTCATAGGTCAACATATGGATTACTAGATTGACACACCAAGTCGATAATTTATTAGTATTCTTTTATTTTTAACTAGCTTTGAGACCCGTGTATACACACGGGTCGTTTACTATTACTACGATATTATAATAGAAGATTTCAACGTTTCGATAAAATGGGTGAAACATTGATTAATAGATTTTTTTATGTTAAAAAATTCCATTGAAAATAAGGTAATACCAATATTTATATAATTAAGTATTGATTAGCGATTGTGTACAAAAATGTTTTAAATCCTCTCATGTTAAATCTAACATGCATGAGAAGTCATGTTCACTTACAAATAAAAGTTCTAAAATAAGGAGGTAAATATACTTTTAAAAGGTTATATTTTACAAGGTAACTAATATATAGTTACGTTACAAATAGAGCATTCAAAATATTATATAAAGCATTTTGTTAATTGGTGTAATATTAGTGTTACTTTTTGTATACTAATTTGGGTGTGTAGAAAGTAAATTTGTAACGGAAAGTATTTAAGATCAATCAAACCATGTTGAATTGTAAACGATTAATTATAATTATAATTAGCTATATCTATATCTATATCTATACTAATATATAAAGAGTTTAAGCAAAAGTCTTAAAAAGAGTAATAGTAAATTACTCTTTTACCCTTCTAAGTATTTTATTCAACCATCATAAATTTAAGGTCAAATACAATTAATTAAAAGCTAATACATCATAATTAGTTTAAGTTGTAAATGATTTAACCTTATAAATATTTAATTATTATGTTATTTATGTAACCGACGTAATATAATGATGGATATTGAAATGTCGATTACAATTGCTATGATTTAAATATCGGTAATAATGTAGCGGATTGGTTTCAAGTGTTGAAGGGTTATAATTTATGTTATAAAAGCAAACTTAGTTTTTCCTCCGGGATAAGGTTTGGATCATTTACCCGAATTGTGACCTAACCCAACCAGAAAAGTTAAACGCATTGACGGTTTTGGCTTAGAAGGTTAATGGGCTTGGTTTCGTATCGAGTTTCAGGTCGTGACGAGATTATCATTGCGTATGATAAGAAAATAATATATTACAAGGTACTATGTTCTCAATTTTAGGAATTGAAGACGTGTTAGATAAAAGTATTAGCGCACATAGATTTTTTGTCGTGCTGCATCGCGCGGGCAGTAACATAGTATAATCGAGTACTATTAATAAATAATAAAACATCTTAGATGTTGAGTCTTTGCTGAAACAAAAAGTTTGAAGAAATTATAGAATGTAACAATCATAATTAGGAAAAAAATTCTCTAAATCAATAGACAACGGGAATAGAGAAATCAAATAATAAGGATTACTAATATTAATTCGGATAATCTCTACACCCTTATAAAATGTTTACCCCATTTTTTCAATACCTTATTAGTTTAAAGAATAAAAATTACAATAATACCCTTATGTACATCCAAAGAGACGAAAATACCTTTATCTAAGTATAGTAACAACCTAAAGTATTGACTGCCCTTAATAAGTAACTAAGTAGCCTCAAACTACTTAGATGAAGAATTGAAGAGATAATTTATGAATATTTTTTGTTTTATACGAGAGGAAAAAAAAAAGATTGAGTAAGTACTCAAAGATGATTGGTTTATATTTAGGATTTAAATTAATCTTCATTATGTTTATATTTAAAGATATCATTACGATTACGATCAGAAGATTATGTATATTTTGGATAATAGAAATTATTAAAAGATTAGGATAATCTTATAATGATATAACTAGTTTTGAAACCCGTGTATACACAGAGGCCGGTGAATGTATATTTGGTTTTTAGAAGACATTTAGCAAATGATATGTATCGTAAATTAAAATATAATATTCATATGAATTCAGAGATATATATAAACCTAAATATGAATATATCAACATTTATGATGATCATATTGATCGTGGAGGAGGCTATGACACCAATTGAATCAACTTTTTCATTAGATGCTACTATAAATTAAATTGAAGAGTTTTGCACCTCTGTTAGCATATGATTATATATTACATGTTAGCATTTGGTTTTCTTATGACAATTAATAAGTTAGCTACTGAGAATGCATTGCAACTTTTGTGGACATCTTTCCAAATTCTTTGAAAAGAAGTTTGTAAAGTAAAAACATTAAATCAAACATCTTTAGCCATCATAAATATATAAATGACTTTCGAAATCACAATAAAACGACTAAAATAATGTCTAAAATCTATACAATAATACTTGTAATCGGTAGAAAATATAAACACCAATCATGAAAACTTATATTATGGTCACTTTATCAAGAGTATAAATATATTACTTATTCGTAATATAAATTAAAATATTTTATTAAATGTATAGGATACGAAGTTCTAAAGTTATATACTATTATTAGAAAGTTACACACAATATAGAACTTTGAAAACTTTGTTGGATAAAAGAATAAAAAGTATAATATTTGATACATTTACGAAATATTAACCCTAAAACTATGTAAATGTGCTTACACAATGTATAAATAAAAGTATAACGATGATGCTATCGACTTGAAAAATTGAAAAATTAAAAACTCAAAACGATGAAAAATAGAAAGAAAGAAAAGAAACATTTGAATATACAAATAATATGGGGTAAGAAATAAACACCCGAAGGTGAATTTGATTTATCAAACAACTGTGTTCGGCTACCACTTATAAATGGGTGATTCGAAGTACTCGGTATATTTTATTCAAAACAAACCTCATGATTGATTTATTAAATTTATTTCAACGTCCATTTACATTGTTAAATACTTAAGTAAAAAGATATTTTATTAAATGTTATTATACTCGAATTCAATAATCAATGTTAACGTAGTTTTGTAAAGGAAATAAAATATTTTTTAAATCATAGGATTAGGATTTTAAATAATTATGATGTCATTATGTCCTAGTTTTTAGCCAATTTGATAAAATTAAATAATTTGATTGACTAATTAAATTTTTGATGACATCATCATATGTTTTCTATATATAATTTAAGATAAGATAATAAATACAAATTATAATAATATTCAAAATCATATCCTAAAATTTAATTATCCTAAAATTTAGCTAATTTGACAAAATCAAAGAATTTAATTGGTTAATTTAATCTTTAATGACATCTTCATCATATGTTTCTTATATATAATTTATTTATTTAAGATTGGTTGAACCGTATATAACCTAAATTATTTGTTTTCTCACTTGCTTATACCAAAAATTAATTTTATGCCTTCTCAATCTCATCTAGAATGTTTATCAATCTAGTTGTTGATAGTTTAAGCCTCGTGAAAACCAATTCATTCATGTTTGTGATGGTTGTATATGTAACTCGGTTGCCTTTAAAAAAAATAATAATATAATAACCTTGTTGATTGTCTAAGGTGTCAAGTTAAAATACTATATATTTTTTTTAAATTCAGTTTAACTTATGTAATCAACAATGAACCATCAACACCGTCTTTATGAGTCTTTGCCCTAAAGTTCAATATACTTCACCGTATCAAATTATTTGTTCATCTTACTGTTATAAGAGTAAATTGCATGGAAGGTCCCTACAATTTACACTTATTTTCAGCGTTAGTCCACGTACTTTGTTTCTTGCATTGACAGTCCAAAAAATCAAAAGTTGTTGCGCGTTTAATCCTCCTCTACCTAAAATGACTAAAATACCCCTGGTAATGTGCGCTATTTTGCTTGGTGAGTTGAGAGTCTTTTAGTCATTTTAGGTAGATTAGAGATTAAACGCGCATCAACTCTTGAGTTTTTGGACTGCCAATACAAAAGATAACGTACAAGGATCAATGGTGAGAATGTACGTAAATCGCATGAGCCATTGATTCAATTTACTTTAAAAAAATTAGAAACTAAAACAAGTATCTCAGTTGTTTTTTGTTATCAATGTGATGCAACAATAATGTTGAATTGATTATGCATATTTTGATATTCGGAATTCTGAACTTCACTTACAAGTACTTAATATCATCTTTTGTTTATTTATATCATACGCGTAACTCTATGTGACGGTGGGTTTGATCTCCGTAGAATAGTAATGTGTTACCAAAGGTGAAGTCGAATAAAGGTTAAAAAGATATTTAACTTTTTGAAATTTTAGTTCGTTTGATCTGAAACTGATCCATGTAACTTGTTCTAAATGAGTTACGTCAGCCATACTTGGGTTAGTGGGTTATGAATCTATAATCCCCTGTTAAGCATTTTCCCCTATTATCCTTAAACTTAGCCATAGTCATATGGGAAATCCTCAATATACCCCTCAATTTAAATCAAGAATTTTAGTAACGTGCTTTTTCTCTGTTTTTAGCAATATTAATATTAATTGAAAGTTCAAAATATATACTATCATTATCTTTTTATTTGGTGACCTTACATCCGTTTCATATGTTGGCAAAATATTTTTACTTAGTATTTATTTATTAATAGTATACTTATTAAGATTATTGTTAAGATATATTGTTTAATTAATGTATGATTATATATATATATATATATATATATATATATATATATATATATATATATAGTTTTTATGTTATTTCACTATCCGTAAACTAAAATATCTCATATTGTTGCATACGATTCATGTTCGACGATGTGAAACCAATCTATTCATGTGCGCTTGAATTTTGCCATTTGAAGTCTAATTTTATTTTTAACTACCTATTATGTACTTTTTCACGTCATCATATGAATATGACATCTATAATATACACATCTAAGACATGCGATATTTTTTAATTTTCAATTGTTTTTTACTCAGGTGTTGTTCATCATTTTCCTACTTCATATTATTATTATTATTTGTTTGATTTAAGCCGTATATTTCAAATCAATTTTTCAACTTTTTTTCACGAATTTTCCCTGCATCACGCAGGTTACCAGCTAGTAAGAGTTAATTCCCGACCCATATGTTAATCAGGGTACTTTGATATTCATCTCAAATTGACTTTTCATGAATAAAAAAATACGTAGTTTAATAATAATAATCCTTACTTTTTAGATTTAGGATCAGAGGGGAACAAGGGTTAAAGAGGGCAATGGACTAAATTGCAATTTATACAAAATGAAAATAGGGGGAAAGCTCACTGTCTCACTCTCATCTCACACAAAACACACACTATATTCTCATATCTCTCTCCCTCTCTTCACAAAACATACATAAACACATCTCCACCACCATTTTCGTCACCGGCGCTCCACCACCGTAGCTCCACCCGACGCCACCGCTCATTTTCATCTCCGTCACCGACCGCCGTAACTCACGTCGAGGCTTCACCGAAATCTGACTCTTCAATTCCGATTGCGTTGTAACATCCTCCCCAGTGGCCTGGTATTTTTCTATTTAAATTTAGTAATTAATTGTTTTAGAAATTTAAGTGTTATAAATTGCTTTATTGTGGAACTTGGTGAAATAGATTTTAGGATTTATTGTGGTTAATAAAATGTTGCCTGGATTAATTTATTAAAGTTGACGGTGCAATAAAATAAATTTCTCGCAAAATGGTTCTAGGTTCCAGACAACAGATTTAGGGCGGGTATAAAATACCCATACAATGGGGCTGGTTAAATAAAGGGCCGATCCCTTTTGGGATCACTTTACCAATTCCCTTTCCATTTTCACTTTCAAGTAAAAACACCTAAACCCTAATCTAAATCTTTCAAACTCAATCAAAGATCATAAACAAGAATTATGGACTAAAATGGTGATTCTTGCAAACATCTTTATCTTCTTCTTGCTATCATCATCTTGTTCCTCAAGCATGTAAGTATGTGGTTATGTATTCATGAATTTGATTATATTGAAATTAGATTAGAAATTGATCTTGGTAACCAATCAATGTTTGGAATGTTGTTATATGATGATATGTGGTATTATTGGAGATGTTTGTAGCATTAGAATCGAGTTTGTTGAGCTTGAATGATAAAAATGGAGTTAAGGTTCTTTCAGGTCTGTTCTTGAGCTGAAGAACAGATGAACGCGATCCCGGCTACGATTCCGGATCGCGTTCCCTAGTTATAAAATGTCTCAATCGAGTTTTGGCCTTGGAAACGCGATCCAGGCCTATTATCCGGATCGCGTTTGTTAGTGTTTTTCGGTGACAGAATTATTTCCTAAGGACGAACTCGATCCAGCCCTAACTAGTCAGGATCGCGTTTGCATAGTTAAATTTGATGGATTTTGCAAATTTCAAAAATGCATAAGTGTTTAGAAGGTGGTGTTTATAGTGGCATTTTGTAAAAATGCTTATTTTTTTTATTTACAAATTATGAGACAAAGTACTAACTTATGTTGATTATTGATTCTCAGATCCTCCGAAAGATAAGTGATCTCTGGAATTCGGGATTTTGAAGGCAAAGGTATCGGTGAGTGGATTCAAAACTCACCGTTTGGCTTAGTTGTAATCATTTGATTACAACGGGTAAACGTAGACTTGACTTTTGAGTTGATTAGTTGTTATTGTTGATTATATGCCTATATGTGCTTTGTGTGGCCTTCGGGCATGGTTGTTAATGAGGTCAACGAGTTGATGAACTGTTGGTTGGGCTAGTGAGTTGTTGTGTGAATGGTACAGGGATGTACTTCATTTGTTGTGTGTGCTGAACTGTACCTAAGTATGATAATCACTAGCTATCGGTCTCGTCCGTGATGGCCATACGGATATGTTTGGATAAGTGATTTTGGGGAGCCGCCCGGGTACTAAGGTTATCCCCGAATCCGCCGATCCTCATTAAGTTGTTGTTAACTGTTGTGTTTGCGAATATTTGTTGTAGTTAATTGGTTTAGCTAAGTTGAATGTTGGGTGTTGGATTACTCACTTAGCTATGTGCTAATCCCTCGTTGTTACTTCCTGCAGACTTTTGTTTTATGCATGCGGGTGGGTAGCAGGAAGGTCAAACCTTGGAAGCATGGAATGTTTGATATTCAAGCTACTCTGATTATTTTTGTAACAACTCAGTTTAGTTTATATAATACCCCGACATGCTAGTCTTTTGAACAAGTTTTAAATCATAGTAACTTAATCATCTAAACTGTTTTGGTACTTTGGAAAAATATGTAATGAAGTATTGTGTTTTATTTACATGCGCTTCCTTATTATCTTTAATATTATTACAAGTAAATGAGGGGTGTTATAAATTGGTATCAGAGCATAGTTTTGGGATAATTGTTCATTGTTGAATGATCAATCCCAAAACTCGAGCGTGATATATCAAACATTCTTGGGTATGGGATTAGTATTGGTTGAAGGTAGTTAGTATTTAGATGCTAACGATTAACAAAAGTTCAAGTGTTGTGTTGAATTTCAGAAATGGCAGATAACGAACCACCGACCACCAACCCCAACAATGCCTCCAGGATCGTCGCTCCTCAAATCGGGACTCATACCGAGCAACATGATCATAATGGTACTTCTCAACCAACCGGACAACAATCTAACCGAGATGAGTATATTCATGAGATGGAAGACGAATTAGTATTCCTTAGGGAATTCAAGAGAAAAGCTGAGGAAGCTGCGACCAGACAGTTATTTCAGCAAACCCCAGTCTTTGGTTCTGGTTCATCCTCTCAATCAGAAAAGAAGTGTTCATACAAGACTTTTATGGCTAGTCGACCACCGGAATTTCAGGGAAGTAAAAATCCAACAATAACTTTGAATTGACTTAGGGATATGGAACACAAATTTGATGTGACTTGCTGTGATGAGGAACTTAAAGTCAAATATGCGGTTCAATGCATGAAGGATGATGCCATGGTTTGGTGGGATTCCATTACCGGTCATTTCACTCAACAACAGAAAGAAGCTATTAGTTGGTCTCAGTTTCATCAAGTTGTTCGTAACCAATACTGTTCGGATTTCGATATTGCTAGGATTCGAAGAGAGTTTGTGAATCTTCAATTAAAGGATGACATGACTATTGATGAATTGATTTCACAGTTTACGGATAAGCTTAGGTTCGTTCAACAATGGGTTCCGGATGAGAAAACTCAAATCGAACAATTTGTGGATGCTTTACCGGATAACTACCGTACGGTTGTGAGATTAGCTAAAGATTTATCGCATGCTTTTAACCTCGCGCGGTCTGTCGATAGTGATTTGAGAGGCTTGCGATTATGGCAAGGAAGGGATATAAGTTTCTCTAAGGCAAGAACTGAATCGTCGGGTAAGAATAAATCCAAATGGCAAGGGAATCGGCACGGTGGTAAGAAATTTGTTGGAAGAAGTAGTTCTTCGGGAAGTTTTAATAGTTCCAACTGGTGTAGTACGTGTAGGTCTCGGCATGATGGTCCGTGTACGGCTAAGACAAACAAATGTATGAAGTGTGGTGAATTAGGTCATGAGATAAAAAGTTGCCGTTATCCAAATTTTGTTTGTTGGACTTGTAAGAAAGAAGGGCATAGGGTTGGTCAATGTCCGGAGGCAAGGTCGACGGGGTCGGGTTCGGTCGGGAGTTCGGGATCTTCCGGTCAGAAAAGAAAGAACCCTCCTCCAGCAACTAGTAGGGTTTTCAGATGACGGTTGATGAGGCCGTGCGTACTGAAGATGTTATCACTGGTACATTTCTTATAAACTCTGTACCTGCACGTGTATTGTTTGATTCGGGTGCTAATTGTACTTTCATTTCTGTACAATTTTATGATAAGTTGAAATTAGCCCCTACTGTGATAACAAAGCCTATAGAAGTAGAAATAGTTAGTGGTAAGTTAGTTCCTGTTACCACCTCGGTGACCGGAGTTAATATTACTATTGATGATCATGTTTTTCCTATTTCCTTTTTGTTGATGTCAATCCCTAGTTTTGATGTGATAATTGGTATGGATTGGTTGAGTCAGAATAAGGCTAGTATTGATTGTCATCGGAAGTTGGTTAGGATCCCAATCTCCGAAGGGTCATATGTTGTGGCTCGAGGAGAACGGGACGGTGTAGCTATTCCTTTGATTTCTTTGATGAAAGCTAAGAAGTCACTGTCAAAAGGTTGCGAGTCATACCTAGCCTATGTAGTCGATGCCAAATTAGAAAGGAAAACTGTTTCGGATGTTCCGGTTGTTTGTGAGTACCCCGAAGTGTTTCCCGATGAGTTGCCTGGGTTACCACCAGTTAGGGAAGTAGAATACAGAATTGATCTTGTTCCGGGCTCATCGCCGATTGCTAAAGCTCCCTATAGGTTAGCTCCTTCAGAGATCCGTGAAATGATGAATCAGATTCAGGAATTGTTGGATAAAGGTTTTATCAGACCTAGTTCCTCGCCGTGGGGTGCACCAGTGTTGTTTGTGAAAAAGAAAGATGGGTCATTACGGATGTGTATTGATTATAGGGAACTAAATAAGATGACTGTGAAGAACAAATATCCATTGCCCAGAATAGATGATTTATTTGATCAGTTACAGGGTTCTTCGGTTTACTCAAAAATTGATTTGAGGTCGGGTTACCATCAGGTCTGTGTTTGTGAACAAGATATACCTAAAACCGCTTTTCGAACCAGGTATGGGCATTATGAGTTTCTGGTTATGCCTTTTGGTTTGACAAATGCTCCCGCAGTATTTATGGATTTGATGAACCGTGTGTGTCGACCCTTCTTGGATAAATTTGTGATTGTTTTCATTGATGATATACTTGTTTATTCGAAATCTGAAACTGAGCATGCCACACATTTGAGATTGGTTCTTGAAACATTGAGACGAGAACAGTTGTATGCAAAGTTTTCCAAATGTGAATTCTGGATTCAAGAAGTTCAGTTTTTGGGTCATGTAATTTGTCGAGATGGTGTGAAAGTGGATCCATCAAAGGTTGTAGCTGTGATGAATTGGAATGCGTCGAAATCTGTTTCTGAGATAAGGAGTTTCCTTGGGTTAGCGGGATATTATCGAAAATTTATCAAGGATTTTTCTAAGATAGCCGGTCCGTTAACCAAACTAACCCGTAAAGATGAGAAGTATGTGTGGACTGATCAACAGGAGCAAGCTTTTCAGACATTGAAACAATTGTTGTGTCAGACACCGATTTTAGCATTACCAGAAGGTACTGATGATTTTGTGGTTTATTGCGACGCTTCATATTCGGGTTTGGGTTGTGTCTTAATGCAAAGGGATAGAGTTATCGCTTATGCTTCTCGACAGTTGAAACCACATGAGAAGAATTATCCTACGCATGATTTAGAACTCGCAGCAGTTGTATTTGCCCTAAAACTTTGGAGACATTACTTATATGGGACTCGATGTGTGGTTTGTACCGATCACAAGAGTTTGCAGTATGTGTTCTCCCAGAAAGAATTGAATATGCGGCAGAGACGATGGTTGGAATTGATAAAAGATTATGACTGTGAAATTAGATACCATCCGGGCAAAGCTAATGTGGTCGCTGATGCATTAAGTCGAAAGAATACACCTGATCGAGCTCTCTATTTAAAAGTGAATGTTTCCTCGGATTTGATTGATCAAATTAAAGTTGTACAACTTGAAGCCTTGAAAGACCAGAATTTGAAATCTGAAATCATGTTAAAACGCAAGGATGAATTAGTTGATGATTCAAGGGGATTAAAGACTTATCAGTCTCGTGTTTGGATTCCTTCCATTGGTGGTATTCGAGATTTGATTTTGAATGAAGCTCATAAATCACGACTGTCTATTCATCCGGGTAGTACTCGTATGTATAATGATTTAAAACCGTTGTATTGGTGGCCAACGATGAAAACCGACATTGCAAAGTTTGTGGGATCTTGTCATATTTGTGCTCAGGTTAAGGCGGAACATCAAAAACCATATGGGTCGCTAAAACAGTTGGAAATACCCGAGTGGAAATGGGATCATATAACTATGGATTTTGTGACTAAGCTACCGCGTACTGCTCGAGGCAATGATATGATTTGGGTTATAGTGGATCGATTGACAAAGAGCGCGCATTTTCTTGCTACGAGTGAGACCGCTTCGTTGACTAAACTTGCTCAATTGTATGTTAACGAAATCGTTTCCAGACATGGTATTCCCTTATCGATTGTGTCAGATAGAGATACTCGTTTTGCTTCTCGTTTTTGGCAAAGTCTGCAACAAGAGTTGGGTACACGTGTAAATCTTAGCACAGCTTATCATCCTCAGACAGACGGTCAGTCAGAACGTACAATACAAACTTTAGAGGATATGCTTCGTGCATGCATTCTGGAATATGGAGGTTCATGGGATTCACATCTTCCATTGGTTGAATTTACTTACAACAATTCGTACCATTCAAGTATTGGGATGCCTCCGTATGAAATGTTGTATGGTCGTCGTTGCCGTACACCCACATGTTGGTTAGAGGCAGGTGAGAAACAGTTTGCTGGGCCCGATATTGTTCAAATAACCGCAGATAAAGTAGCTGTTGCACGTGAGAAGCTAAAAGCCGCAAGAGATAGGCAGAAACAGTATGCGGATCCTAAAAGACGACCGGTTGTATTCTCCGAAGGTGAATTAGTGTATCTTAAAGTTTCTCCGTGGAAAGGTGTGATTAGATTCGGGAAACGTGGAAAGTTGGCGCCTAGGTATATTGGTCCATTCAAGATTCGACAAGTTGTAAACGATCAGTCAATGGCATTGGATCTTCCTCCAGAGCTCTCTGGTATTCACAATACGTTTAATGTGTGTTATTTGAGAAAGTGTAAGATTGATGATCAGTCGCAAATCCTTCCGTTACAAGATTTGAGGGTGGATCAAACTCAGAAGTTGATTGAGGAACCGGTAGAAATCCTTGATAGGAAAGTTACCAAACTTAGGAAGAAACAAATTCCTATGGTGCTAGTTAAGTGGAAGCATAGTTTAGGTTCCAACCTAACTTGGGAGTCTGAGGAGTCAATAAAGTCCAGATATCCTGGATTGTTTGATGGTGTTGAGATTTCGGGGACGAAATCTCCTTAAGGAGGGGAGATTTGTAACATCCTCCCCAGTGGCCTGGTATTTTTCTATTTAAATTTAGTAATTAATTGTTTTAGAAATTTAAGTGTTATAAATTGCTTTATTGTGGAACTTGGTGAAATAGATTTTAGGATTTATTGTGGTTAATAAAATGTTGCCTGGATTAATTTATTAAAGTTGACGGTGCAATAAAATAAATTTCTCGCAAAATGGTTCTAGGTTCCAGACAACAGATTTAGGGCGGGTATAAAATACCCATACAATGAGGCTGGTTAAATAAAGGGCCGATCCCTTTTGGGATCACTTTACCAATTCCCTTTCCATTTTCACTTTCAAGTAAAAACACCTAAACCCTAATCTAAATCTTTCAAACTCAATCAAAGATCATAAACAAGAATTATGGACTGAAATGGTGATTCTTGCAAACATCTTTATCTTCTTCTTGCTATCATCATCTTGTTCCTCAAGCATGTAAGTATGTGGTTATGTATTCATGAATTTGATTATATTGAAATTAGATTAGAAATTGATCTTGGTAACCAATCAATGTTTGGAATGTTGTTATATGATGATATGTGGTATTATTGGAGATGTTTGTAGCATTAGAATCGAGTTTGTTGAGCTTGAATGATAAAAATGGAGTTAAGGTTCGTTCAGGTCTGTTCTTGAGCTGAAGAACAGATGAACGCGATCCCGGCTACGATTCCGGATCGCGTTCCCTAGTTATAAAATGTCTCAATCGAGTTTTGGCCTTGGAAACGCGATCCAGGCCTATTATCCGGATCGCGTTTGTTAGTGTTTTTCGGTGACAGAATTATTTCCTAAGGACGAACGCGATCCAGCCCTAACTAGTCAGGATCGCGTTTGCATAGTTAATTTTGATGGATTTTGCAAATTTCAAAAATGCATAAGTGTTTAGAAGGTGGTGTTTTGTAACAACCGGCAATTTAGGACTAGAATTAGTGCCTAATTCTCTGTAAATACATGTAATTAGTTCTGCGTTAGGCTAATTTATGTATCGGATTATATGTTGGTAAATACATACAACTTTGCGATTTGGCTTAAATCGTACGCAACTTAAATAGAATGAAATTCTATTCGGTTAATACGGACGTTGGTGAACAAATGTTTATAAACTAAAATAACGCAATTATGACCGAAATACTATTTTATAATAGTTAGTAACTGCCTTGTACTACTCGATTAAAACGTACACGATTTAGAAACAAAAGTAATTAAATTTAAGTTAAACTATTAAAGATTTAAGGAAATAATTTAAATAAATTATTTAACAAGAGTTGTGATTTTATAAATATAATTAAACGCGTAAAATAAATATTTAACGCCTAAACGACGGAGAAAACGAACACCGCACGGAGCGCGGGGAGTATACTGAAAACGGTGGGGATCTCCCACCTAAATCACCTCTTTCTTTTATTTCTTTTCATTCTTCATCTTTTTCTTTCTCTCTCTTTCTCTTCTTTTCTCTCTATTTCACCAACACACCACCACCATCAAAATCGACAAATAAACGTATTAAACGACGTCGGATCATACCACATCTTTGGGGAAAAACGTTCATCTCTTCACGATCTACATTCCTATCTTTTCGGATTTTGATTCCGACACTTTGTAAGTTTCCGACAAATCCCGACATCTCTCGTTTTTGATCATTTTTACTAGTTTGCGGTTTTAATAGGCTTAATATGTTCATATGAGGGTTGGGTAAAAGATTTGGACCCAACGGAAACCGGAAAACTCGTTTTCGACAAAAATTCCGGCCATCAGACCGCTACGTCGCATTTGGCCAGGGGCCTCTGCGACGTCGCGGCCTACGTCGCATAAAAACCTCAACGTCGCATTAGCGACGCTGCCTTCTACGTCTCATTGATTTGCGAAGGTCGCATCATGCGACGTACATGCCCACGTCGCACCTGACGTCGCACCTGACGTCGCACCTGACGTCGCACTCTACGTCGCACTCTACGTCGCACCCTACGTCGCACATGACAGAACCTTGAAAACTCAGATTTTACTAAGTGTCGAACTTACACAACTTCAAATACTTATGTCATACGACTTAACAAACGTCATAGAACATACTTTCTATTACAATTTCACTAAATTGCGTTATAAATGATAAACTTTAATTATAACAAATCACCAACGGGCCGTATACTTTGATACAAACGAGAACGAACCAACATTAAACACAACGGGTTGTATGAACAACTAGCCTAGATGGTCTTGCGAGACATCTACTTACTTAACCTTACGTGTTTAGGCATTTGAAGGTTACGGGTTCGGAGAACCTACGGTTGATATTACTTACTCGTTTATTGACATAAACGTACTTGCAAAGACTCAGGTGAGTCTTACAGCCCCACTTTTACTGTTTTATACTTTGGGGTGAGATACTTAGCAACTGTTTTACGCATGAACACAATGTACTGAACTGAAAACATTACTGAAAACATTACTGATTACAAACAAACGCATGAGTTACTTTTATCCACTGAAAGCCTCCTTATCGTAAGTTGTTAGTTATGGTCTTAAGCACGAGTACTAGTAAATGGATCCATTTGGGACTGACAATCCCTGTCTGGGGTGGTAGCGCCACCACGTACTGATTTACACGTAGAAACAGACATATTAGTATTTGTTACATATGAGTGTGCGGATAGCACTCACGGGGGTACGTGATTTATTTCACACTACACGGTTAAGCTTCAACTTATGAGCTCATGGCACTGTACTGATATACTGATTAACTTACTTTGCTTGATAGCAATACGGGTACATACTTGTGGTTCATGACACTTACTTATTACTAAACCTGTGAGATTCACCAACCTTTTGGTTGACACTTTCTAGCTTTGTATCTCAGGTACACTTACGGAGTAGGATCACTCCAGGATTTTTAGCTAGAGTCGCATGATTTACAAACTGCATTTAACGGAGATTCTTTGGCATTATCTTTTGTAACTATGATTATGTAATAGAATCTCCCGCTATACGCGTGGGCTCTAGGGAATTACATTTTGTATACGAAAACCTACGGTTTTCAAACGATGATTAATTATGAAATGTAACTATTTTACAAACGTCTCATTTAGAGGTCGTTTACTATTAATCTTGTGCTTTGTATATTGATTAGTAACACCCAATGTATGCTTCCGCAAACCGTTAAAATTTGGGGGTGTTACAGATTGGTATCAGAGCCTAAGGTTGTAGTGAACTAGGTTGCATTTAGTGAGCCTAGACTATGACCATTAGGCAGTATCCCTTATTAGGTATAACTGGTTCAGTGATTACATCATACGAGTTTAATTTAACATAGCCTGATCAACTATGTACAATTAAGCGAAAATGATGTAAGATCTGAAAGGGGTTATGGCTGAACAGGGTACAATAGAAGACTCTGACTTCGAGAGAACCGAGACTTAAACATGTTTATGCTAGACACTCAATAGGCTATATTATATAGGGACTATATGAATATAGGCCTCAATCTTACTAACGCTTTGTCTCAGAAATGGCAAACATCCCATCCGATTCATCTCGTTCTCAATCCGGGTCACAGAACCCAAGGGTAGCAAGGAGGAACAACAGGTTGCCTCGAGCTGGCCCGTACTCTACTCACTTCACCGTGCCAGCCTTAGCTGCTAGGGTGAACCAACACGAGCAACGACTTCGCACCATGGATGTCGTGTTGCAAGAAACCAACGAAAACTGGCGACTTACATCTCTTGAACGCATCGAACAAGTCTCTGAGAATCACGAAACCACCGTTACTAATGTGAACATTCTTCTCAACAGAGTGGTGGAGATAAGCGTGGAAACCACTCTTTTGAAACGCAGACTTGATGAGTGTGAACAACGCTCACGGGAAACGGAAGAATATACCCGCGGATTGGTACAGCGACTAGCATTAGCTGAAGATAATGCTCGACAAGCTAGCAGACTTGCAAATACTGTGGATCGTCTCATCGAAATGATGGAGCAGATTAACCTACGTTAAGACTAGCTTAGTCTTTGTTTTGTAAACTATCCTGTAATCTAGTAACTATCTAAGCACTACTCTATGTTTCAGTCGGATGTAATAATTCCCGACACCTTTTGTAATACATCCGTAGGATGTAACCTTTGAACTAGCATCATCTATCAAATATTCCTTGCTGTTTCGATTCATATTAGTTGCCATAATCCTTTTTCATATTGATGTTATGTATTACCATCTTTATACATGTACATCTGAAATAAATGCAACTTGCTTACAAAATCTCATGTATCTTCATTTCTTTTATTGAAGAGTTATGCCTCCAAAGTCAAGACCTTACACCGATGCCCAGATTACCTCCCTTATAACCCAGGCTGTTACTGAAGCCTTAGCTCGGAATACTCCACCAGGTTCCACAAGAAACAGCGATGCCGCTGAAACCTCTGCTGCTAAACCTTGTTCATACAAGGATTTTCAAAACTGCAAACCCTTGAGCTTCAAGGGGATTGAAGGAGCCATCGGACTTATCAGATGGTTCAAAAAGATGGAATCAGTTTTCGGCATCAGCAAATGTGCGGAAGACGACAAGGTCAAATTCTCCACCTGCACCCTTGAAGATGGTGCCCTCTCGTGGTGGAATTCCTATACCCAGTCTGTGGGTATTGACACCGCTTACCTACTCCCTTGGGAGGACCTGAAGAAAATGCTCACTGATGAGTATTGCCCGTCCGAACAACTTCACAAGCTGGACGAAGAGTTCTGGAACTTAAAAGTACAAGGAACTGATATCGTCGGATACACCACCCGATTCCAACAACTTACTGTTCTTCGCCCAACTATGGCAGGTACTGGGCCCGACAAGATTAAGAAATACATCCGCGGCCTCCCGGAACCTGTCCGGGGAAATGTCGCCTCATCAAACCAAACCACTCTTCACGGCGCCATTCGGTTGGCCCATGAACTTCTAGCCATGAACGAGGACCCAGAACCACCCACTCCATCCTCCAACAACAACAATAAAAGAAAATGGTCCGACAACCACAACAACCATCAAAACAAGAAACCTGAAACCATTAAAGCCTACACCTCCGGTACTGATGACAAGGGAACGTACAAGGGAACCAAGCCCTACTGCTCCAAGTGCCAACGACACCACTTTGGTTCGTGTCCCTGTAGCAGGTGTAAGAGATTTGGACACTTGGCTAAGGACTGTAGATCAAACACCACTGACACCAACACCTCGGCACCAAAGACTTGTTATGGGTGCAACGGAACGGGGCATTTCAGGAAAGACTGCCCGAAGCTGAACAACAACAACAACAGGAACAATAACAATGCTCGAGGAAGAGCTTTTGTGCTGAAATCTGGGGAAGCCCGTCAAGACCCGAATGTGGTCACGGGTACGTTCCTTCTCAACAACTTGACTGCTTCTGTATTATTCGATACTGGTGCTGATAAGAGCTTTATTTCCGACGAATTTTATCCACTACTTGACACTACACCTATTGCCTTAGATTCTAAGTACACAATAGAATTGGCAAACGGAAAACTTATTGAGGCCGACAGTGTAATACCTAATTGCACTCTGAACTTAGCTAATGAGCTCTTTCCCATTGACTTGATACCTGTCGAAATCGGCAGCTTTGACATCATCGTCGGTATGGATTGGTTGTCCAAACACCGAGCCGAAATCGTTTGTTTCGAGAAAATTGTACGCATTCCTCTCGTCACCGGTGGAACTTTGAGCATACAAGGGGAGACCGGTGGGACGAGAATAAACATCATTTCTTGCATGAAAACCCGAAAATACTTGAGAAAAGGGTACCAGGCAATCCTCGCACACGTTATGGAGAAAAAGTCGGTGGAAAAGCGACTTGAGGATGTGCCTATCGTTCGAGACTTCCCAGAGGTCTTTCCTGAAGACTTGTCTGGCCTTCCGCCACCTAGACAAGTCGAATTTTCTATTGACCTTGTGCCCGGTGCTGCACCCGTGGCACGAGCCCCTTACCGATTAGCCCCATCCGAACTTCGGGAGTTGTCTACTCAGTAACAGGAACTCCTGGACAAGGGATTTATTCGACCAAGTTCCTCACCTTGGGGAGCTCCGGTCCTATTTGTGAAAAAGAAAGACGGTTCTTTCCGCATGTGCATCGACTACCGTGAACTCAACAAATTAACTGTCAAGAACCGTTACTCACTTCCTCGCATTGATGACCTGTTTGACCAACTTCAGGGATCGAGTTTTTATTCAAAGATCGATCTACGGTCAGGTTATCATCAACTCCGAGTTCGTGACGATGACATTCCAAAAACTGCTTTCCGAACTCGCTACGGGCATTATGAATTCCAAGTGATGCCCTTCGGCTTAACAAACGCACCGGCTGTATTCATGGACCTTATGAATCGGGTGTGCAAACCTTACCTTGACAAGTTTGTTATCGTCTTTATCGATGACATCTTGATTTACTCGCGCACTGAACAAGAACACGCGCAACACCTGAAAACTATCCTAGAGCTGCTCAAACACGAAGAGTTATACGCCAAATTCTCTAAGTGTGAGTTCTGGATGCAAACCGTTCAATTCCTTGGACACGTCATTGATAATCAAGGAATTCATGTCGATCCTTCGAAAATCGAGGCTATCAAGTGTTGGCAAGCACCTACAACACCAACCGAGGTACGCCAATTCTTAGGACTCGCCGGATACTACAGGCGGTTCATTGAGAATTTTTCGAAAATAGCCCTACCGCTCACTGCACTGACTCAAAAAGAAAAGAAGTTCGATTGGACTGACAAACAGGAGTCGGCTTTTCAACTACTAAAACAAAAACTCTGCAGTGCACCTATCTTATCTTTACCCGAAGGCAACGATGACTTCGTGGTATACTGTGATGCTTCACACCTAGGTCTTGGTTGCGTGCTGATGCAACGAGACAAGGTCATCGCTTACGCCTCTCGACAACTCAAGGTCCACGAAAAGAATTACACAACTCATGACCTAGAGTTGGGGGCTGTTGTATTCGCTCTAAAAAATCTGGAGACACTACTTATACGGTACCAAGTGTACAATCTTTACTGACCATAAAAGTCTCCAACATATCTTCGATCAAAAGGATCTCAACATGAGGCAAAGTCGATGGGTCGAGTTGCTCACTGATTACGATTGCGAAATTCGCTATCATCCAGGTAAGGCGAATGTTGTCGCCGATGCCTTAAGCCGAAAAGAACGAGTGAAACCACTTCGAGTTCGAGCTCTCGGTATGACCATTCACAACGACCTCATCAATCAAACTCTCACTGCGCAACTCGAAGCACTCAAACCAGAAAACTTGATAAACGAGGCCTTACGGGGCATGGACAAACAAATTGAAACCAAACCTAACGGGGCCAAATACTTCTCGAATCGAATCTGGTTACCAAGTTTTGGGAACCTGCGAGACTTGGTGATGGATGAAGCTCACAAGTCTAAATACTCTATACACCCCGGTGCCGACAAAATGTATCACGGCATCAAGGAAATGTACTGGTGGCCCAACATGAAATCTGACATTGCAACCTATGTTGGCAAGTGTCTTACTTGTTCTAAAGTTAAAGCTGAGCACCAGAAGCCTTCCGGTTTGCTACAACAACCCGAAATACCACAATGGAAATGGGAGCAGATCACCATGGATTTCATTACTAAACTCCCGAAAACTTCTAGCGGTTGCGATACCATTTGGGTGATCGTCGACCGACTCACTAAATCTGCTCATTTCCTAGCCATCAAGGAAACTGATAAGATGGAACGTTTGACACGGATCTACCTGAAAGAGATCGTGTCAAGACACGGCGTGCCCATCTCAATCATCTCCGACCGAGACGCTCGGTTTACTTCTCGCTTCTGGCAATCACTGCAGAAATCTCTTGGTACTCGTCTGGATATGAGTACGGCTTACCATCCTCAAACCGATGGCCAGAGCGAACGAACCATACAAACACTGGAAGACATGCTACGAGCCTGCGTAGTTGACTTCGGTAAAAACTGGGAAAATCACTTGCCGTTGTGCGAGTTTTCGTACAACAACAGTTATCACACCAGCATAAAGGCTGCACCCTTCGAGGCACTGTACGGTCGTAAGTGCCGGTCACCTATCTGTTGGACTGAGGTGGGGGATACACAACTCACCGGTCCAGAAATCATACATGAAACAACTGAAAAGATCGTCGGCATACAAAACCGACTAAAAGCCGCGCGTGATCGTCAGAAAAGCTATGCTGACGTGAGACGTAAACACCTTGAGTTCCAAGTCGGGGACAAGGTACTCCTCAAAGTGGCACCGTGGAAAGGTGTCATTCGATTCGGAAAACGAGGCAAACTAAACCCTAGATACATCGGACCATTCGAAATCCTTGAAAAGATTGGTCCAGTGGCATACCGCCTGCAACTTCCTACTGAGCTTAGCAGCGTTCACAACACATTCCACATTTCTAATCTTAAGAAATGTCTGTCTGACGAGACACTGATTATACCGCTCGACGAAATTCAGATCGATGATAAACTTCATTTTGTCGAGGAACCTATGAAAATCCTGGACCGCGAGGTCAAGCAATTGAAACAGAGTCGTATTCCCATCGTAAAAGTCAGGTGGAATTCTAGGCGCGGCCCTGAGTTCACCTGGGAACGGGAAGACCAAATGCGACAGAAATACCCACATCTCTTCCCAGACAACGCACTGACCGTGCAATCGAACTAATTTCGGGACGAAATTCTTTTAACAAGGGGAGAATGTAACAACCGGCAATTTAGGACTAGAATTAGTGCCTAATTCTCTGTAAATACATGTAATTAGTTCTGCGTTAGGCTAATTTATGTATCGGATTATATGTTGGTAAATACATACAACTTTGCGATTTGGCTTAAATCGTACGCAACTTAAATAGAATGAAATTCTATTCGGTTAATACGGACGTTGGTGAACAAATGTTTATAAACTAAAATAACGCAATTATGACCGAAATACTATTTTATAATAGTTAGTAACTGCCTTGTACTACTCGATTAAAACGTACACGATTTAGAAACAAAAGTAATTAAATTTAAGTTAAACTATTAAAGATTTAAGGAAATAATTTAAATAAATTATTTAACAAGAGTTGTGATTTTATAAATATAATTAAACGCGTAAAATAAATATTTAACGCCTAAACGACGGAGAAAACGAACACCGCACGGAGCGCGGGGAGTATACTGAAAACGGTGGGGATCTCCCACCTAAATCACCTCTTTCTTTTATTTCTTTTCATTCTTCATCTTTTTCTTTCTCCCTCTTTCTCTTCTTTTCTCTCTATTTCACCAACACACCACCACCATCAAAATCAACAAATAAACGTATTAAACGACGTCGGATCATACCACATCTTTGGGGAAAAACGTTCATCTCTTCACGATCTACATTCCTATCTTTTCGGATTTTGATTCCGACACTTTGTAAGTTTCCGACAAATCCCGACATCTCTCGTTTTTGATCATTTTTACTAGTTTGCGGTTTTAATAGGCTTAATATGTTCATATGAGGGTTGGGTAAAAGATTTGGACCCAACGGAAACCGGAAAACTCGTTTTCGACAAAAATTCCGGCCATCAGACCGCTACGTCGCATTTGGCCAGGGGCCTCTGCGACGTCGCGGCCTACGTCGCATAAAAACCTCAACGTCGCATTAGCGACGCTGCCTTCTACGTCGCATTGATTTGCGAAGGTCGCATCATGCGACGTACATGCCCACGTCGCACCTGACGTCGCACCTGACGTCGCACCTGACGTCGCACTCTACGTCGCACTCTACGTCGCACCCTACGTCGCACATGACAGAACCTTGAAAACTCAGATTTTACTAAGTGTCGAACTTACACAACTTCAAATACTTATGTCATACGACTTAACAAACGTCATAGAACATACTTTCTATTACAATTTCACTAAATTGCGTTATAAATGATAAACTTTAATTATAACAAATCACCAACGGGCCGTATACTTTGATACAAACGAGAACGAACCAACATTAAACACAACGGGTTGTATGAACAACTAGCCTAGATGGTCTTGCGAGACATCTACTTACTTAACCTTACGTGTTTAGGCATTTGAAGGTTACGGGTTCGGAGAACCTACGGTTGATATTACTTACTCGTTTATTGACATAAACGTACTTGCAAAGACTCAGGTGAGTCTTACAGCCCCACTTTTACTGTTTTATACTTTGGGGTGAGATACTTAGCAACTGTTTTACGCATGAACACAATGTACTGAACTGAAAACATTACTGAAAACATTACTGATTACAAACAAACGCATGAGTTACTTTTATCCACTGAAAGCCTCCTTATCGTAAGTTGTTAGTTATGGTCTTAAGCGCGAGTACTAGTAAATGGATCCATTTGGGACTGACAATCCCTGTCTGGGGTGGTAGCGCCACCACGTACTGATTTACACGTAGAAACAGACATATTAGTATTTGTTACATATGAGTGTGCGGATAGCACTCACGGGGGTACGTGATTTATTTCACACTACA
This sequence comes from Helichrysum umbraculigerum, assembly GCA_949592205.1. Classification (NCBI taxonomy): domain Eukaryota; kingdom Viridiplantae; phylum Streptophyta; class Magnoliopsida; order Asterales; family Asteraceae; genus Helichrysum; species Helichrysum umbraculigerum. Next base: position 378,802,077 of record CATIUR010000001.1, on the reverse strand, counting down.
CGGTTAAGCTTCAACTTATGAGCTCATGGCACTGTACTGATATACTGATTAACTTACTTTGCTTGATAGCAATACGGGTACATACTTGTGGTTCATGACACTTACTTATTACTAAACCTGTGAGATTCACCAACCTTTTGGTTGACACTTTCTAGCTTTGTATCTCAGGTACACTTACGGAGTAGGATCACTCCAGGATTTTTAGCTAGAGTCGCATGATTTACAAACTGCATTTAACGGAGATTCTTTGGCATTATCTTTTGTAACTATGATTATGTAATAGAATCTCCCGCTATACGCGTGGGCTCTAGGGAATTACATTTTGTATACGAAAACCTACGGTTTTCAAACGATGATTAATTATGAAATGTAACTATTTTACAAACGTCTCATTTAGAGGTCGTTTACTATTAATCTTGTGCTTTGTATATTGATTAGTAACACCCAATGTATGCTTCCGCAAACCGTTAAAATTTGGGGGTGTTACATGTTTATAGTGGCATTTTGTAAAAATGCTTATTTTTTTTATTTACAAATTATGAGACAAAGTACTAACTTATGTTGATTATTGATTCTCAGATCCTCCGAAAGATAAGTGATCTCTGGAATTCGGGATTTTGAAGGCAAAGGTATCGGTGAGTGGATTCAAAACTCACCGTTTGGCTTAGTTGTAATCATTTGATTACAACGGGTAAACGTAGACTTGACTTTTGAGTTGATTAGTTGTTATTGTTGATTATATGCCTATATGTGCTTTGTGTGGCCTTCGGGCATGGTTGTTAATGAGGTCAACGAGTTGATGAACTGTTGGTTGGGCTAGTGAGTTGTTGTGTGAATGGTACAGGGATGTACTTCATTTGTTGTGTGTGCTGAACTGTACCTAAGTATGATAATCACTAGCTATCGGTCTCGTCCGTGATGGCCATACGGATATGTTTGGATAAGTGATTTTGGGGAGCCGCCCGAGTACTAAGGTTATCCCCGAATCCGCCGATCCTCATTAAGTTGTTGTTAACTGTTGTGTTTGCGAATATTTGTTGTAGTTAATTGGTTTAGCTAAGTTGAATGTTGGGTGTTGGATTACTCACTTAGCTATGTGCTAATCCCTCGTTGTTACTTCCTGCAGACTTTTGTTTTATGCATGCGGGTGGGTAGCAGGAAGGTCAAACCTTGGAAGCATGGAATGTTTGATATTCAAGCTACTCTGATTATTTTTGTAACAACTCAGTTTAGTTTATATAATACCCCGACATGCTAGTCTTTTGAACAAGTTTTAAATCGTAGTAACTTAATCATCTAAACTGTTTTGGTACTTTGGAAAAATATGTAATGAAGTATTGTGTTTTATTTACATGCGCTTCCTTATTATCTTTAATATTATTACAAGTAAATGAGGGGTGTTATATGCGTTCTGTGAAACCTCTCTATTTGCTTCGTCGCTTGCTTAATCGCCGGAAAACTCAACGTTTAAACAACGCAACCGTAACGACCACCGTCACCACCACCGTCACCGTGGTCGTGACCGGAGAAAAGAAGCGGATAAAATGACGGCATCTTTTTTGGCCGGAGAGTTGATATACAAGCCACCACCGTTGGTGAACCGGCTTCCACCGGACGTAACTAACCGTGGTCGTTTCTTCATATACTCCCGCCGCTTCGCCGCCACCACCGCCGCTCCACCGTCACCATCATTTAACGCCACCACCGTTGCTCCTCCACCACCACCACCCTATAGATCTGGATTTGAAACTCGTAAATCAATATCTAAAAAGTAGATCTACTTTTTAGATCTGACTGCATCATAAATTTTTTCACTGCATAATATGTTACTGCATCTTGAATGCAACTAATGTATATTTTTGCTAATACGTGTTTACTGCATGTTAGAATTCTTAGCATTTTTATGTTTTGTAAATCTTGATTTTATATTTGAATTAATAAAATTAGTTTTATTTGTCTATTGCATCCTGTATTTTTGTTACTGCATCTTGTATTTTTTTACTTCAACTTATGTTCGTTAGCATTTTTGACTGCATCTTGTATATTTTTTACTGCTTCTTACGTTCATAAGCATTCTGACTGAATCGTTGGATATTAACAAGTTTTTGTTACTGCATCTTGTATATTTTTTACTGCATCTTACGTTCGTTAGCATTTTGACTGAATCTTGCATATTTAACATGTTTTTGTTACCGCATCTCGTATATTTTTTAAATTCATCTTAAGTTTGTTAGTATTTTGAGAGAATGTACCATGACTGAACTGGCGGGTAAAAATCATCGTTGAGAAGCTGTGGTTAAAAAAAAGAATAATGATATTTTCACCTTTCAAATCCATCATAGTAATTTGAAAGATCCATCATAGTAACAGATGGTACAGTCAACCTGTTAATGCATTGGTGTGATGTATCAATTTGGACGGTGGAATTACCGTTTCCCGAAAAAAATCATAAATAAATAAAAATAGCAATATGCAGTCAAGGCCGGTGAAAGGGAACCGCCAATGGAGCCAGTCACCGGATATTTGCTCCACGCCGACGGATAATATCCACTGAATAGCAACTTCACGGTCAATTTACTCCTTGCCTTCATTTTGTTTCGATTAGATTATCTCATTTGATTCAATGATAAAATCCTTTCTAGTTTCTATTAATTAAATTAGTAATAGTAATGGAATCTCTACTGCTGATGATAACTGATTGATAATTTTCCTATCTGTATGTAAATGTAGTTTTGATCGATCACATCAATGAATATATATCATTATATTACAAATTACTTGTCAAAAAATGATTATAGTACCTTATATATATGATAGAATGATATAGTGCACATCTTTCTAGGGTTTTTTTTATTCCCCTTACAGGTCTGAAAATTATGATTATGCAACTGCTTATTATATACTGATTTTGTTTGTGTTTGTAGTATGTTTGTTCTATTAGTGTCATTGTGTATCAATTAATTATGATATAAAATGCAATTGAGTCTACTGTTTGGGAGTGCATAGGTGTAATTAAGTGCTTATGACTTAAAACTATGTTCAGTACGTAATTAGCTAGAACGCAGCATTACTTTAACATTTTAGAAGTGCGTTTGCAAAAGAAGCAAAAAGGTATAAGCACCTGGAATTTGCACTCCAAAACACCTTCGTTTATGATCAGCTTGCGTTTTTTTATGTAAGAAATGATTTCAAGCTTTGAGTTTTTTGAATTGTATATATATTCCCGGTTGGTATGTTATATATTGTAACATGAACTGTTATACTTCGTATAAACTGGTTAAATTTAATTCAATTGAACCCTGTTGTATGGTTTGGTTTCAGACTCTTTTTGCACGGCTATGAAGAGCTTGATGTTTCATTTGCTACTATTAGATGGGTGTTGGGGCGCTCATTTCGGGATGTGAGGCTTTTAGGGGTCTTGTAGGAAAGAAAGTTGAGTGCTTGCTTTACGATGTTCCTCTCCAAGCTTCAGTAAGTACTTTTGGACTTGGTGTTACCTTTCCAATTTGGATTGAACCTTGTCATTAGACAATTACAAACGAAACAAATACATTTTCAGGGATTAAGCCTTCACAGTCACAATTGGTATGATTAATCTTACAATTGATAAATATTATGGTACCCTATGTTTCATTGATTACAGCACTTCCTCATTACCCATCCTTCTATTTATTCATGTAATTTGGAAGGATGCTGATAACACTCCCTTGATACAGGTGTTATAAGCTTTAAATTCGAAACATTTTGGGTTGAATTTGAGTATATACCTTAGTAATATTCTGGTACCTATGTTTCATCGATTACAACACTTTCTCATTACCCGTCCTTTGACTTATTCATGTACGATGGCAGGATGCTGACAAACTCCCTTGATACAGGTGTTAATGCTCTAAATTCGAAACTTTTGGGTTGAATTTGAGTATATGCCTTAGTTTACAATCTACATTCTATAATAGCTGCTTTCACTTATTAATTTTCCCTTTCTCAATCTCATTATTGCTCTTAGCTTTACCATACGTCCATACTCATTCAATGATAGCTGTTTTTATGGAGTAATTTTCTTTTTATAGTTTCATAGTTGCCCTTATTTCTCTAAGTTATGTGATATTCTCATGATTCTACTAAATTGATATGTTCCATTGACAAAGATTGTATTATTCTTAAGATATTATGTTTTAGTCTGGTTGTACTTGTGATTGCAGGATTTGAATACTGTAATATAAGATTTATGGATTTTCCATGTATTTGAACCTTTTGAAATTCCACACTTAGATGTCAATGATACGTGGAATATCGGGGGTTTCAGGCATCACAAATTCTTCATTCATCTGTTATCTTTTTAAATCTACATTGAAATGCAAGTGATACTTTGGTGTTTGGGAATTCTACTTGGATTTATCTTTTTAATTAATTTCTACCTTTAGATGATTTAACAAATATTTAGGCCTACATTTTGGGTTTTATGGGATGTTAGCCCTTTTAGTTTGGTTTAAAAAAATTAATTAGTATGCGACGTCGTTTTTGGAACTACACTGCCTATTTATACCCATGTTCCATTTAGGTTTTGCCTACCATTCTTTGTTATTAACTTATAAAAGACATCCTGAGTGTTTCCGCCGCCACCGAAAATCAAAATGGATGTTAGTCAAGATGGATGTTGGTTGAACAGTGGATCTCACAAAAGCCGATTATGCAAGAAGTTTAATACTGAACACGGCTGTCCTTTTGGCGACCAGTGCATGTACATTCACCAAGAGGAACCCAAAAGCCGAGAAAGTGCGGCTGTAGTATTAGGTAATTCATCTAACATTTGTTTTAGAAATGGGGGAGCATCTTGGAGTGGAAGATCAGCAGCAACGCCGCCACTGCCACTGGCACCACTTCCAACAAGGCCACCAGCAGTGCCACTTGCACGAGCTGCAGAAAGTGAAACCTGTAAGCCAATGAATTGGAGGACACAAATTTGCAAGAGGTGGGAGGAAGCAGGTTATTGCCCATATGGGAGCAAGTGTACGTTTGCTCATGGGGCAGGAGGTATGGTTCATTTAATTATTCAACATAGTAATAAACTAGCATTCGTAAATTGCCTTCTCAAAATGGTTTTATGTTGGATACCTCAGTTAATTTCTTGTACTTGTTAGCTTGAATAATTTTGAGTTTCTATGTTGAGTTATTGAGTAATATCTAGATACAAATATTGTAACTTTGTGTGCAATTGGCTGCTATTTTTGTATTGCTTTCACATTCAATATATTTCATTGTTAAACCTGGATCTACACAATCTTTGTGAAATTGATAAATTGATTGTAAAGCTTGTGTGAAGTGGTCACATGACCACACCTGCTGGCCCTAGCTCCATAAGTGTCTCTGATTAGGTCAATATGCATAGTGTATGTAGATTATTCATTCTACGAGTTCCTTGTGTCACTCTTAACTTCAGTCCATGTGTGATGATGCTAACTGCAACTTTATGTATAACCTATTGGTAGCAATGCTCGTTTTGAATGACATTGCGTTATCTAGCCTCCTTTAGTCTTGAAGCATTAATTTTCTGTTATGCACTAGATGAGTAGATGTCCCATAGGACCACATAATTATACCGAAGTTGTAGGAGTATATTTTACACTATGGTCCACTTGACAAGGCTGCTGTGGTGATTATGCAAATTATCAGGTTGATGTGCAACTGTACTAGGATGGATAGGAACGTAACTAAGCATTGGAAAAGACTGTTTAGGACTTTACTACTTTAGTCCATATCTGTGTAAAGTTGTAACCACGTATAGGTAAGAGACCAACAGTGTATAAATGCATTTCTCCTGTTTTCTGCTAACCCATTTCATCACCTTGTTACACTTTTGGACATACCAAACTTCTTGAAAACATCTGTATGTGCCGAAATCAATCTTTATGAGTAGAGATGGCAAGATGGGCATGACGGGTTGGATAATGGGTGAAAGTATGTTCAGTTTGAAGGGTCATTCTTAGCACTGGTTGAAACGGGCAGAGCTGGGGTTGACCCGGCAAACACTTTTGTGTCCAATTTCATAGATATTCAGTGCGTTAGTTATGATTACAAAAGCATTAATTTTACGAAAACAATCTATATGTTTGAATATGAATGATCTTGGAGGTTATATGCATGATAATAAACTTTTGACGTGTTCGACCCATTTGATTTGCTCTTCATCTAGCTAGTTTCTATTTGACGCATTCTTAATTAGACAACCAAATCGACTCATTCATAAGTAGATGGGTCAAAATTATCACCATTATTTAATTATTTATGAGACTGTAAAAGAATCATTGAATATATATAAAAGCAACATAGATGCACACAACATTACATGCAATGAAGAAAGCATTTGGATGGAACTCTATGTTGAGTACTTGAGTGCCCATTCACTTCCAAGAATTTGGTTTGTAAAAGAAATACTCTCGACGACTCACATATCACTACCTACCTAGATGCTCAAGAGCACCTCTCACATTAGTTGTGCATTTTTAAATATTTTAACATTATACCATGTGAAAGGATGTCTTAGTAACTAGCTTTATAGTTTCTTTTTACTGTATAATCATGAACTTGTAGTTTCCACTTTCTTAGGATTACTTGTCAGACCATTGACTGTCAAATGACCAATTATTAAATTCAACATTTATGTGTATATGTTTTTGGATAGGAAGTTGTAACAACATCCACAAGTATGTTAAGTACTACAGTGTTTAAAAAAAGAACAGAAAGATTCTATAACAAATTACTGTAGTATTTATAGCTCATGCAAATTTGGCCTAACAGATAACTGTGATTTTTACACCTATGGATATATTGAAACTAAGGCTTTTTTTTTTTTTTTTTGGCAGAACTACAGCGATATGGGGGTGCCTCTGCTGACAATGAGGACAACCTCAACAACCAAGGGTTCTCATTTCCCAAAGTTGTAGCAGCCACTCGCTCATCGGTTGCCCACACAGGCGGTTCTGAGCCAGGTGCAGATTGGAGACGCTTTTCAAAATGGCCTCCTGGGATCAACCTTATTTACGGTGACTGGATTGACGACCTTGAGTAAGGTGAATCCGTCTTTTTGTCTGAATTGTGTTTCGATAAACTTGTATCAATTCTTCAACTATTAATATTGTTGAATGGACATGGTGGACTTTGACTTGATGGAACATGGATGATATCAAGTAATTGTGGATTTTGTTGTTAAGATTCCTTGGAATTAAAGGTTTTCTTTAGTTGATGTATGTTCTTGAAATTGCATTTTTGTATGCTTTCATTCATAATGATATGGGAAAATGTAGTTTGGTGTTCTTGACCAATAATATAATGCTCCGTAATAGATCAAACTAGCCCGTTTCTTACTTGAAAATAAGAGCAATAAGATGGCAAAGAGACTAGCTATTGTTAAGAGGAATATCGTGGCAGGGTATCAGAAAGGTTGGACCCTGTTTCCGTTGATTGTGCCTTGTTTCCTCACTCTTTTGGTGGGGGATCTTCTACAATATATATGTACACATTAACTGTACGGAAAAATTGCAACCATGACCATTCCTTGAGGTTGGTGGGACCCAAATGATGAATGATACAAGTAGGGCTGTTGTTCCGTTGATCGGTTGATGTGAGCTCCATAAAAGAGGTTTTGCCACTCATCGAGTTGCAGGAGTTCCATTGTACGGGTTGAAACTCTTGCAGACAATCATATAACATCATTAACAAAGGTATCTGTATCTTACTGTCTTGTAGTTTATATGAGTAATTCACCCAACGTACAGATGAAGAATGGAGCACTAGCTTCACATAACAGTGTCGAGAGTGATAACTAGGCGTGTGAACACGGTAAGAACGCTATATGATGATGAACACGGAAAGTGGTTACCCAATTGTATATTTCGAAAATGGCAACAGTGCATTCACTTGTATGACTGTCGTTTGGGTCGGTGTTTGTTTGACTGACCGTTGTTTCGATATCCTTGTATCCTTTTGTGTTTTCGGCTCTTATGTCTTGTATGTTTCTAGCTTCTTGCTAGCTTTGTAATATTTTTTTTTTTTGCCATTTATACAAAACCATAAATGACATTTGTATGTATCTTACACAAGCATGTTTACAAACTACTAATACTACTCCGTAAATGATTTAGAGCCATCAAGGTTTTATGTTAACTCACTTAGTCGATAAGCTTTTGTTTATAACAAACAAATAATAGAATACTTTAGACATTTGGGGTGAGCTTTTAAATTAAAGAGAAAAATCATATGAGGAATGTGTGTGAAAGATTTTAAATTAGAAAAAAATAAATACGGAGTAATATGTACGTAATTAGCTGGAAACTGAGGAACATTTAGACAATTTGGCATTTTCTAATTAAAAATTAAAAGTACCTGTCATTTTTATTGTGAAATACATGGGCTTGATCCAAGGGCTTGTGGATAGCCCACCATCTGCATACTAGTTCATTAGGGTTTACTTTAACCCCTATATATACTTGTCTCTTGTATACATTTGATACTAATCACTCAATAATATTTCTCTATTCCTCCCCATCTATTATTCTTGTTTCTTCATTTCATAACACGTTATCAGCACGAGTTTCTAACCTAATTGAGTTTGTAGTCGGCAGTTACTTTTGAATACATATGTCTGCCGTTCGAGTATAAATGTTCAGCCATTAAAGGTATGCTTAAAAAATATTTTTGATCGTAGTATGCAATTATATATGAGGTACGCCCTTAAACTTTCCTTTACTCTCCGTATAATATTCAATTCCACTATCTGATCTAGATCCGTGTCAGTTAAGTTTGGAATGAATTTTCATTAAAATATATGACATGTTTTGCGAATTATTTAACGTGCATATGTATACTATATACTTTAACAATGGATTGGGTATGTTTATTTGATGATATATAGTATTATAAAAGTTGGTTTATTTAAATATTATCATAAACTTTGGAGGCATGTGATTTTCGTATATGATCTTTATGATCTCTGGGTTCTCACGAATTGAAATAGTAAATCGATAATATATACTAGTGAGTCGTGATCTATCAAACATAAACAGTTAACTTAGTATTTAATAGTTTATTTGATCAATTTATAATCGCCCTTTTATCATATATTACTCCTAAATTTGATCTACGATTGGCTAAAAAGAAATTATTAACCCATTTTCTAAGATAGTATTATTCATATACTTTGATTTGCACAACATTAATAGGTAGGAAATCTATTTTTTTTTTATTTTCATTTTCTTGTTTTCTTATAAATTCTTTTCTAATTTACAAGAACAATCAATGTTCTAGTGTGATTACATATAGAAAATAGTGATATCATAACCTCAAGTTATGATTTAAACCATTCTATTATGATTTTCTAACGAGAATCAAATCATATAACATCATGTTATTGTCATACAGTATTTTTTTTTTCTTAGATCATCATGATCTATATATTATGATCTCTTCAAGAGGATTAAAATAAACATAACATCATGTTATTGTTTCAAAGATCATCATGATCTACTATTATCTTTACAGGATAATTAAATATTAGCATAACCTCAAGTTATTGTTATTTTATAAGATCATCAAGCAATGATCTCTTAAAGAGATTCAATAACTAACATAATATTTTATGATTGTTATATGTTCTTTATGATCTACCTTAATCTCCTCAAGAGAATTAGAAAAATATTATAACCTCAAGTTATCATCGATTTTTCTATTATAATTCCTTAAAAATCATCAAATAATATAACCTCATGTTATTGTTACACATATACTTTTTATCACGATCCTTAAGATCTATAAGAATACAAAAATAAGGTAAACCTTATGTTATTATTATAATCAAGATCTACAATGATCTCAATAACCTTATGTTATTGTAATATATTTATGAGATAAGATCCTTAAGATCTACAATGGTCATCCAAAAAAAAAACTTCAAGTTCTATTATATTTACATTTCAAAATCATACGATTGTGTTAATCTATTTAAGTTGATCCTGTACACATGATTTCGTTATTGTGTTTCATTACGTCAGACAACTTTTGATCATTAGTATATTAATAATACCATAAAAAAATTAATTAATTAATCTATTATTCTATTTAGTCAACGTAATGTACATTATGATTTCATAATTTTGCAAATATTTGAGTTTATGACCTCTTTATAATTGATAAAGATGAGCGTTGTATAACCATTTTTATAATATTCAAACAAAATTGGTCCATCCGTTAGAATTATGTTAAGTCAATTTTGCAATTATGTTTTATCTGCTTACAAATTCGGTCCACTTGATTATCGGTTTCAAAATCACACAGTGTGCAATAAACCATGAATTAAATGAAATATCTTGACAAATAATTAAGGTCTTTTGTATGACCATGTCAAATCAATGATATTCTTCATCTCAATGAGGACTTTAAGGAGAATATTTACGGTGAAATATCCGTTAGAATTATGTTAAAACCTAAAAGAAAGGTTTTTACCATCAAAAGCAATTAATGCCTTAAAACTCACTTTAACTATATGCACCTCATGTTGCAATATTATAAAAGTGTTAGCGAGTACAATTCTACAATGAAAAAAATATCACTTGTACCGTATTTGATTACGTAAATGTATTAAAAGCTCTTGAAGAGCTAATGTCAAATAGCCATGAGAAATAATATCTAAAGTGATCATGCACTATTTTCTCTCATATAATGGCTTGTATCACAAAAGATATGTGCAATTGAAACACATACGGTCATAAACTTCATGTTTAATAGACCTTGATTATTACATTAATTGGCGAGACCGGTGAGACCATCCCGAGTCAATCATGATGCGAAAAGTATAATGGAACCTCAAGTTTCCTCGACGTAATAGTTTTACATGCATTGCTCTCAAGAAAAATTTATACGTATTACTGTTGGGACTCATTTCCTTAAAATTCTGAAATCAACAAACAGGTATTTCATATATCCACATAATGGACCATTTAGAGTTTTAAATCGATGCATCGTCTAAATGGTCATGAAAATCAAAACCTAAAATTTGCGTAACTAAGTAACTCGGCTAATGAGATTACGATCACATATTTCAGAATATCAAAAAAATTTTTTGATAATGTCGGAGAACGTATATATTGTTTAAATTCATCAACTTTTCAGTTGATTATAGTAAGTGTTGAACATATATTAGTTCATACATAAATTTCTTTTGTTAAAAGGCTTAGTTGATTGCAAATCAACATCTATTATGAGAGCAACAATGCTATTTATACTCTGGGGCCATGTTAACATACATGCAATGATGTGAGTTCGCATTGCGTCAAAGGAAAAGATTTCTTCCCCCTTATAATTCATTTCTAGTCATCAAAAGATATATCATAGATATTTTTATTTGTTTGTGTGACACCCGTCAATTTAGGACTAGAATTTAGTGCCTAATCAAGTTTTAATACATGTAATTAGTTCTGTGTTAGGCTAATTAATGTATCAATTATTATATATATTGTTGAATATATATCTACACAATTTTTCGGTTTGTTTAAATCGTACGAGTTTCAAATCGAATGAATTTCGATACAATGAATACGGACGTTGGTGAACAATTTAACTAAATAACATAACGTTATTTAATGGAACTATTATATCTCAAGAATATTATTTTGTAACATTTCAGTTTAAACAGTATCGTATAAATAACAATTTACTTAGTTAAATTATAAACACGCGCGACAAAACAAAACGAGTTTAAGTTACAATTTATAACTACAACCTAAAGTACTTTAATAAAAATACTTCAACCAAATCATCGGGAATTTATTCGTATTTTAAAACGTATATTAAAACATATAAAATAAATATTTAACGTTTAAATGACGGAGAAAACGAATACCGCACGGAGCGCGACCGCACGAAGCAAAATTTGGTGAAGCCCACACTCGGTGGACCCCACCAAAACCGGCCCAAGGGTGAGGTCACCACCTCCTCACCCTCACTTTTCTCATTCTCACTCTCTTTCTCTTTTCTCTCCATCTCTATCCTCTCTCAAAATTTCACCACCACCACCACACTAAATCAACAAAAAGCAACACCAAACGAACTCGAATCATCACGGTTTTTAGAGATTAACGACCACCACGCTACGATCTACAATCCTATCTTTTCGGATTTTCAATCCGGCACCGCGTAAGTTTCCGACAAATTCTCGAAATCTCTCGTTTTAACTTGTTTTTACATATTTATGAGTTATATAACATGTATATGTCCATTACAAAGGGTAGAACACGATTTTTTTAGCTTAAAAACGGGTTTGAAATGGGTTTTTGGCCGGAAAAATCTTGACAGCCGGACTTTCTGGGCTGGTGTTCATCTTTGCGACACAAGCCTTGTGTCGCATACTATGTCGTATTTTGGCAGTATGTCGCATCTTGTGTCGTACCAAACCTGTTGTGTCGTAACTCATGCGACACAATATTGTGTCGTACTCTGTGTCGCAAACTATGTCGTATTGTATACGACACAAACATTATGTCGCTATTGATTTAGCATTCCGAACCTATGCGACACAACTATTGTGTCGTATAGGTATTATGTCGCATCTATAACGCGACACAACCGTTGTGTCGCATGACGTGTCCTTGTGTCGCATATAGTGTCGCAAAACACAGCAGATTTACAATTTAATTCCAAGCTAAGTGTTAGACATTTGGAACTTCAAACGATTAAACAAAATAACTTCTAAGGGACATTGAAACATGTTTTTCAAGCATAACACTTCAAACAAATATAGATATGTCGAGATTATTATTTCAACTAAATCAACAACGGGCCGTACGCGTTTTCAAAAACATATTTCAAAAATCAAACAAGTCGTTGTAACTTTTATCAATTCAATCAAACAAGTCGTTGTAACTTGTGTCAATTCAATCAAACAAGTCGTAGTAACTTGTAACAAAATAATCAACCAAATCGTAGTAATTTGGACATATATATAGTTGTATAACAACTACTAAGGTAGTCTTTCGAGATACCGGTACAATTAATAACAATTTAAGTGTCGTGGACACATTCAGGTTTCAAGTCTTTGGACATCAATCCACAGCTAATTACTTCAAGTTTATTAAATTAAACACTTCAAGACTCAGGTGAGTTTCATGGCCCCATTTTCACTATTTTACAACTAGGGGTGTGATATTACTACTCTATTTTGTTTTACAAGTAGAACGCAAGTACCCACCTTCAAATACTACATGAGTTTCAAGCTAATCAATTTAAAGTCCTCTATAGCATAGTCTCTAATATTTTAGCGTGAATGTTAGTATATGATATCATATGGGATTGACAATCCTCATCCGGGTTAGCACGCACTAACCGGTCAAACGGATGTATTAGCATTTGGGAAGACGAGTGTGGATTAGACACTCGTAGGAGGCAAAACAAGTTAGGTTTCCTTAATTGGACCTAGCGCTCAAGTTAAGCTCAGACTATGTGCTCATGGATTGTATAACTTTTATTTTTCTTAATTGCATTTTAAATTCAATGTAAATCTTGCGGTTCTTACAATTATACATTGACATACAAACCTGTGAGCTCACCAGCGTTTTCGCTGACCCATTTTAGTATTTATCACAGGTACCCAGCAGTAGGTTGGCTGCATAAGCAGGGACTTTTAGCTCGAGTCATCATACATACAACTAGAGATTTGATTGCATTATTATATTTTGTAAAAGTAATTATGCTATGTAATCTCTAAATTTCAGGAACCGAGCTAATGTAACATTATTTTTTATGTAAACGTTTACTTTATTAATACAAGTTTAAAACGACGCATATAGTGGTCGTTCATTATATATCTTATGTGCTTTGTATATTGATTAGTGACACCCAAATCGAGCTTCCGCAAATCATTAAATTTGGGGGTGTCACATATTGGTATCAGAGCCTAAGGTTATAGTGAACTAGGTTGCATTTAGTGGGCCTAGACTATGACCGTTAGGCAGTATTCCCTATTAGGTATAACCAGTTCAGAGATTACAGCATACGAATTTAATTTAACATAGCTTGATCAACTATGTACAATTAAATAAAGATGATGTAAGATCCGAAGGAAGTTATGGCTGAACATGATACACTAGTTGACTCTGACCTCGAGAGAACCGGGACTCAAAACATGTCTGTGCTAGACACTCAATAGGTTATTATGTGATATACATATATATACATAATTAGACCTCATTTACAATCTTAGGCTATATTATATAATATGAATATAGGCCTCATTCTTTCTAACACTCTGTCTCAGAATGGCAAACACACCACCCAACTCATCCCGTTCTCATCCGTACGAATCACAAAGTTCAAGGGTAGCTAGGAGGAACCCCAGGTTGCCTCGAGCGGGCCCATACCCCAATCAATTCACACTAACAGACTTGGCCGCTAGGCTACGCCGTCACTAGCAACAACTGCGTGACATGGACATCGAGTTGCAAGAGACCCGAGAAAACTGGACACTCACCCTAATGGGACAAGTTGCTCAGGTCTCTGAAGACCATGAAAACACTATCAACAATATGAACGTTCTCGAAAATCGAGTGGGTGAAACCATCGAGACCATGGAGATCGTCCACAATCAAGTGACTGACAATCACAACGAAATCACTATCCTGCGATCAAGGTTGACTCAGTGTGAGACACGCCTGAGGGAAACCGAGGAGGCACTCACAATGGTTAGCCGACTTGCAGAGTCCGTTGACCGTCTCACTGCCTTAATGCCACAACTCAATCTTCGTCAGAATTAGCTTAGGCTGAATCTGCACTCCATAACGCTTTCGTAGGACTAATGTAAATTGACCGGATGAAACAATTCTTGGCACATTTGGCACAATATCTAAGTCTGTAACTTTTGAATTCGACAAACTCGAAATTGTCTGTAATCATTTAACAACGTAATATCAATTGACAATTTCATTCGATTTAAATCTATGTTATAGAACTTTTATACTTGTGATGTGTATATTGTCGCTTTAATACATACATCCACCACAATTATCATCCTGGTATAATTTCTTACGTACCTATTGTTTCTTTTCTTGAAGAATCATGCCGCCGAAGAAAAAGAGTTACAGTGAAGCTGAACTCGCTGCTGCCGTTACTCGGGCCGTAGCCGACGCCTTGGCTGCTCGGGATTCAACCCGAACGACTGAGGAAACAGCCGATACCACCACCACCACTCTTGCTGTCAAGCCTTGTTCCTACAAGGACTTTCTCAGCTGTAAACCTCTATATTTCAAGGGCACGGAAGGTGCCATTGGCTTGATCCGTTGGATTGAGCGTATGGAATCTGTTTTCAGTCTCTGCGATTGCACTGAGAACAACAAGGTCAAATTCGCTGCTTACACCTTTCAGGAAGGTGCACTCACGTGGTGGAAAACCCACGCAAACTCTGTAGGCCTTGAGGTTGCAAATCGGCTTCCTTGGGCCGAACTGAAGAAGAAGCTGACAGAAAAATACTGTCCTGAAGAAGAGCTGCATAGGCTGGAGGAAGAATTCTGGCACCTGGCGGTGCAGGGAAATGATGTTGCTGATTATACCACCAAATTTCAGCAGTTCGCTTTACTATGCTCGAGTTTGGTTGAACCGGAAAGTAAGGGCATCAAGAGATACATCTGCGGCCTCCCGGAGAGCATCCAGGGAAATGTCGCCTCATCCAAACCAACCACCACTGAGAGTGCCATTCGATTGGCCCACGAACTCATGGCCCTAGTTGTCAGCCGTGAGACCTCCAACACCTCATCCTCCAACAACAACAAACGCAAATCTACTGAACACCACCACAACCCAAACAAGAAAAACAATGCCATCCAAGTTTACGCCACCAACTCTGAATCCAACCGCAGCTACACCGGGGACAGGCCTTATTGTCCCAAGTGTAACTATTACCACTTGGGTCAGTGCAAGACCCCTTGCAACAACTGCAGGAGGTACGGGCATTCGACCAAGGACTGCCGAGCCCCCAGATCCAACAACAACCCCTCTAACAAAAATACCCAACAACCTAAGTCCTGCTTCGAATGTGGGAACCCAGGACACTTTAGGGATACTTGCCCAAAATTGAAGAATAAGGGCAACAACAACAACCGCAACAACAACAACAACGCCAAAAGTAGCGCCTTCGTGATCAACTCAGGGGAAGCCCGCCAGGACCCGAATGTGGTCACGGGTATGTTCCTCCTCAACAATCTAACTGCTTCTATTCTGTTTGATACTGGTGCCGATAGGAGTTTTATTTCCGATGAATTTTGCCCTCTACTTGACATCACACCTGTTGCTTTAGACGTTAAGTACACCGTAGAGCTAGCAAATGGCAAATTGATAGAAACCGATAGTGTGATACCTAATTGCACTTTGAATCTAGCCGACGAAATCTTCTCCATAGATCTTATGCCTGTTGAGATAGGAAGTTTCGATGTCATCGTGGGCATGGACTGGTTATCCAAACATCGCGCCGAAATCATCTGCCATGACAAAATTGTTCGCATACCTCTCGCCGTCGGTAGAACCTTGGTCATACAGGGGGAGACCAGTGGGACGAGGCTTAACATCATATCGTGTCTAAAAACCCGGAAATTTCTGAGAAAGGGTTACCCAGCAATCCTCGCGCACATCATGGAGAAAAAGTCGGAGGAGAAGCGACTTGAGGATGTTCTAATTGTTCGAGACTTTCCAGAAGTCTTTCCCGAAGAACTACCTGGTCTACCACCGCAAAGATAGGTTGAGTTCTCAATCGATCTAGTACCAGGTGCTGCGCCTGTGGCCCGAGCACCATACCGCTTAGCTCCATCCGAACTTCAGGAGCTGTCCACCCAATTACAGGAACTCCTGGAACGAGGATTTATCAGGCCGAGTTCTTCACCTTGGGGAGCTCCGGTCCTATTTGTCAAGAAGAAAGACGGTTCTTTTCGAATGTGTATCGACTACATAGAGTTGAACAAGTTAACTGTCAAGAACCGGTATCCACTCCCTCGAATCGATGACCTGTTCGACCAACTTCAAGGTTCAAGTGTCTATTCAAAAATCGATCTGCGATCAGGATATCATCAGTTACGAGTTCGCGACATCGATATTCCAAAAACAGCTTTCAGAACTCGTTATGGGCATTACGAATTTCAAGTGATGCCATTCGGCCTAACCAACGCACCGGCTGTATTCATGGACCTTATGAATCGGGTGTGTAAACCTTACCTTGACAAGTTTGTCATTGTCTTCATCGATGACATCCTCATATATTCACGAAGCGAAGAAGAACACGCGCAACACCTCAAAACCATCCTTGAACTACTTAGACATGAGGAGCTTTATGCAAAATTCTCTAAGTGTGAGTTCTGGATAAAAACAGTTCAATTCCTTGGTCACGTGATCGACAGTCAGGGTGTGACATCCGTCACCAAAACTATATTCATAGGTTCGTTGCCCATAATCATTTCTTAGTCGTATTCATGTATGTAAATAATGCGGAGAAAATAAATTAAGTATTCGTATTTTAAACTATGTGAGAAATTTAATTCTCGTATAGTATTCAAAACTTGAATCAATACTCGTACGCGATTAAATTTAAAGTTAGGATAATAATAATAACGTAATAATAATTATAACATAATAGTAATAATAATATAATAAAAGTAATATAATAATAATGGTAAACGTTTCCTTAGATGATAACAAACTAATATATATATTATTAATAAACATGATAGGGTACTAATAATAATATATCTCTTTTGATTTTGCTGTTCGTTCGGCCCAAACAAACTCACACCGATTCTAAGTAATTTGGACTCCAAACTATAACCCACCTATAAATACAAATCTAGTGATAACCCTAAACCCCTTGACCCATTTAAATAAAAGAAACATTCTGTGGTTTTTGTTGCCGTCGACCAAGAAGAAAAAAAAAAGAAGAGAAGCCAAATAGAATCCAAGTTTTGTTCTTGCGTGTTACCCGTTTGTGTTCTACGTAGGTATAATCTATAACCCTAATCAATATATTTTTGTTTTATTTTTATTTTCTGAAATAGCTATATATATATATAGGGCGATTTATATGTTTGGGGGTATGAATATGTTGGGTATAATAAGTTTTGCAAACCGAAAATTCTTGTTTCGTTAAATCTTAAAAATCTGTCTAGATTATCCAGTCAGGTTCGACGGCTACTTTGACGTAGTTCCGTTCGTTTTTAGGCTTCGGCCAAAACACGAAAGTTGTAGATCTCGAAATTTTACATAGATACGCGTGGTTTCGGCCTCTAAAACTAAACAGATTATTTTATAAAAATAACTTAGTAAACTGCTATAGTGAAATCCGAATTTTCTGAAAAACTTTGGATCGAGTCCTTGTTATCGATGTCTAAGCTCGCTGTCCTTGAGTTAGTTACAAACCTGTTTTCATAAAGTAAAATGGTGTATATAACGAGTATGTAATTGAGAAAAGTATGAAAACATAATAAGTCTTCTTTAAACTTATACATGAACTCGATCAAAAGTTTTTAAAACGTTTTTTTAGATTACATTTGGTAATCGGTGAGCTAAAATGTTCAATGTAAAGTATGGAGTATGAAACAAGAATTCAAGAATTATTTAATGCCAAATCAACTATAAACAAATGACTCTTTTTTTCATTGTGAATTAATATTACTCTAATTGTTAAGGGATGATTGAGTAATGTCAAATGGGTATTAGTTGTTACATGAGCGTTAAGCTAGTGACATATTGATCGATGTCAATGGAATCCACTTAAAC
The DNA here is from genome assembly GCA_949592205.1 of Helichrysum umbraculigerum. NCBI lineage: Eukaryota > Viridiplantae > Streptophyta > Magnoliopsida > Asterales > Asteraceae > Helichrysum > Helichrysum umbraculigerum. The sequence goes on along the minus strand of CATIUR010000001.1, from coordinate 378,783,282 downwards.
AAAATACTGCACATACTATTTTTATGTGTAGTCAGATTTTATTAAACAAATGAGTGAGTTGTTTTAAAGAAGGTGAATCGTTTTAAAGAAAATTGAGAATGGCTAGTGGAATGAAGATGTAACTTTTAAGAATACAGGAAGCTAGGAATTTAAATAATATTTGTGTTGTTACTGCTACCTGATGTATGCATGCTATGCCTTTTCTATTGCAAGGCAAATGATATTAAATTTTATAGTTTTAAAAAGGTTAGCGTGTACAAACTTGACCAATCAACTAGGGGATAATAAAGAGGTATAGTTTTGCCTAGGTTATTAATCTATATGAATTTATTTGTAGATTGACGTAATGTTTGGTGGATTCATTTTGGGATGATATTTGCTTTGGTAATCAAGGTGAGTTTTCGTGGCCCCATTTTCATTACATGTTTTCAAATTGGGGGAAAAGTATGCTCACATGTTTTACCAACTGTTTTATGCTGTGAACGTATTCATTTCTATTTTTGGACATATGCTTGAAATGTGTGACACTATGTGACTTATATGCATTGAGACTTGTTGCTTACATCCGTGCTGTACTTCCTTGTGGGGTATTTGCCGTACATTGAGATTTGTTGCTTACATCCGTGCTGTACTTCCTTGTGGGGTATTTGCCGTACATTGAGATTGGTTGTTTACATTCGTGCTTTACCTTCTTGTGGGGTATTTGCCGTACATTGGGATTGTTGCTTACATTCGTGCTTTACTTCCTTGTGAGGTAATTGCCGTACATTGAGATATACTGGCTGCATTATTTCACATTTGTGTACATTTCTATTGCATTGTCCTAACTTATCATTATCACAGCAAAATATTTTATTTGTGGTGTTTGGTTTCAAACCTACGAAACTCACCAACATTATTGTTGACGTTTTTGAGCATATCTTTTCAGGTAATACTAGCGGTTTGAAGATAGAGGACAAGAAAGCTTAGTGGACCTTTAGGTTGCATTTAAGCTAAAACTTTGAGATTACTCGTCAAGATGGTGACTTCTTAATAATTTGAAAAAGGCGTGTTTTGCCTTAACATTTAAATTGTGGGTATTTGCTTATTGTCGGTTTCATTGTTGGTATGTACATGTGGCATGGACTCCTATTCATGTTACAAGTATCATAACACATTGGATTTTTATTTTCATATAGACATCTTTATAATAATGTGTTGTGATCCTATCGTTGTTGTATCCCATTGTTTCCGCTTTAGACGGGGTGTGACAGATTGGTATCAGAGCCATTGTTTATAGAGATCTAGGTGGATTGGCCTAGACTATAAATAAGAAACCCGCATATAGAACATGAATTAGGAACTACGTGTGCATGAAACTATATGTGCTTATTCGAAACGATGTGTACTTACATGTCACTCAAGATGGACTTATCCACTAGGATATATACTTATTTGCTACATTGACGACGTGTACTCATTCACATTCCGATTCTCGAGCAGGACATGCTCCATTGGTGGTTTCTGCACATGTCCGCGTACCCGAGAGGGTTATGTAGGCTTAACGGCATGAGATCATTAATGTCATCTAGCAAAACCATATTGATCATAGTATCATTTCCATATAAATTCGTGTCACATTTAGAATTAAAACCGTAGGAACGAAGTTGAACATTGTGATATAGGATTTGGTAATAAGTACATATATGAAAGGATACCCTAACAATTATGGCGGCCGACGTAATTGCAAAGGTATCACGACATATATGTATTTATATGACCACATTCTAGTGTCCAATGTGTCGCCTTCAAAGTCGCGTGACGACGTAAAATCTCAACTCTAATTGTTCCGAACTCATGATCCTTAGTCGTTGGTTTGGCACATACACTATCCAAATTGCTCATTTATTCTAAACTTATACGTATTCAAATCGTAGCAAATATGCCGCTAAGACGTTCTACTCGAAATGCTAAAAACTGACGAGATCGAAGGGTGTTAAATATAAAAGTGTAAATCGTGTACTAAATAAACATCATTCTAGTCATTCTAAGACATAGAAACTGTATCGTAAGACTAATGGACGTGGATAATAACTCGCTAATGAATAACCGTGTAAAAACTCTATTAAAATCATTACTCACTGGAATTAAAATAATTGGCTTATTATTCCTCAAATTCTTTGGACATAATCACATCTTAACTTCCTTTGGAAAATTCAAATTTCAACCACGTATCATATGACAGTCTTTTCCTTTCTAGTCAGTGATGCATTCATCATTTGGCCACTTTTACCTCCTTGCAACGAAATTTTCAAATCCCTTTTTGCTAAGCTAGCCCGTGATCTTGGTATCTTTTGGACATGCACTCGATTCTCCGTATTGCTTGAAAACTTCACCTCTATACGATAAAGACTTCAATGCCTCATACTACAATTGAATGTAACCGAATAAGATCATTCTTAACATGAATGCTAATCTCGGTTTCTTTTAAAACTACTTGACTACAACTTCCGTAAGAATTTAAGTCAATCTAAAACGTACTTATCTTCGATAAATATAATGATTGCAACTTGGGTCGATCAAACATTTTCCTAAGGGTCCTATTATGAACACCTCTAGTTGATAAATTCGTAAATTAAAAAAAAAACAAAAAAAAAAACAAAAAAAAAACAAAAAAAAAAAGGATAAACCTACCTATTAAATTACCCTCTCAACTAAAACATTTAACTACACATGATCAATTAGATTATTGAATAAAGCCTCAAAATTCTCCTACTAAAACGCTTAGGAAAATAAAAATTATACCGTTATGAAATTCTCTATGCCTTGGGACATAGTTGCGTAAAATAAAGTGAAGTAATAAATACTGAATGGCAAATCACTGCAAGTGGCGGATAATAAATAAATAAATTCTATTACTATTCAAAATCTGAAATAAATCAAGTAGCCTGATATAATACACTACGTTGCTTGTAAAGTTTTACAAAAAAAAAAAAAAAAAAAAAAAAAAAAATTTGTTGTGCTTCAAAGTTTGTAATATATTTCACTTCTACATGACATATCACCATATAAACTCAGTGGAAAATTTCACTAATACCGTTGGTATAAAAATCGAAGAAGTTCCCAGTTGTATCTATTTTACGAGAGCCTCAAATAACGAGTTGGATGTTGAACTCGAGATTTATGAACGCCTGACTTCAATAATAAAACCATTTTCTTGCATCACATGATGTTAAGAACATAATCAAAGATAGCCTTTGGTTACCACTAAGTCGAAGAAAAACACAAAATCAATGAGCTTACGTAACAATAAAAGATATAGTAAGCTTACTAATGAGATAGACAAAAAGAAAACATGAGAAAATTATTTGGTTAGCGCATTAAAGTAAATTCACATATATTATACTATATTATGTAATAAATTTTGGGAATGATCCCCAATTAATCCATATGAAATGAGACGTTGAATTTTAACTATTATCTCAAAGATGAATTCAACTATTATCTCAAAGATGTTCGACCAAATAATCTTCAAACACAATTAAGCACGATTACAAAGTGAAGATCAAGATAAACACGAGACAAATCGCTCGATAGGGACTCAATAGAATATTTCACAAAAGGCATTGACCTTAAATGCCAACATGGAATACATAATATCTCCGATTAATGTTCTTTCGTTTGCTGCATCGTTACATTGTATTTTGAGGATATATTATTAATGTTATCAAATCGATTCATGGAAGAAAACTCCCACTAACCAAAGAACTAATTCGGCCTTCAAATGAATCCGAACTCTAATTATATTTCGACATCAAAACATCACTAAAACTTGAGTTAAACAATATATTTCTTTTACCAATAGTTATGAAAATTTCCGAAACACACTGCACGAGCCTAAACGGGGTGATAAACTCGGTTGAAAACTTACTAGAAATAACGCAAAATGACATGAAGGAACCAATAGACACGACGAAACCCGTAGTTTGGCACTAACCTGTCAACACCCATCTTTAAGATTCGTATTTAAACAATTTTTAAATTCTACGGCGCCCCTTATTAAGATAATCTTTCACATCGTAAACTTAACATTATTAATGACCACGAACAACAAATATTATCATTCATTCACTCAAACTATGGTCAACTATCAATATCGATCACTACTACATTCTTCTTATATGTTTACCGCGGCATAGCAATGGAATTTTACTAGTCCTTAATTAATGAGATTCCGATGCGAGATAACGTACACTATAAGATTAGCCCAAATCCAAACCGTTAGATTTTCAGATAAAATCTAAGCTCACACTTGTTTTACCCCTTATACAAGTCAACTTTTATAACCTCACCAAGAAATATACTTGTACGTATAAATTTTCCTTCCTTTGATGATAGCGTGGGTTAACCTACTTTAGCGACAAACCCCCGCATACATGTTTATATTGCTCTCGACTACGAATGTATAAAAAAAAAAATAATTGGATGAAACGATCAACAAACACACTTAAATTCGTATTTTTTTTTTAATTTAATATACAATATATGTAAGACAAATTGAGAATGTTGTGGGAGCTTAAAATGTTAAAACTCAATTTTGTATAATCTAAATTTCAATACGTTAAGTTAAATCTAACGGCGATTGTTCCGCGTTAAACGTGATTCTCGATGTGAGATCCTCATACAAACTCTGTAGAATCAACACACCGTAAGCTTGTGTAAGGAACCAATATCTTTCACTCATTGGGTCAAGACCATTCCTTAATAATCGTCTACTCTTCCGCGCCTATAATTCAACTACAAGCCTTGCGTGGTAAGCCCCATGTATGGATTGCTACACAACATAAATAAACTTCGATAAATCAAAGTCTAGTATAAAACCATAGAAATTAACCACACGACGGTATTTGGAATCAAGAAAGACCCTTTTTGATGTTAAGAACGCAAGATTTACAAACACCAATTTCGTTTACTTTCTTAACGGATTGAACGAGTTCGTAATATATGCTTAACAAATAGGTTCGATAACCTTTCAATTGAAGGAACGAGTGGAGCAAAATGGAGTTTTCAATATGCAATTAAGTGACGAGCCTCTTATGGTGTCACACAAACGAAACGTAGTAAGGTGTAGTGGAATAAAATCGAGATGGAGTTTAGAACAACACTTTTCATAGAACCGGTAAAAAAAAAAAAAAAAACTAAGGAAGGAGAAGTCAAGTAAAGAAAACGTAACGCAATCACTATAGTAAGGATACAATATAACGGTAGATGAGAATTTGAAATCACTAAGGAACAAAAGGATCATAAGAAATTCGAAACCCATGTCTACTCAATGATAACGTTTTCAGTAATAATTCCAATTGAATTTCGGGACGAAATTCCCTAAACGGGGGTATACTGTGACATCCGTCACCAAAACTATATTCATAGGTTCGTTGCCCATAATCATTTCTTAGTCGTATTCATGTATGTAAATAATGCGGAGAAAATAAATTAAGTATTCGTATTTTAAACTATGTGAGAAATTTAATTCTCGTATAGTATTCAAAACTTGAATCAATACTCGTACGCGATTAAATTTAAAGTTAGGATAATAATAATAACGTAATAATAATTATAACATAATAGTAATAATAATATAATAAAAGTAATATAATAATAATGGTAAACGTTTCCTTAGATGATAACAAACTAATATATATATTATTAATAAACATGATAGGGTACTAATAATAATATATCTCTTTTGATTTTGCTGTTCGTTCGGCCCAAACAAACTCACACCGATTCTAAGTAATTTGGACTCCAAACTATAACCCACCTATAAATACAAATCTAGTGATAACCCTAAACCCCTTGACCCATTTAAATAAAAGAAACATTCTGTGGTTTTTGTTGCCGTCGACCAAGAAGAAAAAAAAAAGAAGAGAAGCCAAATAGAATCCAAGTTTTGTTCTTGCGTGTTACCCGTTTGTGTTCTACGTAGGTATAATCTATAACCCTAATCAATATATTTTTGTTTTATTTTTATTTTCTGAAATAGCTATATATATATATATAGGGCGATTTATATGTTTGGGGGTATGAATATGTTGGGTATAATAAGTTTTGCAAACCGAAAATTCTTGTTTCGTTAAATCTTAAAAATCTGTCTAGATTATCCAGTCAGGTTCGACGGCTACTTTGACGTAGTTCCGTTCGTTTTTAGGCTTCGGCCAAAACACGAAAGTTGTAGATCTCGAAATTTTACATAGATACGCGTGGTTTCGGCCTCTAAAACTAAACAGATTATTTTATAAAAATAACTTAGTAAACTGCTATAGTGAAATCCGAATTTTCTGAAAAACTTTGGATCGAGTCCTTGTTATCGATGTCTAAGCTCGCTGTCCTTGAGTTAGTTACAAACCTGTTTTCATAAAGTAAAATGGTGTATATAACGAGTATGTAATTGAGAAAAGTATGAAAACATAATAAGTCTTCTTTAAACTTATACATGAACTCGATCAAAAGTTTTTAAAACGTTTTTTTAGATTACATTTGGTAATCGGTGAGCTAAAATGTTCAATGTAAAGTATGGAGTATGAAACAAGAATTCAAGAATTATTTAATGCCAAATTAACTATAAACAAATGACTCTTTTTTTCATTGTGAATTAATATTACTCTAATTGTTAAGGGATGATTGAGTAATGTCAAATGGGTATTAGTTGTTACATGAGCGTTAAGCTAGTGACATATTGATCGATGTCAATGGAATCCACTTAAACAAAATACTGCACATACTATTTTTATGTGTAGTCAGATTTTATTAAACAAATGAGTGAGTTGTTTTAAAGAAGGTGAATCGTTTTAAAGAAAATTGAGAATGGCTAGTGGAATGAAGATGTAACTTTTAAGAATACAGGAAGCTAGGAATTTAAATAATATTTGTGTTGTTACTGCTACCTGATGTATGCATGCTATGCCTTTTCTATTGCAAGGCAAATGATATTAAATTTTATAGTTTTAAAAAGGTTAGCGTGTACAAACTTGACCAATCAACTAGGGGATAATAAAGAGGTATAGTTTTGCCTAGGTTATTAATCTATATGAATTTATTTGTAGATTGACGTAATGTTTGGTGGATTCATTTTGGGATGATATTTGCTTTGGTAATCAAGGTGAGTTTTCGTGGCCCCATTTTCATTACATGTTTTCAAATTGGGGGAAAAGTATGCTCACATGTTTTACCAACTGTTTTATGCTGTGAACGTATTCATTTCTATTTTTGGACATATGCTTGAAATGTGTGACACTATGTGACTTATATGCATTGAGACTTGTTGCTTACATCCGTGCTGTACTTCCTTGTGGGGTATTTGCCGTACATTGAGATTTGTTGCTTACATCCGTGCTGTACTTCCTTGTGGGGTATTTGCCGTACATTGAGATTGGTTGTTTACATTCGTGCTTTACCTTCTTGTGGGGTATTTGCCGTACATTGGGATTGTTGCTTACATTCGTGCTTTACTTCCTTGTGAGGTAATTGCCGTACATTGAGATATACTGGCTGCATTATTTCACATTTGTGTACATTTCTATTGCATTGTCCTAACTTATCATTATCACAGCAAAATATTTTATTTGTGGTGTTTGGTTTCAAACCTACGAAACTCACCAACATTATTGTTGACGTTTTTGAGCATATCTTTTCAGGTAATACTAGCGGTTTGAAGATAGAGGACAAGAAAGCTTAGTGGACCTTTAGGTTGCATTTAAGCTAAAACTTTGAGATTACTCGTCAAGATGGTGACTTCTTAATAATTTGAAAAAGGCGTGTTTTGCCTTAACATTTAAATTGTGGGTATTTGCTTATTGTCGGTTTCATTGTTGGTATGTACATGTGGCATGGACTCCTATTCATGTTACAAGTATCATAACACATTGGATTTTTATTTTCATATAGACATCTTTATAATAATGTGTTGTGATCCTATCGTTGTTGTATCCCATTGTTTCCGCTTTAGACGGGGTGTGACACAGGGAATTCACGTTGATCCGTCAAAAATCGAGGCTATCAAAGACTGGCAAGCACCCACCACTCCAACCGAAGTACGACAGTTTTTGGGACTGGCCGGGTATTACCGACGATTCATTGAAAATTTCTCCAAGATAGCCTTACCACTCACGACTCTGACCCAGAAAGACAAAAAGTTTGACTGGACTGGTAAACAAGAGTCGGCATTCCAACTCTTAAAGCAAAAGCTTTGCAGTGCTCCTATTCTATCATTACCCGAAGGCACCGATGACTTCGTGGTATACTGCGATGCTTCTCATCAAGGTCTCGGTTGTGTGCTTATGCAACGAGACAAAGTCATAGCTTATGCTTCACGACAGCTCAAGATTCATGAAAAGAATTACACCACCCACGACCTCGAGTTAGGAGCCGTCGTTTTCGCCCTCAAATTTTGGAGACATTACCTCTATGGCACTAGGTGCACAATTTTTACAGACCACAAAAGTCTCCAACATATATTCGATCAGAAGGATCTCAATATGAGGCAACGTCGATGGGTCGAGTTGCTTACTGATTACGACTGCGAACTCAAATATCATCCAGGCAAAGCAAATGTTGTTGCCGATGCCCTCAGTCGAAAAGAGCGAGTGAAACCGCTTCGGGTCCGAGCCCTCAGTATGACCATTCACAACAATTTAAACATTCAAATTCTCACTGCTCAACTCGAAGCCTTGAAACACAAAAACGTCAAGGATGAAGCCTTGCGGGGCATGGATAAACAATTCGAAGTCAAACCTAACGGGATTAGGTATTTCTCAAACCGAATCTGGTTGCCTAAATTTGGGAACCTACGAGACTTGGTGATGGATGAAGCTCACAAGTCCAAATATTCTATCCATCCGGGATCCGATAAAATGTACCACGGTATCAAGGACTTCTACTGGTGGCCGAACATGAAAGTTGAAATCGCCACATATGTCAGCAAGTGCCTTACTTGCTCCAAGGTCAAAATCGAATATCAAAAACCTTCTGGTTTACTTCAACAACCCAGTATTCCTGAATGGAAATGGGAACAAATTGCTATGGACTTCATAACCAAACTACCCAAGTCCTCGAGTGGTTGCGATACCATTTGGGTGATCGTGGATCGTCTCACAAAGTCTACTCACTTCCTAGCAATTAAAGAATCCGACAAAATGGAACGCCTCACCGGTATTTATCTGAAGGAAATCGTGACCAAACACGGTGTTCCAATCTCAATTATCTCCGATAGAGATAGTCGTTTCACTTCACAATTTTGGCAATCACTTCAAAAATCCCTGGGTACTCGACTTGATATGAGTACTGCATATCACCCTCAAACCGACGGCCAAAGTGAACGAACTATTCAAACGCTAGAAGACATGCTACGGGCCTGCGTAGTAGACTTCGGTGTAAACTGGGAAAAACACCTACCATTGTGCGAGTTCTCGTACAACAACAGTTATCATACCAGCATTAAGGCTGCACTTTTCGAGGCACTGTACGGTCGTAAGTGCCGGTCACCTATCTGTTGGACCGAAGTTGGGGATAGTCAACTCACAGGTCCAGAAATCATTCACGAAACAACCGAGAAAATCGTCGAAATTCAAAACAAACTCAAAGCCGCGCGTGATCGTCAGAAAAGTTATGCTGACGTGAGACGCAAACCACTCGAGTTCCAAGTTGGGGATCGAGTACTACTCAAAGTATCACCTTGGAAAGGCGTAATCCGATTTGGCAAACGAGGGAAGTTAAATCCCAGATACATTGGACCATTCGAGATCCTCGAGAGGATTGGTCCAGTGGCATATCGATTGCAGCTGCCATCCGAACTCAGCAGCGTGCATCCCACTTTTCATGTTTCAAACCTGAAGAAGTGTCTGTCTGATGAGACACTTATCATTCCACTCGATGAAATTCGAGTTGACGAGAAACTTCACTTTGTTGAGGAACCCGCTGAAATCATGGACCGTGAGGTCAAACAACTTAAACAAAGTCGTATTCCCATCGTCAAAGTTAGATGGAATTCGCGGCGTGGTCCGGAATTCACCTGGGAACGTGAAGACCAAATGCGACTCAAGTATCCTCAACTCTTCACTGACTCAACATCAAACACGACTTCAACATAAATTTCGGGACGAAATTCTTCTAACAGGGGGAGAATGTGACACCCGTCAATTTAGGACTAGAATTTAGTGCCTAATCAAGTTTTAATACATGTAATTAGTTCTGTGTTAGGCTAATTAATGTATCAATTATTATATATATTGTTGAATATATATCTACACAATTTTTCGGTTTGTTTAAATCGTACGAGTTTCAAATCGAATGAATTTCGATACAATGAATACGGACGTTGGTGAACAATTTAACTAAATAACATAACGTTATTTAATGGAACTATTATATCTCAAGAATATTATTTTGTAATATTTCAGTTTAAATAGTATCGTATAAATAACAATTTACTTAGTTAAATTATAAACACGCGCGACAAAACAAAACGAGTTTAAGTTACAATTTATAAGTACAACCTAAAGTACTTTAATAAAAATACTTCAACCAAATCATCGGGAATTTATTCGTATTTTAAAACGTATATTAAAACATATAAAATAAATATTTAACGTTTAAATGACGGAGAAAACGAATACCGCACGGAGCGCGACCGCACGAAGCAAAATTTGGTGAAGCCCACACTCGGTGGACCCCACCAAAACCGGCCCAAGGGTGAGGTCACCACCTCCTCACCCTCACTTTTCTCATTCTCACTCTCTTTCTCTTTTCTCTCCATCTCTATCCTCTCTCAAAATTTCACCACCACCACCACACTAAATCAACAAAAAGCAACACCAAACGAACTCGAATCATCACGGTTTTTAGAGATTAACGACCACCACGCTACGATCTACAATCCTATCTTTTCGGATTTTCAATCCGGCACCGCGTAAGTTTCCGACAAATTCTCGAAATCTCTCGTTTTAACTTGTTTTTACATATTTATGAGTTATATAACATGTATATGTCCATTACAAAGGGTAGAACACGGTTTTTTTAGCTTAAAAACGGGTTTGAAATGGGTTTTTGGCCGGAAAAATCTTGACAGCCGGACTTTCTGGGCTGGTGTTCATCTTTGCGACACAAGCCTTGTGTCGCATACTATGTCGTATTTTGGCCGTATGTCGCATCTTGTGTCGTACCAAACCTGTTGTGTCGTAACTCATGCGACACAATATTGTGTCGTACTCTGTGTCGCAAACTATGTCGTATTGTATACGACACAAACATTATGTCGCTATTGATTTAGCATTCCGAACCTATGCGACACAACTATTGTGTCGTATAGGTATTATGTCGCATCTATAACGCGACACAACCGTTGTGTCGCATGACGTGTCCTTGTGTCGCATATAGTGTCGCAAAACACAGCAGATTTACAATTTAATTCCAAGCTAAGTGTTAGACATTTGGAACTTCAAACGATTAAACAAAATAACTTCTAAGGGACATTGAAACATGTTTTTCAAGCATAACACTTCAAACAAATATAGATATGTCGAGATTATTATTTCAACTAAATCACCAACGGGCCGTACGCGTTTTCAAAAACATATTTCAAAAATCAAACAAGTCGTTGTAACTTTTATCAATTCAATCAAACAAGTCGTTGTAACTTGTGTCAATTCAATCAAACAAGTCGTAGTAACTTGTAACAAAATAATCAACCAAATCGTAGTAATTTGGACATATATATAGTTGTATAACAACTACTAAGGTAGTCTTTCGAGATACCGGTACAATTAATAACAATTTAAGTGTCGTGGACACATTCAGGTTTCAAGTCTTTGGACATCAATCCACAGCTAATTACTTCAAGTTTATTAAATTAAACACTTCAAGACTCAGGTGAGTTTCATGGCCCCATTTTCACTATTTTACAACTAGGGGTGTGATATTACTACTCTATTTTGTTTTACAAGTAGAACGCAAGTACCCACCTTCAAATACTACATGAGTTTCAAGCTAATCAATTTAAAGTCCTCTATAGCATAGTCTCTAATATTTTAGCGTGAATGTTAGTATATGATATCATATGGGATTGACAATCCTCATCCGGGTTAGCACGCACTAACCGGTCAAACGGATGTATTAGCATTTGGGAAGACGAGTGTGGATTAGACACTCGTAGGAGGCAAAACAAGTTAGGTTTCCTTAATTGGACCTAGCGCTCAAGTTAAGCTCAGACTATGTGCTCATGGATTGTATAACTTTTATTTTGCTTAATTGCATTTTAAATTCAATGTAAATCTTGCGGTTCTTACAATTATACATTGACATACAAACCTGTGAGCTCACCAGCGTTTTCGCTGACCCATTTTAGTATTTATCACAGGTACCCAGCAGTAGGTTGGCTGCACAAGCAGGGACTTTTAGCTCGAGTCATCATACATACAACTAGAGATTTGATTGCATTATTATATTTTGTAAAAGTAATTATGCTATGTAATCTCTAAATTTCAGGAACCGAGCTAATGTAACATTATTTTTGATGTAAACGTTTACTTTATTAATACAAGTTTAAAACGACGCATATAGTGGTCGTTCATTATATATCTTATGTGCTTTGTATATTGATTAGTGACACCCAAATTGAGCTTCCGCAAATCATTAAATATGGGGGTGTCACAGTTTGTGCGATATATGCTCAACCATAACGCACAACTATTAGACCAAAAGGGAAATCTTAAAACAACTTAAACTCAAAATGAATTATCAATATATAATATTGATCCTCGTAGTATCATTTATGAACTCGAAGTTCAAATGATAATTCAATTTTGCTAATTGTCAGACATATTTGTTTGAATGATAAGTTGTTAAAGCTCCTATTAAAATGGCTAATAAGCCTATGGCACGTGAAACGTGATAAGAAAAAGTCGATTCCAAATTATATCCTCAAAAAAGGAGCAAGTTATTTAGATGGTCAATCGAGGAACTAAAGACCCCAATTCAATCTAACGAAACTAGACATGAAGGTTCTATCAGAACCTCTGGTACCCGAAAAATGAAGAGATCTCAATAAATGATATCATGTCTAGAATAATGTGGAGTCGATATAAATGAAATCGATATCGATAATATTATTGTTATCATATAGCGCTAGCTATTGTGATTGAGAAATATAGCATGAAATTATTTTTGTAAAGAATTACAAATATTATTTGGCCAATATAAAAATTTGCAATAAATTTATAAAATCTCTTCATACGAGATTCTTAGACTTATAATCCATTTCATAAAGGTGTAAAGCCTATTGTATGGCTGGTCTTTACTCAAAAGCACAATGAGTATATATAAGGCTAGAGTGTTGATACTAAGGCTCTTTGCTATATGATAACTCACAAGTCTAGCTCATTTGCTATTTGGATCCCTCATGGATACAAAATGCTTAAAGATACTTCCACTTTAAAAAGCCTCAAGCTTTTTGGAAAGGTTCTTAATTGCGAACACCATTTATTCAATTTGAATAAGATCTTATATCAAATGATTGGGAAGATTTGATAAAGGCTTGTCTCACTATTTATAATGCCTCATGTTTTTCATAAATGGCTCTCGAGGACACTGCCGAATCAAATTAAATAAGTCCTTATATCAACTTGGGCTCGAAAAATTCTTTATTAAATGGACATTTTAGCCCATATTATAAATACATTCTTTATGAGTATTTTCAAATTCATACTTCCTTTGAACTTTTTACAAGGTTCTAAAGGCGAATGAATATTTATAACTGAATATGAAAGAAATGTCTTGTAAAGATTAACTTTTATCATGTATAAAGAGTCATACATCCTCATGATGCAATGATTATTTTAATGTTGACAATCCTTCCGACCCCTGAAGGATGACAAATATCATTAGACGTTGATATTTCTCACTGGTCATAAAAGAGTTGAAAATCATTTACTTCACATTTTTGGCGAGATAACTTATTATCTATGAGAGGACACTCATTGTCTTACATACATATAAAAAAAAAATTAACTTGATGGATACATCAACGATGATGGATCCATGACTTATCTCATAAAAGTAAGATTTTTCTCATTAAATTCGATGAGATGATATTATTCGTCAACAAATTCACAAGTGATGTGATTATGAGGGGGAGAAAATAAATGTTGCACTATTTTTTTTCCTTGACCATGGTTTTGTCCCACCGGGTTTTCCTGGCAAGGTTTTTAACGATGCAACATCCTCAACACTAAAAAAGAATTATGTACTCTTTTTCCTTAACTAGACTTTTGTCCCATCGGGTTTTATCTAGTAAGGTTTTAACGATGCATAATCATTATAACAATGGACATCCAAGGGGGAGTAATGTGCATTAATATGAAATGGATATCCATATTTTCAAAGTATTATCCAGATGTTTTACTGGATTCCTTTCACCCCGAAAGAAAATGATAAACAGATCATTATAATATCTAAGTCCATTTGGGGCTTTAATACACATTGCTTACAATACACATTTATACATTGCAATCAATAACATTTTGTGTTATCTTTGTGGTACCCGTGATATAGGATTATTTTACTAAAAGAAAAAGCTAAATTTGGATACGTGGATATTTGCCTGATCCACATAAGGTCAAAAACATTATATGTTTTCACCTGTGGAGACACCACAATTTCTTGGAGGTCGTCAAATAATGCTAAATTTATTGATTTTTATAAATTCGATTGAGAAGTGTCTACTCAAGATTGACTATTCAACATATCAAGGAAGAATGTGGTCTCAAGACAATGGGAAATCTAACATTTTATATGAAGATAATGTGGCGTGTATAGCTGAAATTAAGGAAGGGTATATCAAAGGAGACAGAACTAAGCACATTTCACCGAAGTTCTTTTCAACTTATGATCTACAAAAGGATGGAACCTTTGATGTTCGTCAAGTCCGATCAAGCTAAAATTTGGCCGACTTATTCAACAAAATCATTGCCGACAAAAGTTTTTGAGCATCTAGTTTGGAAGATCGGTATTCGGCGCTTGAAGGATATACATTATACTCAGGGGGAGTATTATACGTAATGCACTCTTTTTCCCTTCATCAAGTTTTTATCCCATTGGGTTTTTTTTTATAAGGTTTTTAACGAGACAGTCTATAGCGTATTATAAACGGTGACTATCTGATATCGCTCGATTAGTATATGTTTATCTCTCGTGATATCATCTTCTTTTGTTCTTGTTTCTAGTAAATTTCATGAACTTTCGGTACTTATTTAGTTTGAAATTGATCTCGTGTGTTAAGGTTAAAGATTGAGGAAGAAAAGATGAAAAGATGAAAAGATGAAAAAGTTTTCAGATTTGGCTATGCTGCACCGTTTTGGCCATATCTCCCTCATACGAACTCGGATTGATGTGATTCAGGCGGCCAAACGTTCGTATTTCAGAGATCTACAAATCTGAAAAATATGGTCTGCTGAAAAGTAGGAGAAGTCGCCGGGTTCTATAGGGAAACAGCCGGGTTCCTTTCAAAAATCGGTAACAGAAAAAAATCCTTCATTTTAAGCCTAGAGGAGCAGCCGGGTAGGGGTGTTTAGCAGCCGGGTTCTAGTGTCGGCAGAGCACTTTTTGACCCTTTAAACACCTTTTCTTCCTCATATCTCACCTAACTTTTATCACTTCAAAAACCAGCAGCCCCATGGGCGATTTTAGGGTTTCTTGAGTCATTTTTCATCATCTTGAAGATCTCTAATCATCTTAAACCATTTGGCTACAAAGAATCATCATCCAAACATTGTAATCACTCGGTTTGCATTTTTATTCGAATATAACTATGTTTCCTTTGATTTCAATGATTATATGTGTTTGCTTTAATATGATTATGATTAGTGGCTAGATTTGTATGCTTGCTTGGATAAATTAACTAGTTGATTAGGGGTGTATATTTTGGTGTTTGATTTATGCTTTGAGTTTATGATTCATCCATTAATTTGTATGTAACTAGCTTGTTTGTGGTAGAACTTGTTGGTATTTTAGCTAAGCAACTATAGCGAATGTTTGTTGCTTATTAAAAATACCTATCATTTGTATGTCGACGTATGAATGAGCCATCATTTGCGGTTGTAAAATTTGGTATTAGTTACACAAATGAGCTAGAATGTATGAGTTGATGAATATGGCGAACGTCTTTCGTTTTGGATGAATTATAAACTTGTGAAACTTGAACTTTATGTTTAATCGTGACCCTTGCGTAATTGAGCTTAAAATAGTATCTTTGCTTATTTGGTAGATAACTAGTGAATTTAGCGAACGTTTTTCATTGGTAATTTACTATCAATTATTTGTCTATAAATGATTGAACAAACATTGTGAACGTAGATTTGGAATAAGCAAGATTCTTTAGGCTTAATTGTGCAAGATGGTAACCATGGCGAACGTCCGTTACTAGATTAAATCATAGGTTTGTAAATTGAAGTTGAATCATTAGGAGATGGCGAACGTTAATCCTATGTTAAATGTAAATTTACTTTTGCATAATATAAACTGGTTATAACTTTGCACCCAGAAATCACTAGTGACATAATCCAAGCAAGTATTGTTTTAAATATCCGAAAGTTACTACAATTCACTTTGACTCTTCCTGAGTCCACATTTGCCTAGTTTTAGTTAAAAAGTAGTTTTTAAGCAACGTGATAATTCGGTCACAAAACCCCCACATTTACTTTCTTGTATAAATTACTTGCACTTGAATATAATTCTTAAACTCACATTCCCTGTGTTCGAACCCGAACTTACCAAACTATACTACTATACGATAGGGTCCACTGCCCGGTTGTGTTTTGGTCTAGCACGGTACTTTCTTGTTTACTTTTCAACGATAAATTTTATAACTGGATTTAACACATCAAGTTTTTGGCGCCGCTGCCGGGGAATGTGATTGATTAAGAGTTTAATTCGAGTGTAATTAATTGATCATTTTCTAGAATTTATTTCCAGGAAAGTTACTTTAAGAATTTTAGTTATTATTAATGTATATATTTTAATGTTTGTTTATTTTGTGTTGAGTGGTTACGTTTTACCGTTTTTAGTTTTGATGTTTGTAGCAAATTTGTGACTTAGCTTCGATGTCTTATTACTCGAATTATGAAGGTTATAAACCTTCATTTTATGAAAGTGATAATGATGATGTGCCAATGAGTTTACAAGAAAGGTATTCACCACCTGGATGCTACCAAGATAACTGGACTCAACTTTACCCATCAAGGACTTGGAATGAAGAACCTTTAGTCACTCAAGACATCGAACAACCGGAAATGTCTAATCTTGAAAGGTTGTTGAAAGAAGCAATAGAGCAAACAGAGAGGCATAGTGGAGAATTTGATGAAATCTTCGATTGGAATTTTGAGCTTAACCAGGAAGGGCCATATGATAAATTTTCCAATGCAATTGAGCATTTGGATAATGTTGAGGCTATTGAGAATCACGATTATTATTCTAACGTTGATGTTCCATATTCTTCTAACTTTGTTTTTCAGGATGATAGTGAAGATGAAATGGATGAGGAAGACAATGATGAATTTACTAATTACCCTCATGAGATTTCAAAAGTTGTTTTGCAGGAATCACAAAACTTCGAACCCGCATTGAAGGAATGTGCAGATTTTAAAAATTCAGATTTTGAAGACTCAAATGAAGAAGAGTTGGAGAGTGAAGAAGAGAGCTTGGTTGAAGAAGTTGTGGAAATTTCAGCCCCACCTATTGTTGAAGCTGCTAGTGTATTGTTTGAATCAAATGCAGTGAATGAAGAGCTAGAAAATAAGGTGGAAAGCAAGCTCGAGGAAGAACCCATAATGCTTCAAAATGACAAGCATGTTGATGAGTTGGAAAATCAAGTTTCTCAAAAGCTTGATTATTCAGATTTGGATGAAGAGCTATATGCATTGCTTGGTTTAGATAATAGGGAGCTTCAAGAGCTAAGAAATAGCAAAGATGGTATGATGACTGAAGAAGAACTGTTAGAGATCATAGGGTTACAAGTTGAAGAATCTCCTCCTTTACAAGAAGAATTTGGAAAGACAAAGGAAGATGATTTGGTGTGTATCGAGAGATCATTCAAGAAATCTCTAATAGATTTGAAGCATAATACTCTTCAATGTGAGAGTAAGTTTGAGCTTGTAAAAGAGCCAAAACCACCCGACCCTTTTATTCCAGATTTGCAAAATTTTTCGTTACAAAAAGGAGTTGATGAGTCAAAGATTGATGTGGATCGAGGAGGTTTGGAAATTTCTGAAAGTCCATTTTTGGTCGAGGAAAGTTGGGAAAGTACAATAAGAAATTGTACTGGCATTTGGATGTTTGACAAGTCATTGGTTAACAAATGGATAGTTGGTATCGTTGTTTGGGAGGAATGCTATATCAATCGAAAAACAAAAGAAAATTTTCTCCCATGTGAATACGATTGGAAAGGCATGGAAGTTTTGATAGATTATCCGCCTTGATAGATGGAATGGTTGAGTCTAGCTCGGGACTCGGTAATAAACCAAGCACTATGCGGGAGGTAGCCCGTACTTCAATGTGATGAATGTTTGATGAAGGCAACTTTGTGCGATAACGAGAATGTATATGAAAGAAATGGATGTTTTGAAATCATGATCGAAGGTTATCCAGAATTTGAACAAGCAAAAACCCCCGGGGAAGTACTCGTTCCCTTTTACCTCACACAAGATTTTATTGAATATTATTGTTTTATTGAATTGAGGGGAATGCAAACCTAAAGTGTAGGGAGGTAAATTTACTTGAATTTCATTCTTAGTAAATTATTGTTTCCTAGCCACTTATTAGGTGAGTTATTGATCTTGAGTTTCCAATAGAACTTTACGAATTCTAATAACGGGTTATGAAATGGTAATTTGCTAGGAATTTGCTTGTCCTTATAAGATTGATTACTTTGAAATTTATTTGTTAAAATTTATTGAAAGTGATTTGATCTTCCCTCTTGCAACATAATTTTAAGAGATGTGTCATAAAAAGCAACCTCATTGGGTGAATTGCATGACTAATACACTTGTAGCATCCACTATAAATTGTGAGAAATTTGAGCCTTATTGAGAAAAACACTTATTTTTAGTGTTTACATTATTTGTTGCTATGAGTATGCCGGTGATTGTAGTTTGTTTTAGAACTTGCCTTAGTGATGCATTTCCAGACCGCTGTGGGATCACAGAAATGTGATGTAGGTGGGGTCGAAGACGAGGAGGTATTCTTAGGATTTGGAGCTTAATCCTTATAGTTTTGACTTTCTAACCAATTATTGAGTTTGTGCTTGATCTTTTATAGATTGTACGAATTTGCTAATCGGTCAAGGAATCTTAACTATTTTGGATCCTATTTTGTGTTTTACACCCATTTACATCCAGTCCACCTAGGTCGTTATCACTTATTTTTAGTGCTAAGAAACCCTTAGAAAACTTCCACATTCACTCCACTGAAAATGTTAGCCTTATTTTTGAGTAGTCAATTCCCGAATCATTAATTTTCTAAGATGTTGCCTAGTTGAAAATTTTTGAATGAGTTTTATCTAAATGTGACTTAAAGCATTTTAAAGTGGCATTCTAGTGTTAAATTCTATAATTGAGTTGTAATAAATGGAAATTGTTTAAGTTGGCAAAGTTAAATGGTTGAAATTGAAAGCAATTGAGTTATTGGAAGTTAACAATTGAGTTCAATGTTTAAGATTGGATGATTGTAGTCAACTAAATGGCCTTTGAATTCCTGAACAAGTAGTTCCCGGGGGGTGTTTTACGCCTAGCCACTTAAGGCCTTTATCCGGTCTAGGATGGTTGGTCCGAAAGTTCGTTACACAGGGTTCATAGAAAGTCATAGAATGCAATTATTCCAATCAATTGTGTAAATCAATTTGAGTTATTTGTGTGCGATTATTGAATATAAGTTGTAAGTGAGAACAAGGAATAATTTGAATTGAGTTGGCATGGGAATCCTAAGTTTTATTACTGTCACATCATGAAACCATTAGGTAACATTTTCATACTTTTTCACGGGTCTTGACCACCATTTTTCACCAATTTTTGTGTCTATCTTACCCAATTCATATTAGCCTACATTTGTTACAACACATGTTTAGAATACCTCTTCCGAGATCTCACTTGGTGCTCACGCCAAAACGGTGGAGATTTGATCCTTTTGCAAGCCTATGGTAACATGCATCACGACTTGGCTTGATTGAGTGTTACATCATTTATATCGTTACCCTGTAGTTCTATAGGTTGAGAGTGAGTGATTAAACACTTATCCTATTGTGAGGTGCTAGGTCGTGCATTCGGGCTTGACAAATATATCATCTCAGGTTTTTGCTAATTTTATAATGTTGCTAGCATGATTACTTTGATGGTTGATGTTAGTATTGTTTTGATAAGCCTAACAATCATTTCTAAATGCAAGAGGAGTTGTTTTGGAATGTTAAATGAGAGTTTGCTTGAGGACAAGCAAAGTTCAAGTGTGGGGATATTTGATATCGCTCGATTAGTATATGTTTATCTCTCGCGATATCATCTTTTTTTGTTCTTGTTTCTAGTCAATTTCATGAACTTTCGGTACTTATTTAGTTTGAAATTGATCTCGTGTGTTAAGGTTAAAGATTGAGGAAGAAAAGATGAAAAGATGAAAAGATGAAAGAGTTTTCAGATTTGGCTATGCTGCACCGTTTTGGCCATATCTCCCTCATACGAACTCGGATTGATGTGATTCAGGCGGCCAAATGTTCGTATTTCAGAGATCTACAAATCTGAAAAATATGGTCTGCTGAAAAGTAGGAGAAGTCGCCGGGTTCTATAGGGAAGCAGCCGGGTTCTTTTCAAAAATCGGTAACAGAAAAAAATCCTTCATTTTAAGCCTAGAGGAGCAGCCGGGTAGGGGTGTTTAGCAGCCGGGTTCTAGTGTCAGCAGAGCACTTTTTGACCCTTTAAACACCTTTTCTTCCTCATATCTCACCTAAATTTATCACTTCGAAAACCAGCAGCCCCATGGGCGATTTTAGGGTTTCTTGAGTCATTTTTCATCATCTTGAAGATCTCTAATCATCTTAAACCATTTGGCTACAAAGAATCATCATCCAAACATTGTAATCACTCGGTGTGCATTTTTATTCGAATATTATAACATCCTCTCCAATGGCCTGGTATTTTCTATTTAAAATAAGTATTTAATTGTTTTAGAAATTATTTGATATAATTGTTTAATTGTGAAATTTGGTAAAATAGGTCTCAGGACTTATTGTGATTAGTGAAATGTTGCTTGTTTTAATATATTAAAGTTGACGGTATAATAAAATAAATTTCTCGTAGTTGATTTTTAGGTTCCAGGCAATAGATTTAGAGCGGGTATAAAATACCCAAAATGTTAAGTCGGCTCAAAAAGGAGGCCGACCTTTATTTTGATCACTTTAACCATTTCTTTCTTATCTCTTTTCATTTCAAGAACAAACACATAAACCCTAAGTAAAATCAAGATAAATTCATCAAGAATCATAAACAAGAATTGTGGATTGAAGTTGTGATTTGAGCTAGTTGTTGTCATCCTTTCTATTCATCATCTTTTTCATTTTGAAAGGTAAATGAGGTTTATTTCAAATGTTAGGTTTGATGAATAATTGGTTAATTGAATTTGTTCTTGAGTTTATATGATAACTACTTGTGATATATGATGCCATGTGATGATTATTGATTGATTATATGGATTAAATTCAAGTTTTTGAGCTATGATTGAAGTTAATCAAAAATTTAATTGGGTTTCATGATTTTGGTGTGAATTTAGTGTAATTGAATGTTATTGTTGTTGGTTATTGTTATATAGGTGTAGTATGATTGTATTTGATGTTAAAAACGTGCCTAAGTCGAATTGTAAATGAAACTTGGTGATTTGGTTAAGTTTGGTTCGAGCTGAAATGTAATTGCAGGTCTGTACCTGAGCTAAAACGCAGCTCAACGCGATCCCAGCCTCGAGTCCGGATCGCGTTCCCTAGTTATAAAATGTCCCAGTTGAGATTTGGCCTTGGAAACGCGATCCTGGCCAAGTATCCGGATCGCGTTTGCTAGTGTTTTTCGGTTACAGAACTTTTTCTACTGAAGAACGCGATCCCATCAGGCCTAGTCTGGATCGCGTTTGTCTGTTAAATTTTGATGATTATGATAGTTTGTGAACCTGAGTTTATATAATACAAATAGTTATTATTGTTACTCATTGTAACTTGAATTGTGAAGTTAACTATTATTAGTTAGAAACAAGTTACTAACTTGTTTGTTGTGTGATGTTTCAGATACCCCAAAGACTCAGTGATTAGAAGCTGAGTGTAGCGACTTCTGAGGTATCGGTGAGTGGATTCAAAACTCACCATTTAATTTAGTTGTGATCATTTGATTACAGCGGGTAATTGTAGTTATAAATATAGAGTTGTTTAATCATTATTGTTGATTATATCACTATGTGCTATGTGTGATCTTTTGATAATGGTTGCCAATGAGGTCGACAAGTTGATGAACTGTTGGTTGGGTTAGTTGGTTATCTTGTGAATGATACAGGGATATGCTTCATATGTTGTGTGTATTGAACTGTATCTGAGTAGGATAACCTCTAGCTATCGGTCTCGTCCGTAGGGCCTTACGGATATGGTTGGATAAGAGTTCTTGGGGAGCCGCCCGGGTATTATGGTTATCCTCAGAACCACCGATCCTTATTGTTAAGTTGTTGTTGATTGTTGTAATTAATGGTTATGCTAAGTTGAATGTTGGGTGTTGAACTCTCTCACTTAGCTATGTGCTAATCCCTCATCTTTAATTCCTGCAGATTTTGTAGCTTAATGGGTAGCAGGAATGGGATGCTTTTGGAAGCAAGGATAGTTTGACAGCAAGCTACTCTGATCCTTTCTGTACTAAACTAGTTGGTTTTATATAATACCCCGACCTATGTAATCTTTGGAACTATTTCAAGTCAGTGTGACTTTAACTTATAAACTGTTTATGTAAATTAATGTAATGTAAAGTTATAAAGTTGTTTAAATTTCTACGCTTCCTTGTTATTAATATAATATTGTTATATCAAATGAGGGGTGTTATAAGTTGGTATCAGAGCATGGTTTTGGGTTAATTGAGCATTGAAGAATGTTCAATCCCAAAACTGGAGCATGGTATGTCAAACTTTTCTGATTATGGGATTTAGCATTGTTGATAATTGTTAGTAGAAAGGTACTAACGATTAACAGATTTCAAGTGTTGTGTTGATTTCAGAAATGGCAGATAATGAGCAACCGACTACCAACCCCAATAATGCTTCCCGGATTGAAGCTCCGCCTTTTGAAACTAATACTGAGCAACATGATCATGATGGTGTTACTCATGCAGTTGGAGAAGAAGCAAATAGAGATGAGTATATACACGAAATGGAGGATGAGTTGATAATTCTTAGAGAATTTAAGAAGAAAGCTGAGGAAGATGCAGCTAGACTACTTGCTCAACAACAAATTTCTGTTTTTGGTGCTAGTCCATCTTCTCAAGCTAGTAAGGTGTGTTCCTTTAAAACTTTCATGTCTAGTAAGCCACCGGTGTTTCATGGAAGTACAAATCCAACTGTGACCTTAAATTGGTTAAGAGATATGGAACGCAAATTTAGTGTGACTCGTTGTGAGGAAGAATCTAAGGTTATGTTCGCGGTTCAGTGTATGAAAGATGAAGCAATGGTTTGGTGGGATTCAGTGACAGGTCATTTAACCGAACAACAAAAAGATTCTATCAAATGGAAAGATTTTCACCAAGCAGTGTGTAATCAATACTGCTCTGATTTTGACATGGCGCGGATTAGGAGAGAATTTGTGAATCTTCAATTGAAAGATAATATGACCATTGATGATCTAATATCCCAATTTACAGAAAAGCTTCGGTTTGTTCAACATTGGGTTCCTGATGATAAAACTCGAATTGAGCAGTTTGTGGATACCTTACCTCATCATTACCGTACTACTGTAAGATTGGCTAATAGTTTATCACATGCTTTTAATCTTGCACGATCGGTTGACAGTGATATTAGAGGTTTTCGTGAAGCACGATCTAGAGACAATTCTGCAAAGTCTAGAGCTGATTCTTCTAATAAAGGAAAATCAAGTTCTCAGGGCAGTCGACAGAGTAAGAAATATGTTAGTAAAAGTGGTTCGTCGGGCAGTTCTAACTGGTGTGGTTCGTGTAGATCTAGGCATGATGGGCCTTGTACTGTGCAAACGAATAAATGTTTGAAATGTGGAGAACTGGGTCATGAGATAAAGAGTTGTCGGTACCCAAATTTTGTGTGTTGGTCTTGCAAGAAGGAGGGGCATCGAGTGGGTCAATGTCCGGAAGCAGGGAAGTCGGGGTCTGGTTCGGTTGGAAGCTCTGCATCTACAGGTCAGAAACGTAAAAACCCTCCACCAGCAACCAGTAGAGCTTTTCAGATGACAGTCGATGAGGCTGTGCACACTGAAGATGTTATAACTGGTACATTTCTTATAAACTCTGTACAGGCGCGTGTGTTATTTGATTCGGGTGCTAATTGTACTTTCATATCTGTGAAATTCTGTGACAAGTTGAAATTAGTGCCTACTGTAATAACAAAGCCTGTAGAAGTAGAAATTGCTAGTGGTAATTTGGTTCCTGTTACCACCTCGGTAACTGGAGCTAACATTGTGATTGATGACCAGACTTTCCTTATTTCTTTCTTGTTGATGCCAATCCCTAGTTTTGATGTGATAATTGGTATGGATTGGTTGAGTCAGAATAAAGCTAGCATTGATTGTCATCAGAAGTTGATTAGGATCCCAATCTCTGAATAGTCACATGTTGTGGCTCGAGGAGAACGGGATAGTTTGGTCTTTCCTTTGATTTCTATGATGAAGGCTAGGAAGTCGTTGTCCAAAGGTTGTGAATCATATCTAGCCTATGTAGTTGATGCCAAACTTAAAAAGAATACTGTTTTCGATGTTCCGGTAGTTTGTGAATATCCAGAGGTGTTCCCTGATGAATTACCTGGTTTACCACCAATTAGGGAAGTAGAATACCGTATTGATCTTGTTCCTGGCTCGTCGCCTATCGCCAAAGCTCCCTATAGGTTAGCTCCATCTGAAATCCGTGAGATGATGAATCAGATACAGGAGTTGTTGGATAAAGGTTTCATTAGACCTAGTGCTTCGCCGTGGGGTGCACCGGTGTTGTTTGTGAAAAAGAAAGACGGGTCTTTTCGTATGTGTATCGATTATAGAGAACTGAATAAGAGAACAGTAAAGAATAAATACCCTCTGCCCAGAATAGATGACTTATTTGATCAGTTGCAGGGTTCTTCAGTTTATTCTAAAATTGATCTAAGGTCGGGTTACCACCAGGTTCGTGTTAGTGATGAAGATATTTCTAAAACTGCTTTTCGGACCAGGTATGGTCACTATGAATTCCTGGTTATGCCTTTTGGTTTGACGAATGCACCTGCAGTGTTTATGGATTTAATGAACCGGGTTTGTCGACCTTTCTTGGATAAATTTGTTATTGTCTTCATAGATGATATTCTTGTATATTCGAAATCTGAGGCTGAGCATGCTATGCATTTAAGACTGATTCTAGAAACGTTGAAACGAGAACAGCTTTATGCCAAGTTTTCTAAATGTGAGTTTTGGATTAGGGAAGTGCAATTTTTGGGCCATGTAATTTGTAATGATGGTGTGAAAGTGGATCCATTGAAAGTTGAGGCCGTGATGAATTGGAACGCCCCAAAGTCTGCTTCTGAAATAAAGAGTTTCCTTGGTTTGGCGGGTTATTACCGGAAATTCATAAAAGACTTCTCTAAACTTGCCGGTCCGTTAACAAAATTGACACGAAAAGATGAAAAGTTTATGTGGTCTGATCAACAGGAACATGCTTTCCAGACTTTAAAGCAAATGTTATGTCAAGCTCCTGTTTTAGCCTTACCAGATGGTACAGATGATTTTGTAGTTTACTGTGATGCTTCTTATTCTGGTTTGGGTTGTGTACTTATGCAAAGGGATAGAGTTATCGCCTATGCTTCTCGACAGTTGAAACCACATGAATGGAACTATCCAACACATGACTTGGAACTTGCAGCGGTTGTATTTGCCTTAAAGCTTTGGAGACATTACTTATATGGTACTAGATGTGTTGTTTGTACTGACCATAAGAGTCTGCAGTATGTGTTTTCTCAGAAAGAGTTGAATATGCGACAGAGGCGGTGGTTAGAGTTAATCAAGGATTATGACTGTGAAATTAAATACCACCCAGGCAAAGCTAATGTGGTCGCTGATGCTTTAAGTCGAAAAGGTACTTCTGATCGAGTTTATTACTTAAGAGTGGATGTTTCTTCTGACTTGATTTCTCAGATTAAAGTTGCACAAATAGAAGCTTTGAAAGATGTTAATGTGAAATCCGAAGTCATGTTGAAAAGAAAAGATGAATTGGTGGAAGATTCGAGAGGATTATTAACTTATCAATCTCGAGTATGGATTCCTTTACTTGGTAATATTCGTGATTTGATTTTGAGTGAGGTACACAAGTCTAAATTATCTATTCTTCCTGGATGTACTCGGATGTAAAATGATTTGAAACCGTTGTATTGGTGGCCTACAATGAAAACTGACATTGCTAGATTTGTTGGTACTTGTCATATTTGTGCCCAAGTTAAAGCGGAGCATCAAAAGCCGTACGGATCATTGAAACAGTTAGAAATTCCCGAGTGGAAATGGGAACATATAACGATGGATTTCGTGACTAAACTTCCTCGCACTAATCGAGGTAATGACATGGTTTGGGTCATAGTTGATCGGTTGACTAAAAGCGCGCATTTTCTTGCTACTAGCGAATCTGCCTCGTTGACTAAGCTTGCTCAGTTGTACATAAATGAAATTGTCACGAGACATGGTATACCTTTGTCAATTGTGTCAGACCGAGATTCTCATTTTGTATCTCGTTTTTGGCAAGGTTTGCAACAAGAGTTGGGTACACGTGTAAATCTGAGCACTGCTTATCATCCTCAGACAGACGGTCAGTCAGAACGTACAATTCAAACTTTAGAGGATATGCTTCGTGCTTGCATTTTGGAATATGGAGGTTCATGGGATTCACATCTCCCATTGGTTGAATTTACTTATAACAATTCGTATCATTCCAGTATCGGTATGCCTCCGTATGAAATGTTGTATGGTCGACGTAGTAGAACACCGACATGTTGGTTGGAAGCCGATGAGAAACAGTTTGCTGGACCCGACATTGTACAGATGACAGCTGACAAAGTTGCAATTGCACGTGAAAAGTTGAAAGCTGCTCGTGACCGACAGAAACAGTATGCAGACCCGAAAAGGCGACCAGTTGTATTTTCCGAAGGTGAATTGGTTTACCTCAAAGTCTCTCCATGGAAGGGTGTAATCCGTTTTGGAAAACGTGGAAAATTGGCACCTAGATATATCGGTCCATTCAAAATTCGTCAAATTGTAAATGAGCAGTCTGTTTCATTAGATCTCCCACCTGAACTTGCTGGTATTCATGACACCTTTAATGTGTGTTATCTAAGAAGATGTAATGTTGAAGATCAGTCGCAAATTCTTCCTTTGCAGGATCTAAAAGTTGATCAAACTCAGAAATTGGTTGAAGAACCTGTTGAAGTCCTAGATAGGAAGGTTACTAAACTTAGGAAGAAACAAATTCCTATGGTACTAGTAAAGTGGCGACATAGTTTAGGTCCTAATTTGACCTGGGAGACTGAGGAGTTGATGAAATCCAGATATCCTGGATTGTTTGTTGATGTTGAGATTTCGGGGACGAAATCTCTTTAAGGAGGGGAGATTTGTAACATCCTCTCCAATGGCCTGGTATTTTCTATTTAAAATAAGTATTTAATTGTTTTAGAAATTATTTGATATAATTGTTTAATTGTGAAATTTGGTAAAATATGTCTCAGGACTTATTGTGATTAGTGAAATGTTGCTTGTTTTAATATATTAAAGTTGACGGTATAATAAAATAAATTTCTCGTAGTTGATTTTTAGGTTCCAGGCAATAGATTTAGAGCGGGTATAAAATACCCAAAATGTTAAGTCGGCTCAAAAAGGAGGCCGACCTTTATTCTGATCACTTTAACCATTTCTTTCTTATCTCTTTTCATTTCAAGAACAAACACATAAACCCTAAGTAAAATCAAGATAAATTCATCAAGAATCATAAACAAGAATTGTGGATTGAAGTTGTGATTTGAGCTAGTTGTTGTCATCCTTTCTATTCATCATCTTTTTCATTTTGAAAGGTAAATGAGGTTTATTTCAAATGTTAGGTTTGATGAATAATTGGTTAATTGAATTTGTTCTTGAGTTTATATGATAACTACTTGTGATATATGATGCCATGTGATGATTATTGATTGATTATATGGATTAAATTCAAGTTTTTGAGCTATGATTGAAGTTAATCAAAAATTTAATTGGGTTTCATGATTTTGGTGTGAATTTAGTGTAATTGAATGTTATTGTTGTTGGTTATTGTTATATAGGTGTAGTATGATTGTATTTGATGTTAAAAACGTGCCTAAGTCGAATTGTAAATGAAACTTGGTGATTTGGTTAAGTTTGGTTCGAGCTGAAATGTAATTGCAGGTCTGTACCTGAGCTGAAACGCAGCTCAACGCGATCCCAGCCTCGAGTCCGGATCGCGTTCCCTAGTTATAAAATGTCCCAGTTGAGATTTGGCCTTGGAAACGCGATCCTGGCCAAGTATCCGGATCGCGTTTGCTAGTGTTTTTCGGTTACAGAACTTTTTCTACTGAAGAACGCGATCCCATCAGGCCTAGTCCGGATCGCGTTTGTCTGTTAAATTTTGATGATTATGATAGTTTGTGAACCTGAGTTTATATAATACAAATAGTTATTATTGTTACTCATTGTAACTTGAATTGTGAAGTTAACTATTATTAGTTAGAAACAAGTTACTAACTTGTTTGTTGTGTGATGTTTCATATACCCCAAAGACTCAGTGATTAGAAGCTGAGTGTAGCGACTTCTGAGGTATCGGTGAGTGGATTCAAAACTCACCATTTAATTTAGTTGTGATCATTTGATTACAGCGGGTAATTGTAGTTATAAATATAGAGTTGTTTAATCATTATTGTTGATTATATCACTATGTGCTATGTGTGATCTTTTGATAATGGTTGCCAATGAGGTCGACAAGTTGATGAACTGTTGGTTGGGTTAGTTGGTTATCTTGTGAATGATACAGGGATATGCTTCATATGTTGTGTGTATTGAACTGTATCTGAGTATGATAACCTCTAGCTATCGGTCTCGTCCGTAGGGCCTTACGGATATGGTTGGATAAGAGTTCTTGGGGAGCCGCCCGGGTATTATGGTTATCCTCAGAACCACCGATCCTTATTGTTAAGTTGTTGTTGATTGTTGTAATTAATGGTTATGCTAAGTTGAATGTTGGGTGTTGAACTCTCTCACTTAGCTATGTGCTAATCCCTCATCTTTAATTCCTGCAGATTTTGTAGCTTAATGGGTAGCAGGAATGGGATGCTTTTGGAAGCAAGGATAGTTTGACAGCAAGCTACTCTGATCCTTTCTGTACTAAACTAGTTGGTTTTATATAATACCCCGACCTATGTAATCTTTGGAACTGTTTCAAGTCAGTGTGACTTTAACTTATAAACTGTTTATGTAAATTAATGTAATGTAAAGTTATAAAGTTGTTTAAATTTCTACGCTTCCTTGTTATTAATATAATATTGTTATATCAAATGAGGGGTGTTATAAATATAACTATGTTTCCTTTGATTTCAATGATTATATGTGTTTGCTTTAATATGATTATGATTAGTGGCTAGATTTGTATGCTTGCTTGGATAAATTAACTAGTTGATTAGGGGTGTATATTTTGATGTTTGATTTATGCTTTGAGTTTATGATTCATCCATTAATTTGTATGTAACTAGCTTGTTTGTGGTAGAACTTGTTGGTATTTTACCTAAGCAACTATAGCGAATGTTTGTTGCTTATTAAAAATACCTATCATTTGTATGTCGATGTATGAATGAGCCATCATTTGCGGTTGTAAAATTTGGTATTAGTTACACAAATGAGCTAGAATGTATGAGTTGATGAATATGGCGAACGTCTTTCGTTTTGGATGAATTATAAACTTGTGAAACTTGAACTTTATGTTTAATCGTGACCCTTGCGTAATTGAGCTTAAAATAGTATCTTTGCTTATTTGGTAGATAACTAGTGAATTTAGCGAACGTTTTTCATTGGTAATTTACTATCAATTATTTGTCTATAAATGATTGAACAAACATTGTGAACGTAGATTTGGAATAAGCAAGATTCTTTAGGCTTAATTGTGCAAGATGATAACCATGGCGAACGTCCGTTACTAGATTAAATCATAGGTTTGTAAATTGAAGTTGAATCATTAGGAGATGGCGAACGTTAATCCTATGTTAAATGTAAATTTACTTTTGCATAATATAAACTGGTTATAACTTTGCACCCAGAAATCACTAGTGACATAATCCAAGCAAGTATTGTTTTAAATATCCGAAAGTTACTACAATTCACTTTGACTCTTCCTGAGTCCACACTTGCCTAGTTTTAGTTAAAAAAGTAGTTTTTAAGCAACGTGACAATTCGGTCACAAAACCCCCACATTTACTTTCTTGTATAAATTACTTGCACTTGAATATAATTCTTAAACTCACATTCCCTGTGTTTGAACCCGAACTTACCCAACTATACTACTATACGATAGGGTCCACTGCCCGGTTGTGTTTTGGTCTAGCACGGTACTTTCTTGTTTACTTTTCAACGATAAATTTTATAACTGGATTTAACACATCACTATCCAAGGGGGAGTATTGTGAAATCCATGGGCTTGATCCAAGGGCTTGTGGATAGCCCACCATCTACATACTAGTTCATTAGGGTTTACTTTAACCCCTATATATACTTGTCTCTTGTATACATTTGATACTAATCACTCAATAATATTTCTCTATTCCTCCCCATCTATTATTCTTGTTTCTTCATTTCATAACAATTTTAATATTTTTATATTATTAAGATCTTTCAAAATAAAAAAGAGAGAAAAAATAAAAAAAGAAAGAACAATGATGTCATGTTTGTTAAATTAAAAACTGGCCTTACAACAATACTTTATGAACCCTTCTCTTCTTTTCCTTATCTTAATCCTAATACACAATAAAGAATGTAAGTAGCTTAAATTTGTATTTTTATTATTATACGGCAAGTATACACAAGGACAACTATCATTTGGTAGTTCGTTATGTTATACCTTGTAAAGTTACTCGCCTGAAGGCTGGCCCAAAGTTACATATAGCTAATAGGGATTGAACTTGGATCTTCTTCTTGAAAATTCTCAAACCTCTACTACTAAGCTACCCCTGGAGTTTAGTTTGTTATGTTATTTAGTTTTAAAATTTTATATACGCATAACTATCGATACAGACACTAAAAACTTTGTAGCCTTGTACAGTTGTTGTGCGTCTAACATACACTTGCTTACTGCTAATTCTTTTTATAGATTTCGACAAGAAAATACTTGTCAGGCTTTAAATGGGCTTGAAGGCGGGCCATAAGCTCTGGGCTAGAAATGGAGCAACTAATTGAGCTGGAGGAAATCATTAGACGTATGGGCCAATCACATAGAGCTGAATAGCTGATGGTTGGCCTTTTGTTCTTGACAACTCTAGAGCTTATATGGTGAAAGCCATAAGCTTATTTATATCTTTCAAAAAAAGCAAAAGAAACGCTAACAAAATCAAGCTTCTTTATTTTATTTATAAGCCCGTGCAATGCACCGAGTATATAAACTACTATGAAATATTATGAAATTTCAAAGAAATTAATATTGTTACACCTAAAAATACAATCAAAACATACATGAAACAAAAGTTTTGTCTATAACGACGTAAGAAAACGAAAAAAGCATGTTCACAAAAAAAAATATTACAATTATAAAAGTTGTAAAACTGTAATATAAACAACATTTGTAATAGTTGTTCGTGAAATGTCAACATATAGTTGGTTATAAATAACAATCGATCGTTGACGAAATAAACTCACCTGAGTTAATGCATGTATTTGACTCTTGTATTAGTTGGTTATAAATAACAATCGATCTTCAAAAGGACAACTCTTGTATTAGTCGATACAAAACATGTCTCTAATAGAAACGTTATAAAATTTTTATAACAGCCTCTTAGATTTATGCCTAAAACATATCGATCCAAATATGCATAGTTAATTTCAACACTTCTATCTTCTATAAAAGTAAAACGTAATTATTCTATCATAAGATGAAATAAATATTTGTGAGAAATGTCGTGGTGCCAACATTGATGCGTTTTGAGATCTATATCCGAACCTCATAATTATCAAGCTTCTTATGTTGCAACATTGGATATTCGTTAAAATCATAAATTTGATAAACCTTTTAAATTAACATCACTCGTCAAAATCATATTATTTTGTATAATGAGTGAATTTCGACGAGTAACCTTACAATATAATATATAACTGTCGTTAACGAACTATGTTTTGCTAAATAATAGGATCGATTAAAATGATTTTTAATATTCAAATCAATAAAAATGGTACCACGTGGCAATTATAGAATTTGATAAATAATTAATCAATATCAATATCAATAATCAATAATTATAATAAAAACATGTCATTTTTGAGTATTATGGGGCTGACACATGGACAAACAAAACTTCATTTTACATACTAGTAACTCTTTGGGGCCGTTCAACGCACGCCCGTGCCCAAAATATTACTCCCTTAAGTTCAATTTAAGTGTTCACTATTAGTTTGTACATAGTCCAATAAAAGTGGCATTAAAATGTGAATCAATAAAATTTGGGAAATGCTATGGCTGTCAATAAGTGCATTTATTTAGGGGTGTGCAAAACACGGTTAGAACCGTGAGAACCGGCAAGCCGTACCAGAACCGTACCGTTCCGTACCGAACCGCTTCTTTACGGTACGGTTCTCGGTTCTAATATTTGTAGTTTCACGGTTCGCGGTTCGGTTCGGTTCGGGACGGTTCTACACTTAGGGGTGTGCAAAACACGGTTCGAACCGTGAGAACCGGCAAACCGTACCGGAACCGTACCGAACCGCTTCTTTACGGTACGGTTTTCGGTTCTTATATTTGTAGTTTCACGGTTCGCGGTTCGGTTCGGTTCGGGCCGGTTCGGGTCGGTTCTAGCACTTTGCACAGGCATACATTTATTGAAGTCAAAGTTTCCTTATATAATCAAAATTATAATTAATACACTGAAGTTTTGTATTTAATTCATTGAAACTTTCCTTTTATATGTGATGTATTAATTATGATTTTTGATAATAAAGGAAAGTTTGAGTTTAATAAATAAGTTCAAGGGTTCTTATTGACAGCCCTAGGGGCTGTCAATAGTATTTCCCATAAAATTTTATGTTATTGACCATTGAAAATTATTTTGATTGGTTAAAAGTATAAATTGAACATTTATTTTGGTACAAATTGAAATAAAAATGTGAATATTCAATTTTGATGTGTTAATGATTTGTTTACAATGCATCTTAAGATATTAAGATTAATATTAAAGTTTAGAAATATTTTTGAATCAAAAATTATAAAGTAAGGTATCGAACTTTTAATTTGTAATCAAGTTATTGATGTGTTTTACCTGAAATTAAATAAATGTGACGAGTTGTCATCGAATTTCTTCTTTATAAGTAACACATCTACTTATTTGATATGAATTTCTCGATCAATTTTAAAAAAATTTGATTAAGAAGAGACGAATTAACAAAACTCATTTCCATTTTCAACTTAAATTCCTCTCATCCCCCTTAATATTTTTTACAATTGATCGAGGTATTGTAATCGATTAAGTAGATATGTTACTTATAAAGAATAGATTCGATAACAACTTGTTATTTGTGCAATTTAACGTAAAACACGTCCCTAACTTGACTATAAACTGAAAGTTTGATACCTAAAATTGAAAATGTTAGAGTTGTGTACCATAAATTGAAATAAGTTAAAATAATACTCCCTCCGTCTGTCTCATGTAAAAATGCACACAGTTTAAGGAAAGTCACTATCTACCAATAACATCTCATCTTTACCCACTAAAGTCTTTTCTGATTGGCTGTAAGGGAATCTGGACACTTATTTTGGGACGTCCCAAAATAGTAAGTGAGACGTTTATTTTGGGACGGAGGGAGTAGTACATTTTTTTCCCCCTTTATTTAAATGGTCGGATTGTATTTGTTAGATCCCTTGCATTCATTTGTAATCTTACTTTTTAACCAGTATCTATAACTATATATAATGCATTTTGGTATTTTATTTATAAAAATATTTAAAAGTAAGACTCAACACATCCTTATTTAATATGTCTAATTTTCATTTTACACTATAACTTTATCAATTTCACATTTTTGTCACTTTTTACCAATTGTATCTGAATCTTGAATTCTACATACAAACAAATTACCGCTATCAACTCATCATCGTGGGTAATCATACGACCATCATTGAGTTACTATGTGACCATACACTCCGCTACATGGTGCGGGTATTACGCTAGTTTAGTTAATACTAGGGTTAATAATGTTTTAGCCACTGAACTTTCAATTTGTTTCCGTTTTAACCACTCAACTTTTTTTTAAATGTTTTAACCACTCAACTTAGATTCAATAATGGTTTAATCCCTGAACTTTCAATTTGTTTACGTTTTAACCACTCAACTTTGTTTTAAACATTTTAACCACTCAACTTATGAGTTGACCATACTTTAACCACTAAAGTTCATTTGCCCATTTAAAAAAACTCTTTCGTTAACTTATAATGAAAGTTTAGATCGGGATATATAAACTTTGAACTGACTTTTTTATCGACCAAGGTTGTCAAGATAGAGATCTTACCTAGGATCGTTTTTGTCTTCACAAGATCGAAATCGTAAGATCAAATCGGGATCATAAGATCTTACGATTTCAATTATGATCTCATAAATGTGTATTATAATGCATATAAAAGATTAATTGCATGACAAATTAATTAAACTTTTATAATTTAAACATCATAGCATCAATTCATGCTTATCATAGCGACTTAGATTACTATATGTGTAATTAAAGATATAGATTTTCACGTGATAAACAATTTTAGTTTAGAAATTGAATAGTTTTACATGTGGTAATTAATTAAATAATAAACCTATTAATCTTTTATTGGACAAAAATTAACTAATTTATATTTTCTTAACTTATATTCATGTTAAGTAAGATCGGATCGGATCGACATCGTAAGATCTATGCTCAAATCGAAATCGTAAGGTCTTACGATCCCGATTTGATCTTACGATTTCGATCTTGTGAAGACAAAAACGATCCTAGGTAAGATCTCTATCTTGACAACCTTGGTCGATAAAAAAATCAGTTAAAAGTTTATATATCCCTATCTAAACTTTCATTATAAGTTAACGAAAGGGTTTTTTTAATGGGAAAATGAACTTTAGTGGTTAAAGTATGGTCAACTCATAAGTGGAGTGGTTAAAACGTTTAAAACAAAGTTGAGTGGTTAAAACGAAAACAAATTGAAAGTTCAGGGATTAAACCATTATTGACCCTAAGTTGAGTAGTTAAAACGTTTAAAAAAAAGTTGAGTGGTTAAAACGAAAATAAATTGAAAGTTAAGTGGTTAAAACATTATTAACCCTTAATACTACAGGGTTGTATATGAAAATCAGTAGAATGAAATATGGATGGAATCCGTGTAACTTGAAAGCCGCGGATGCAAAAAGTGATCGAGCGGGAAAAGAAAAAATTAAGTCCATGATATCTGGCTAAAATGGTAAGCTTCTAATGAATACAGATAAGCTTTTAATTAATGCAGATAGAAAGAAAATAAATAGAGGAGCGTATAGACAATTATCACCTCAATATAAATAGCAATATGTGTGGGGAGGGTTACTGTGCCTCTCCTCCTTTAAACTAAACCCTAAATCTCAACTTATGATTAGTCATCGAATGTATAGTCGGTTTTTAGTTAGATCAATTGTCTGCACGAAAACTAGAACTTTGAAATTCTAGTTTTCGGCATACAAGTTTCTTTCGTGTTCCTGGAATGTGTAAAAAGGTTCCGATCCCGGCCTCTCATATTTGATACTGATCTACATGTTCTCAATTCCAATGGCGTTGAGCGATCCATCGTAAATCCTTGAAGCTAATTAATGAATTGGTGGACAAGGATCTGCAGGAGGTAGAAGCAGCCAAGCAGGTATTGTTCGATCTTTTCTTTCTTTTTCTTTTTTTTTATATTATTCAATATAGTAATAATTGTTATCTGATAGCTGCGATTTTTGTTAGGGATGCCAAAGCACTTACCGTTCCTTATAAACTTGAAGTTTACAAGGAGTGATCTAACAAGAAGGGTTTGGAACTTCGAACCTCGATCCTAGCTACTTTATGTGGAAAGCAGCTAGGTAAACATGCTCGGAATCATGTACGTCTTAATCTAATCGCCTCAATTCTTTATTGGTTGTAAATTTTGTCATCAGGTAGAGACATTTTGATAGTGAGTGCTTTTGTATGAAGTCGGGCAAAAGCCACTATGGTAAAAAGGTTTTACTAACAATAATAGTATTGAAAACTCGGTAAAACAAACAAAATATATGTTTTCATCGACATAACTCAGCTTGACTTGTTTTGACAAATTACGTATCCCATTCATTTCCACAAACTACTCTAGAAAAACCTCCAAATCCAAAGCAACAAAATCCACAAAGTCTTTTGAGACCGTCTAATGTTTATCAAAGATATTTCACCATGTCGAGTCAATAATGATCTTCATAGTTGAAAAATTAAATTAAGTTTAAAAATATTGTTGTAGCTAAGAAGGTGAATGTAATTCTTATTTTTTAATAAACTTACACAATGTCGTCAATCCAGTCACCGTAAATACGGCTAATCCCGGTTGGCCACTTTGAGAAGTGTATTTGCACTACACCTTGCAGCTGCTCATAAGTCAGAGCCACCTGCACGAGCAACTGATGAACGAGTGGCTGCTACATCATTTGGGAATGTGACCCATTGGTTGTTGGGGTTGGCCTCTTTATCTGTATGTCCACCATGGTATCATTGCCGTTATGCCAAAAATAAGCATTAGCTTCAATATGTCTATATTGCAATGATGCGGTGGTGGATATGCTGATAAAGATGCTAACCCCAACAACCAATGGGTCACATTCCCAAATGATGTAGCAGCCACTCGCTCATCAGTTGCTTGTGCAAGTGGTTCAGAGCACTTGCGAGAGGTGCATGGCAGAGACCCTTCTTAAAGTAGCCTTTAGGGATTTATCGTATTTATGGTGTCTAGATTGACGACTTTGTGTAAGTTTCTCAAAAAAGAAAAGCTTGAATCCACCTTCTTGGCTGCACTACTGTTTCTAAATTTAATTTTCCAACTATTATGTCCATTGCTGGCACTACATGAGGAATTTTGTTTAATGGAAATTGGACGGTCTCAGGTAGATTTTTGTTGATTTTGATTTATCCAAACAAATGGGATGTGTAACTTGTCAAAATGATTCCGTAATATATACTAGTATGTATAAAAGAACAAACCCAGCAGCTAGCTTTTGTTTGTTTTCTTGAACGGTTAATGTTTTAAATATGATTAAGAACCGATAATTTATCATTTCATATAAATGCTACGTTGTTAGCAAGGTGTCGACCCCTCATTGATCCACAATTTTATTTTCCTGCCCAAACACCCTTCTAAATCCAGACGTCGTCAGTATAATGATTTTTTACTATTCCCTTCCTATTTTGACATTACAGATATTGATTCCTATAACGGATACAATGTACTCGCAGTTGCTCCTCTCTAAAACTAAACCCTATTTCTCCACTTATGATTTTGTTTCATATAAAGTATATATAGTTGGATTTTTTTAGATCAATTGTCTACTGGAAAAACAGAACTTATATTCTAGTTCTTCAGCAGACAACCTATTGTGTTCCTGGAATGTGCAAAAATGTTCCGATCATTCACATATATTTGATAATGATTTTCTCAATTGCTGTTGATAGATCAATCGTGAATCCTTGAAGCTAATAAATTGGTGGACAAGGATCAGCAACAGGTGGGAGCAAGTGTGAGTTTGCCCATAGGGAAGCAGGTATAGTTGATCATTTACTAATCCCCCTCATCTATTATTGTAATGAACTGATAATCGTAAATTAATTACCTTCTCAATTTATATATGTTGGATATCGCAATCATATTTGTATTCATATTAGTTAGCTTGGCTTGGTTAGTCTATGTAACATGCATGCCAGTTCTGATGAGGCCTAACTGGCCGGGTATCTTGTGTATTTGTAGGAGCAATTGCTGGGATCTTTAATTTGTTAGGGAAGCCAAAGCACTTGGTCCTCATCTTGTTATCATTCCTTATAACTTGAAGTTTACAAGGAGTGATCTAACCAGAAGGGTCTTTACTCCGTAATGGAAGCAGTTGGGTAAACATGCTCGGACTCATGTCTAAACCTAAGAACATCAATTCATTATTGAAGGTAAATTGTGTCATCAGGTAGCGATAGTTTTTACAGTGAACGGTTTTGTATGAAGTCTAGCGAAAGCCACTATGGTCAAAAGGTTTTTTTAACAATAGTAGAACTATAAACACTGGGAAACAAAGAAATAGTTTTTTTTTTCTCGGCCTAACTCGGGTCGACTTGTTTTGACAAGTTACATATCCAGTTCATTTCCACAAACTACTAGAGAAAAACCTCCAAATCCAAAGCAATAAAATCTACTAAATTACTTGAGACCCTCCATTTATCATCAAACAAATTTCACCATGTCAAGTCAATAATGGTCTTCACAGTTGAAAAAGTAAGTTTAACAAATATTATTGTAGCTAGGAAGGTAGATTCAAGCTTTTTTTCTTTTTTTAATAAACTTAATGTCATCAATCCAGTCGCCATAAATAAGGCTAATCGCGGTAGGCCACTTTGATAATTGTCTCTGCAGTGCACCTCGCAGCTGTTGAGAACCACTTGCACTAGCAGCCGATGAGCGAGTGGCTGCTACATCGTTTTGGAAATGTGACCCATTGGTTGTTGGGGTTAGCCTCTTTATCGGTATATCCACCACCGTATCATTGCAGTATTGCCAAAAAATAAGCATTGTCTTAAATATGTCTATATTGCAATGATACAGTGGTGGGCTTGCTAACAAAGAAGCTAACCCCAACAACCAATGAGTCATATATCCAATCTATGTTGCAGCCTCTTGTTCATCAGTTGCCCGTGCAAGTGGTTCTGAGCACTTGCGAGAGGTGCAGGGCAGAGACGCTTTAGCCTTTCGGGATTAATTGTATTCATGGCGTCTAGATTGACGACATTGTGTAAATTTCTCAAGAAGAGAAGCTTGAAACCCCCTTCTTGGCTGCAGTATTGTTTTATGAATTGAATTTTTTCAACTGTTACGTCCATTACTAACACTACAGAGGGAATTAGTTTGATGGAAACTGAACGGTCTCAAGAAGATTTTTTGTTGATTTTGATTTATCAAAATGACATATACACATGTATAAAAAGAACAAGTGGGGCTGAGTTAGCCGAGCGGCTAGTATTTTGTTTGTTTTTTCAAGTGTTTCGGACGATGAATGTTCTAAATATGATTAAAAACCAATAATCTATTTGACTATAATGAACTTCGATTCCTAAATTATGGCCCTATTAGTTTAATAACTGATACAGTGTATACTCTTGCCGCTTCTTCAAGTTGCAGTTTCAAATCAAATTATTCGCACTTGGGTCAGGTCCGGGTTAACAGGTTTGGGTTGGGTTGAAATACTCAACTCGATTAGAAAATCAAGCTAGTCCCTGTGTATTTGTCCTCTAATTGTAGGCAGATTTAGAGCTAGGACTGCAGGTTTTAAAACACTGACTTCAAGTCCTATAGCAAAATGTACATCAGTACATGGACGTACAACCGGCGTTGTTTAATGAGTTTGATATCATAAATACCATATATATGGTGTATTTGTCTTTTTTGCAGTTTACTGCAGAAAACTCCAATCCTTAGACTTGGAAGTGGAATTAAATATCACATCCAAAATCGACCCACTAATAACTAAACAATTTGAAATGATACGCTGCCTTGGCTTAATTTTGAATCTTCATCTCAAACATGCTTTTAAGATTTTCTTGCTCGGTGGTGTTTAGATCATGTGTCGGATTTTATACAAGATATCAACTGTTGGTCAACGGTCAGGCAATAAAAGCTTTCACCTGCTCTGTTATTCATTTCCACCAAATGAGTAGAGTATGAGATTAATTATGGTA
This sequence comes from Helichrysum umbraculigerum, assembly GCA_949592205.1. NCBI lineage: Eukaryota > Viridiplantae > Streptophyta > Magnoliopsida > Asterales > Asteraceae > Helichrysum > Helichrysum umbraculigerum. Next base: position 378,742,829 of record CATIUR010000001.1, on the reverse strand, counting down.
AATGATGTAAAATTAAGATTTGGATTTTAATTCAATACTGCAAATATATATATATATATATATATATATATATATATATATATATATATATGGGGAAGATCAATAGGGAAGTAAAAAAATGGGGGAAGAAGGGAAGCTATTTTTAGCCACACATTCTGGTCAACACAAAAGTCAATGCGGTGACAAACTTGTAAATAACTTGAAATCCCCTTCTAGATCGTTAACATGCATTTCAAAAGAATGTTAATCAAAATCAAATTTTCAGCACGTTAACATTCATTTACGATGAATGTTAACGCATATACATTATTATACACCGATGAATGTTATGCTAACACATTCAATTGTGTATAATAACATATATAAATTAATATTCATCATAAATGAATGTTTAAGAGTATTAAGTTGTAATTTTGATTAACATGCTTTCCAGATGAATGTTAACGGTCTGGAATTTTTTTCAATCTGTAAAATTCAATTGAAATGACAATCATAATTCGATTTATTACTTGTTTATAAGTTTTGTACAATCAAATTCGTTTAATTTTATTGTTTTCATTGCCAAATCAAAATTTTTATCAAAAACCTAAAAGTTACTCCAATATTCATAGTTTTTGATGAATTCGAATTATGACGAATTGAAGATATGTATGATTGCGATTTATAAATTCGAAGATTTATAACGTTTTTGATTGATGAATCTTTGAATTACATGCTTTAATTTGGAATTTTAGATGAAAATTGATTAAATGGGTATTGTAGATTAATATAGAAGAGGAGAAAAAATGAGTGGTTGAGGTTTGCTTCCCTCCTTCCCCCAATTTTGAAGCTTCCCTCTTGATCCTTCCCCTATATATATATATATATATATATATATATATATATATATATATATATATATATATATAGGGGAAGGATCAAGAGGGAAGCTCTTGATCTTGGGGAAGCAGGGAAGTAGCATCTGCAACGTTGATTTCATTTGTTCAAGATCTGGCCCAACTTCCGTCTCTTCCATTTTACTTTCTACTGTAACTTAGAGATAAGGGTATAATTGACTTTTAACAAATACTATTAACATATATTTTATTATTTCCCCAATTTTATTATACCTAAATAATTTCACGTATGTGAACATCTAATTACAGTTCCTCGTGTTTCAACTGAAATTCGAATACGATTATTCATATTGATTTTGATTATTCACATCGATTCATTATTATAGTTTTAAGATCTAAATCATAAATTTCAATCGTTCGTTCTTAATTATTCATATCGATTTTGCTTTTAATTCTTAATTATTCATTCAAATTTTTACAGGTTTTATGATATCTTCTAGATCTAATTTTGCACTGGAATCGAATTCTACTGTTACTTGGAAGAGGGGCTCGAATCTGTTTAAGGTGTTCCTAAATCTCCTAATAAGTTTCTAACTTTTTTATTATTTTTAGATATATATGATGAATGTGATTATTTTTTAAAAATAGCATATCAAATGAATTTTGCCTGTTTTGTATCAAATTATATGTTTTTAGTTTTAACATCAGGTCTTCATGAATGTTATTTGTTTGATGTTATACATTCTACGAGAATGATTTTTTTTTTCTTTTTTTCTTTCTTTTAATTTTTATGAATATGAATATCTGTTGCCTACCAGTTTTTAACCTTTTAACATTGTTTCTAACTGAATGTATGTTACTTTATAACATTATATCGTAAATTAATGTTTTGTTACTTATTTAAATGTTTATGCTACTTCCAGACATTCTTTGTAACTGAAGGTATGTTAATTAATAGTTTCATACTTCACTGAATTATGTATGTTACTTCCTTACATTATTTTTTACTGAATGTTCATTTATTTTTAAGTTGTAGTTCTATATTGAAAAGAGTTATTATATCCTCTATTGAAGGAAAAAGTGATGGCACTAGTTGTGGGATTCCAATTGTTCCTTATGCATAAAAACATAAGATCAGTGTTGTTTTTAACTCTTATCACGATTGCTTTCATTTTTATGAACCATATGATGTGGTCAGCGGTTTCGATGCGAGAAAGTATTCACAAAATATTTGCTTGTTTATATTGATTTCATCTCCATTTCAAGTTATCATATTTGCTCAGATTCATTTGTTTGTGTGTTTCTTTCGATTGTTTTTTGATTACGTCTTTTATTTGTTTGCAGCTGATATAATAGTTAGTTCGAACCATCATTCCGAAGCTACTCCTTGTTGATGCTGATAGTAAGTTTGATTTTATCAAATTCTGTTTTTTTTTAGAAAAAATTAGGTTTTGGTTTTTGTTATGTTTTTAACATGCTTATGAACTGAATGTTTTTGTATATTTAGATTTGTGTGTTTAAGATGCTAATCGACTAAATTTTATATGTTATTTTTGTTTAACATGCTTATAAACTGAATTTAATATGTTTGTTTCTCTTTTACTTTTTTAAATTTTTGTGTTTAGCAAGCTTATTAATTGAATGTTTATTATTGCTTATGAATTAAAGGTTTGTGTTAAACATGCTTATCGACTGAATTTTATATGTTATTTTTTATTTTTATTACTAGTATTTGTTTTTGTGTTTAACACACTTATAAACTGAATTTTATATGTTTTCTTTTCTTCTTTTTTTTCTTTTTTTTTTTTTAGCATGCTTATTAACTAACTGTTATATGCTTGTGAAGTGAATGTTTTTTGTGTTTAACATGCTTATTAACTGGGTTGTATATGTTATTTTTAGGTTTACTTGTATTCTTTTTGTTTTTAACATGCTTATTAACTTTTTTTTTTACTTGTTTCGTTATATGTGTGTAACATGTTTATTAACTGAATACTAGTGTTATATCGTAAAGCTTGGCCTTTTGACGACAATGCACATGAGTTTTTGCGATTTATATGTTGACAGATTCCGTTAGGTACCACCACAAATTCAGTAAAAAGCTTAGTGGTTGAGCTCGTGGTGATCCCACTTGATGCTACGATTGGCTACTTTAAAGCGGCATCTAAAAATGCTACGCGGACACTTATTTTGCTATAGAGAAACTGAAGCTACAGAGGTTATAGAATTAGAAGGTTTGGATGACAATGTGGTCTTTTTGGGACCCTTAAGTCAGGGTCATAGATCACAGTTCATGGGTGTTGCGGTTGACTTGTTGACTGCTAGTAATTATAAAGTATGAAGATGGTGAGGATAATTGGGTTGTACGTGACTTGTAAATGTGCGACCCGAGAAGATGATGATGAGATGTTGGTAGCGTGTGATATGTGTGTGAGGTTTGAAAGCATATTAGATGTTTTGGGACGGGCTTTATAATTTGAGTGGTTCAAGAAGTACCCGAAGCAGCTCGATGGAACGCGCTTTCTGGAATACGATAGTTGTTTTCTTGTACATTTATTAACATTCAGTGATGATGAATGTTAGTAAAAAAAGTAAAATTCAGTGACGATGAGTGTTAATAAGTTTTGATGAATATCAACACTTCTCTTTTTCCTCCAATGAAGTAGTTTTCCATTTTAACCTCTCCCCAATGAATGTTTATATTAATTGATGCTAGAAATTTTAATATTCATTGATGATTTTGAATGTTTTTACATTAACTAATGATGAATATTAGTAAAAAAATATCAACATTCAGTGATAATGAATGTTAAAAAATTGCTAAGAATGTTAACGCTTTTTTGTTTCCTCCAATAAAATTGTTTCACTTTAGATCCCTCCCTAATGAATGTTAATTAGAATTATGAATATTATTATTCATGATGATTATTTGTAGGTTATAATATTGATTGATGATGAATGTTAAAAAAATTTAACATTCAGTGATGATAAATGTTAAAAAAAATAACAGTTAATAAGTTCCAATGAATATTAAGGCTTTTGTGTTTTCTTCAAAAGTAAATTCTTTCCCTCTAAACCCCTCCCCGATGAATTCTAATCGAAATTACGAATATTATAATCATTTATGATTTATTTATAGTGATATCATTAATTGATGATGAACGTAAAAAAAAAAAATTCTGTGATGATGAATGTTATTTTTAAATTGATCCCTTACTAATGAATGTTAATCAAGATTATGAATATTATTATTCATTTGATGATTTTTTTAATTTATAACGTTAATTGATGATGAATGATAACTTTTTTTAAACATTCAATGACGAAGAATGTTAACAATTTCCGATCAAAATTAACGCTTCTGTGTTTTCCCCCAAAGAAATTACTTTTAAACCCTATCTAACAATTGTTAATCAAAAAATGAATATAATTATTCTTTGATATTTTAAGCTATAACATTAACTTGTGATGAATGTTTAAAAAAATTAACATTCAGTGATGATAATGTCAACAAGTTCCGATGAATATTAACTATTATATTTTTCTTTCAAGAAAAATGTCTCCCATTTGATCTCCCCATATGAATGTTAACAAGTTCGTTTGATAATATTAAACGCGATGAATGTTATAAGTTTTTGCTTGGTCTCACGTTAGCTTCCTGAGCCAGTTTAATGTGGACCAGTTAAAGGTTACCAAAAAATACTTTTTGGATCTAAGTGACCTGTAGTTGATCAAAGTGAAACTGTCATACTATATTTGTTTGTTCATATCTCATTTCACTATTTCATATACTATACAATCTGACTTGTTAAGATACTAGATAATATCATATCATTATTGCTGTAAAAAAAGATGCATACAAGTACAAGGAGCCATAAAGCTTGAGATAATTATTATTAATGTATATAAACTAAAACCAACATTAAGCCATAATATCCGGCGTGTTGTCCCATGCCATTGTAAGCAATAAAACACGTATCAATCCTAGTTAATGCCTCGACCTTGCATTCCATTGCTTCCATATTGTTGTCATACTTGTTGTTCCTACACAAGCAAATTCTAGTTAAAATTCATATGAAACATAGAGTTAAGATAGTTATTAAAATTAGTAATATGTGATAATGAAAAACAACTTCGAACCTGAATTTTATTAATTAGCTTGAACAAAAAGTGGTTGATCAATGTAAGAGAAGTAATTAATCAAACAGAGTCGAAGGCAAAGCTAAAGTGGTTCGTAAGCCTACTTTACCTACTTGATAAAAGGGAACGATAATGGTTAATATGGATAACCTATGGTGCATTTGACATGTTGAATTGACCCAAACATTTTCAGCTGAAAACCAATAAGTTTTTATTCATGAGTAGAAGGTCTAAATGTTAACATCTCCACAAAACTAACAATGAAACAAATAAAAATATAATAAACCTTAGGATTCATGGTACCTGATTCTAATCAGTCTTGCTGCCTGATTTTAGTCATTCCTGCAACGCTTGACTCCATAGTTGTCTATCCGTTTTACATATCACAACTAAAAAATCACATTAACAAATATGAATGAATATATACATAATAAAAAATCTCTATCTATACCCACATCTTATAGTATCGAATTTTGCAGTAAACACCAACAATCAATATCAATAGCGGGCGCTGGAATATCCTCCATCACTCCCTTCTCTAAATCATTAAGAAACTCACTTTACGAATTCACTACCTCCTCCTCAAGGTAGCCAGGATCCGGTGAGTGAGTTTTGGGGATGCCATATAAGCTGAAAATAAACATTAAGGAATGCACTGTGGACCGCACACACCAAGGCCCAATCATGCCATTTTTGGCTCATATGCATCAACGAAGGTCATTAGATGCATTCGCTCATTTTCGGATTCTTCTAATAAAAGTTTGATCCAGCCACCATTTTGCTTGAATCGACATAGTGATTTGGTGTGCAACAACATCCTTCCAAACCATTCCTGGTACTGCAGCCAATGTTTCTAGTAGGACCGCATGAGTAGAAGATTCATTATGTTTCCTTGTTATTCAGAAAATTAACTTCAACATATCGATCTACATCCAATTAATTTTCTTTACAATCTAAAACAGAGGTACATCCTAAAAACAAACAGAAAAACAACTAACAACTAACATTCTTTTGAAAATCATGTTAAAAAACAAGCTAAAAACAGAACTATAGTCTAAATGAAACTAAAACAAATAGCTTATAACATTCATTTCTAAAGGCATGTTTAGTACAACCTAAAAGCAGGACTACATCATAAAATCAAGCAGCAAAACAAATAAAATATAACATTCATTTCCAAAACATCCTTTAATCATGTATAACAAGGAAGTTCAATTAAACAATCTAAGCAATAATATTCATCGGATTATGCCTTTTCAAATTGTATAATAGATTTTACATAACGTAATTTTATATCAGATATTCATTATAGAGTAAAACAAATTCATCAAAGCACTCAAATCTTATAAGAAAAACAGAATCAATACGAAATCGTTACAAAATGTTTGTTTATATTACCGTTTTGTTCATCACTAACCTTCAATTTTTGTTAATCGATTTCTTCTGATTTCTTCATATTTTCTGACGAATCTTTGCTCATCTTGCTTGCTAGAAGGTAATCTGCGATTGTAATCTCGATTTTGAAATGGTGAATTCGGTGTTTTTTTGATGTTAGAGGCTATAGTTACAAACCCTAATTTTTCAAAGGATTAATATGCGTACGTTTTGTGGAATTCATTTGTATTTTTAATGCATTTAATATCTGTAAGTTTGAAATAACCAAAATGCCCCTCCGCCTCTTTTTTTAATGAGATGAATCAGACGGCCTAGATTCACTTCCCTACTTCCCTCATTTTTTTACTTCCCCATTGATCTCCCCCCCTATATATATATATATATATATATATATATATATATATATATATATATATATATATATATATATATATATTTATATTTATACTTATACTTAGGTTACATTAACGTTGCATTTACTTTCATAATGTTTACAGCTCAAACATGGAAAGGGGAGGCAGCACGGCGGTGATTTGGGTAAGCATTTAGATTAGCTATTGAAAGCTGATCAATTTGGTGTAAATGTACCACTTTAATATGGAAATGTAAAGATGAATCATATATTCAATGTGTTTGTGAATCATCATATCATATGAATGCTACTCTAGCACTATTTGTACAAATACAGTGTGACTAAGATATGCAATGAGATCAATAAAACTAGGATGTCAATTTGAACAAAGTGCGCAAGATGTTTTTATATATTTGGGTTTGTGCGTAGAAAATTTATGATTAATTGATATATTGTTTGAAAAGGAGTGGACTGGTCATTCATCTAAACACGGAACTTTTTACTGCAGAGACATCGTTCATTACTACAAACAGACCCATACCCAAACAGACCCTGAAGGTCCTTATGTGTAAAAAGAGTATTTTCACATAGAGTAAATTACGTTCTCCGTCCCTGAAGTATGTTATATATTTCACTCCCCGTCCTTGGATCGGATTTTTTGCGGGTTTAGTCCCTTGACCCGGTTTTTTTGTTTCGCTCCCCATCCCTCGTCCTCCATTATCCACGTAAAATGACTAGACTACCCTTTATTTATTTTTCAATCTTAAAAAAAAAACACTGCCTACCTCTTTTCCTATCTTCTTCTTCACCAACTACATCCGTCTTCTCACAACCACATCCATACCCAGTCATAACCTTCACCACCACTTGAAAACCCCATTGCCACCATCTGAAAAAAGCGACCAACACACCACTCAATACACCACCAACACCACCTAAAACTTCATTACATAAACATATAACCAACACCACCTACATATACAAAAAAAAATCGAACTCCATCAGATCCATTGAAACTGTGATGATCGAAAATCGAGAACAAATGCCCAAAGAAGGAAATCGATTGAAGGTGACCGGAAAATGGAGATGACCGAAAAACAGAAAATGCCGATTCGGAAGACGACGGCCGTTCGGTACGTAGATCAGATTGAAGGCTAGAATTATTTAGTGAAAATTGGGGGTAATTATTAAGGTTATGTGTTGTATCTCATTGCATTTTTTAAACATAAATTTTTTGTTGTTATATGTCTGTTGTACAATAATATCAAACATTATTTTTGTTATAGTGGATGTTGATATGAAGATCACGAATGTGTTATAGTGTTGGTGTCTCTTTGGTTTTTTTTTTCTCCAGTATACGATATACGATGATAGTTTCAGGAATAATAAAAGCAATTTTAGCTATAAATAATTAAATTAAATTTAAAAGAGAAAAGACTATTTTACCCCTTTCAATATTGAACGAGGGACGGGGAGTGAAACAAAAAGGCGGGTCAAGGGACTAAACCCGCAAAAAACCCGACCCAGGGACGGGGAGTGAAATATATGACATACTTCAGGGACGGGGAATGTAATTTACTCTTTCACATATTTGTTGTCTCTTCAGATTCTCTACAAATTTTTTGATAAAAGAAGAGTGACATCCAAGAGCGCAAGGATTAAGTATCTTTGATGGTTGGTAGAGGTGTCAAAGTGATCGTGGACCAAACAACATCTTGTGCAACCTATGTGGGTTTTCGGTAAATCAAGGATAAAGTTTCGAAAACAATAATAACGACAACACTAATGACTGTCATTGTAGTTCTAAGATATGCATAATATTTGTACCCATATCATAACAACCTCAATGCCCATATAATATTTTTGGTCAAAGTTTATAGGGTTAAGTGTCTGTAAATGTATATAACTATGCGTTGACTTCTTTAGTGTGTACGCAACTAAATTGACTACCATTGTATGTACGTAACTATTAATTTCGACCATTGTATGCATCCGATGACCTATACAACTGGTAACCAGTCATTTTTTATTTACTTGAAATTTTTATGTTGACGTCATTGTACAGATCAGCCGCCATATCAGCATCCAAATCAAATATACATAACACATCATTATTTAATTAAATATGATAATTATTTTTTTTTTTTTTTGACTTAATATAATACATTCATGTTATCGTGAATTTTTGAAGATCATCAAAGAACAACCACCGGTCACCACCAGTGTTCATCACCATTAACCATCATCAACCACCACCACCAACCCACCATTAACGACCAAAACTAAACGTCTACACCTATACTGCCACCATTACTAAAACTAAATCGAAACTACCGTCTCTAATCGAAGCCTAAAGAAAAAAACATAAACACGTAAATCGGGTTAAAAATCACCAAGAATCGCATATTTGTTTCAATAAATCGAGTTACTGTAACTTAAGAAGTCCAGATCTAGAAAGAGAAAATCATATTTTGAATGAGAAAAAGTGAAGAAATGGTGGTACGGCGGCAATTTCAGTTTCCGACGGACCAAATCCAACATTTCATCTCCGAACAAATTCGACATCTCCGGACAACGGTACGGTGGCTGCGACATTCGATAGCCGTTATCGTCTTCTAGTTGCGCTTCTCAGAATTTCTGGTTGTTACAACGGAGATGTTGGTGGCTTCGATTGCTAGATCTACGAATGGCAAGATCCACAAACGCAGATATTCTGTGCTGGCCGGAAATGGAGGTTCTACTATTAAAGTGGGGGATGCGTGGTTTCATTGTCTTCAACTATGGAGGTTCATAAATACAGGGCTTTTTAATTTCAAAGAAAAGTTATAGTAAAGTAGAAAACCAAGGACGATGATACTGTTGATGTTTGAATGATAATATTTTTGACTTAAAATTGGATTAACAAAAAAGAAACGGATCCTAGGAGCAGGGCTCCATAAAGGAGCAGGGAAGGCAGTGGTTCTGCCAATGGGAGGCGTCCACGTGTCTTTTGTTGTCCCCATACAGCAACCAACCAGGGACTATTCTTGTACATTTTACATACTTTTGGAGCTGACCGCAAAGTGTTTAAAATATTTCGAATTAAACTAACTTTTGAACTTATGGAAAGAAATCCGATTAGATTTTTAGATCGATACGATTGTTAAGCTAAATATTCGATTAAAACCTCGGATCAACACAAATCTTTCTCAAAATCGCTTATATATATCGTTATATACGAGCGTATATGTACGATTTCTTTATATCTGCATAAAGAACATCATCAAATCCGTGCAAAATGTCGCAAGCAAATACACCTTCACGTGTTTTCGATCGTGTAGATGAAACTCCTGTAGTTGCAGTTGCGTTCGAAGAAAACACACCTATTAGAGATGCTATTAACAAAATCTGATTCATTTCTGTTTTTCCGTTTGCTTCACCTAGTGGCTGTCAAAAATTAATTTAACAAAATAATCAAGACTCTAGACTGTAAATGGTAAATTTACGAAGTTATTTGTATGTAATAAATTACTAAAACTTACAACTTGTGATTTCTTTAGGTTTCTTCCCCGATCCTCGGTTTGTAGATCGTATAGCAGATTCTGTTGTTTTAACTAACTTTTTATTAACCATTATTTTTTGTGTTTGTGCAGCAAATCTTGTATGATCAGTATGAAAAATAACGACGATAAAGAAGAAGGTAGTTGCGTGATATTTTTTTTTAATTTGATTTTGAGGTTATGGTTTTTGATTTTTTGGGTTAGGCTGTTTTGGATTTAAAGTGTTCCTCTGTTTTTGATGTCCTTTTGTCTGTATTAAATGGGTGTGGAAGAAAGTAGGTGTAGTCGGTTGAAGTGACAGTTATTAATATTTTTTTACAAAATATCTTCAACTAAAATGCAGTAATTTTTAATAAAATGCAGTAGATTTTTGGTTTTTTGGGGAATAAAGTAGTTTATTCGGTGAAATGACAGTTATATATATGTTTACAAAAAATACCCTTTAAGTAAAATGAAGTAAGTTTTAATTAAAATGCAGTTGATTTTCTTTTTTCTCTTGGTTCGAATTTTTACAAACTAATTTCCGTTTAACTGATATTTTATTCATATAAAGATTAGTAAGAGAATGTCACATATGAGTAGAGGAAGAATAACATTAAAAATACACTGCATTTTTTGTTAAAAAAAACATTGCATTTTGTAAAAAATAAACTGCATTTTTGTTACACAAAACCGAATTATGAAGAGTCTCAAGAGTTAACTATTTTTTTTTAAAAATGCAGCTATATTTTGATAAAATGCAGTATATATAAATTAAGATTTCAGTAACAACAATACAAACTAACATATCATTCAAACTTTTCGTAATCCATAAAAATTAACAGTCAAATAGAAGTTTTTAAAATACAACCATTACAAAAAAACTAGAAGCAACATAGTAATTGTTCAAAGATACTTGTCACTAACAACAAAAGAAATACCAAAAAACATACATTATTTGAAAATATTCAACACTCACAGACCACATAAAAAGAAAAACCAACATGACTTTCAACTAATGATATTCATCTTATACGCACGCTTGCCAATGTTCACTTTAGAATTCTTCTTGTGAACCAATATCACTTCCTTATCCAGCTTTTCACACATCTTCACTTCATCTTTAGATAAAATGGTGGTTTTTGTTGATTGCAAGAATTTTAGAAATGGAAAGTTGATTGCAAGAATTTTAGAAGCTATAAAATGGAAAGTTGAAAATGGTGGTTTAATACACTATTCCCATGCATTTTAGAAATTGAAAATGGTGGTTTGAAATGGAAAGTTGATTGCAAGAATTTTAGAAGAGATGTGAACGTTTTTGTGGGGATGGAAGATGCACAAATGGCTGTTGAGAAACTCCTTGAAAGAATGCAGTTTATCAAAGATTTATATGTCGACTATTTTTTAAATGATAAGCGTAAATTGGCTGAAGTTTTTTGGACATATCCAGAAGCTCATCAAATTTACAAAATATATGGAGATGTTGTATCGTTTGACTCTACATTCAAGTCTAATAGGTAAAATTCTTTTCAATTGCATTTTAAATCCTACTGCATTTTATTTCATTATGCTGCATTTTATTTTTTTTTCTAGTGCATTTTAATACTTCTTACAACATTTTACATCATTCAGCATATTTTTTCACTAATTACTGCATTTTATTCATTTTACTGCATTTTATTCATTTTAATGAATTTATACTGCATTTTAAATCCTACTGCATTTTATTTCATTATACTGCATTTTATTTCATTATTCTGCATTTTAATACTTCTTACAACATTTTACATCATTCAGCATATTTTTCACTAAGTACTGCATTTAATTCATTTTACTGCATTTTGTATATTGTTATTATATGTTGCCATGTAATACTACACCTATTGAATTTTGTAACGTTTTTTACTGAGTGTCAAAGTTTATGCTAGCAGTAAAGTTAAAATGCAGTATAAAATTTAAAATGCAGTAGAATAATTTTAATGCAGTAGAACAACATATCATCATTTTTATGATGTACTATTTAAAAATACAGTAGAATTTTAAAATGCAATAGATTATGTTTTAAAATGCAGTAGACTAAGTTTGATGCAGTAGAACAACATATTATCATTTTTGTGACATACTATTTAAGAATACAGTAGAAATTTCAAATGCAGTAGATTATATTTACAAAATCCAGTAGATTATTTTTAAAATGCAGTATAACAACTTTATAATGCAGTAATGTATGTTCTTAAAATGCAGTAAATTCTTGATGTCCATCACTTATTCATCTAATCTACTGCAAAAACTATCTTCATGCAAAAAGTATTATAATTCCAGTCAATGAATTCAAAGAGTAGCAAACATACAAACTATTTTATGCATAAAGTATTTTAGATGACATTTGAAAAACAAATTATTTTACAACCAACTACAAGACGAAAAGTAAATTGTTTTACAACCAACCAATGAACCACTAGTTCTATACTTTTTTTAAGCGAACACAAATATTTTTTTTTCAAGCACCCAACGTACTTGTAATACGTTTCTTAATGCATTTACTGAATCTACTGCATTTTACCACATTTTAGTGCATTTACTTGAATGCAGTAGAACAACATTTTACTTAAATACAGTAGAACAACATGTAGTACTGTTGAATCCAGTGTATTTTACCACATTTTACTGCATTTACTGAATCTACTGCATTTTACAATATTTTACTGCATTTTATTGCTTTTTTTGGATATTAGTGCATTTTACAAAGGAAACTGCATTTTATAAGTACATAAATTGACTGCAATTTAATAGTACTGCATTTCAAGATGATTTTCTTGTGTTTTTAATAGAATACAGTGAATGCTGTTGGGTATTGTTGAATCCACTGCATTTTACCAAATTTTTCTGCATTCACTACATTTACTGAATCTACTGCATTTTACCACATTTTACTGCATTTTATTGTTTTTTTTTTGGATTTTATTGTATTTTACAATGAAAAATCGCATTTTATAGCTATACGTACATTATCTTTATCAAACTACCATCACAATAGTATGCCATGACCACTACATAGACCACGAAAAATAGACCTTAACATTCACTATTAAAACTAAAGTTTATGATTTAAGGTCAGATTGCAGATTCAGTTTACAACTTTTAATAGACAGAATTGGAGATAACAAATAATACTTATCAAAAACTGAATAAATTTTATATTCAATAAGCAAATATACTTTCTAAGATTAAATAACATGCTCATTATGGAGCTCCAAAACCGTTACAAAAAAAATTCTGCATAGAAAAAAAAAGAACAAAAAAATTAGAATCCAAGCAATCTCAGTTACATTCTAGGGTTAAATCATAGATATAGATAACTACAAATAAAAACTTCAAAGTTAGATGCTCGAAAAGAATCCCAAATAGAAGGACCGCTGCCACCCTCACTAGCAGCTCCTTCAACTTGCATTACAGAAATAAACAAGAGTCCTTGCTAAGAAACTATATCATGAAACCCACCCAAAACCCAAATCCATCATGATTACAACAGTTTATATTGTAACTAAGTAATAACATATTAGTTCATTTAAGACAGGGGTCGTGCCTAAATCGTTTGATTTGACTTAAATATGGGTTCGAATCAAAGTTTATCAGTTAAAAGGTTTCAAAAAAAACAGTAACTTTCAGCATTCATACATTCATTTCAATAAAACACTAAATCTGAAATTGCAATTCTATAATCGATGATTCATCAATTATCATGTAAGTATTAATTAATTACAAACGGAGTACTCGATCCCTATTACTTACCCAAAACGTGTGGACCTCAAATGTCATCTTCATTTTGGGACCCGTTTTCGAGGATGGTGGACCGCATTAGAACTCACACTAATTTTTCACCATATAATACCCATAAACTAGGAAGGGTCAAAATGAGTTAGAAAAAGAGTCCATATGTCATCTGTTTGTCCAATTAAAGATTTGGCGACATTAAAATGGAATATGATTTATATTTAGTACTTCATATTTAAATACATTAGTGTCATCCTAACATTGAAGTGGCTCTTTTAGCGCCATTTCACCATTAAAAGAAGTATATTTAGTACTAACATTAATTCGACATGTAACGTGTCAAGAGGTGCAAGATAAAAACAGTCACTTTAATACGACTTGAACTGATCCACCCAAATGTTTTTGTCACTTTTCAGTTAGTAATAAAAATATATACCATCAAAGCAATAATCTAGTTTTTGAATTAGGAGGTTGTAAACATTTTGTACTTTCGACCCATTTCACTTTTAGATCACTGTTAAAAGTTAGTTTAATCATTTGACCCCTCAGAGACAAACTGTAACCAAGTCGACCCATTTATAGGACTTATAGATAATATAGAATGACATTTCACGACACATGATACTTGGGAACTATTGATGAAGACATGGTATCTGTAACCCTGTTGAACTTCATTTGGAAGAAAGCATCCTTAGGGAGAGGCATGTGGACTGTTCAAAGAGGCATAGAACCATTAGCTGACTAACCAGTATTACCGTCGTAAATTGGCTTATGAATTCCAAGTTTTTGAGGGGTAGTGTTAGGTCCATAAAGATTCGCGTTCAGATGCACTAAAGAAAACAAGTAATAGATAGATCAGAGACGAGGATGAGAATACCTAAATGAGTAGAAATTTCATCAGGTTTACCAACGAAGAGTTGCCAGTTTCTTATCGCTTTAACAGTCAAGAATCTTCAATATTATTGACATTCATATATAACAAAAGGAACCGAGCCTGGTAGCCTACAAAGGAAAGATGAGTTAGGACAGACAATCACATATACAACAGACAATTGCAGAACATGATAAATTGAAGATATTATCATCAATTTCTAGCATTTATTGACATCATTAACACAACTTACAACATAGTACCCCTAACATCATAGACACCAAAACACGGAATCGTCATTTCACAGTACTATTATATCCATCAAATTCACATTATAGGACATCATTAACACCTAGGGTTTGATTTACCGTATTACTTAACACAAATTAGGCTTTATTACAGCTGACAACATAATAACCTAACAATTTACAGTAAATACTATAGCACAAATATTGATTACAGCTTCACATTACTATAAAATCAATCAAATTCACCTTATACGAATTCAATATATCCTACGACTGGTCACCATAAAGAAAAAATTCAAAATAAATTAAACTACAATATAAATCGCAACATCGTTACCGTATCATTTCGAAAACCTCAAACCACAGAGTAATTGTAACACTATGTAATATCGAATTACTGATACCTAGGGTTAGGTTTTCAGTAAACTGAAATGATAAATTGACTTACCTGATAGAAATCGAGAAAATGATTGGAGGTCAACCGTGTGAGGACCGGTAAAAACTTAAACGATGATGATCGGTGACGGTGTTAAAAATCTGTGACGATGATCGGCCATGATAATCGTTGTAATTTGTGATTTTTTTGTGATTTTAATCCATATTTTTTTTTGTTAAAGATGGTGTTTTTGGTGTTGAAGTAGAGAGAGGGAAGATTAGCTGAGAATGCCTGACCGATCTGACCTGACCTGAGAGGCTGAGACTGATGGTGTCAATCTTTTTTACACATTTGGTCCCTTGATCCTATTATTTTGCAGCTTTGTCCTTGTTGACTGGTGGGATCTTGACCATTGAAATGGAATTGATGGTCAAGATGCTTTCTGCTTTTACTGCTCCTCTAAGTGGACCATCCCTCCTGAACCATACCCTAACAAAAAAACATATATATGAATAAAAAAAATGTAATTAATAACCCTCTTTTTTTTTCTCAATATAACACATTAACACCTCATCTAATTTTTGATATACGTGGCATTAAAACAAAAGTAAAAATAGTTAACTGGTTACACGTAAGCATGTTACCTGATATAACCCGTCTTATACACACAATGGAAACAAATAAGAGTTACGTACACACAATGGTGGTCAATTTAGTTGTGTACACACTAAAAAAGTCAACGAATAGTTATATACATTTACAAACACTTAACCCAAGTATATAACAATATATGCATGTCCAAACTTTATAACAACAAACCTAAGGGATTTGTTCACAAAACCCAACATTTATATACGGGATACACCGATTTGAGTTATTTGACATGTGAACATTTTTCAAAGTCCTCCGCTCTTGAACAAAATGAGCTACACGCTTGAGACAACCCAAAGTTGCAACTACTAGAAATTAACATGGGACTCCTATGAAGATATCCAAACCTCCACCACTAGGCGACCATAAATCATATTGTCAAAGTTGACCTGACACTTTCAGAGACAATGTATGACCCAAATTGTTACTAACATATTTGAGACGTTTAAAAATAGTATAATCCAATATGATTTTGTTACCCCTATAAATGAGTCACAACTGTGACCTCTTGCTGTATTACTTGGTGTAGTTTGACATGATGGAACCTATTGAGATTTTTTAATTTACCGAAATTTTTACTATTGTTACCATACTAGCTTTTGTCAGACTTTATACAAAACCATTGATTGTGAAAATATTCGCTTGCTGATAACACAATAATAACCACCCAAAAAAACCCGGAGTGTTTAGCTTAGGAATGGAGTCCAAGCATAAGTATATTAGATCTTGTTAGTTATTCAGAAAAAAATAAAATGTCGGGGATGACTAAATATTAGTAAAAAATGACAAATGATATAACCGATGAGTGTGGATTGTAAATTAACCAGTAGGATACCCGCGCTTTGCGGCAGGACATTACGCATAAAAAAATAACGTTGGGATTAAAAAATAAGGTTACAATAAAGTTGATGGGAAACAAACTAAATATGTGTTAGGAACAAAATAAAAATAATTTACGATCACATATTAATATACGTTACGCATTATGTAAAAAAATTTCGGCTCACCCAATATGAAGTGTAAACTATGGGTAGCTTGAACTTTTTATTAGGCTCCACTAATATCTATTTAGTAAATCTTGTTATCTATCTAAAGAGTATCACGTAAAATTGTCAATGAGAAAAAATATATTCTGGAAGCTACACACCAACTTTTGAATTTTTCTTAAGCATTAGCTTTTTTGATCGAAAAACTAAAATTCTAGAAATATGTGAATTGATTACATAAAAACAAAATTAAACTTGTAAATAAATGTGAGAAATTTATAGTTCCTCAAAAGAATAAAGTTGAGGGTTCGTTTATTATTTTCTAAAAGCTTAAAAACGTACAAATTTTGGGGAAAATTAAAATTGAAGGCATTAAAAGTGAAATTTGTCTCTGAAAAGTCGACAAACCGCCTTCGGAAGTTTGCCAACACGTTTGTCTCGTTCTGACCTTTCCGTACATAATTGACACGTCTCGTATCTCTTTACGGTTTAAAAGTTATGTCATATTTTTATCAGTAATGTTATAATGGGTATTTTTGTAACTTCAAGTAGGTTCTTCAAATATTAATAGTAATATTAGGGTAGATTAGTAAATTCCCTCTAAAAATCATTACAAATGCATTATATATTAGTATAGATAGCGTGAAGATGAGCGGGAAAATAAAAAATAAGTCAATGATATCTGGCAAAAATGGTAAGCTTTTAATACATACGTAATACATTGGACAGAAACAAAATAAATAGAGGAGCGTGTAGACATTTATGATCACCTGATCCAATCAAATCAATATAAATAGCAATATGTGTGGCGAGGTTAGTGTGCCTCCTCCTCCTCTAAAACTCAACCCTAATTTCTCATGATTCATCTCCAACATGATAGTCCGATTTTTGTTAGATCAATTGTCTGCATTGAAACTCTATTTTTCGGGACAAGTTTCTTTCGTGTACCTGGAATGTGTAAAAAGGTTCCGATCCCTCACATATTCGATACAGATTTACATGTTCTCAATGTCTGTCGATGGATCCATCGTGAATCCATCCCCTTCAAATCATCATTAATTATTGCAGCATCAACAAATGTATCCCCCACATATCCCACTTGCTGCTGGAAGCAGCTTATCATTCGCTTCGTCTCCACTGATGATGTATAATTGTGAATGACATTTCCATCATTTTCACCAAAATCCATTTTCATATTTGGACTCGAGTTCATTTTGGTTACTGTACGTGTTACTCCCCTGCCTTATCTTCAGTGAGTACTTTCGGACATGTTTATGATATAATCTATTATAGCTGCTTTCATTTTCTAATTGATCTTATAATTGCTCTTACTTTTATTGATTTTCGAAGTTTTACCATACTCATTGGAATTTGTCACTTGGTTTTTCTAGCTTTATGATGTAACAAGGCCACCAGTGGTGCCTCTTAGCTCGTACAAGCAGCATATAATGAAACCTTGAAGCCAGTGAATTGGTGGACAAGGATCTGCAAGAGGTGCGAGCAAGTGTGGGTTTGCCCTTGGCGAAATCAGTATAGTAATAAAACAATAATCGGAAATTGCCTTTGGATACCGCAGGTAAATTCATGTACTCGATATTAATGTAATTTCATCAGCCATGCAACTAGCCTGCTAAATAGCAAGGTTTGCTGATATTATTGCTTGGTATTTTTCAATTCTTTATTGGTGGTAAATACTGTGTCATCAGGTAACAGATATTTTGATAGTGAATGGTTCTGTACGAAGTACTCAGGCAAAAGCCACAGTGGTACAACGTCTTTAAAACAATAGTACAAAACTTAGAGAAACTTAACAAACAAAACATACTATGTGTTATTAATGAATCATTTTGACAAGTTACGTATCCCATTCAATTTCACAAACTACTAGGATTAAAACCTTCAAATCCAAAGCGTGAAACAAAATCCACAGAATAACTTGAAACCATCCAATTTCAATCAAATATAATTTACCATGTCGAGTCAACAATGGTCTTTTATGGTCTTTTGCTGAAAAAAGAAATCAAGTATAGAAAATATCAATGTAGCTAAGAAGGTGGATTCAAGTTTCTCCTCTTTTAAGAAACTTACCGGATGTCGTCAATCCAGTGGCCATAGATTCGGTTAATCCTGATAGGCCACTTTGAAAAGGGTCTCTGCAGAACCACCTGTACTAGCAACCGATGAGCCATAGGCTGCTACATCGTTTGGAAATATGACCACTGACTAATATTTCCAATCTATGTAGTGGCCTGTTGCTCATCGGTTGCTCGCACAAGTGGTACTGAGCACCTGCCAGAGGTGTAGACAGTGCACGGACCCTTCTTAAAGTTGCCTTCCAGGATTAACCGTATCTATGGCCACAACGTTGATGACATCAGGTAAGTTTCTTAACAGGAGAATTAAGCTTGAATCCATTTTCTTTGCTGCAGTATTGTTTTCTAAATTTTTTTTTTTTTCAACTAGTATGTCCATTGCTGACATTACATGGGGAATTTTGTTTGATGGAAATCAGACGGTCTCAAGTAGGTTTTGTTGCTTTTGGATTTGGAGGTTTTTTTAGAGTAGTTTTGTGGAAATGAACTTGATAGATAAATTCTTACAATCACCCTTCTGAGTCCAGATGTTTCATAAATCATGATTGTTCAATGATCAGCGATTGAGAAAATGCGTTTCAGGACACAAATGTTTCAACGCGAATGCACTTGCCAGAACTACTATGACTATAAATGTTTTCACATTCCATTGAGGAACACAAAAGTCATCTGCAGAATTGGAAGGAAATTTAGAGTTCGTCACTTGGTTTTTCTAGCTTTAATTATGATGGAGAACGATAGATGTAACAAAAGGCGATTATGAAAGATGCATGTTGGATACTGAAGGCGGCTGTCCTCTTGGCGACCAATGTGTTATGCAGAGAAACTACGTCTTCGTTTAATATTGGGAATAGAAACAGGGGAGCAACTCGGAGCTGAGGACCATCACCAGCAACACCGCTGCTAGCAGTGCCAGTCGCACAAGCTGCATATAATGAAGCCTTAAAGCCAATGGATTGGCGGACAAGGATCTGCAATTTGTGGGAGCTTGCAGGTATAGTTCATCTAGTCCTTAATCTAATTCAATATAGTAAAAAACTAACTAACTATCATAAATTGCCTGCCAGTAATAAACTAACTATATATATGTTGGATGTTGGATGTTGGATATTGCAGTAGTATTCTTGTACGTGATACTTATGAAATTTCATCAGCCAACTAGCCTGCTTAATATCATGGTTAGCTGATATTATTGCTTTGTTAGTCTATGTAACCGGCCAATTCTTATCAGGCCTAATTTAGTGGTATTTTGTGTATTTGCAGGAGTAAGGGCTCGGATCATTGTTAGGAAGCAAAAGCACTTCGTCATCACCTTATCATCGTTCCTTATAACTTTGAAGCTTACAAGAAGTGATCCCACAATGAAGGTTTGGAACTTTGAATCTCCTATTTTGTGATTTATGAATTTAGCTAGGTTAACATGCTCAGACTCATGTCCTAACCTAATCACCTCAATTCATTTGTGGCTGTAGATATTGTGTAATCGGCTAGCAAAAGTTTTGATAGTGAATGGTTCTGTATACAGTCTGGCAAATGCCACTATGGTGCCACGGTTTTTCAACAATTGTAAAAAACATAAGAAAACGAACAAAATGTAGTTTGTGCTTGGCCTAACTCAGCCCTGAGTTGTTGTTTGACACATACTATGTATTATCAGTGAATCGTTTTAACAAGTCACCTATCCCATTCATTTACACATAACTACTAAAGAAAAACTTCCAACTCCAAAGAGACAAAATCCACAAAACTACTTAAAACAGTCCAATTTCCATCAAATAAAATTCACCATGTAGAGTCAACAATAGTCGAAAATTAAATTAAGTTTTTAGAAAATAATACTGTAGCTAGGAAGGTGGATTCAAGTTTAATCACATCTTTTAAGAAACTTACTCAATGGCGTCAATCTAGTTGCCATATATACAGTTAGACCGGGTAAGACACTTCGAGAAGGGTCTTTGCACCTTGCAGGAACCACCTGCATGCACGAGCAACTGATTAGCCAGAGGCTCATACAACACGAGCAATCGATGAGCCACAGGCTACTAAAATGTTTGGAAATGTGACCCATTGGTTGTTGTGGTTTTTTTTTCAACATGTGCACCACGATATCTTTGCAGTTCTACCATATTGAAGCTAATGTTTCTTTTTGGTTGAACTAAAAGGATACGATGGTGGACCTGGTGGCAAATAGACTAACCACAACAACCAAGGATCACATGTCCAAACATTGCAGCAGCCTCTGGATCATCGGTTGCTCGTATTGTACGAGCCTCTGGCTCATCAATTGCTAGTGCATTTCATTCTGATCACCTGCCAGGTGCACGGACCAATATTTAAGTGGCTTACCGGGATTAATCGTAATTATAGATACTAGATTGACGACACCAGTAAGCTTCTAATAAAGAGAAGTTTAAATCTAATTTCTAGGCACCGATATTTTTTTTAACTTAATATAACTTTTCAACTTTTATGTCCGATGTAGAATCAACAATGGTCTTAATAGTCGAAGAATTAAATTAATTTTTAAGAACATAATATTGTAGCTAGAAGGTTGATTCAAGTTTCTCCTCTTTTAAGAAACCTACTCAATGTCATCAATCTAAACGCTATATATACGGTTAATCCCACTAAGCCACTATGAGAAGGCTCAGCTCCTAGCAGGTGCTTAGAACCACATGCAGAAAAACTGATGAGCTAGAGAGCCATACAACACAAGCAACTGACGAGCCATAGGAAGCTACAATGTTTGGAAATGTGACCTCTTGGTTGTTGTGGTTAGCCTCTTTATCAGCAGGTCCCCCACCATATCATTGCAGTTGTAGCATATTGAAGCTAATGTTTCTTTTTGGTAGAACCTCAAGGATACGGTGGTGGACCTGCTGGCAAATCGAATAACCACAACAACAAGGATTACATTTCCAAATGCTATAGCAGCCTCTAGTATTGTACGAGGCAAGTAGGTACAATTCACTTAATTTTTAATCTTATTTAGCATAGTAATATAATAAACTAACAATAGTAAATTTCTTTCTCATTATAGGGAGTGATTCCACAAGAAGGGTTTGGAACTTCGAACCTCCTACGTAAACATGCTCTGACTCATGTCTTAACCTAACCACCGATCTATTCTTTTTTTTGGTGTTAAATGCTGTGTCACGGGCTAACAAAGTTTTGATGGTAAATGGTTTTGTATGAAGTTTTACAAATGCAACGACAACGACGGTACAACGATTTTTTAAAAGTAGTTAAAAACTCGATATAACAAAAATCTTTTCTACTCTGTCTAAAAGCTTGAATCCACTTTCCAGGGTCTAATATTGTTTTTTAAACTTAATTTTAACTTAATTATTATGACCATTGTTGACTTTACAACAAATTCCATAAAACATAATTCACCATCTAGAGTCAACAATGGTCTTAATAGTCAAAAATTTAAATTAAGTTTTTTAGGAACTAATAATGTAGCTAGGAAGGTGGATTCAAGTTTCTCATCGTTTAAGAACTTACTCATGTCATCGATCTAGCCGCCATATATATATACGGTTAATCCCGGTAGGCCACTTTGAGAAGGGTCTCTTGCTTAGAACCACCTGCAAGAGCAACAAATGAGCCTGATGCACATACAACACAAGCAACTGATGAGCCACATGCTACTGACCACAACACCCAAGGGGTCACATTTCCAAATGTTGTAGAAGTCTCTTGCTCATCGATTGCTCTTATTGTATGAGCCTCTAACTCATCAATTGCTCGTGCTTGTCATTCTAACTTTAAGTGGCATACCAGCTGGATGGTGACTAGATTGGAGACACTGAGTAAGCTTCTTAAGTAGAGAAGCTTGAATCCTCAATCATGGCTCCAACAATATTTTTTTAACTTAATTTATCTTTTCAACTATTATGTCCATTATTGACACTACATGCGGAATTTAATTTGTTTGATGGAAATTGGACAATCTCGGGTAGTTTTATTGCTTTGGATTTAGACGTTTTTCTCCAGTAGTTATGTGGAAAGGAACGGATAGGTAACTTTTCAAAATGATTCACTAATATGTACTATGTATAAAGAAACAAGTCGGCTTGAGTTAGGCCCAGAAGCAAATATCTATGTTTGTATATTCTTGAGCTTTTGAACGATTGATGTGTTCAATATTATTAAAAACCCATAATTACAATCATAAATTTGTTAAGCAATGAACTAACATGATCTAGATGCTTTATGCTTAAGAATACACAATCAGTTTGACCAGGTTGCCTCATGGTCCAACCCTTTCTTTTGTCTTAGTTATATTTTTATTGCCAAAAATATGTTGATAACCGGCAATGTTGACATGTCCACATGCTTTGCCCGGAGGAAAATATGTGGAAGGCAACGATGAGCCCATTAAGGTCAACAGTTTCACCTATATTGAAAAACGTGACCATTTTCTTGCAAAACAAAATGAGCTACGAACCTAAGGGTTGGCTCCAATGTTGCAGCTTTTGGGGGTCCTTTGAAGATTCTCAAACTTCCACCGTTAACACTAGGCGACTACCTTGTGACTGTAGTTGGATTATCGAAGTTGATCTAATTAACCCACTCACATACAATGTATGACCCAAATTGTTACCAACTTATTTAAGACATATAAGAGTATAAGACTGTTCATATTGTTACCCTATAAATGATTTACATTTGTGACCTCTAGCTATATTGCTTAGTGTAGATTGACTCGGTGGAACCTACCGAGGTTATTTAGTTGCCAGAGTGTTTCCTATCGTTGAGAAATCATTGCGCCATACTTCCTTTTGCCAGACTTCATACATAACCATTGACTATGAAAATATTCGTTAGCTGGTCACACAATAAGCTACCACCCAAAAAGAACTGGAGTGATTAGGTTGCTTATCAACCTACTTTCCTCACAAAGTAGGAGGTTCAAAGTCCCAAACCTTACTGGGGAGGCCACACCGATACCCCCTCTAGGGAGAATTTCACTGGTTCAAGTATGAACAAATGGACCTAAATCAAGTCGGACAACATGGTTAACATAAAAGTAGGACATACAATTATTTATGTTTCTGAACGGCAGGACATATAATTATTCGATCATGCGAATGGG
This sequence comes from Helichrysum umbraculigerum, assembly GCA_949592205.1. Lineage (NCBI taxonomy): Eukaryota > Viridiplantae > Streptophyta > Magnoliopsida > Asterales > Asteraceae > Helichrysum > Helichrysum umbraculigerum. Next base: position 378,718,488 of record CATIUR010000001.1, on the reverse strand, counting down.
TTAACCCTTTTTCCACCCACTTAATGGAATCTGTTTCATGAACCTTCAATCTTGCACAAATGAATTTTCTTTGCGCATTATCAACACGTCCCATGTTGTTTTCAACAGTTTTGGTTTTAAAAAAAAATAGAGAATGAACACGATCTCGAAGAGTTATTACATGATTTATTAGGTAGAATCACAAAAACAGTAAAAGAATGCTCGTTATATGCCTCAGGTTCACATGACATCAACTTATGCCAATATTTTCAGAGTATAGAAGGTGACAATTTCAACCCATTCGTGAAGAGTTAAATGGCTAGTCTTACTTGTTAGTTGTTAGACTCATATAATATTCCATTCAACAGGTCGTTCAATAGTTCAAGATGGATGTGACCATTCACTTCATTCTAGAAAACTATGTAATCAAAATTTCTGTACATTGTACATCACCGATCAACATCAAACAAATCTACAACAAAGTTTACAAAAACAGAATGCCGAAAACCTACCAAAAATGACCACACATCCATACTCTCAATATTCAAGTACTTTCGGCGCAAGTTCAAGTAAGGGCTTCAATGCGTTTGGATTAAACTTTCTAGCAAACAAATAGCAAATTGGTGTTGTTCCCTTGTTATACAAGCAACTTGTCCCATTGCTCCTAAGCGATCGCATAAAACTTTCAGTAATATCGTTTTCCCCAAAAGAAGCCGGATGCGGAGCCCTTTGTGACCAATCAACATAAGTTACTGTTCTATCAGCATTAAGTGACCCATGGAACATGTGCACGAAAGTTGGCATATAATGTTCATCTGGATAACAATCACCAGTGCAATACTTTTTAAAAAGATTGTAGTATTTTGAATCCGAGATCACTTTAATGGCGAGTTTTCTGTTCATTTCAAACCATTGAGACCCTTTTCTCCAATCTCTTAACCTGATGTCAGGTTTCATGCGACGGTTGTACCGGCCCCGCCCATATCGAGACGGGTCATCATATGAGTCAAGAAAGCTGTAGATGGATTTAACAAGATATTTGTAGATAGTCGGGAAGTTGTATATTGGGATGCAGCTTTCTGATAGGAGAACAAACCGCTCGTTTGAAAAATCAAGAAGGGCATTGCCTAAAAGTCGCCTTTCTGCGTCAACTAGAGATACGGTTCCCCATGTTACGTCCTAGAAATGCAAAATAAAATAAAATAAAATAAATATAAAAGAAAAAATAATTTTTACAGAAACAAATTTGAATATTGAAATAGTAGACTTGTAGTATAGTGAATATATAATGTTCAAAATACGCTTCAATAACAACTAAAGGTGGGGGTTAGGGGAGTGACTGGATGTGATGTGTGCCTTATCATTAAGGTTGCAAATTGCAATAATCATTCTTGCAGAGTTTGACAAACTTGATTTTGGTGTTCTGTTTTGTGGTCTAAATAAATAAAAAAATTGCAGACAGTGGCGACTCCAGACTATGCAGTATGCACCATCATCACAATTAAGAAATTGGATACACATAACAATCATAAATATATTTTTAAATATTTATTTACACTATGAAAAAGAAGGTTTAAACTTGTGCACACTCTGCACGCACATTCCCTAAACACCCTTTGGATCCGCCCGTGGAAGATAATAATAAGTTGCTGTGCAACAAGCTGACTTACTATTCATCATAAAACTGAAAAAGTACTTAATCATTATATTACAACTAACTATTCATAACTGAAAGTACTTAATTATATAACTGAAAAAGCTAGCTAACTATCTATAACTGAAAAAGCTAGCCAAGAGCTTCCAGCTCAAGTGGCACAAGGTGTTTCACCATGACCTCAAGGTCATGGGTTCGAACCCGGATGTGAGCAAAATGCTCTCCGGGATGGAGACAGGGGTTTTCTCTCGAAATATTCGGGTTTCCCCTGGAATTGGTGATGGGTATATGAAGAGGCAATGCCACTGAGCCCAATACTGCCTTTCAAAAAAAAAAAACTATCTATAGCATTAATCATTATATTACAACTAACTATTCATCATGTCATTCTTTAAGAGGTCAAGTAATCAATTTAGAAACACTAAAAGAAGTAATGAACCCATACCTCAAGTTAGCTCTGTAGAGACATTTAAACTCACAACGAACATTAATATTCATTTGATTAATATAAGTTAATTCGCTTTCCACCAAACTATATCTCCTTCAACTGATTATAACTTGAGTATAAATGAAACAAGGGATATACTTTATCTTCATAGTAAACTATACTAAGAAACTAATTCAAGCAATGCATGCATCGCAAGCAAACAATGTAGCTGAATATTGGTATGTGTCAACTCAAATATATACATAGTTCAAACATTAGTAAAGTGAATTAGAAAGAACTGAGCACAGGTCAGCTATATCATACCTGACTAGGAATCTGCCGCTTGTAGAAAACCGAAGAATTTGAAATATCAAGCTCAAACTCGGGACTCGTATGAACATAAATAGAATACTTATGCACATCTTGGCCCTTAAAAAACCTCTCCCACAATGGTAAAAATGGAAGCTCTCTTTTCGCCAAGAACATAAAAGCTATCTTAGGCATCCTATCAAACGGGTACTTCATGTTCTCAGGTACCAAAGAAGCTCTCCAAAAGAGTTCCTCATCACTCATCCCATGACTCAATTTCTTCGGAGACCGAAAACTTTCCATACTCAAACAATCCTCTCTTACACAACTAATCATAGCATTGGTACTACAATTCTGATCATAAGCTGCACTGGTAATTTTTGTAATGCTATTCGGGTAAAACGAATTAGGGTTTGCATATGGGTGATTTGGATTAACATTATAGGGTTGTGAAGTAAAGTATCTATCTACATGAGAACTTGAAATCAAACCAATCACTACCCCTACCACAAATACTATCAAAAAACATAAAAGCCTTAATAACCCACATGAAAAATCTTTAAAAACTAGCCATTTAGAGTGATCAAATTCATCTCTATCATTTCTACCCATCATTTTTTCACTTTTGCTAATATAATCAATACACAAAATCTACATTGTACCAAAGAAATCACAACATTGAATCACAGCTTCTTACCAGATTTGTGACAAGGTCTCTGGCTAGTTGAATTTGGGGGACTTGGAAATTTAGGGTTTGATAGTGACATGAATCAAACACGTCAAAATCAAAGCAAGATGCAATTTTGAAAGGAACCCATTTTTGGATTTGCAGAGATGTAAAGGACCCACAAATACAAACATAAAAAGTTGTTTAATATTTTGAAAAAAGTGATTGTTTCTGAAAAAAGGAAGAAACAGGGAAGCAATCGTTTTGCGAAATAAAAATTAGGGTTTGATGATGGTGGTGGTGTTGTGTTGTGTTGGTCGTCGATGGGATTGGGTGTGTCTTGGAGCGATGGTTAAGGCGGCAATTGTGTTGTGATGGAGACAGATTGCGATTAATTGTAGTAATTAGAAACGGTATTTTCGAGGTTCCATTTTCATCATTGTAATAACTCTCCGGAGCAGGTTATATTTTTGTAATAATAATAAAATAACATAATAATAAAGGTTTTGCTAAATGAAGCCTTTAGAATTTCTTTAACGTGCATATCTTATTTGTATCTAAAACTAGTTTTATGACCCGTGAAAACACGGGTTTGATAAACAAAATTAAATTTTAATATTATTACGTAAATTCTAACTATATGGTTATAATGTGTTCGTAGTATCTACATATTAATTTGTATTACTATGTTTGTAGGAAATCTAGTGTAATGCATTCACTTAATTCTATTAATGAAAATGGTGACCACAAAGGTTTTTTTAAAACACTTAATCTGTTAAAGATTATGTTATTTAGATAATATACTTATGTAGATTATGCTGGAATGTAAGACACTTTAGAAAAAAATAAATTTATATAATTAGTTTGCCATAGAAAGATCAGAAAACATTACAAAAGATATTTCATAATATGTAAATAACAATTTAAGGACTACAAACTTCAACCGTTGTTGAACATATTTAGTAGGGATCTTTATAGCTTTTATGTCATTTATCAAAGCGCTTTAAAAAACTCAGTAAGCCCAATGGATGAATGGATAATATGAGTTTTTTATAAGCCCGAGATTTATTCATCGTAAAAAAAAAGTTTAAAGATTATTATAGTTGTAATGAAATTTTTCTGTTAATTATACCTTTTAGCAGTGAAACAAAGCTTTAAAATTATTTCTTGTTAATCATAAATGTTAGGCCAAATTTGAGGTTAATAATATGGAATAAGTAATGGGCCATAAGAAATTAACCAAAACAGATGTAGAACCGGCCCAATATGGATTATGTTGGTAAGTTGGTATCAAACCAAACACTCTTGTTATCTTCAAGATAAGACATCTTTAGTTTACTCAATTTGTGTATTAACTATGAAACTAAAACACCAAATATACGTATAGCATAGATATAACAAAACTAAAAATTTATAGACATTGTCAAGGTTTACTCAGTATAGTTTTTATGATTATAGGAATCATGGCAAAGATAAATCAAGTAACAGTTTCATCAAACTGTTATATGAATAAGTAAATCATACAATAACAACAATAAAATTAGAAGGATGACAAAAGCTAAAGTTAACAAAATACTTGATAAGGGAAACAGTAGTTCAGAAACATAACATTAATAATGACAATGGTTTTGGAAAACATTTGGAAAAAGCCATTTCCATCAAGTACGCAAAGTAAACAAACATAAACTTAAAAGTTCATCCAGCAAAGACAAACATTACTTAACATAACTAAAAAGACACTGCTAAAACTATGGTTCATCACGGCTTCTCGATCTTCACTGCAACCGCAACCTTCTTCTTGCTGGAAGAGTTTTCAACAACCACATCCTTATCAGCAATCTCAATGGAACATTTCAGTGGACTTGTAGCAGTTTCGTTGTCACCCTGTAAGGCAGTCGACGAATCGCCGGTAAAGAAAACTACATCCTTCAAACAAATCACAAAACACCTATAGTGAGAAAAGTGTATCATTTAACAGAATTCGAAATCGAAATTAAACTAATAATATTAGATTATAACCTTAGTCTGAAAAGATCCATTAGCAGATTGCGAAGGCTTCCTAGAATCACCTTGGTCATTATCCTGAATATATATGTTATATCATAATCGGATTAACAATTTATTTGTTCACTCATACTAATGGATCTATCAACATTAAATACCTGTTCATCTGGATCATTGTTTACAAAATCGGCCATCAAGTTGGGATCATTAGACACTTTCTAAAGTGGAAGACTAATTTTGTTTTACAATACATACACTAACAGACCAACTATTTAAAGTTAATGTCAATCATAAATAACAATATATAAACAGGAAGACTAATTTTGTTTTACAATACATACACTACCAGACCAACTATAAATAACTTGTGCTATTTGGCTGAGTAAACACTTACTGTAAATCCTCCAGATCCAGTGTGAAACGTTTGCCTTCTTTCCCATTATCTTTTTTCATAAACCTCCATATCACCACAATCAACAATACTACCAATGACATCTATAAAAAAGAAAATTATTAAACAAACATAAAGATATATGGACGTGGATATAATCCTATTTCTATAATATATTCAAGACATAAAACATACAAACGGGAAGGTTCATATCTCCCAAATTGTCAAATACTTCACTAAAAGGTAAAAACTGGAAACCATGAATGGAACCATTAAACTGCAAAGCTCTCTTGACAGGAGTGCATCGATAGAAGTTGAGCTTGTATCTGTGCCTCATTACAGGGTACTTACCATTGTTGGCACCAACACCGAATTTACTCAGCATGAAAATAGATCCTTCTTGTAGTGTATTTTCAAAAAATGGTATTAAAACCATCTTGACAGTCACCTGAATCTTATCACCCAGTATTATATGAATTAGAAAAAAAAAAACGCAACAAAGTTAATAAATATCAAGATACAAAAACTTAACAGGTGTAACATCCTCAAATTGGGCCTAGAAGTAATAGGCATTTTCTGTAAATTTTAAATGCGATTTAAAATTGTTATTGCGTTTGATTGTAAAATTAATAGGTCGATCAGCCTCAGGAAATATTGTGGCTAGTGAAATATTGATTGTTTTAAATTTATTTAGGTGACGGTAAAATAAAATAGTTTTCCCGTAAATACTTTTTAAGTTCCAGACAATGATAAGTGCGGGGGACAAAACTAGTACACAAAGTAACTAATTAGGTAATATATCTATGTTTTGAGTCGGGCTTTATTTCATACATACATACGTACGAATACACACACACCTCTAAACCTAAATCAATTATCAAAATCATGAAGAATCATCAAATTCAAGCTTCCAAGATCAAATTCAAGTCTTGTTAATCATCTTAAACAAGGTATAATCAAGTGTTCTTCATGTTCTTCATCCTAGAAATTTGGAGGTTTTGGGATTTTTGCTAATTAGTGAGTTTAATCCGAAATTAGGGTTTGATTTTGTGCAATAGTTGTTAGTTGTGATTTGTTAAAATAGATTAATCATTTCATTATCATTCAAAGCATGTTATAAGTGTTAATTTAGTGATTTCTTTAACCCTAGAAATTGGGGTTTTGAATATTTGATTTAGTTGGCATGATTAATCTTGAATTTAAGCTAGTAATGATCATATTATCATTAGTTGATAAGAAATTCTTGATTATAAGTAAAACCCTAACTTAGAGAGAAAAGATTATGGTGTATTCATGATAAAAGTGTGATTTAGTTGATAATTCATGAAGTAAAGATTGTGGTTATGTTAGAGTTGTTAATTAGTGCCTAATCCATGATTATGACATGAGCCCTAACTTAAAATGGAAGAATTTGATTAAGTGTTCATGAAGTGTTTTAGTGGATTGTTAATTTGGAAGCTATTAATCTTGTTATTGATGTGATCATGTTAGTTAACAAGGATTAATGTGAACTAAGGTGATAAGTTGATTATAATTATCATGATTTATTAGGTGAGAGTGAACTAATGAAGTTAATAGTGATAATTCATATTAATGGAATGAATTATGTGAAATTACTACAAGTGATAACTAAATTGATATATAGTTGAAAAGTGGTTAACATGATATCTAATCATGATTAAGAAACAATTCAAGAAGTATGAAACTTGATGTATGTGATGATTATGTTAATACATATGAATTGAGATTTTTGGTATAAATCTATTGGAGTAATGTTATGTAGATTTGATACAAGTAAATGACTTGTGTATTTTGTTGTATTTCCAGATATGGAGAAGACTCAGTGATATTAGACTACTGAGTGGGCGACTATGGTAGTCGGTGAGTGGACTTTGATCTCTCACTATAATTTAGTGATCACTATTGTGGTTACTTCAAGTGTTAAGTGTTATTCCTGTGTTAAGTTGAATTGTGAATTGTGTTAAAGTGTTAAAGTGTTAAGTGTTAAGTGACCTATATGGTAACTGTGTTATACAGAGGTCAACTATGTTGGACTGTGTTGTTACAGGTTAGTCAACACAAGGGTTGTGAACATTCGTTGTAAGTAAGGCTTGTGTTGACTAAAGGTAACCAACAGTTATCGGTTAACCGCTGTATTGGCCTGCAGTTGGTGTAAGTGTCGCTTGGTGGGCCACCGCGGTTGAGGGCGCCACAAGGGCCACCGATCCTCTGGTGATGTTGAGTCAAAGTGTTAAATGTGGTGAACTCATGGTGTTAAACTAAGTTGTATTGTTAGTGATGAGTTAACTCACTTAGCTTCGTGCTAATCCCTCGTTGTTTACTCCTTGCAGGTTAATATCTTTTGTTATGGGCGGGTCAAGGAGTAACTGAAGAATGTTTGACTAGGATTACTCTGATTTTTATTTAATACAGTTTAAAATGTTTGATTATATAATGCCCAGGATATAAAGGATTGTTTTGTAATCGGTAATAATCAATACTTAGAACTTAGGTAATGGAAGATGACGACCTGTCATTTTATGTATATATATGTTTTGGGACTTGAGCTTCCGCATTGTTAAAAAAAAAAAACAAAAAAAAACAAAAAAAAAAAACAGTTGAAGAATTTTGGGGCGTTATAAGTTGGTATCAGAGCATAGGTTTGGGTGAATTGAACATTTATGGTGTTCAATCCCAAATCTGGATTTGTGTCAAGTCAAACATTCCAGAAGGTGGGGTTAGTTGTTGCATGATAATTGGGTAGTAAGATATGTACTAACGCTTAACAAGATGTGAGATTGTGTTTGATTGCAGAGAAGGAGGAACATGAGTAACCGACTGGTATTCTCAATGATTCCTCTATGTTCGTTGGTGTAAAAGCATCAGGTAATTCTCTATAAGCTTGTTTAAATTAAATAAGTTTGAATTGTTTACTTGCTATGAGGACTATGATTAGTGAAGTAAATTGAATTAGATTGATATGATTTCTCATTTATGAGTAAGTTGATTTTGCCTATGTGTTTAGCATAAGTTGATTATGTGCTTAGTAGTAAATCTTGATAGATTGAATTGATAAAACTTTCCATAAGGAAATTAATGAGGTGATGGTATTCCTCAAGTAAGATGTTTAAAGCCATGTTGTGGTTTAAATTAGAAAGTGTACATTGATTGGAAGGTGTGTGTGTTTAACTTGAAAAGTCAAATTGAAAATATATGATGAAGTTGGTTTATATATGATGAAATTTTGTGAATTTGGTGTTTTAGGGTGATAATATGAAACTAATGATGAAAGTGGGTTAGTTTGACTTGAAATAGTCAAAGAAGTGTGGGTTGGGTGTTGGAATGGTGATCATATGGTTGTAAAACCAAACGGGTCATTTAAGTGTCCAAATGGGTCACTTAGTGTTAAAATGTATAGAATTTGATGTGGTACGGGTATGATAACTTTTAAAGTGACTGAAAGTCATAAGTATAGATAAAAGGTGGATTGAAAATGTTAATGTTGTCATTTTGAATGAAATTAGTGAAATTGTCCATTTTGACCCCTAAACGTGTCAACGTGTTAAAATAATGTAGAAGGAGTGTTTGTATATGATGAATATGCCCACACGTCACTAATGTATATAGAAACATGTTGGTAAAAGGTGGAAGTCAGAAACCAAGTCGTTTGAAATATAGCGTGTCAACCAAAATGGTCGAAAATGGTCAAAAATGAGTCGTACGTCCGTTTTCTCGTAAAACGAGTAAATTGAAAAAGTGTAAAAAGGGAAAGTTTCATTTTGGCATAGTGGATGTGCCTGCAAAATTTTAGAGTCTAACTTTAAAAGAGTAAAAAGTTATACGCGTTTGAAATTGGCTAAAAATATGATTTTTCTGAATCTCAGATTTCTGCTTGGGAACGCGATCCCAACAAGTTTTTCTGGATCGCGTTCGTACGTGTTATTTTGTCTCAGATTATTTTTATGCTTGGGAACGCGATCCCAGCCATTTTCCAGGATCGTGTTTGTGTGTGTATTTCGTGTTCAGATGCGTTTTCTCTTGGGAACGCGATCCCGCTCACTTCTCCGGATCGCGTTTGTATGCCTAATTTGGTTACAGAATATTTTTCAATAGGGAACGCGATCCTGACCTGTTTCCCGGATCGCGTTAGTATAAAAAAAAAAATTTCTTGCGACGTTCGACGTAATACTTGACGTAGAAAAAAATTTTAGAAAATTTCGGTGTCCGATTAAGACGAAATTTACATGTCCACTCAAAAACGGGTCAACGGTCAAAGCTCATATGAGCCCTGTCAGTTTTCGGCACTTCGGGGTCGTTTGGGGGCCGAAATTAGCGTTTTATTGTTTTTCGGACATTATTTCGGACTTTTAACTTATGAATTGTATTGGGCTTTTGTTTCTTTGAGCCCAGAGATTATTCCTGTGACTATATGCAATATTAAAAGTTGTTTTAAGAGGTTTATATGGTTCTTTGTGTAGGAGTTGTTTGTAGGCAGTTTATTTAACTGCATAGTATACCAGTAAGAGTATTATTGATTGTTGCTTGTTAGGGTAAATAAATATTGATTATGTAATCAGGTTAATTACATGATGTGAAATACTTAATATGATTGAATAAGTATTTGTAAGAATTGAAGAGTATTACTCTTGCTTGATAACTAAATATGGAAGGTTATTTAATAATCAACTTAGAAATTATATATTGATGAATATATGTGGAATATGACCTGGTATTTTAACAAGGTACTTAGTGCTAAATGTTATATAGAGTATTATACTTGATAATTAAAGTGTTAAGTGATTGATATTGAATCGTATAGAGAGGGTGTTAAATTGATTTAGTTGTGTTAAAACTTACACATGTGTTAATAAGATAATGAGGAGTGTGTTAGATGATAGAATTGTTATGTTTACTTAATTTTGTGAGTAGTTTCACATTCAAGTGATAAATGAAAATAGTAACAAGTTAACACTTGGTCATAAATCTATTACAAAGTGTTACTATATGTATGTGATAATTATTGATTTTAGCATTGTGATATATGTGAGGGTAAAAGTTAATCATTTTAGAGATTGATGGTATGAAGTGGCCTGAGAATAAAGTGTGACTGACATAATATAACGACGTCTGGCCAACGTATTTATATTATGCCATTTCACATGGATATGTTGAGGCTACCAAGTACCATAGAAATTGATGAGACTTTAAAAATGGTAGGTTTGCAATGTTGATATATGAGAGAGAGAGAGAGAGTCAATGATTGATTAAATCGAAATGGTAGTAAAAGATCCAGTTATTGTATTAATGGGTTACTTATTAATAAAGAAATATATAAATATATATAGAGAGAGAGCCTTTTTATTGAAACTGTGAAAAATTGATAGTTATATTATTGTTAATTGAGAATCTTATGAAATTTGATTGTTATTATATGCATAATATCAAAGTGAAATGATAGGTTGCGTATAGAAATGATGGAAATGTGAAATAATCTAATAAGAAGTCATCATAATAAATTGATTGATGAAATATTGTTGAAAAATGTGTGTGTGGATTAGCACATTTTGCTGGAATGGTACTTGCGCTTGAATGGCAATGTACCCGTTGATGGAAAAACTCGGTAATTATCCAATTTGAATTGGTACTAAGTGACTTGGTGATTATGTGATAATGGTTTTAACCATGAGAATTGACTTCTATTTTGAGTGTTAATATGTGATTAGTGATATATGAATTCGAGATACTTTTAAATAATAGATTATCAAATACATTAGTGATATGTGGTATTAGCACAAATGTTAGTTATGAATTGAAACTTAAATTTCATTGTTGATAGGTGTATAGTGATTTTCATAATCACTGTTTTGTTGTGTAAAGGGGTATAAATCATATATCTATTTTAAAGATTCTAGCACGTCGCTAGTTTCTAGTGTTAAGAGTATGTTATGTTCATGATGATGTTATTCACTTACGTCAAGTGATTACCTGTTTAAAGTGATTAATTGGGAAAAATTTCCTTAAGTGATCATAGTATGCATGAAAATATGATTTAGATACATATCATATGTTAAGGTAAGAAATAGAAACATGTACATGTGAATATGTATATGTAGATAGAATTTAAATTTTGAGCATTTAATTAAGAGTTGCTCAAGGGAGTAACTATTATAAGTGATAAATATTACACTTGATGTATAGTATTGCAAGTTAAATTGAGTATGAGACACAATGTATGTGTTTGTGTAAAGTTAATTGTGATATACACATTGGTGATGTGTAAGTTGATGAAATAATATATATATCTAAATAAATATATGTAAGTACATAGAGTGTGTAGTGAAATGTATGCATAAGCATGTCATGCATAGGTGATTTAGGCTGTGTATACACACTTTAGGTGAATATAGTGATGAGTAATTACGATGTTAGAGTAGTACGAAGAGTACAATATTAATAAACTGGAAATTGTGGTGGTAGTGGAATCTCATTTAAGGAATGAGATTTATCAAGTAATTAAGTACTTTAGAATAATCCAGGTTGATTAGATTTCGAGGACGGAATCTCTTTAAGGGGGAGAGATTTGTAACATCCTCAAATTGGGCCTAGAAGTAATAGGCATTTTCTGTAAATTTTAAATGCGATTTAAAATTGTTATTGCGTTTGATTGTAAAATTAATAGGTCGATAAGCCTCAGGAAATATTGTGGCTAGTGAAATATTGATTGTTTTAAATTTATTTAGGTGACGGTAAAATAAAATAGTTTTCCCGTAAATAATTTTTAAGTTCCAGACAATGATAAGTACGGGGGACAAAACTAGTACACAAAGTAACTAATTAGGTAATATATCTATGTTTTGAGTCGGGCTTTATTTCATACATACATACGTACGAATACACACACACCTCTAAACCTAAATCAATTATCAAAATCATGAATAATCATCATGTAACATCCTCAAATGTGGCCTAGTTGAAATACGGTATTTCCCTTAATTTAATTGCTATTTAAATTGTATTTTTAAATACTTGGTGTATTTAATAGCTAAATTAATAGGTCAATTGGTCAATTGGCTTATTGTGATAAATGAATTATTATTTGTTTTAAATTTATTTAGTTGACGGTATAATAAAAACTTATTTCTCGCAAATGGTTTTTAGGTTCCAGACAATAGATTTAGGACGGGTATAATTTATACCCAAAATAAGCTGAGTCATATGAGGAACTTGACATCTGTGATTTCATTTTGACAACACTTCATTCTTCCCAAATTCTCATATCACCTCAAATACTCTCAATGAAATTTTAACCAAAAATCTGACTTTAGACTTGAATTGAAGTTGTGATTGTGCTTACATTGTGTTCTTTATCTCCTTCATCTAGCTATCACCTCCATTGTAAGTGAACTTACTCCATTCTCATGTTCTTGCTTGAATGGATAGATTTAGGTTTGGTAAATTGATGATAGAATGGAGTTAAATTCGTGCTTGAAATGTGTTATATGATCATGGTAAACTGATTACATATTTGCATTTCAGATTGTTGCAATTACTTAGTTAAAAAAAAAAAAATGAATTTGAGTTAAAGTTTTGAATATCTTGAAAATTGATGCATGTTTGGATTGGAAGGTTTGATGATCTTTGTTTGTTGTTATTACATGTTTGTAAGTGTTACCTGTGATTAATTTATGGTCGAATTTGTGTTTCACAACTGAAATTGAGTGTTTTGGATTTTTGGTTCGAGCTGAAACTAGTTGCAGGTCTGAACCATTGTTGAAAAACATTGGAACGCGATCCCGAAACCCTTACCCGGATCGCGTTGCTATGTGTATTTTGATCCCTGGATGATTTTGTACGTATGAACGCGATCCAGTCCCTATCATACGGATCGCGTTAGATAGTGTTAAATTGGGTCAAACGGATTTTGTTCTTTGGAACGCGATCCAGCTCCTTGTCCCGGATCGCGTTTGCAAGTGTATTTTGGCAACAGAATATTTTGGTGTTAAGGAACGCGATCCAGCCATACCCTACCCGGATCGCGTTTGTCAGTTTTACTTTGACGAATTTGACAACTTGTGACTTGTGTGCTTATGTTATTTAACGAGTATTGAAAGTATAGTATGAGCATTATAATGCATTGTTTATGTGAATGTTATACTATAAATTCTAAACATTTGAGTCTAACTCGGGTTTTGATCGTGTTCTCAGATAACCAGAAGACTCAATAAGATAAGATCTTTGAGTGGAGACTACAGTCGACAAGGGTGAGTGGATCTTGGACTTTCAGTCTAATTTGGTTGTAACAATATGGTTACAACGGGTAAATGTGAATTTACTGTTTTCATTGTTAAGTTAATATTTTGCCATGATGGTTATATTTAACTTAATTTTGGTGTCCTTGATTGCCATGATGGTTGTGGACTATATGAATGTCGGGGGTCAACGTGTGTTGGGTTTGAGTACTATTACTGTGGACATCATAAGTGCTTTGTACATGTGTTGTTCACTGAAATTATGTTGTAAGTAGTAATAGTACCAAGCTATCGGTTTAGCCACTGATTTGGCCTTCAGTTGGTTTTAAGTGTTACTTGGGGAACCACCGCGGCATGAGGGTACTCCAAGGACCACCGATCCTTCATGATTAATTGTTGCTATGCTTTGCTGTATTCATTTGTTAAGCTAAGTTAGTTGATAGTTTGAGATTTATTCACTTAGCTTCGTGCTAACCCCTCATTACTTCTTGCAGGTTTACTTTGGTATGTGGGTGGGCAAGAAGTACCATAGGAATGGAATGTTTGACAGGCTCACTCTGTTTTGTTAACTATGTTAATGTTATGACATATGTTTTGGATTTCTATAACACTAAACTTATCGTGTGTAATGTCTAGGATAATCTAGCTTAAAAACTGTATGTATTTGGATTGCCATTTTGAAATGTAAATATGCAATCCAATGTTTTGTATCTAAACTTGCGCTTCCTTTATAAAAAAAAAAAAAATATCTTTGTATTTTCGAGTAGGGTGTTATAAATTGGTATCAGAGCAAAGGTTTGGGTGAATTGAACATGGGTTAATTGTTCAATCCCAAATCTATTTGTGTTAGTCAAACATTCCTTGGAAAGGGGATTGAGCTAGTGAATATGATTTGGTTAGTATTACTAAGTACTAACAATTAACGAGTTATGAGATGTGTTGTGGTACAGGATATGGCAGAAAGTAACGCTCAGACCAGTACCCCGATCAATGCTTCTGGAGCAAGAGACTCTCCTCCTGAAATTCAGTCTCAAAGTCAAGGTCAGCCTAGTACTACACTCCCTGCAAGTGAATTGAGCCATGATGAGTACACTTTGTATTTAGAGGATGAGTTAAACAAATATAAGGAATTATATGAGCAACAAGCTAGAACATCCAGGCAGATTCCTGTAGTTAGTACGATTACACCTCCGTTAGTGACATCACAGTTTTCTATGCCACCGCCTACTTACTACCAGACATCAGCTCCTTTTTCTTCTTCAGGACCTTCGGGATTTCAGTTTCCGGTATTTCCTCCTCCATCTCAACAAAAATTATGTTCATTTAAAACCTTTAAGTCTAGTGGACCTTCAGATTTCTTTGGGAGTACAAATTCTTCTGTGACCATGGATTGGTTAAGGGATGTCGAAAGAAAATTTGAGGTTTGCCGATGTGAGGATGAGATCAAGGTAACTTATGCAGTGCAACTTTTAAAGGGTCCGGCAATGGGATGGTGGGATTCTATCACATCTCATTTAACACCTCAGCAAAAAGCTTCCATTACATGGTCCGATTTCTATAACGAGGTTTGTAAGAAGTATTGCTCCGGATATGACATGACTTGCATTAGGCGTGAATTCTTGGATATGCAATTGACTGATAGTATGACTATAGAGGACCTTATCTCTCAGTTTACCGATAAGTTGAGATTTGTACATCAATGGGTACCGGATGAAAGGACAAAGATTGACCATTTTGTTGGAATGTTACCCCATACTTATCGGACTACTGTGAGACTTGCAAGTGATCTTAACCAAGCTTTTGATTTGGCTCGTTCTGTGGACGGCGATATTAGAGCTCATGATTTGGAAATTAAAGACAAGTCCCCAATGAAACCCAAAGGTGAATCTACGTCAGGTCAGGGGAAGAAGAAATGGCAAGGTAATAATAATAACCGTAAACCGAATGTTGTTGGTGGTTCAGTGGATAGGTCAAATTGGTGCCAGAATTGCAAGTCTAGGCACACGGGACATTGTACACCTCAGACTGCTAGGTGTATTAAGTGTGGTCAGTTCGGTCATGACATCAAGGATTGTCCTTTTCCTAAGTCAGTGTGTTGGAATTGCCGAAAGGAAGGACATCGTTCGAGTGCATGTCCAGAGGAAAGGAAGCAAAAATCGGGAACGGTCGGAGGGTCATCATCATCTTCTGGCCAGAAAAGAAAGAATCCTCCAGCTCCAACTGGTCGGGCTTTTCGAATGACCGTGGATGAAGCCGTGGTAGCCGAGGACGTCATAACTGGTACTTTTCTTGTTAATTCAGTACCGGCATGCGCCTTATTTGATTCAGGGGCAAATTGTTCATTTATGTCCTTGGTATTCTGTGATAGACTCAAATTGACACCTACATGTATTTCACAACCAATTGAGGTTGAGGTAGCGGATGGAAAATTAGTTTCGGTTACCACATCGGTGACTGGAGCTAGTATTTCGATTGAGGATTATAGTTTCCCTACTTCTTTTCTGTTGATGCCTATTCATGGGTTTGATGTTGTGTTAGGCATGGATTGGTTGAGTCGTAATAAAGCCCATATAGATTGTCATAAGAAGCTGATAAAAATTCCAATCTCAGACGAGTCATATGTCGTGGCTCGGGGGGAAAGGGAGAGGGGTAGTATACCTTTGATCTCTATGATGAAAGCTAGAAAATCTCTAGCTAAAGGGTGGGATTCTTATTTAGCCTATGTTGTCGATGCTAAGCTAGAAAAGAAAGCCATTAGTAATGTCCGAGTTGTTTCTGAGTATTCGGATGTTTTCCCTGATGAATTGCCTGGTTTACCTTCGGTTAGAGAAGTAGAATATAAAATTGAGTTAATTCCTGGTTCTACTCCGGTAGCTAAGGCACCTTATAGATATGCTCCCTCCGAAATCCGTGAAATGATGAATCAAATTCAGGAATTATTAGATAAGGGTTTTGTTAGACCCAGTTCTTCTCCTTGGGGTGCTCCTGTGTTATTTGTTAAAAAGAAAGATGGCACTTTCCGTATGTGTATTGATTATAGAGAATTGAATAAGAGGACCGTAAAGAATAAGTATCCTTTGCCCCGAATAGATGAATTGTTTGATCAATTGCAAGGGTCTTCGTTTTTCTCTAAGATAGACTTGAGATCGGGTTATCACCAAGTCCGGGTTTGTGGGGAGGATATCCCTAAAACAGCTTTTCGCACTCGCTATGGTCATTATGAATTCCTTGTTATGCCTTTTGGGTTGACTAACGCTCCAGCAATTTTTATGGATTTGATGAACAGGGTTTGTAGACCTTTTCTCGATAAATTTGTCATTGTTTTCATTGATGATATTTTAGT
This sequence comes from Helichrysum umbraculigerum, assembly GCA_949592205.1. Taxonomy (NCBI): domain Eukaryota; kingdom Viridiplantae; phylum Streptophyta; class Magnoliopsida; order Asterales; family Asteraceae; genus Helichrysum; species Helichrysum umbraculigerum. Next base: position 378,701,465 of record CATIUR010000001.1, on the reverse strand, counting down.
TTATTCTAAATCTGAATCTGATCATGAAGTGCATTTGCGTTTAGTTCTTGACACCTTGAGAAAGGAGAAATTGTATGCTAAGTTTTCAAAATGTGAATTTTGGCTTCGTGAAGTTCAGTTTTTGGGGCACATCATTTGTGAAAATGGGGTTAAAGTGGATCCATCTAAAATTGAGGCTGTCATGAATTGGCAATCGCCTAAATCTCCGTCAGAGATCAAGAGTTTTCTGGGTTTGGCAGGCTATTACAGAAAGTTTATTAAAGATTTCTCCAAGATTGCAGGTTCTTTGACTAAATTAACTCGTAAGGATGTGAAATTTCTGTGGGGTGATCAACAGGAATCGGCTTTTCAGACCTTGAAACAAATGTTGTGTCAAGCTCCGGTTTTAGCTTTACCTGACGGATCCGAGGATTTTATTGTATATTGTGATGCTTCACATGCGGGTTTAGGTTGTGTTTTGATGCAACGAGACCGTGTTATTGCCTATGCTTCACGTCAGTTGAAACCTCATGAGATTAACTATCCTACCCATGACTTGGAACTTGCAGCTGTGGTCTTTGCCTTAAAGATTTGGAGACATTACTTGTATGGAACCAAATGCGTTATTTGTACGGACCACAAGAGCCTTCAGTACATGTTTACTCAAAAAGAACTTAACATGAGGCAAAGGCGATGGTTAGAATTGATTAAGGATTACGATTGCGAGATTCGATACCATCCGGGTAAGGCAAATGTGGTGGCGGATGCGCTTAGTCGAAAGGGTAAATCTGAAAGGGTTTATTTAATGCGTTTGGAAATCTCTTCAGACTTGATCGATAAATTGAAATTGGCTCAGATGGAGGCCCTATTGGATCATAACTTGAAATCAGAAATCATGCTTAAAAGGAAGGATTTATTGGTAGAATATTCTCGTGGATTAAAGACATTTCAGTCTCGTGTTTGGGTCCCATTGTTTGGTGGACTTCGAGATGTGATATTGATGGAGGCTCATAAATCCAGATTGTCGATTCATCCCGGAAGCACCAAAATGTATCAGGATTTAAAACCATTGTATTGGTGGCCTACTTTGAAGTTGGATGTCGCTCGAATAGTTGAATCTTGCCATATTTGCTCTCAAGTAAAGACCGAGCATCAGAAACCTTATGGAGCTTTGAAGCAACTCGAGATTCCCGAGTGGAAATGGGAACATATTACCATGGATTTTGTGACCAAATTACCTCGAACTGTTAAGGGTAATGATATGATTTGGGTAATTGTTGATAGATTGACCAAGAGTGCTCACTTTCTTGCTACTTGTGAGACTGCATCATTAAGTAAATTGGCGCAATTGTACATTAATGAAGTGGTTATTAGACATGGGATTCCGTTGTCGATTGTTTCGGACAGAGACTCTCGATTTGTGTCGGGTTTTTGGCAGAATTTACAACGTGAATTGGGTTCTAGGGTCAACTTGAGTACGGCTTATCATCGTCAGACGGATGGTCAGTCGGAGCGCACCATTCAAACTTTGGAGGACATGTTACGGGCATGTGTATTAGAATTTGGTGGGTCGTGGGATTCCCATTTACCATTAGTTGAGTTTGCCTATAATAATTCTTTCCATTCCAGTATAGGCATGCCACCCTATGAAATGTTGTATGGTCGTAGGTGTAGGACACCCACTTGTTGGTTAGAGGCGGGTGAAAAGCAGTTTGCGGGTCCTGACATAGTTCAAATTACATCCTCAAATGTGGCCTAGTTGAAATACGGTATTTCCCTTAATTTAATTGCTATTTAAATTGTATTTTTAAATACTTGGTGTATTTGATAGCTAAATTAATAGGTCAATTGGTCAATTGGCTTATTGTGATAAATGGATTATTATTTGTTTTAAATTTATTTAGTTGACGGTATAATAAAAACTTATTTCTCGCAAATGGTTTTTAGGTTCCAGACAATAGATTTAGGACGGGTATAATTTATACCCAAAATAAGCTGAGTCATATGAGGAACTTGACATCTGTGATTTCATTTTGACAACACTTCATTCTTCCCAAATTCTCATATCACCTCAAATACTCTCAATGAAATTTTAACCAAAAATCTGACTTTAGACTTGAATTGAAGTTGTGATTGTGCTTACATTGTGTTCTTCATCTCCTTCATCTAGCTATCACCTCCATTGTAAGTGAACTTACTCCATTCTCATGTTCTTGCTTGAATGGATAGATTTAGGTTTGGTAAATTGATGATAGAATGGAGTTAAATTCGTGCTTGAAATGTGTTATATGATCATGGTAAACTGATTACATATTTGCATTTCAGATTGTTGCAATTACTTAGTTAAAAAAAAAAAAAATGAATTTGAGTTAAAGTTTTGAATATCTTGAAAATTGATGCATGTTTGGATTGGAAGGTTTGATGATCTTTGTTTGTTGTTATTACATGTTTGTAAGTGTTACCTGTGATTAATTTATGGTTGAATTTGTGTTTCACAACTGAAATTGAGTGATTTGGATTTTTGGTTCGAGCTGAAACTAGTTGCAGGTCTGAACCATTGTTGAAAAACATTGGAACGCGATCCCGAAACCCTTACCCGGATCGCGTTGCTATGTGTATTTTGATCCCTGGATGATTTTGTACGTATGAACGCGATCCAGTCCCTATCATACGGATCGCGTTAGATAGTGTTAAATTGGGTCAAACGGATTTCGTTCTTTGGAACGCGATCCAGCTCCTTGTCCCGGATCGCGTTTGCAAGTGTATTTTGGCAACATAATATTTTGGTGTTAAGGAACGCGATCCAGCCATACCCTACCCGGATCGCGTTTGTCAGTTTTACTTTGACGAATTTGACAACTTGTGACTTATGTGCTTATGTTATTTAACGAGTATTGAAAGTATAGTATGAGCATTATAATGCATTGTTTATGTGAATGTTATACTATAAATTCTAAACATTTGAGTCTAACTCGGGTTTTGATCGTGTTCTCAGATAACCAGAAGACTCAATAAGATAAGATCTTTGAGTGGAGACTACAGTCGACAAGGGTGAGTGGATCTTGGACTTTCAGTCTAATTTGGTTGTAACAATATGGTTACAACGGGTAAATGTGAATTTACTGTTTTCATTGTTAAGTTAATATTTTGCCATGATGGTTATATTTAACTTAATTTTGGTGTCCTTGATTGCCATGATGGTTGTGGACTATATGAATGTCGGGGGTCAACGTGTGTTGGGTTTGAGTACTATTACTGTGGACATCATAAGTGCTTTGTACATGTGTTGTTCACTGAAATTATGTTGTAAGTAGTAATAGTACCAAGCTATCGGTTTAGCCACTGATTTGGCCTTCAGTTGGTTTTAAGTGTTACTTGGGGAACCACCGCGGCATGAGGGTACTCCAAGGACCACCGATCCTTCATGATTAACTGTTGCTATGCTTTGCTGTATTCATTTGTTAAGCTAAGTTAGTTGATAGTTTGAGATTTATTCACTTAGCTTCGTGCTAACCCCTCATTACTTCTTGCAGGTTTACTTTGGTATGTGGGTGGCAAGAAGTACCATAGGAATGGAATGTTTGACAGGCTCACTCTGTTTTGTTAACTATGTTAATGTTATGACATATGTTTTGGATTTCTATAACACTAAACTTATCGTGTGTAATGTCTAGGATAATCTAGCTTAAAAACTGTATGTATTTGGATTACCATTTTGAAATGTAAATATGCAATCCAATGTTTTGTATCTAAACTTGCGCTTCCTTTATAAAAAAAAAAAATATCCTTGTATTTTCGAGTAGGGTGTTATACATCAAATTCAAGCTTCCAAGATCAAATTCAAGTCTTGTTAATCATCTTAAACAAGGTATAATCAAGTGTTCTTTATGTTCTTCATCCTAGAAATTTGGGGGTTTTGGGATTTTTGCTAATTAGTGAGTTTAATCCGAAATTAGGGTTTGATTTTATGCAATAGTTGTTAGTTGTGATTTGTTAACATAGATTAATCATTTCATTATCATTCAAAGCATGTTATAAGTGTTAATTTAGTGATTTCTTTAACCCTAGAAATTGGGGTTTTGAATATTTGATTTAGTTGGCATGATTAATCTTGAATTTAAGCTAGTAATGATCATATTATCATTAGTTGATAAGAAATTCTTGATTATAAGTAAAACCCTAACTTAGAGAGAAAAGATTATGGTGTATTCATGATAAAAGTGTGATTTAGTTGATAATTCATGAAGTAAAGATTGTGGTTATGTTAGAGTTGTTAATTAGTGCCTAATCCATGATTATGACATGAGCCCTAACTTAAAATGGAAGAATTTGATTAAGTGTTCATGAAGTGTTTTAGTGGATTGTTAATTTGGAAGCTATTAATCTTGTTATTGATGTGATCATGTTAGTTAACAAGGATTAATGTGAACTAAGGTGATAAATTGATTATAATTATCATGATTTATTAGGTGAGAGTGAACTAATGAAGTTAATAGTGATAATTCATATTAATGGAATGAATTATGTGAAATTACTACAAGTGATAACTAAATTGATATATAGTTGAAAAGTGGTTAACATGATATCTAATCATGATTAAGAAACAATTCAAGAAGTATGAAACTTGATGTATGTGATGATTATGTTAATACATATGAATTGAGATTTTTGGTATAAATCTATTGGAGTAATGTTATGTAGATTTGATACAAGTAACTGACTTGTGTATTTTGTTGTATTTCCAGATATGGAGAAGACTCAGTGATATTAGACTACTGAGTGGGCGACTATGGTAGTCGGTGAGTGGACTTTGATCTCTCACTATAATTTAGTGATCACTATTGTGGTTACTTCAAGTGTTAAGTGTTATTCCTGTGTTAAGTTGAATTGTGAATTGTGTTAAAGTGTTAAAGTGTTAAGTGTTAAGTGTTAAGTGACCTATATGGTAACGTGTTATATAGAGGTCAACTATGTTGGACTGTGTTGTTATAGGTTAGTCAACACAAGGGTTGTGAACATTCGTTGTAAGTAAGGCTTGTGTTGACTAAAGGTAACCAACAGTTATCGGTTAACCGCTGTATTGGCCTGCAGTTGGTGTAAGTGTCGCTTGGTGGGCCACCGCGGCTGAGGGCGCCACAAGGGCCACCGATCCTCTGGTGATGTTGAGTCAAAGTGTTAAATGTGGTGAACTCATGGTGTTAAACTAAGTTGTATTGTTAGTGATGAGTTAACTCACTTAGCTTCGTGCTAATCCCTCGTTGTTTACTCCTTGCAGGTTAATATCTTTTGTTATGGGCGGGTCAAGGAGTAACTGAAGAATGTTTGACTAGGATTACTCTGATTTTTATTTAATACAGTTTAAAATGTTTGATTATATAATGCCCAGGATATAAAGGATTGTTTTGTAATCGGTAATAATCAATACTTAGAACTTAGGTAATGGAAGATGACGACCTGTCATTTTATGTATATATATGTTTTGGGACTTGAGCTTCCGCATTGTTAAAAAAAAAAAAAAAAAAAAAAACAGTTGAAGAATTTTGGGGCGTTATAACAGGTTCAGTCAATATTAAAAACGGGATGTATTTACCTTTCATCCATCACGATCATATCCAGTGAGAATGTTGATTTCCACAGAATAAGAACGCAAACTTTTAGCTTCCACGAATCCTTGACAGTGTCAAGATCGGTAATGAAATCGTAGTCTTGTTGCTCCATTACACCAGACACGCAAAGGCAGATTCGATTTTGAATTGGGTGGAGTAGGTGGTTTGTGATGAATTGCTTAGGGGTTGTTTATAAGAGGATAGGATCAAGACCATTCATATTACCTGTAGAAAATGTTGGCGTGTTGAAGTTTAAAGTATCTAGGGAAACGATTGGATGGCGTTGGCGTGAATGAGGCAGCCCAATTACAGGGTAGAATTTAAAAGGGCTTTTTCAAACCTAACATTGGGAATGGAAAACTGAAGGGCTTCTTTCAAACCTAACATTGGGGAATGGAAAACTATTTAATACGGAGTATAAAGCAAAAAACCATGTAACCGGGTATTATTTAATTATTTCGAAAAAATAAATAAGGATAATAGGAACTAATACAAATCTTAAGGATAATAGGAAAGCATGCATGCTTGCTTAGAATAATGTGTCAACAATAAAGGCTTTGGATATGTTAGTTATTTACATTTTTTTGAAAAAATCAGTTTTATTTGTACCACAAGTTAATGCCACGTATGCATGAATCAAGTTTAAGATTGGGCCAAGTCAGCTGCATGACATCAGCATCAACCCCCTTATATTATATAGTATAGATTAAAATTCAAGGTCAATTTAAATTCAGGAGGAGATAGAGAGTTAGTTATTAATTTGGTGCAACTCATAAAGCATGTTCAAAAGGCTTAAAAAGAGCCTTAAGGGCTTTATTTAGCAAAATCCTAATAATAATAATAAAATAATAAATTATTATTATTATTATTATTATTATTATTATAAATTCATACCCCGTATTAAAAATTTACAATGTTTGATTTCTATTTTAATAAAATACAATAATATTTCAATGGCCTTTACAAGATTCAAAAGTCAACTACATAATACACATTGCATATTGTCATATCCATCCTTACTCCGAAAAGTAGAGTAGAACACCAAAAGGTTATTGGACAAGCAGTATCGATGTATCGTGGTACTCTTTCAATTATGAGGTCGTAGGTTTATATTCAGGAATGGTCAAATATATATAGTCGTTGATCAATGTATATGTTTGTGATAGGAGTGTATATTTGTCTTTCAATTAAAAAAAAACGAATTATTATTAGATATAATCAATTTTTAATTCTTCATTCCTTCCTATCTTTTATGTTTTGGTATAATTGAGTTGCATTGTATATAATTTGTGACATCGTATTTTCTTCAAAGAAATTAAAAAGGTTTAAAAAACTACTGTTTCAAACCGACCCTAAACCGGTTTTTTGGTCAAAGTCAACAAACCGGGTTTGACTCAACCCGAACCGGTTTGTTGACCGGGTCGTTGACCGGTTTGTTGACTTTTTCGGTTTTTTTTTGGTTTTTTTTCGGGTTTTTTTCGGTTTTTCGAACTCGAACCGGTTTCAAACCGGTTTCAACCCGGTTTGAAAACCCCATATCCCAAACCGGTTCCAAACCGCTGGTTTTATGAAAACCCGAACCGGTTTGGTCAAAACCGGTTCTTGACCGGGTCGGGTTTCGGGTTTGACCGGGTCGGGTTGGTCAAACCGGTTTTTTTGTGCACCCCTGGCTTTACCCATCATGATTAAGATTAACTGATTAAGAATACTGTTGGATACTCTATTGGGCTAAGCCCACTTATACAATACTGTTGCTTCGGCTAAATTTATAAACACTAAAAACCTCTTTTATTTAAATAAAGTTTAAACAATGTACTACTTTCTAGGGCATGCATTATATATCGGGAAAATTACAAAAATGATCCAATCATCACACCCCTTTTAACAAAATAATCCTTTAACCAACCATTTTAACAAACTAATCCTTTGACTGGCGCCGGGTCGGTGCCCTGGCGCCCCACCCTCAAAAGACGTGCCACGTGGAAAGATTTATTAATATTTAATATTGGGACGCCGGCGATAATGGTGGGGCGCCTGGGGCGCCGGTCCCACATGGTGGCGCCCCTGGCGATAATGATGCAAGCTTTTGCCACGTGGCACGTCTTTTGAGGGTGGGGTGTCAGGGGCGCCGACCCGGTGTCAGTCAAAGGATTAGTTTGTTAAAATGGTTGGTCAAAGGATTATTTTGTTAAAAGGGGTGTGGTGATTGGATCATTTTTGTGATTTTCCCATTATATATCTAGACATGTAGTTTATCTGTTCGGAACTTAACAACGGAAAAAAAAACAAACCGGGCCTTAAATGATGTTTTTTAGTAGTATATAATTGTAGAGGTTATCTTAGGCTATATATTTACACATTTTTCTAGTTTAAATATGTTATCTCATGAAGTAACTAAATTCCACTTCCATTTTAGATTTGCGTCACTTAGCCCCGCTCTAAGTTAATTTTTTAACAGAATAGAAGAGAATCGGATAGAATAAAAAATATATTGTGTTTTCTAGTTTTTCTGATGGACATGAGAGAAGAGATTTTGGAGGAAAATGGGTCTTCTTTTCTCTTTAAATATTCTCTAATATTGAGAAGAAATGGAATGATAGAAGGTTTAACTATAATTATGAAAGGTAACTTTCTTTCCTTTCTCTCCAACTCGTAAACACAAAACACGTAAATTTCTTTATATTTCTTTTCAATTCGGGAACGCAAAAAAAATCTTTATTTTCTTTTCTTTTATGTCATCGTATATTTCATTCTTTAATTTTCTTTTGGTAAAAATCGAAGGAGCACTGTATGGGTTGAGAAAACATTCGATTTCAGGTCAGTTTGATTACAAACGTGATTTATACTTCCAACAGATCCGAATAGATGGCATGAAATATAATAAATGTTTATTTCATTATAAATCTATATAAATGGTCACATTAAATTAACAAGGGGAGATGATGGATAATAATAAGTAATAAGTATGAATTAAAACAGAATACCTATCATAATCATGGAGTAGTTAATTTTAATAAAAGTGAGCATGCACGTTCCATCTAGCTATTTCTCCACTTTGCTTGTATGCACGGCAAACAAACGTCATGCACGTGACAAAGACGGTGCCGACTCACGTCACCTAGCCAATCATGTTTCGCCACGGCTTAAACTATAATGTTGACATCTTGTAGTTATTTATTTATTTATTATTTTAATTTTAATTTGAGTGTTCAAGAGGATGGTAAGACCGTCTATAACATGTCCCGCGTGGGGCGTTTTTGGCCGGAAAACGCTCACAACGCCGACAACGGGACGTTCTGGGAGGGGCGTCGTGTAGGGAGCACGTGCAAGGCGAGGAGCGTTCTGTGGCACCCACGAGCCATTTTATTTTTTTTCCTTTTCTTTCCAGGTTTAAATCAAAGTTTAAAAAAAATAAAATTCTAAATATAACCGTTGGGGTTATAAAAAAAAAATAATTAAACCGTTGGCCCTGCAATGGCTACTTTTCAATTTTTTTTTATTCCAATCTTATCTATAAATACCACACCCTGCTAATAGGCATCGACGAATTTTAGGCAACGTGTAAAAGACCGAGAAGCAAAAATAAAAGATATATGTTTTATAAAATGAGAAATTACACAAATACCCTTTATAACTTACTTATCATGTGTTTTTTGTGCTTTTATGTCAATTCACACATTTAAAATCTAGCTAGTTTGCCAAAACACTCGTAAAACAATAAACTTCAGCTTCCAGCTTAAAAAATAAGTTCAGCTACTAGGTCCGGCTATAAGCTTTCAACTCTAGCTATCAGCTAGTTTTGCCAAACACACCCTTCAGGTAACTTTATTTCATAGCTTATTTTTTCAATATAAACTCTTAAAGTCTTGTCTACTAAACAATGTTAAAAGTTTGAGTTTATAAAATAAATAAGTTTAAGTAATAAGCTCGCGTATCAAACACACATTTCCTATCAATAGTTTATAAATAGAAATTTAGTCTTTATAAATAACTACGTTTCATTTATTTTAAAATTTTTGAGTATTAGACGTGTGGTTAAAAAGGGTACATGTGTAATTTCAAATACTTAAAAACATAGATATTAAAATTACATATATCCCCCTCAAAACTTGTCAAAATATCATATATACTCAAATATAAGTTTTTATTGCATGATGTACAATGATTTTAATGCATGCTTGGATATATATGTTATTTTGCAAAATGTTCGGGGAAAATATGTAATTGCCCCTAATTCTAATTAACCAAATGCATATGACTACTTACTCTAGTTTTTCTAACTTTTCTTATAATACGAGTTCATGAGGAAAACGTGATTAAGAACTTTAATAAAGTCATATTTACAATGTTGATACTTTTGTATTTTTATGAAGAAAAAAGAGAAGAAAACTTGTGGACTCCACGAGTTTGAATTAGAGGTTGAAAATAAGATCATGTGAATAGAAATGTTAATTAATTAAATGTTTGGTTTAAAGGTGTGATCGACTTTCAAAATTGATGATGAAATTCGATCAAAAAAAAGAAAAAGAAATTGATAAATAAAATCTCTAAATTAAGGCTTTTTCTTTTCAAACATATCAAAGGATTTGGCCATTCGATTATGAAAATCGCATCCATTGTCATTTTACGGTATGTCCTATCAAACTCAACTCACATATATAATGAGTCGTTGCTTTAGGTTATTTAATGTATGCATCATCAATTAATAAAAAATAAAAATGATGTAAAAGTTTGGTGTAATTAAATTTCAGTCAAGATGTCAAAAATTCATAATTATGTAAAAAAAATTGATACACTAATATTCGTAAACTCGTTTTACACAGAATTTGGTGTAATATTATTCACTGCAGTCATTGGTTGAACTCAGTACTTCAGGAGTTCAAGATGGGCGGGTAATTGGAAGGATTATACATGTACACTACAAATAATAATAACTAAAGCGTTCTAGTGAACGAGTCAAAATTCTCAATTTCAATACACCATAATCTTATATATAATAAATAATGTTGTAAATATTATTGTAATTCAAAAAGTTATAAATAAATATATTTATTGATGATATTAGTTATGGGGAAGGTTATCGTAAGATCATTTATTATCGTAGGAACCGTAGGAACGAGGTTTTTTCACTTTTAAATTCAACATATGTACACGTTTTGCAAAAAAAGTTATGCTAAAATTATTAAAATTTTATCCTCTTTAATATTAGATTAGCTAAAAAAATAAAAAAAAAATATTTGATACACAAATTAAAGTTGTGTATCACAACCTTTTAAGTGTGATACTGTGATACACAAAAAAAATATTATGATGTGTATCACATTTTAAAAAAAAAATCATTGTAAAGAGCACACAATTCTAAGAATTTTGATATAAATTTTTCATCAAAAACATTTTTGAATCTTAAAGTTAAAAGTAAAAATGTGCGTTCCTACCGTTCCCACCATAATAAGTGTTCTTACTTGAACCTTACCCTATTAGTTATATATAGATATCTATAACAATTATATATACATATATTCTAATTATTATTATAATTATATATCTCAACTTTAAAGTGGTTCTCATTTGAACCTCCCACTATATATATATATATATATATATATATATATATATATATATATATATATATATATATATATATATATCGGGGCGTAGCGGGGCGAGGATGATACAACCTATCCCCAACCCGAACCCAATAGAAATCCCCATCTATCGCCTCATATTCCGCCCCATCCCCGATAAGCCATCCCCAACCCGATCCAAAAATTGCGGGGTTCGAGGATCCCCATCATATTCGGATCTTTTTGTCATCCTTAGGTAAGCTGGCAGCTTACTGTGGTGCTTGAGTTTGTTCGGGGTGCGAGTAGTGACCCCCCAAACACGCCAACCGAACGGGTACCTTTGTTAACACAACAATATGTAATTTTGTCAAAAGCAATGTATGAGGAGGTAAAATGTTGACAGTCGTAAGTTTAATAATATGGTAAGTAATAATATTCATGAAAGATAATAACCACGAGTTTTAAGTTACCATCATTTGTACTTACAAAACTCTACATATTTTTGAACATTTTAATGTCAAATCTTATTATTGTCGTAAAAAATAACAATATATAAATAAGGAAAAGATTTATTTATATGTAGGTGTGTAACCTCATTCATTACTTGGTTCAGATGGAAAAAATATATATATGCCCCATATTAAATTAAAAAGAATAAAAATAATGGATTCGACTTGGTGAGTTCCTACGACTTCATTACTGCATTCAAAATTTCTAAGTATACGACCGACCACAAAATATATGTTTTTTATGACAACTCGTATCATACTATCATTCAACATCAGTCTTGGACAATGTGTGTAACATCGGTGACAAACTTGGGACCGATGATGGCTAAATGTATTAATTATTATTAAAGTCCGAAAAAAAAAAAATTACACAGGACACGATAGTTACATTGTTACAAATTTAATATAGTATGATATATAAATAAATAATAATATATGTAAAGTTGATACCATTATAATGGGTTTTGTTTGAAAATGCACATGGATGGGATTGAAATCGATCTATCATATATCATATATTATTATACTCCCTCCGTCCCGGTTTAATAGTCCATTATTTCCATTTTCAGATGTCCCAAATTAATTGTCCATTACCAAATATAGAAAGGTAACATGATTCTTTTATTATATTGTCCCTACTTTAAAAATTAAATTACAAAAGTGAAAGGAAGTTCAAATTAATTGGTTAGGGGTAAGAATGTCGTCATTGTGCAAAAAGTAAGTAATAATTATTGTGTTTATCTTAAACTGCGTGTAGTTCTGTCTGTGGACAATTAAATTGGGACGGAGGGAGTATATATCAACTATTACTACGCATAAAACATTAATTATACGATCTTATATTTCTATTTTCTATTCAAATAGAAAGAAAAAAAAAAACTATAATTAGCTAGTATAATCACTTTTATCTTAAATAAAATAGATAGTAATGCACTCCAAAAGCAATAAAGCATAACTATGGAAAATTAAATCTAAAAAGTTTAAACAAATTGTAATTAATATAAAAATTAAATAGTTTATCTTACAAACATCATATTAAATATTTAATCACTTCAAATCGAGACACCGTGAAATCTCAAATCCAAACCATACACTAAAAATTGAAACACTTATTGTAACGCCCATCCATTTTTTTACATCGTCATATTACAGCGGAAGCTATTAAAATTACATCTTCTACATGGGCATCTCTACAAGTACACAATTTCTATCTCTTCATTAAGCTCTTCTTGTATTTATTTCCTTGGCAACTCTACTTGATTAAACATGAGATATATGCGATAAATGCGTAAGCTTAAAGGCTTAATGAGCACGTGTTTTTTCTATCAAAATATCATATGCAATCATGTCATGACAATGCTCTTTATATAAAAATACATTTCGAGATCTCTACGTTAATGTGTAACCGAGCCATATCTTTCATTCTCTGAACATTGGTAAGCCTTGCGCTAAACCGTGTTAAACTCTGTATTTCGTATATGCTCGTTACACATCAATCACACATTTATAGCTTTATACATAAATCGCATGCTTCAAACGTAATCATAAATGCATTCATACATCTCCAACATTTCTAATACAACACGTAGCACATAAACACGTACGTAGCATATATCTCAGTTTTCGTAAATAACACGAGTACTCTGTACTCACATCGGGGTTTCGAGATACTAAAAGTGTAGTTCATGCTTCATCGGCTTGTACTCTAAGCTTCATTTACTTGTACTCTTTATAATGTTCTTCATATTCTCTTTTAACTCTTACATGATAATAATCATGAAATTCTAATATATTTGTTGTATGAGGTATAAGATGAAAACTCAACTCAGACTAAGTTATATAATTTTTATCCTCTAATTATTTCTAACGATGACTAAAAGAAAATGGGTACTAGGTCACTCTCATCGGTGTAATCACTTCCAAATTAGTTTGCTAAGTGATTGAAGATTGGTGTCATCCGTGTAATCACTTCCAAATCAATTTTCCATCTAATCGGTTAAGCGATTTGTAATCGGTTGGAAAAAGTGGGAGCCCGCGTAATTTTTTTTTTTTGTTTTTTTAGTGTATAGAAATGGTGGTATATTGGTAAATGTGAGGCATAGAAAAATGAAGTAGTTAGTCATTGATGGGAGTGGGTAATCAGTTTTAAATCAGTTAGTGAAAAGCTGACGTAGCACTGATGTGACAGAAGTGATTTGGAAGTGATTTAGAAACGGATGAGAGTGGTTAAAGACTCCTCAATTTATACCCATCCATCATAAGATTTGTCATTAATCTACCTATCCAATTTGATTTACATGTTTGGTTAGAAGCTTCCTAGTCATAAGTCTATATTTTTAGACTTGCCACTCTTTTCCTTATTTAGATTTAGACAAGTGTCAACATTTTATTCACATGATCATGCAAAATAAATTAATTACTTCATGCTTGATCATTTGTAGACTCTTTGGCATGTAAATACGTTGTTGGCGGTGCACCAATTCTTGGCACCAAAGACACTTGCATTTGCATAAGGAACTTGTACCACAAGCTTGAAAATAAATACATTGACTTACTAAAACAAGTATGCATAGACTATTCAACTAGAAGCTTTACAAGTAATTAAGTTAAAATTTCTATTATTTACTTTACGTAAATTTTGAGGTGTTACACTTATAACTCCTAAACTCATAAACATCTAAGTATTTTGTGTAAGTTGATTATTCTAAAATTACTCGCTGCTTTGTACGGCCTTGATGCAGTATAGTATAAAATGGTTTATTTAAAAATAAATTAAATTAGAAGTTATCAATTTTCTTCGTTTAAATAAATTCACAATCCATGCAATAATAGTTTCTTTAATAGATTTTAATTCCATAAAAATATTCCGGAACCAAAGAGAGTCTTCAATCGAGTGATAGGGACATTTGGATGTTTTAAATGGCATGGGAGATACGGTTGGAAGGGTGCTTTTGCTCATCTGTCACGAGGCCACCCTGACCCAAGCGGATAACCATTGCAAATTGCAAACGTGAATCGTGTTGCACATCCAAATTTTTTTATTTATTTTATACATTACATTAAATTAAATAAATTTTCTTCATAAAATAGACTTTTGTAGCTGTAGCTCCAAATGCTGTGTGACAACTAATGGGCATACTAGCTAGGTGATGACGCGATTGTGTAGTTAGCGTGTATATCCATATAACCAAACCGTGAATTAATAATAACACATAAGAGTTCATTTATTAGAAAATTAATTAAATTTTTTTTAGAAAAACAATCCTACAATCTAACATACCCCACATAATATCACACGAATATATACATGACGAGGCTTGAACCCACAACTTCTTGGTTGCAGAGTCCCCACGTACCGCTAGGCCAAAGACCTTTTGGTAGGAAATTAATTAATAAATATAAAATGTTATATTTAATATTAAGATAGATATATATTCGAAGTATAGTCAAATACGAACATATCAAATACAATCACTATCACTATACTAAATATAATCTATGAATAACAATTTTAAATATAAAGTTTAAGATAATAGAATATCCGAATTTGATAATCAAACAAATGATCCATGACGTTATCAATTTATATTCTATACTTTATTAATTAAATTAAAGATTAGAGATATAGATAAAATATATTTGGTGTTAATTAGTGACATTGAATGAAAAAAATGGATAACAAAATGCTAATGGATCATCTCAATCTTTTTTAACCGAAACTCATGTCTCATGAGGACTCGTTAGTCGTTACTAAACGTCCAACGGCCTTATTTTTTTTTACCATATTTACATACGGAGTATCCAATAATTATAATTTTTACCCAATAAAATTTTAAAAATATATATATTTATTGCATGATCCAACACCATTTCATGTGAGACATACACAATTACACACATTTATCCATATCACAATTTTCTTTAATAAGATTCATCATACATTTTGTATGAGCCTTTACATAAGATACTAGACAAACTAATGGAAGACAGATTCGTACACCATAAATTATTATCGTACACCACCAAATATGTTTTATAGGATTATATATATATGGTGGTGTCAGCTAAAAAAATGATGGTGTACAAATCATCACTAACTAATCCCAACACCAGTACAAGTTATCTTGTTTTAACTAATCAACTTTTGATTTTCATATATTTATGACAACTTATCTTATTTGATTAATAACTTAATTAATCTATATCCTTAAAATACAATATAGATTAACTAATTAAATTCCTTTTTTAAAAAAGATCTTATCTATACCTATTATTTTTACTCATTAAAAAATAGCATTTGTTTCTCTCTCTCCTCCCATTAAGCATCTTTGAATACATTTTCTTTTTTGTGGTTCCTACTTCCTATTCCTATTACAAAAAATAAAAGTCATTATTTAATTGATTATTATAAATAATAAATATAAATTAATTAAATAATAATAATTATACAAATGTTAGCTTTATATTCACCTACACGATATATATTCAAGAAAACTTTTAAAGATCAAACTGTCACATAGATTGAGTGTCTCTGACACAACAAATACATCACTGACTTTCAATATTCTATCTCATCATCATCTTAATCACGTTTTCGTATATTTTTCGCGTTGATCCGGCGCATATACGTATACACCTCTGTATGTATATATCATTCATCGTTTAATTTAATCACGCAAAGAAAATGGAGAGTAATGTTGTTGATATAGAATCCGAAGGAGGAGGAAAACTGGAAAGAAATGGATCGGCGTATGAGAGTGGTGTGATGAACAGGCAACCGCTTCTTTCAAAAAACAGAGTTAATACTTCTTCACAGATCGCCATTGTTGGTTCTAATATCTGTCCGATTGAATCTCTCGATTATGAGTAATGTTTTCGCTTCTTATCGCTTAATTTGTTTAAATTCCTTGATCACGTGTTAACATTATATATCATATAATGTGTTTTAACACGTAATCGATGTGTAAATTTATATATATTTACTGATGAACATAAGCAGTTTTTTTTTTTTTTTAAATTGTATTGTGTTTGTTGATGAATACTAACAAATAGCGCAACGGTGAATAATGAGTAAAAAATGAAATAATGTGTATGGTAAATAGGTAAAAATCCTGTTTTTAGGGGATTCAGTTTATTATTATAGTTGTAACAGTTGGATCTTTGCTGTTTAATGGAGATGAGATGTCAGAAATTGAAGTGAACAGTTTGTGGCATATTCTTTAGTTCATGAAGATATTGTTTGATTAAGTAAGTAATTAAACGTCGTAATTTTAGCTTAGGGATGTTAATTCGGATGACGATTGGTTCGGGCGAAGATACTTTAATTTGCTACTACTTTTTTTGGGAGTTATGTGAATAGAAAAAAAGGTACAAAAATTCACATGAAACTAATGAAAGTAAAGTTGTGATCTCAGGGATTTTTTATTTTATTTTCCTTTTTTGTCTGTAATAGGAACCTCACTATGACAGTTGTACTAGGTTCATTTGATTTAATCACTATTTGTGCATTAGTATGATTGATTATGATTCTTTTACTATGAATGAATATGATAATAGTTTAAACTTTACACCAAAAGGGTAGTAGATGATTTAAAAAAATGGAAAAAATAAGTACTTTTTGTCTCTTTGTTCACTTATTGTTTGTTAGGCATTCTGTCTGTTTCTGAAGTCCATGAATTGATTTTCAGAAACAAGCATGAACATGTAAAATTATCACCTACCTAGCTGATATTCAACTAATTAATTTGCTGTAAGTTTGTGTTTACGCGTAACACATTAAAATAGTGACAATATTTTTTACAACAGTTATAATTTTAGTCATGATTAACACTATTTGCAGGATTCTTGAAAATGATCTTTTTAAGCAAGACTGGAGATCTAGGAAGAAACTGGAGATATTACAATATGTTGTGTTGAAGTGGGGACTAGCACTTTGTATAGGAGTATGTACAGGGCTTGTGGGCTTTTTCAATAACCTTGCAGTCGAAAACATTGCTGGTTTCAAGTTTCTTCTCACTAGCCAGCTTATGCTTAACGGAAAGTAAGCCCGAATTTAATCTTTTTAGCAAAAAATTAAAACATTTGAGCAACCATGAACGATTCTCGTTTCAGTGCAGTTATTATTTGGCATTTGTTACATTGGCTGGTATAAATCTGGTTCTTGCGGTTTCTGCTGGAGTTCTTTGTGCTTATATAGCCCCTGCAGCAGCAGGATCTGGTATTCCTGAGGTTAAAGCTTATCTCAATGGAATAGATGCACATACTATTCTTGCTCCAAGTACACTCTTCGTAAAGGTACGCATTGAATGCATAATGCTCTCTCTTCCACACCTAGCATAAATAAAAAAAATACCACTACATGAAACTCATTTTACTATCTATTAATTGACTTTATGAGGAAATTGGAAACCTTTGTAGTTCTTTTAGGTAAATAAATGTATATACTCATCGTGGTGCGCTTCACACCATATGGTATAAATGTCTTTTAACACACCAATATCTAATCTTTGATTCCTTTTGATTTTGTGATTAATCTGGCTACTTAAAAGCAGGTGCTAGTAATTTTGTTTGACCTTTTTGATTAGTTAAAGGTGTGGTTGTCATAGCTGTTAGCGAAAGGATGGAAATGGGCTGATAGGCGGGTTGGGTATTGAGTAATATTGAAGTGCAGGTTGAAGCGGGTCAGGTCAGGTTGGGACAACCCACAAACACATCTAAATCCGCTTGTATTGAAGTTCATAAATAATCAACATGTTAATCTGATTACAGAAACCCTGTAATTATAGGAATTATTAAACTTTTTTCTATGAAGGAATGTATGAGGTTATATGCAGCTTAATAAAATTGACATTTAAGCTGTTAGACACGTTTGACACATCTGACATGTCTCCTTTTATATTAACTTTTTATTGTAACCCATTTGACCCATCGGAGATATAACATAACCCAAATCAACCCGTGATTGGTAAATCGATTAAAATTGCCACCTTCAATGTTAAGTATGACATCTAATGATATACTAATTAAATCAAATAGATACTTGGATCCATATTTGGTTGTGCTGCCGGATTTGTTGTGGGGAAGGAAGGACCCATGGTGCACACCGGGGCATGCATTGCCAACTTACTTGGCCAAGGAGGTTCACGCAAGTACCATTTGACATGGAGATGGCTTAGATACTTTAAAAATGACAGGGACCGAAGGGACCTGATTACCTGTGGAGCTGCTGCTGGTGTTGCAGCCGCCTTCCGTGCCCCAGTTGGTGGAGTACTTTTTGCGCTTGAAGAAGCAGCCTCATGGTTTCTCTCCATCTCTGCTCATAAAGAGTTTTATTAATATATACATATTAATTAATAATATAATCTTATTACCATAACATTCTGACATATTTATGATTTACTTTGTAGGTGGCGGAGTGCTCTTCTATGGAGAACCTTTTTTACTACCGCGGTGGTAGCTGTGGTTTTGAGATCTCTAATAGAATTTTGTAGAAGTGGAAAGTGTGGGCTATTTGGGGAAGGAGGTCTTATCATGTTTGATATCAATAGCTCGATACCAGATTATCAAATGGTAGATCTTGTGGCCATTACATTACTTGGAGTTATTGGAGGAATCTTAGGAAGTTTATATAATTATCTCGTGGACAAGGTCCTCCGTACTTATAGCATAATCAACGAGTAAGCCTTTCTTAAATTTCATCTTTCTAAGATAACAGATGCTTTTGCAATATGACAATCTTCATAATTCATCTGATATCCACCAAACTTATGTGAATCGCGAGACAAGAATCTCTGAGTGTTTATATGTGTTCTGAAACTGATCATCTTGTTATTGTGACATTCAGTTGCAATAAGGATATATGTTTTTATCTGATCTAAGGTCAATAAAACTACTTATGTACCCCTTCTTTTTAGCCTTATTTTGATATCCATTTTATAAACCTTCTTATTGATAGACTTCAACTTATTTTGTAAATTGCCATATTTGGTTATTTAGCTATTAATCAAAATTTTCCAAACATGGACATCTGATTATTTGACAATTACAACTTCAAACAACATAAGCTAATTCATAACTATTTTGTGGTACTTGCTTTATCAAAGTTGAATATTTGATTTTGATTATATAATATTTCATAATCACTCTCAAAACGCACATTCAAACGTCCCCTAACCGAATAGTAATTACCTTTTGCTGAGCTTGACTAAGTCATCTTTCATAATTTTTGCAGGAGAGGTCCTTCTTTTAGGGTGTTTTTGGTTGTTATCATTTCGCTTCTAACCTCTTGTTGTGCTTATGGTCTGCCCTGGCTCACAACTTGTACCCCGTGCCCCATTGGCTTGGACGTAGAATGCCCTACAGTAGGCCGTTCAGGGAACTACAAACACTTCCAATGTCCACCCGGTCACTATAACGATCTTGCTTCCCTTTTACTCAACACTAACGATGATGCCATTCGCAGCTTTTTTAGTTCAGTTAATGAAAGTGAATTCCGTACATCTACCCTTTTTGTTTTCTTTATTGTTACGTATGCACTTGGTATCATAACTTATGGAATTGCAATTCCTTCTGGACTATTTATCCCCGTTATTCTTGCTGGAGCATCTTATGGTCGCATCGTTGGAAGTCTACTTGTTTCCGTCTCAAATCTTAATGTCGGCCTCTTTGCTCTCCTCGGGGCCGCCTCTTTCCTAGGTGGCACGATGAGAATGACTGTTTCACTCTGTGTCATACTTCTTGAACTTACAAATAATCTTTTAATGCTTCCATTAATAATGCTTGTTCTCCTTATCTCAAAATCCGTTGCTGATACTTTTAACAAGGGTGTTTACGACCAAATTGTGAAAATGAAAGGGTTACCCTTCCTTGAACACCATGCTGAACCATACATGAGACAGCTGGTTGCTGGTGATGTTGTTTCTGGCCCGTTGATATCGTTTACTGGTGTTGAAAAAGTTAGTAACATTGTACATTCGTTAAGGCTGACTTCACATAATGGTTTTCCTGTTATTGATGAGCCACCTTTCTTGGAAGCCCCGGAACTTTGTGGGGTCGTTTTGAGGTCTCATTTGATTGTTTTGCTAAAAGGAAAGATGTTCACGAAAGATAAACGTTTGACTGGGACTGAAATGTTACGAAAGTTTCATGCGGTTGATTTTGCTAAAGCAGGTTTAGGAAAGGGTCCGAAGTTGGAAGATTTGGATATTAAGCCGGAAGACATGGATATGTATGTTGACTTACATCCGATTACTAATACATCACCGTACACGGTTGTGGAGTCAATGTCTCTGGCAAAAGCTGCTGTTGCATTCAGGGAACTTGGGTTGCGGCACTTGTGTGTAGTGCCAAAGACTCCTGGAGTAAGTTTATTCTCTCTTACAATGTAAATAAGTGAATAATGTAGCGTTATCAAATACATTAGAGGTGTCAAAATGGATGTGTCAGTGGGTTAGGTAATGATTGAGAACAGGTTTTGGAGAAAATTAGTAATTTTTTGGCTCGAGACACTTATACTTCAACAGCTATGGTAAAGATTGTATCAAGTACGATTACAAAATTTTTATTATTTCAATAATAACTAAAAACTTCATTTTGGAGACTTTTGACATGATTGACGTGTTCCACCTGTTTGCATTTAAAAGTATCTTTAATATAATCCTTTTGACCCATTAGAGATGAAACATAGCCTGACTTATTCATTAGTAATTTACCAAATGGGTCAAGATTGCCTCCTTTAATGAAATCAACACATTGCTTGAAAAAAAAGGTCTCCATTTGTGCGATTGACACTTGATTTCTCTAATGTTTTTGCAGAGGCCACCAATTGTTGGTATTTTGACGCGTCATGACTTCATGCCCGAGCACATTTTGGGACTCTACCCGGGCATCGACAAGCAGAAATAGACAAAGAAGGCGACCGACACACCATGACCACCATATGAGGATGCTGTTAGCATTTAAATGTGATTTCACTGACCTGATAACCTCTATTAATTATTGATTGTGAAATGCAATCAACATACATGGAATTTTTTGATGCTTAGTTTTAATGTTATTGAGGTAAAAATGTAGGGAATAAGTGAAATTGGAAAGAATAAAAGAAACAAGTATGTATGGATGTTGTTGTGGCCAATGGTCAATTTTCATCACATAAAAAACTATGCACAGTACAAGTGAGATGTCAGATTTTGAGATTAGAAACCATAGCTACAGAAGATTTTAACTATCAGTCATTTGGTAATAATGGTATGTTGTACAGAATCTGTGTAATGACTAATGATATGTATCATAATCATAATCTGTTTTATGAGAAAGTGATATACTGTAGTATCTTTAGTTCTTTACAACAATAAGTAAGAGCAAAACAAAATCAACTCTAGTTTGTATTACTAATAAGGGGATCTAGACCATTCTCTCCGTAAATAGATTTGATTATTTTGCACCGCAAAGCATTATGCTCTCGCCAAAATCACCACCACCACCACCACTTGGCGAGCATTGCATGGTTGTTAGCTTGGATACAACGAATTCCATGTCTGCCATGTTTAAGAGGTGCTAAAACCTTTTCCCAAGCTATACATGCAAATTTTCTATCATCAATCGAATAACTCAAAAGAATGTAACAGGAATTAATAGAAATAAGAGAATATGAAAATAATTAAAGAAACAAGTAACTATTGATGGATGTTGTTGTGGCCAATTGTCAATTTTCATATCATATAAAGGCCCCTGTGCAAAACACAAGTGATATTTCTCATTTTGAGGATTTCTTCTATTTTCGTCCACCACAAATTAAAAGGTATTCTTTTTTATGAGTACCGACCAATTTTATGGGTGCACTTTAAAGGGGCATAATGTAGTTAAAATTTATGATGGAGTCAAAATTTTACAAGTAAGATGAAGTGTGTTTATGATGTAGTGTACGTTTATGATGTACTGAATCTGAGCCATTAATAAAAAATTGAGAGATGATAAAAAAAAAATCAAGGAATGAGATTGTGTGTCCCTCGTTCTCCTTTTAAAAAACTTGTCTCTCATTCCAAACCTTATTTAAATTATTCCTTTATTCCGCATAACTTTTAAATTTAATCTTAAGATAGCAAATTATGGATCAAGTTAGCAACTTTCTATCATACATTTTGAAAGTAGAAGCGGAAAAAATGTATATTTTGAACTTGTAAATTGAATTAGAAATAAAAAGGTATAAAAAATAAGTAATGGACCATGCATTGAGTTAGTTGGACCAAAATGATGAACCAACGAATTATTGGATGTGATCAACCGACAGTCCGACACCTTCAATTTCAGAAATACATATACCTTGAAATGTTTGAAACTCGTTATGAGCTAAAATAATATATAATATAAATAATATTTAATTAATTAATGACATGAGATCTCATGTGTTGTACCAAGTCTTGACATTTCTCCACACACCCAACTTTGATAATGAAATAGTACTCCCATTCCAATAATTATTCATGGGAAACCTTCATTAACTAAATGTTTTAAATGAGTTTTAGATTGCCTTTTAGTTTATAAATTAGAGTAGTCAATGCAATTTTGTGTTATTAGATAAATCCATATTTTAACTCTCAAGGCAAGATAAAGGCAAACATCTTACTATGGATTCCGACTGGAAAACTGTAAGCAGAAGAAAACATATTCGGAGTACAGATTTAACCAGCTTCTTCGTCGGTAATTTGCCACAGAAGGTTTGCAAAGAAGATCTGAAGAATTTGTTCGTGGAATATGGAAAGGTGGCGGATGTTTACATTGCTAATAAGAAGGATCGTAGCGGTTCAAACTTTGGTTTTGTTAAATTTATGGGAGTTGAAGATGCAAAGAAGCGAGTTCATTCAAAAGAATGATCATGGGTAACAATGTTCTTACAATCAACATTGCTAGATTTCAAAGGAAAGTTCCAATCTTGCAACCTCTGAATCGTCCTCCCAATAGACGTTCTACTCACATCTCTCCTCCATCTTCGGTTTGGAACATTAAAGGTACCAAATCCTATGCTAACGCTGTCTCTGGTTCTGTCAATCCTGGTAAGCCGGCCCCTCTTCGTATCGATCTTAAGCCTTCAATTGAGATTGACAAAACTTTATTTACTTCATTCTTATTTGGAGAATTGATTGATTCACTAGTACAAATTTGCGATTTGGTCACACATAGTCGAAATGAAACAGTTACACATTCGAATATTTATGTGACTAAAGGTACAAAAATAAAATTAATGTCATTAGTTAGCCACATCTGAACTCCAATCGTGTGACCATTCTGAAATGTATTGCCACACATTCGAACATTTATGTGGCTAAAAGGCACTGCTATTTTTTGGCTGATTATTTAGTCACATATGAATTTGGAACACGTGACAAATGAAGAGTAAGTTCGAGGCATTAGTCACGTTATACACATAAAACGTGACAAATCTATGTCACACACTTGAACACTGTTACCAAATGCCACTATATGATCACATGAAGTAATTGTTTATGTGACTAAATCATATAGTCGAGTTTGTCATACATGATTTCAGTGTAGCAAAAATTCGGTATATATGGTCACATAACTTATTATGTGTGAATAAAGTTTTGTTTGTGTTAGAATGCCAAAAGCTAACGTGTATAGTCACATTAATTTCTAGCACGATCATGTGACTATATGGCTTTCTAATAGCCGCACCATATCACAAATGTGTATCTAAATGATGTTTATGGCCACATTTTAGGTGATTATATGTGACCAATTATATTCACAGCAGTCACGTTGTGAAATATTCATGTGGCTATTATTTAGAGCAAAAATGGGCAAAAACGATTATATTAAATTTGATATTAGTCACATTGAGTGTTAGTTTATGTGTCTAAATCATGAGACTTTATATGTCACATGAAGTAATTGTTTATGTGACTAAATCATATAGTCGAGTTTATCACACATGATTTCAGTGTAGTCAAAATCCGGTACATATGGTTACATAACTTATTATGTATGTCTAAAGTTTAGTGTGTATTAAATTGCCAAAAGCTAATGTGTATAGTCACATTAATTTCTAACACGATCACGTGACTATATGGCTTTATAATAGCCACACCATATCATATATATGTCTATCTAAATGATGTTTATGGCCACATTTTAGGTGATTATATGTGACCAATATATTCACAACAGTCACGTTGTGAAATATTCATGTGGCTATTATTTATAGCCAAAATGGGCAAAAACGATTATCATTAAATTTGATATTAGTCACATTGAGTGTTGGTTTGTGTGTCTAAATCATGAGACTTTATATGTCACATGAAGTAATTGTTTATGTGACTAAATCATATAGTCGAGTTTGTCACACATGATTTTAGTGTAGCCAAAATCCGGTACATATGGTCACATAACGTATTATGCGTGTCTAAAGTTTAGTGTGTGTTAGATTGCCAAAAGCTCATGTGTATAGTCACATTAATTTCTAGCACGATAATGTGACTATATATCTTTATAATAGCTACAACCATATCATAAATGTGTTTCTAAATGATGTTTATGGCCACATTTTAGGTGATTATATGTGACCAATATATTCTTAACAGTCACATTGTGAAATATTCATGTGGCTATTATTTAGAGCCAAAATGGGCAAAAATTATTATCATTAAATTTGATATTAGTTACATTGAGTGTTAGTTTGTGTGTTTAAATCATGAGACTTTATATGTCACATGAAGTAATTGTTTATATAACTAAATCATAGAGTCGAGTTTGTCACACATGATTTCAATGTAGCCAAAATCCTGTACATATGGTCACATAAATTATTATGTGCGTCTAAAGTTTAGTATGTGTTAGCTTGCCAAAAGCTAACATGTATAGTTATATAAAAAGTATCGGGTTTGTAAACAGACCAAACATTTAGCTCACTTGGTTAACGCGTTTCTTTGTAGATGGATGGGTTGGGATCCAAGTTCGAATCCCACTCTCAGCATGTTTCTGCATATTAAAGTCATTTTGACGAAAAAGTTTAACGTATGCAAGCAGAAATGGTATGGTCAAATGGTTATTTGACATTATCCTAAGTTTAATAATGGAATATATGATATATGAGATTACCAATATCACATATGCCACTATAAAACTTAGAATAAAATTAATTCATCATTTTAGGGGTTAGGGTTTAGGGGTTAGGGTTTAGGGTTGGGAGTTTAGGGTTTATTTTCTCATAAAATAAACCATTTTGAAATTTGGCAATATTAAACACTTTTTCTTATTATTATTATTAAATAAAGACTATAAACAAGTGGAGTATTTGCTATACACATAAGTTTCATTTCATTAGCAATAAAAAGGTTAAATATTTTGGTATAAATGTATGGCAAATGAACTTATAAATTAATACCTCTTTAACGAAAAGCTCAAAAAGTAATGAAAAAAATTAATTATGATCAACACATATTGTTAAATCAATATCGTTCTATAAATTTGCTTCTTCAAAATTATACGTTATACTCCGTACTATATATATTGTTCAACATCCACCAATTTTAAAAAATAAATTAAAATCATATCATTCACTTGAATATATAAAATCTAGGATATTATTGGAATATATGATATTATCCTAAGTTTAATAATGGAATATATGATATATGACATTACCAATATCACATATGCCACTATTAAATTTAGAATAATATTAATTCATCATTTTGGAATATATGACATTATCCTAAGTTTAATAATTAAATATATGATATATGACATTATCAGTATCATATATGCCACTATTAAACTTAGGATAAAATTAATTCATCATTTTGGAATATATGTCATTATCATAAGTTTAATAACGAAATATATGATATATGACACTACCAATATCACATATGTCACTATTAAATTTAGGATAAAATTAATTCATCATTTTGGAATATATGACATTATCCTAAGTTTAATAATTAAATATATGATATATGACATTATCAGTATCACATATGCCACTATTAAACTTAGGATAAAATTAATTTCATTATTTTGGAATGTATGACATTATCATAAGTTTAATAATGAAATATATTATATATGACACTACCAATATCACATATGTCACTATTAAACTTATGATAAAATTAATTCATCATTTTGGAATATACGCCATTATCATAAGTTTAATAATGGAATATATGATATATGACACTACCAATATCACATATGCCACTATTAAACTTAGGATAAAATTAATTCATCATTTTGGAATATATGCCATTATCATAAGTTTAATAATGGAATATATGATATATGACACTACCAATATCACATATGTTACTATTAAATTTAGGATAAAATTAATTCATCATTTTGGAATATATGACATTATCCTAAGTTTAATAATTAAATATATGATATATGACATTATCAGTATCACATATGCCACTATTAAACTTAGGATAAAATTAATTTCATCATTTTGGAATGTATGACATTATCATAAGTTTAATAATGAAATATATTATATATGACACTACCAATATCACATATGCCACTATTAAACTTATGATAAAATTAATTCATCATTTTGGAATATACGCCATTATCATAAGTTTAATAATGGAATATATGATATATGACACTACCAATATCACATATGCCACTATTAAACTTAGGATAAAATTAATTCTTCATTTTGGAATATATGCCATTATCATAAGTTTAATAATGGAATATATCATATATGACACTACCAATATCACATATGTCACTATTAAATTTAGGATAAAATTAATTCATCATTTTGGAATATATGATATTATCATATGTTTAATAATGGAATATATGACATATGGCCACTTTTGTCTTAATTTTATGTGACCAAATCCTAAAATAAAACAATCGTTGTGTGACTAAATGTTACAAAATGCCACACAAACATAAAATTTAAGTGGCCATTGGATGAACAATAGTCACACAAAATACACGTTTACATGACTTTAAAGAGCATATGGTCACACTTATTAACACTTTTGGTCACTTTTGACTTAATTTTATGTAACCAAATCCCAAAATAAAACACTAATTGTGTGACTAAATATTACAAAACGCCACACAAACATAAAATTCAAGTGGCCATTGGATGAACACTAGTCACACAAATATAATGTTTACTTGACTTTAAAGAACATATGGTCACACTTATTAACACCTATGGCCACTTTTGGCTTAATTTTATGTGACCAAATCCCAAAATAAAACACTCGTTGTGTGACTAAATGTTACAAAACGACACACAAACATAAAATTCAAGTGGCCATTGGATGAACATTAGTCACACAAAAAACACGTTTACTTGACTTTAAAGAGCATATGGTCCCATTTATTAACACCTATGGCCACTTTTGGCTTAATTTTAGGTGACCAAATCCCAAAATAAAACACTCGTTGTGTGACTAAATGTTACAAAACGCCACACAAACATAAAATTCAAGTGACCATTAGGTGAACAATAGTCACACAAAATACATGTTTACCTGACTTTAAAGAGCATATGGTCACACAAAATACAAGTTTACTTGACTTTAAAGAGCATATGGTCACACTTATTAACACTTTTGGTCACTTTTGGCTTAATTTGATGTAACCAAATCCCAAAATAAAACAATCGTTGTGTAACTAAATGTTGCAAAACGCCACACAAACATACAATTCAAGTGGCCATTGGATGAACAATAGTCACACAAAATACACTTTTACTTGATTTTAAAAAGCATATGGTCACACATTTTATGATTTTGGTTACTCTTTTTAAATGGATACGGCCACTAACTCTCTAATGTCACCGTATGTACCCTATGGTCGCTCGACCTTTCGTCACACCTACGTTAAAAAACCAAGAGTGACTATATGCATATCGTCACACTTTTTTGGTGTAACAAAATCTCAATTTTGTTCTAGTGATTATGCATCTTTGAAAGCCTTGCCGTGCTTATTAAAAGATGCTGGTATTATGTTCGGAAAAATCTTTTATTATGGGGGACTATGCGTATTAATAGGCTTTGATGAGGAGGTTGATGCTTCCGGTTTCTTGGGAAATAATGATTGTTGGAAAACATGGTTTTCTTGGTTGAAAAGGGGTGATTCGATTACAAACTGGAGATTCGAAAGAATTATAGATGTCAAGATCGTAGGATTACCATTACAATTCCGCTCACTAGAAAATTTTCAGAAAATACTTTCTCATCATGGTAAAATCCTGGTCATTGGAGATGACAATGTTTGGAAATTTGAAGACTTATCATGCGTTAATATTTGTCTTCTCACGGAATCTAAAACCAAGATAAACGAAGACATAATTGTTGAATATGGAAAAGGCAATCAGTTTACGATTGGAGTGGTTGAACATGCGTGCTTTAACAATCCCTTTATGGAAGATGGTTACGTTGAAAATGATGATCATGAGGATATGGACCAAGACAATAGTGACGACAACAGTAGTGAGGATGGTATTTCTGATACATGCAGCAGTGACTCTGGTAATGAAATTCCTCCAGAAGTTGAAGAAGGTGAGATATTGCCGGAGGTTGGTGCAAACAATGATCTTCCGGTGAATGGAGATGAAGAGTCAGCCATTAATGATGTTGGGGATACTTTTAATGTTTTAAATGATGAAGGCGGTTCGATCAATGCAAATGATAATTCAACATTCGATGGGTTTTCAAACAATAATTCTCATGGTATTTTATTCCCGAACGTTTCAGCTCCTCCCGCTCCAGCTTAAATTAATTCTTCTTTGCATGCAAACCCTATTGGGCTCAACATGCAATATGGGCCGTTTCCATTTTCTTTCTCAGCTCCGTCCAGGTCCAATTGGGGTAAGCATCAAAAAAATCCGGTTAGGGCTTGTAAGGCCCATGTTGTTGAAACTATTGGTAACACAAGAAAAAGAAGGCGTTATCAGGATACATTTGGCGAGGATGTTGTTGATCCTTCTATTCAAAATCGTGTGGATACTTCTTCAATTGATCTCAATAGATCTACAAATTCGGTTGGGGGCATAAATGAATCTAATGATGTATCACATGTTTCGGGTTCTCAAGAATTAGAAAAAACGGTTATGGTTGGCAACGAGGTTGGTTTTCAAGTAAACGTTGATGATGAAGTCTTGAAAGAAATAATGGCAGGAGCAGGAGTTAACAATCAGTTTCAATGAATTTGTTATCATTGAACATCAGGGGTATGAGTGAATCTCATAAAATCGACTGGGTGAGAAATTTAAAGGAGAAGCATAAAATTGATTTTCTAGGGTTGCAAGAAACACATTACTCAGACTCAAGCAAAATCGATATTGCAGGTTGTTGGGGCAATAGTAACTGCGGTTTTGAAGCAGTTAATGCGAATGGAAGGTCTGGTGGTATTGTTTGTATTTGGAATTCGGCAATTTTCTCGTCTGTCTTTTTCCATAAAGCTAGACACTTCATGATGGTGGGAGGTCAGTGGAAAGGAGTCAATAACAATGTATTTTTTGTTAATGTGTATGCGCCACAATC
Source organism: Helichrysum umbraculigerum (assembly GCA_949592205.1). NCBI lineage: Eukaryota > Viridiplantae > Streptophyta > Magnoliopsida > Asterales > Asteraceae > Helichrysum > Helichrysum umbraculigerum. The sequence goes on along the minus strand of CATIUR010000001.1, from coordinate 378,671,268 downwards.
TTTGGTTGGAAAACGCCAATTATGGGAAGATCTTAAAGCCTTAAAGAATTCGCATCATGGAATTTGGGTTTTCTTTGGAGATTTCAATGTGGTAAGGAATTCCAGTGAAAGGCTAAACTCATCATTCTGTCAATCATCGGCTAGTGATTTCAATGATTTCATTTGCTCATTGGGTCTAAAAGAATTTAGTATGGGTGGTAGACGATATACGTATCTCAGCCCGGAATCTCAAAAGCTAAGCAAGTTAGATCGTTTTCTTGTGTGTCAAAATTTTATGAATTTTCAACCAAGGTCTGTTGTCACTGCTCATCCTCGATTACACTCGGATCATTCCCCTATCACGCTATGCAACTTGATTATTGACTTTGGCCCACAGCCGTTCCGTTTATATAATTCATGGTTGAAATTGAATGGATTTGAAAATGTTGTTAAATTGGCTTGGGCCGTGTTTCAAGGCTTTGGTCTCCCTGATCAAGTCCTATTGGCCAAGCTAAAATTTGTTAAAAGCCAAATCAAGGAGTGGAGGTCAGAAGAGTTTATCAAAGAAAATAAGGAGGTGTTGACTTTACAAAAAAAAGTTTCTGAATTAGATTCAACTGTGGAATCTAGATGGCTAACAACTGGTGAGATTAAAGAATTGATGGATGGCAAATCTCGATTACTTGAATTAGACATGATTCGTAAGTTAGACTTAAAGCAAATATCGCATGTCAAGTGGTCGGTGGATGGTGATGAGAACTCCTCTTTCTTTCATGGCACACTTAAAAATAAAAACAGATGCAATCGTATTCATGGCCTCTCGTTGGATGGTTCATGGGTCTCGGATCCGGCGTTGATTAAAGATGAAGCTTTTAGATTCTTTTCTCAGAAATTTCGTGAGAATCATATGGTTAGACCACCTTTCATTAATAATTTATTTGCTAACCTATCCTCTTCACATAATCGTCATATTGAAAGGCCGTTTTCAATATAAGAAATTAAGTCTTCGATTTGGGCTTGTGGTTGTGATAAGGCTCCCGGGCCTGATGGTTTCACGTTTAAATTTTTGAAAGCTCACTTTGATACTATCATATCAGATGTCATGAGGTTTGTAAAATATTTTGAAGAGACAGGAAACATCTCAAGGGGGTGTAATTCTTCTTTTATTACACTTCTCCCGAAAATCAAAGACCCTGTTAATCTTGGTGATTTTAGACCCATTTCACTCATTGGTTGCTTATACAAGATAATTGCCAAAGCTTTGTCTCTTCGATTGAAAGATGTCATTGGTAGTGTGGTTGATGTATCTCAAACAGCATATGTGAATGATAGAAACACCTTGGAAGGCCCACTGATCATAAATGAGTTAATTTCTTGGTCCAAAAAAACTAAGAATAAAATGTTTATGTTTAAAGTGGATTTTGATAAAGCTTTTGATTCGATCAATTGGAATTATCTTGACTCGGTTATGGAGTAAATGAACTTTGGGGTCAAGTGGCGCAAATGGATACATGGCTGTTTAAATTCATCGTTTGCTTCTGTGTTAATTAATGGTTCACCGACTAAAGAATTCCATATTTCCAAGGGCGTAAGGCAAGGAGATCCTTTATCACCTTTCTTATTTATAATTGCAATGGAAGGCTTGAATGTGGCGATGAAAACGGCATGTGACAAAGGCATTTTTCATGGGAAAAGAATCGGTATAAATGGTCCATTGGTTTCTCATCTATTTTATGCAGATGACGCAATCTTTGTGGGAGAGGTTTCCAATATGAATGTGTTAAATCTTGCTAGGATTCTTCGATGTTTCAATGCTTCTTCAGGTTTAAAAGTAAATTTCCACAAGTCTAAACTCTTTGGTGTGGGAATCAGTGACTCTACCGCAAGGGAGTTGGCTTCGAGTCTTGGATGTATCAAGGGTACTTTTCCTTTCTCTTATCTCGGGGTTCCAGTCGGGGCTAACATGAATCTTAAAAAACATTGGGAGCCGATTGTGGATCGTTTCAAAGCAAAGCTGTCCGGATGGAAAGCAAAACATTTGTCGTTTGGGGGTAGACTCACGTTAGTCAAATCGGTTTTAAATAGTTTACCCTTGTATTTCTTTTCATTATTTAAAGCTCCATTGGGTATCATAAACCGGCTTGAGCAGATTAGAAGAAGATTTTTATGGGGTGGTCATGCTAATGAAAAGAAAATTAGTTGGGTGTCTTGGAAAATTGTCATGGCTTCAAAAGAGAATGGTGGGCTTGGAGTGGGATCTCTTAAAACTCATAACATTGCTTTGTTGTTGAAATGGGTGGGGAAGCTTAGAGACAATAAAGATTACATTTGGAAAAGGGTAGTCACTGTCATTCACGATCTAGACAATAAGCCACTGTATCGATTGTCCAAAGCAAGCTCATCGGGTGTATGGCATAACGTTTGCAACATTATAAAGGATATCAACAAGCTTGGTTTAAACTTCAGTGAGTTCTTTTCATATAAGGTTGGTAATGGTAGGAAGGTGCGATTTTGGAAGGATGTTTGGATTGGTGAAAGCTCTCTACAATTAAAATTTCCTGCTCTCTTCGCAATTGAAAAGCATAAAGAATGTGTAATATCTGATCGAATTGGCGCTGGTGGTTATGTGTGGAGCTGGTCACAACCAATTACTAATCAGGTATATATTGATGAGTTGTGTTCTTTGTTGCACTTTATTTCCTCGTATTACCCAAACAGTTCGAGTGATACTTTACGATGCAAGCTGTCCAATGATGGCAGCTTTGGTGTAAAAGCTGTGAGGCAATTGATTGATGAAAAAATTACACTACCAGGTTATTCTAACATGCCTTGGTTAAAATGGGTTCCAATTAAGGTGAATTGTTTTATATGGAAAGCTTGTTTGGGTCGTATTCCAGTGGCAAAAAATCTATTGGAGAGGGGAATTAATTCTATTTCAAGCAATTGTAAAGTTTGTGGGTGCATTGTGGAATGCACAGATCATGCACTTTTGTTGTGTCCAAAGGCTTTGGAGATAGTAAAATGGGTATTTCAATGGTGTCAAATTTCTTTTCCTTGTATTTCTTCGGTGATAGAATTAATCGAATTTGGAGCTAATTGGGGTAATCACTCGATCAAGAGGAAGACTTTCGTTGCCATCATTCAATGTGCGTTATGGAGTATTTGGAAGGCAAGGAATGATTTGGTTTTCAACAATTTTAGGAGATCTTCCATTTCCATCAAGGGTGATATTAAATCCACCTCCTTCCTTTGGATTAAGCATAGGAGCAATATTACTTGTAATTGGGATGATTGGGTTTGTTGCCCCATTTAGTTATTTCTTTTATGTCTATGACTATTATGTAATTTTCTTGCCACTCTTAGTTTCTTGCTAAGTTGTGAAGTTTTATTTATATATTTGCCGTTTCCAAAAAAGTGGTGGTTTGCAAATTGCAATAGATCAATAAATATGGAGAACAAACTATTTGATTATCTTAAAAGTTTTGTAGAATGAGGTTGGATAGTAATCATTCATCTATGATAAATAAATAAAAAGGGTATATATGTAGAAAATAGAGAAGTAGATATAAATCACCAAATTCGTTAATTTAAGGGGGTTTGAAAAGCAAGAATGCTAAATATGGATTATTTTTTTTATAAAATATCACTTGTAAAGTTTGTTTAAATTGAATTTACATTTATAGACCAATAACGCGTTTGGCTCAAAATTTATTGATTTATAACTAGACTAGATGTTCGTCAAGCATCGCATACAATAAAAGTTATTTAATCGAAATTTTTAACAGTTTTTAGTTGTTAAGAAAAATGAACCAAACTTGTTTCAGTACGCTTTTTGATAAAAGTCAACAAAAAGACATCATAACGATATCATACATTTGAATATAAACACGTATCATGTTATATCTGATATAAGTAAATGTGGTGAGAGTCTATTCGACCACTTGCAATAGTAACTGGCTTGGAACGGATTTTTCTAATTTGGGTGAATCTTTTTTTGACTTTTTTCCTTTAGATTTTTTGGATGTAGTTGGCGTCGGGTTGCTTTCTTCAACAGATTGCACTTCGGGTTGTTGTTGACTTTGACGCCACATGTGAAATTGGAAAAATTCATCCGGCGACATTTGCGGAGGTTGCATAGGTAGTGGTTGATTGTATACGGGATTGTATTGTGGTTGTTGGTTGTAAGCGTATGAAGCGAAACCTTGCATTTGTGGGTTGGAAGATGGGGGTGTTTATTGCGGGTTTGAAGATTGCGAAAGGCCCGTGAATGGGTTCTAATTGGATTGTAGGTGGTACAGGTTGTTTTGGTTATTCGACATGATGAATATGTTGAATTATATAGAGTTTTTGAAAGTTTTTTGAGTGAAAGAAGTGTTTGAAGTGATTTTTGGTTTGTAGGAGAAGTGTTGTTTTAAATAGATAAATGTATTGGGTTAATTTTTTTTTTTTTTTTAAAAAGAGCCATAAAACGGCTAGTTTAAAATTTATTTTTTTTATGTTGACCAACAAACCCCTCGCTTACCGTTTTATTCCGGACGCTGCTCCAAGATTTTGTTGGGAACTTAGTCCAGGTGTGGCAGAACGTCGTCCAACGGCGTTCTCTAAGATTTTGTTGGGAACAGTTGCACTCCGTATGCTCTAACACCATGGAGTGCGAAAACCCATTAAGCCGTGTGATGGTTTGTTGAACCCATCCTTAACCCCACATTTTAATTTATTTTTCCATTTTTATTAACAAAATATATTAAATAAAATTACTTAATAAAAAAAACTATTTAAATAAAAAAAAACACATTTTCAAAAGAAAAATTACTTCATTACTTTTTTAAAAAAAAGCATACAACACTTAGAATAAAAAAAAACGTACATTCCTAAAAATAAAAGTTACAATAATTGAACGTGCTCGATTCGGCTACTACAAATTAAAATGTATGATTCTAATAAACTACTTTTTAAGTTGAGTTAGCCGTTGTAATAATGGATAAATATTTTTTATTATTATTACTTTTTATTTTCAACGAGTTTCACTTTTTTCTTAAATTTTTTTTTTACCCACCGCTGGGCCCACAAAACCACCACCCTGCCCCGTGAAATCTACCACGACGCCAGCCCATCGCGATACCGACTGTCGGAGCAGTGGCGATGTGGTGGCTCCACGCTTGTTGTGTACGCCGCATACCAAGTGGTCTTCGTAGTTGATAACATACATCATAAACACAAAAATTATGAGTTCAATTATCAAAAAGAAGGTTAAGTATTTTATAATCCAAATTGTATGATCCATTTGAAAAAAATAAAGGATTTTACTAAATATAGTTATAAGCGCTATAAATTACAACTAACATTTTATTGGTGGCTAGTAGTTTACGGTTAAAAAAACTAAATATATTAACTATTTTACTACATGTGATTGACGGTTAAGGAACGTAGGCATTTTTTTGTTAATGAAAGTAAAAACTTTATACGTAGCCCTAAGAGCACTCCCAACGGGAGTTGTCACTTTCCGTCGGTTTCAACCGACGAAACCGATACTGATGGCACTGGCCCGTCGGTTCGGTCCGTCGGTTGGTTTTCGTCGGATATCCGACGGGCGTCGCTTATGTTTTATATTAATTTTTTTCTTTGTGTGTATAAAACTAAAGGTAAATTGGTAAATGTGGAACCCAAAAATTAAAGTGACGGGTCAATGATGGTAGTCATCCGTCAGTTTCAGTCAATTTTAAAAAAAGCTGATGTGACTCGGTCAATTTCAATAAGTTTTAGTCGCGATTGGTATGTTCTACGTAGTAGTTGCTACATATAGCATTTTTCAAAAATAAAATATCATAACAATAAAAATGATCACTGCCGAAATAGTGATCCAAAATTTAAAATCAGGCAGGCACAATAAATGTAAAAATGAAAGTTTTATCAATTTTGGACTTAACACAAGCAAATCTAAAATCACTGTCAGTGTAATGTTAAATCCTACAATTTGACATTTTTCCGTAGTGGTTACAGGAATCATAATATCACATCTCATATTTCATTTCATTCCTCTTTATGTTTTGCACTATCATCATCAACCTCCTCTCTGTACACTCCCAACCAATTTGAATTTCAAAACCACATTTTAAATCTCACTGTTAGAACCCTAACAAATACCGCTCGATCCATTACTTTTTTCATCATAAACCTCCCGTTTACTTCGATTCAACTCCCTTACATACACGATCTGTGATTATTATTCTTACATCACCTTCGATCCGATCGAATATGGATGCGATTGAAGAATTAGCGCAACTTGCAGATTCGATGCGGCAAGCTGCGGCGCTGCTCAACGATGAAGATGTTGACGAAAACTCCTCGTCTGATTCAAGACGTCCCTCCACATTTCTTAACGTTGTAGCTCTTGGAAATACCGTAAGTGTTTATTTATTGTTCGTAATTTGATTTGATTAGTTATCTGATTGTGTTGATTGGTTGATTTAGTCGGTGGATCTGTTGATATGTTGGTGTTGCGAGCCCTAATTTGATGAATATCTAGGTTGATTGTTGATTTTATTGAATCTGATATTTTTGGAATAATTAGTTGAGCTGAAACTACGGTTATTATTTCATCTGATGTATAGAGATTATTTTTTGTATCCAACAATATTATGTGGAATGTAATTTTCATATATGCCTGGGAGGTACTAACATTATTTAGATTTGAGACATGTGGATCTTTAATAACACTGTGATTTAATTGCACTAGAAGGTTTTTTGATAGCTGAGAAGTGATGCTTGTTTGCTTTAGGATTTAGGAAAACGCGTGAAATGAAAGAACTTTGATAGTATGGTCACACATTGGCAGAGTTTGTCCTCTAGCCTGTAGATATTAGACAGCCGCTTGTTCGATAATAGGGTTTTAATCTAATGGTGTAAATCTGTTACAAAATGAATGTTTTACTCTGGTTGGTTAGTTTCTTTGCGAAATGTTATTGGAGTTAAGGCTTAAGGGAGGTAGTATTTGTAGGTTTTATGGGGGGATATAGAGGATGAGGAGATATTTGTGTGCGGATTTATTTCCTTCGGCAAATTTTGGGGTGATGTGTGCTTGGATTAGATTTACTTGCTGTATGTTACTTAGGCAAAATGTCTATATTACTATTGCATTTCTCATGTTTATCTCACGACAAGTATTTTTGCATCCATGTTGATGCCTTGTTTATGGCCTTTTAAGTGGCATTGGTAGTTAAAGAAATTGGTATGTAATTTCAGTATCCTGTGATTTGCAATCCTAGATGCAGCTGTAGTTCTTTTTCACGTTTATTAAAGTGTTACCCCTTACCTGTAAACATAGATCTAGTTGTCTCTGATTTCTAACCTTCGTTGCATACATAAAAAGTGATGGCTAGAAAAACAGCTATCCTACTTACAAGCGACCTCAATTCCCATTAAATTCTTGAAGATGAGTGAAGTTCTAGTTTCTTCTACTTGTAGTTCTGTACTAATTTCAACAGCATCTAATTTGCACCTAATCTATCTCATGGCCTTAAGGAGTTTGACTGTTTTGGTTTTATTCTGCCTTTTGATTACGTCATTCAGCCTGAGGTTCTTTATCATTTAATTAAGCATGGTAGCTAGTTCTAATCATGGGCTACCAATTGTTCAGAGTGCAGGTAAATCTGCAGTTTTGAACAGTTTGATTGGACATCCTGCTTTGGTACGTTTTTCCTTTTCTTCATTCATCAATCTGGATTCAGTCTGTAACTTTGAATAGATATATTTTTTTTTATTAGCACACAAGTTTAAATAAATTTAATAGATATGAATAAACTGTTACATCAGTTACTGGTGTACACTACATATGTCGTTAGAGTATTCTTATTATTCCATAGTGTCACTGTTGTAAAAGTCCCGACTAGTCCCCGATTAGTCCCCGACTAGTCTGGTTCTAGGGCTACACCGACTCGACTCGCCTGAATCCGACTTAAAAGTCGGTCAACGTAGGTCAACGGGTCAAAGTCGGAATTATTCGATCAAAATTGTGATTAATCGGTCGAAAACGGTCACAGTCAAACTTGATCAACATTTTAAACTTGGTCAAATTTGAACAATTGAAAGAATTATGTTTATGTTTCTAGACAATTATGTTTTTATTTATGTTTCTAGACAATTACGTTTATGTTTATGGTTCTCATATGTACTTTACACATACAATTTTATTATTTATTATATAAATGTAAAAGAAAGTCAAAAGTAGTCAAATCCGACTAGTCCCCGATTAGTCCCCGACTTGGCCGATTAGTCCTTACAAGGTCCCGACCGACTCGTCCCCGACTAACGACTTTTACAACCTTGCATAGTGTAGATGTCTGGAAGTGTGAGCTTAAATTTTTGTCGTAACTCACCTTCTTATTGGCCTTAACTCACAGCCAACTGGTGAAGGTGGTGCAACCCGTGCGCCTATATGCATCGATTTAAAGAGGGATGATAACCTAAGCAGCAAATCAATTGTACTACAGATTGATAGTAAATCCCAGCCTGTGTCTGCAAGTGAGTTCTCATGTCATAGTTTTAAGTCATTTAATGTATACACGTACATATAGTAAATGGGTTATATACCAAATGTGAGTTCTATTCTAACGATATTGAGTATGAATGCTTTCTTGGTTCCAACAACAGGTGCTCTTCGGCATTCATTACAAGATAGGCTTAGTAAAATTTCAAGCAAGAGTCGGGATGAAATATATTTGAAGCTTAAAACAAGTACAGGTGAGTCTTGATATACTCATTACCTGGAGTAACTTAGCATTTGGAGACATGATTCCCTAACTAAATTATATCTTCTACAGCTCCTCCTTTGAAATTGGTTGATTTGCCTGGAGTTGATAAGGGAAATCTTGATGACTCTTTGGTTAGTGGCTGTGAAACTGACTGTTCTGGTGTCATCACTACTAATCATTTTTACAACACATAATTGCGATGTAATTTTTCTTGTTCTGGAGAGTCGTGGTAACCTGATAGTATTCTTGCAGAGTCAGTATGCTCAACACAATGATGCAATTTTGCTGGTTGTGATACCTGCTGCTCAGGCACCAGAAATTGCCTCTGCGAAAGCCCTCAGAATTGCAAAGGAATACGATGGAGAATGTGGGTTTGCTGTTAATCCTGCATCTATTGTTCTTTATTAGGCAGCATTTGGCATTTTTGAACCATGGAAGGAATTGAATACACAGTTCATTGGAATGGGAAAAAAGCTGTTTTATTAGCTCTACATAAAAATTTCTTCAAGTTCGTTCAACTAACTTATAAAGTACAGATACAATAAAATATCGTAATCATGAATAGAGATTCTATAAACTGCCTAAAAAAGTTTATTCTATTCCCATTGGCCAACCAAGCAGGATAATGGATTGTATGATCAATTCCATTACCTTTCTTATCCAATTACCCTGTCCATTCCTTTCCAGCATAATTTCATTTTAGAAAACCGGACCCCTATATACTAGTTCGGCATCACTTTTATTTTCTCAGCTTTTTATACTGTTCAACCTGTAATTATTTCCTATCCGTTTACTGTAGCAACAAGAACGATTGGTGTCATCAGTAAAATAGATCAAGCATCTTCAGATCCCAAAATTCTTGCTGCCGTTCAGGCACTTCTGTTGGGTCAAGGCCCACGGAGTACAGCTGATATACCATGGGTTGCTCTAATTGGGCAGTCAGTTTCAATTGCTTCAGCACAATCAGGAAATGTGGGGTCCGATAACTCGTTAGAAACTGCTTGGCGAGCTGAAAGTGAAAGTTTAAAATCTATATTGACGGGAGCCCCTCAGAGCAAGCTCGGTAGATTAGCCCTGGTGGAAACTCTTGCTCATCAAATTCGCAGCCGAATGAAAGTTAGGGTTCCAAGTCTTTTATCAGGGTATGGTTGATTATTGATTGATTATGCCTTTCTCTTATGCTCCGATATGAAACATTTTCTACAAAGCTGTTTATCTGTGCTGATTTTCTGCGTATCGTTATTATTATTTTTAATACCTTTGTGTGCTCTATACATAATATGCATGTCTTATCTCTAATATTGTATCACTTAAGTAGTGATTTTGCACTGCTTCTCTGAAGTGTGACATATATGAAGAGTGCTACCTGCCTACCTGATGTCGGTAACATGACATATGTGTTACAGATAGTGTATGACATGCATGTTACTTATAGTGTATATTATGTAAGAAAAGAGCACTAATACTTGTTTTACACATTTGTAGATAATGCTCTCAACTTGTAATAGATGATTTGAAATCCCTTTGAACTGGATTTATATTGAACCAGATTTGTGTAAACAGATATACGTCTTCATCGCCTTTATCATTGTTTTTATGTCTTTAATGGATAATTGTATGGCATAACCACTGCAAAAGTTGTGTATTATCTTTATGCATTGAGTTTAATGCTGTATGAGGCCTTAAATCAATTGTTCTTATTATTTTCATGCAGGCTTCAGGGTAAGTCACAAATTGTGCAAGATGAGTTGGTAAGGCTTGGAGAATCAATGGTCACCAGTATTGAAGGTACACGAGCTTTGGCTTTGGAGCTTTGCCGAGAATTTGAGGACAAATTTCTTCAACATATTATGACCGGGGAGGTGAGAACACAGAACAAGAAGCTTGTTATTTATGTGGTCAATTGCTTAGAATATCAAGTTACTTTACCAATTATAGTAACACAGTATGGAAAGTATCAGTAATAGTAACTTGCTGCATTTTCCAACCAATCGTAGCAACATATATTCACTCTTTTGTATCAATCACAGCAGCATACGTTTCTCTGTACGATAATTGTTGCAACAAAATGTAGGCTTTGGTTCGTGTGAAGCGTAATGCCATTTATTTACATACTTGCTTTCATCTTTTTCAGGGTAGTGGCTGGAAGGTGGTTGCAAGTTTTGAGGGTAACTTTCCTAATAGGATCAAACAGCTTCCTCTTGACAGACATTTCGACCTACAAAACGTCAAGAGAGTATGTTCTTTAGTTTGTTTTTTTTTTTTTTTTAATAATATGGTTCACTTGATATATTTTTGATACTCTATAATGACTGTGAACTTGGCACCAGATCGTCCTAGAAGCAGATGGTTATCAACCTTACCTCATATCTCCCGAGAAAGGATTGCGGTCTTTGATAAAAATTGTTTTGGAAATGGCAAAGGAGCCATCACGTCTATGTGTTGACGAGGTAACTACGCACTTAGTTAGCCAGTGTTTTGTTGATGTCGTATACCATATAAGATTTAGTTGTTTTGCTTTTTTATATTTCTTTTCTTAATTGACGGACTCAATAACGTGGATTGCTGCCTAATTTTGTATCCCATTTTGTGTTTACTTGGAAACTTCCATCTTTCGTGCCTACATTATTTTTTTACATATTGGTGACATTTAGGCACGTAGGGTTCATAATGCAAAGAAGTCATTGCTTAAATTAAGTTGCTAATTTTTCGATAGAAGCATATGATTCTATTTTATTGCACTCACTTCTTACGTTTTCCTCCACCAAATATTCTGATCTTCGTTCTCAATGATGTTAATTAGCTCGGATATGTTGTAAATATTGGAGGACATTTTTGTTATTTCTCTCATTCACTGCAACTGTTATTTATTTATTTTAAATTAATCTGATGAATACAGGTTCATCGTGTACTTGCCGACATAGTTTCAGCATCAGCAAATGCTACACCAGGGCTCGGCAGATATCCTCCATTCAAGAGAGAGGTATTTGCAAGTTGCGACATAAAATGATCATTCCATTTAACATCTGCAACAGTTATTTGCTTTTGATGCTTTATCTTCATTATCTATGTTAAATTGTTTAAAACAGGTGGTGGCAATTGCTACTACTGCTCTGGAGGGGTTTAAAAATGATGCAAAAACCATGGTGACTGCACTTGTTGACATGGAGCGGGTATTTGTTCCTCCACAACATTTCATTCGTTTGGTACAGAGAAGGTACATTCAATGTTTGGATAGTGAGTGGTGTTTCTCTGGCATGTTAGTGACCAAATAGCTTAACTGATTGTAATTTAAATGGGCTTTGGCTGACTGTTGTCTCTTTATATCCATCTATTATTGTTAGTTTTGACTGACATCATTTGATGGTGTAACAAACGCATGAAACTTTATGGGTCTAGCTTGTTTTCAGTTATGATACAAGTGTGCGCTGATATCTTTATTTGTAAACTTGTCCCTTTTTCTTGTATCAGGATGGATAGGCAGAGACGTGAAGAGGAAATCAAAACCAAATCTTCCAAGAAGGCTGTTGATGCAGAGCAATCCTTGCTAAATAGGGTAAATCATGGTTGACTTTGTTGCATCTTGCATTATTTAATTCATTTTAATAGAATTTGAGAAGTCTTTTTTTTTTCTCCCTTTGTGAAGCTTTCTTTCACTTGTTTATATTTATATTTTGTTATTATAGTTTTTTTTTTTGGTTTAGGCAGCAAGTCCTCAAACAGGTGGGAACTCAAAATCATTGAAGGATACAAAGCAAGATAAAGATGCACAAGAGGGACCTACTTTAAAGACTGCAGGACCTGAGGGGGAGATAACAGCAGGTTCACACCTTGGCATTTAATTGTTTTTACGATGTGATACTAAACATTCATAATCATCTTATATCTAGAGCAATCATCATAGCTTGATGAGTTATCTTTAATAAAATGTCGGTAATTTGTATATTCATATAATATATATGGTTTGTGCCTTTGTGGTGAGATATTAATACATAGAACATCTAGTGTTGTATGATTTAGGCCAATTTGTTTTTAGTGTTGGGACGATACACATTTGTAAGCAGTCAGACTCAAAATATAGTGATTTGGAGCTGCTTTGGCAATCATAACAGCAAGTGGAATATATTGGTTTTGTTTATCCTTCCTTAATGTTGGTATATACATCATTTGAGTCAGCTTTCGGGTTATCTTATATTATGTTTACAACCTCATGATAAAAAAAATGTAAGATAATGTTCTCAAATGTGACAATGCATGCGGTATCTTGCATCTGAACAGATATTGCCTTTGGGGACTCATATTCAAATGATTGTTTGCTTTTAGAAATGTATATGATGTATCTATAACATTTCTTTTCTTCATGCAGGATTCTTATTGAAGAAAAGTGCAAAAACTAATGGATGGAGTAGAAGATGGTTCGTCTTAAATGAGAAAACTGGAAAGGTTAGTAACATGGCAGGAACTTTAGTATACTTCATAGCAGTTTCTATAATTTCGTTGAAACAATCTTGTAGGCTAAGTTTATGTTTTAGATGGAAATTTTGGTGCAAATGGATTGTGTTGTTTATGCTAATGGAGTATCTAACCACTGTATGAGAGATTCTATGATTCCAGTTTTGACAGTGATTACTAAATAGTTTGAAATTGGTTTTGGTAAATTTGGATAAATTATTATTTCTGTTAAATCCCTTCAAATGCTTATGAAAAATAGACTAATATGTATCTGGAATCATCCTTCTACCTGCTTTTATTTATTTATTTATTTTTCGATTTTTTATGAACATCTTTTTGTGGGACATTGTGTAATTTGTTGGTTGCTTGTCACACTGCTTTTAAAACACCTCCGAGTTTGTGAATTCAGACATGTTAGCTCTTTTCTGCAGCTTGGATATACTAAGAAACAAGAAGAGAGAAATTTCCGTGGCGTAATCACTTTAGAGGTATGTGTTGAGTATCTCTTTCATAGAATTTATGTTCATTTCAATTTTATACCTTGCAAACAGAAGCCGATTATATGGTCTGTCGATTATCTAGTTCAACTTACTAAAAGATTCTTTAAGGTGTTGAGATTATGGATCTTAACTATGAATACTACTATCAAATATAAACACCATATATGCTTCTCAATTTTTTGCTTATTTTTGTAAGGTTTTTTTAGTGATTGTTTTATTAACTCTTCAGATTTGTTGGTATTTTTTTATATTTACCAAGTTTGAATTACTACTCCGAACGAGCAAAGGTTTAATGCTCTTTCTTGTTTACACGTGTTCTGCTAATCTAGTTCATTGTTTGTAGTTGAACACATGTGAGAGTATCCTTTATATATTTATTAAAAGAGTTACTTTACTGTTTTTGGCTTTAGAGTACTAGCTCATATTCTTCTAATTTAGCTATGTCATTCTAAGATAGGTCTATGAACACATGCTTCCATATTGTCTCTTTCTTTTCGTTTGTAAAAATGGCACATGGTCCACAACATAGCTAACCTTTGAGTTGAGCTACATTGCAACACATGCATGGCTAGTATGAGTGGGGATGAATAATTGGCTGTTAATTCATCGGACGATGAGCTAAGTAATTGATATGAAGGATTAGTTTCTTTCCAAAACTATTTCCGTGTGTTGTTTGATGTTCAGTATTATGTCTAAAAGTGCCATAATTTATAATAGTGATTAAAGTTGAGAATAAGAAAGACGTAGTGATGACCTATCTGGCCCCCAGCTGTGGAAAAGAAAGAATGCAAAAGAAAAGTGACATAGATGTAGAATTGTTAACAACCAATTTTTGCAGTGGTTTACATTTAAAATGTTTTTAAAATTTAATGGTTTCTCTTGTACATCTCTGCCGTCGTTTACATTCGTATTATAGGCGCAAATATTCCCAGACATATTTAGTATTATTCATATATCATTGGATGTATCATCAGGAATGTGCTGTAGAAGAAATTGAAGAGGATGAACCCCCATCCAAAAGTTCAAAAGATAAGAAGTCAAAGGTAGAAGAAAAACCACCTAGTCTGGTTTTCAAGATAACGAGTAAGGTTGCATATAAGACTGTGCTAAAAGGTAATTTTTTGGTTGAAACTTGAAATATGATTCTGGTCATGTTTACTAAGTAGGCATATATCTCTAAGATGCATGCCAATGCAGACCTAAAGTTTAAAGTGCTTCTACAGCTCATAGCGCTGTTCTATTGAAGGCGGAGAGTCCTGTAGATAAAGCTGAATGGTTAAACAAGTTAAGAGTTGTAATGGGTGCTAAAGGGGGTGAAGTAAAATTGAAGCCAGATGGTCCACCCATCCGACAAACTCATTCAGATGGTTCTCTTGTAAGTTATATCATATTGATCTATTTAGCTCTTCCAACTCTCTATATATTTTAAGTGATTGAGGTTTGGTATTAATAGAGGTGGCAATTTCGAACCGTTTACTTATAAATATGCCAATATTTGGCATGTTTTATCTTAAAATGAAAATGAAACAGATGGGTAGAACGTCGCTCAAAGTGTGTTGTTAAAGCGTAAAGCCTCCTAATTTTTGATCATTAAAGATATGAAATAGTTTGATAAAAATATAATTTTATGATCACATGCGACATGCTATTCCTCCAAAATCTATAAATTTTTGATGAATAACGTTCCAAGTTAACCCAATTTTACCCTTTCCGTCACGCGCTGAAGTTACTTGTTTCGATTCACTACCTGACCTGACTCACCCCTAATCTGCCAAATTTTCGGACTTCTCTCATCCATTCCTTTCTCCTTCTCCCTCTCACTGTCACACACTATTACAAGTCATGGGCAGTTTTCTAGTATTATTAAGCTGTAGGAATTATTCGTAACTAGTTGCTTGCGAATTTTAGGATACAATGGCTAGAAAGCCTGTAGATCCAGAGGAAGAACTTCGTTGGATGGCGCAGGAAGTACGTGGTTATGTTGAAGCAGTTCTCAACAGTCTTGCAGCCAATGTCCCAAAGGTGTTCATCTTTTATAGCCCTGTCCAAGTTTATGCTCTTGTATCTGTCCTATTGTTATTTTAGTTTTTTATTTTTTCCATTTATGTATTTGATCTGCTTTTGCAGGCGGTTGTTCTTTGCCAAGTAGAAAAGGCTAAAGAAGATATGCTGAATAAACTCTACAGTTCTATAAGGTTAGTTGTTATATCTCATGCTCCTCGCCTACAGGGACGGAGCTTGACCACCAAAATAGGGGGGGCCAAAATAATTTAAGCCGATACAATATTAACAGTAAACATAAAATACTACTACTTCCTTCGTCTCAAAATAAGTGTCCACCTTTTCATTTTAGTTTGTCTCAAAATAAGTGTCCACTACCAAAAATAATATGTTAACTTTACAATATGGTTATTGATTTAGTTTGACTCCATATTATATTATAATAACTAAAACACTGGATTTCACAGTAAAAGTAATTTAAAAGAAGTAATTGAAGTAAAAGATACATATTAAAAATTGAATGAAACAATATATATAAATCGATATACAATATGGTTAAATAAATAAAACTAACTTTGAATTCTTCGCTGCAAGGAGTAAGGAGTTTATATGAGGTGGGTTATAATAAGAAGGCT
The DNA here is from genome assembly GCA_949592205.1 of Helichrysum umbraculigerum. Lineage (NCBI taxonomy): Eukaryota > Viridiplantae > Streptophyta > Magnoliopsida > Asterales > Asteraceae > Helichrysum > Helichrysum umbraculigerum. The sequence continues at coordinate 378,654,951 of CATIUR010000001.1, read as the reverse complement.
AATTTTCGTGAGAACGTAGGAAATCATTCAAAATCACTTTTTAATTATCTGAAACACATTATTCTTCAAAACTTTTTCAATGATTACTATTAAAATAACTTTTGGAAGCTATGATATAAATATAAATAAAAAATATCAACTTTTTTTTCGAACTTTTTTACGGTCGTTACCGTTGTGATTATTTAAGATAATCACAAATTATAACATGATAATCACATGTGATTATTCTCTAATATAATGTAATTATCATGTGTTCGAGATAATCACAAGATATGACATAATAATCACATATTATTCATGTGATTATCAAGTTATAAAATGTGATTATTGTGAATAAAAAAATTAAAAATTAAAATATAAAAAAAAAAAAAACGTCGAAAATTTTTTAATTTGAAAAATAGATTCTAAAAGTTATTTGAAAAAGAAGCTACGAAGAAAATTTTGTAAAATAACGTGGTTTGGATAGCTAAAAAGTGATTTTGAAATGTTTTATACGTTCTCACGAAAATTAGTCTTCTTATTTGAACCCACGACTATATATATATATATATTAAATTTCTTGAAAACCCGAATGAAGTCTGCATACGTTTAAGTTACTTTGGGGGGTCAAGAATAAAAATTGCAGTATGTAATCCCTATAAAATAGAATAATTGCTATTAAGGACAAAACTTTTTGGAGGGGCCAGGACCCACCCCTGCCCTTCAAAAGCTTCGTCCTTGCTCGCCTACTACATTATTAGTAGAAAACATAGAATCTACACTATTCCTTGCCATTATCTAAGGTTGGCGAGTCTTGAAGTTAAATGCACATCATAACATAAACAAGGTGACAGTTTTGACCGATTTACTTATTAATAAGTTTGGTTGGGTTGGGTTCTATAATTAACTGTTCAAACAGATAATTTAAAATAAAAATTGCTTAATAGGAAATAAGTCATATGGGTCGAAGTCAACAAAATGTTTTATTAGATGTAAATTCTCCACTATATATCAGAAAAAGTAAGAGTTCTGTAGTCCTACCTGAGACATTAATTATCCATACGAGAATTAGAATGTTGAATAAAAGCTCTTTTGTACGATTATTTTTTTTCTATTTGTTGTTGCTAACTTTCATTTCCATTGTCAAAAGTTCCCAAAGTACAGCGAAGATTGAGGAGCTGCTTCAAGAGGATGGTAATGTTAAACGTAAAAGAGAGAAAGTACAGAAGCAATCTTCCCTGCTTTCCAAACTCACTAGGCAACTCAGTATTCATGATAATAGAGCAGCTGCAGCGACAGGCAGCTCAAATGATAGTCCTGCAGGTAATAATTCTGTAAAACCTCCATTGTGTCTCTTCATATAAGCTAGAAGTGAGAAAATTGGTGGACCGGCTTAACTAGTCAAATCGGTAGTTTTGTGGGTTGGGTTGGCCCAAAACACCATTTGTTCAAATTATTGGGTTTTCTATCAAGTAATTAGCGTGTTATGGACTTATGGTTACAGTTACTAATGTTTAAGTTCAATAACATATTTATTCGGATAAAATGATTTAGGAGATTTTATGCATTATTAAGTATCCCTTGGGCAACTTAAACCCATTTTCAAGCCGTATCCTAAAATAGCTACCCGCGATAAAAACAAAACCAGAATTGACCCACTAATGAACTCGTAAATAAATGAGTCAAAATTGCCACTTTTAGCATTAGAAATCTACATCATCATCTGGATTTTCATGATCGAACCATTTTTATCATGGGGTCATTAACAGAAAGTCCAAGAAATGGTGGAGCCTCAGGAGGTGACTGGAGATCTGCTTTTGATTCTGCTGCCAATGGCCCCTCATCCCTCGACTCTAGATTTGGATCCAACGGCCACAGTCGTAGGAGCACTTCACCTTCTGAAAACGGTGATGATGGTCCAGGCACCAGATCAAACTCCACCGGCCGCCGCACACCTAACCGATTACCACCAGCACCACCTGGTTCTGGCTCCGGCTATAGGTTTTAGATCATAGTTATAAAAAATTGCAACTGATTCATGCATTCTTGTTGGGATGGGTATATGGCCTCGTCCCTGATCTAGATACGGAGTTTATCGTGCACGTGTTCAAACGATGTTATGGCATGTTCTTTTTTGAGCACATTTATTGTAGATAGATATTTGATATGGTGCAAAACTTGTGGTAATTTGGTCCGTGCAGGGTGGTGTATTTTGTATTCTTTATTTTTCTTCATAGAGTTATTATTCAACTTATTTCCCACTATAAGGGATGGACATGTATTTTCCTAAAAGTTTTGAAGCTTGGAAATTAAATATGTTTGTATTTTTGCTTTCTATCACATGATATCTTTTTATACAATTGTTTGTCGATGTTGAATGATTGATCATTGGGTTGTGTACATGTGTTGAAAAAATGACTAAAAGTCCAGTTTCCTTTCAAAACTAATGAATGATATAATTTTTTTCCTTAATGAAAATTGACACAGTTCAAATTATTTGGTGCGATTTTCATTAGTTGACACACTCGTGAGCTACTCGGGATTGACTACAGATATATTTGAGATTAACTGAGTACAAGGTGAGCACGAGCTACGCGAATATTAAAAAACTCGGCTCGTGAACCTAATCAAGCTTGCATTATACAAAGTATTACATTTTACCCTTCGTTTATATCTATTACATTTTACCCTTCGTTTAGATCTATTACATTTTACCCTTCGTTTATATCTATTATAACATATTTACTGTAAAACCTCGAGTCGATCATGAAAGTATCAAGTCGGTTAATATTAATTCTAAGATATTTAATGTTATTATTTTTATTCTAATAATTGAGTCGAGCCGAGCTCGAAAGTATCAGTTAATTAGTCGAGCAGAGCTTGAGTTAGAAAATACAAGCTTGGTCAAGCTTGAGCTTGACAATGTATTGACTCGACTCAATTACATCCCAAGGCCTACTTCCATTGCACAAGTTGCTAGTTGAGATAACAACTCTAGATTGATAAGATAATTAAACTATGGTATAGATATAAAAAATTGTTTGAATTTATCTTTATGTATTTCGTACATATGCAAAAATAGAGACCAAAGCAATGAACTGGAATCTAGCCAATTTCCATACATGTCACAAAGCTAACTTCATTTCTTTTAAGTTAATTGTACTTTCTAGATGAAATTACCATCATATTTTCTAAGCTGTTTGTCTAACTTCCGAAAACATGTAGATCTTTGCACACTTGTAAATCTTCCCAAAGTTGGAGCATAAGAAGGAAGAAACAAATCGAGCTTAAATTAAAAGGGCGGCTGAAGGTTGTTTCTTTTTCTGTTGTCTGTTGTACGCACCAGTTACCATTATATTCACCATGAACATATAGATAAATCTTATGTGAAACCACTTCTATCTAAATGTTAATATGCTCTCTCTAACTAGATCAAATGAGAGACTAGGCCAAATATATTTCAAATTCAAAACGGGACTAGTAGCAGAATGTATACAATTAACCAAAAATTATACACATTCTGTAAAGTTTATGAATTCATGTATTATAAATGTTGATTGTCAATCATCTATATTTTATCAACGAGCGTACAGAAAATGCAGAGACTAGATTAGCATAATACATCACTCGTGATAAATCAAGACCCAATATTAGGTAAAAGTGGCGATGCATACTTGCAAATGGATAGAGATGTCATTTGCAGCTGTATTCTATTTGCAACTAACATAAAAACATTAGTTTAGACGAGATGAAGTAGTTGACATATATTTACAAAATGAAGAGTACATGTAATCTTAAGTATCCAATAATCAATTATATGCAACATAAGTATCAAAGATAATTGAAATAACCTTAAATGAGTGACTATCAACTATAATAACTAACATGACTGCACAAGATAAACGGAAAACAACGATGAAGCAACTTACCTGCCCTCGAGCATCGTAACATCAATATCAAATAACAAAAGGCTTTCCATATAATTAACATCAACTGCAGACCGGCTAACAGCGATTTCAAGATCATGAACATTAGTTTGAAGGCTTTCAAGATCAAACGAAACAAGCTCCCTCTCCAAATTAGCATACAGAAATTTCCCACTTCTTGTAAACCCTAATGTCCACCACACACCTCTATAACACTGAATTGTGAACGCTTTTGTCCAACTCCTGCTATACAAATCCAACTTCCATAACACCAAGATATCATTCTGTCCACCAAAGAACTTCGAGTATATAGCAAACAACGAATCAGCTGAGCCCCTCACAGCCAATAGAGAAAACGGGAAATCAACTGAAGGCTGTTCGATCTCCCTAAACTTCTCATCATCAAGATCAAACGACATGATGTAATTCTCCAAGGGATCATCTCGAATACTCTTGAAACCCATCCAATAAAAAACCCCTTTATGAAACGTCACTACACTTTGCGTCACAATCGGCGGAACTTCAGTACAAACAATCTTCCACGAATTCGTCCTCAAACTATAAATCTCAACTAAAGGCGACACATCTACAGACGTAAAATTACGGCTTTCCGGGAAGTAAACAAGTCTAATCACCTTATAATCATTACTCACTTCATGAAAACCAAACCCTAGGCGCGACACAATCCATCTATCATCCGTAAACTCATCGCAAAACAGCGACGGCGGAAGCTTCTTACAAGCTCTAACTAATGGATTCCATATATACACATCATTCCCTAGATTATACTCCAATCCAGGAGCTAAACACAACAATCCGTTACACGAACCGACGAAATTTAACGATGACTTACGATTAGGAGTAATACTAAAGGGAGTTGGAATAACAGACAATAATTTAAAAGTTGTATCACATACTATATGACAGGAATTAGGGCTTCCAAATAGTAAATATCCGTTATCATGATGCTTATAATGATTATTAGTATACGAATTGAAATGTGAATTGACGAAATTAGGGTTTCTGATAAGAGTGTACCATGATTTGCAAACGGAGGTGCATCGGATTAGGGTTTTGACAGGTAATCTTATGAAGATATCGACTATAAGCTCCGGTAGTAAGTAATCAAAGCTTGATTGGATCATCTGTTCCGCCATGGTAACTATTAGTATTAAATTTGATTAATTGGAAATGAATTGGATGAAAGTTGGTTTACAGACATTACTGTTGATGGTTGTTAAATCTGAATATGTTGTTGTTTCAGAAGTTTGCAAACTTGGTCCCTCTAGGTTTACAGCACATCCAGTTATTACAGATTGAGTAAATTTCATAGATGGTTATGTGATTTACGAAAATCGTCCATAAACTTGTTTTTTCACTTTTTCAGTCCAATAACTCTAAGTTTTGCTCGAAAATGATCACTCCTCACCTAAAATTACTAAAGTACCCTTATTTTTTATTTTCCTTTAATTTAATTGAGTTTTTAAACATTATTTATATATTATTTTAAATCAACTTTTTGTTTCACATTATAGTTTTCTTTTTTTGTTTGACTTCGATCGAAACACAAACATCATCATACATAACCAAATCAGCAGATTCTCCAAACCACCAAACCGCTGAAACCTTCATCCCTTGAACGTGAAATCATGCATCAACAACCACCAGAAAAAAGAAACCCGATTAAAAGCCACTTATTGTTGTCCGGCTTCAACAAATTCGTGCTCGATCTCCGGCATTGACCTCTACCAGAAACTCTGGCGGCACACCTAAACTCCGGCAGTGGTTTTTGTAGTTTTCTAATGGCGAGCGGCGATAACAGAAGACAATCACCCGCTTCATCTTCTCCGATCATAATTACCAAGAGTAAGTTTTCGTTTTCCAGATCTACAATTTCGATTGTCACACCCCCTATTTCATGGCTTGCGGAAGCGATTGTTTTGGGGAGTGACTAATCTATAAACAAAGCACCAAGATATACAGTGAACGATTCTATATGAGACGTTGGAAAAATAGTACATTACATTAATACTCCAAAGTACATAACCACTAATACATAAGTAATGCCGTAAAGTCTTCAAATAGCTACATGCATGCGACTCGAGCTAATAAGTAGATCCTGCTGGGCCATCCTACTATAGCTGCGTACCTGAGAATGCATTACTAAAAGCGTCAACCAAAAGGTTGGTGAATCTCACAAGTTTGTAGTAAGTAAATCGATTAAACACAATATTAGTACAAAAGTTTCACAAGCAATAAGTAATAAATGTATTTGTACCAAAACAGTAGATAAGTAACCTCAATTTCGTGTAGGTAACAAGTCTGTAATAAATCATTGCATCAATGCAATAGGGTAGTAACCCTTGGCAGTAAGTATGTAGCAAGTTAGTAAGAAATCATTTCATCAGTGCAATAGGGTAGTAACCCCTAGCAGTAAGTAGGTAGTAAGCCAGTAATCAATCATTGCATCATTGCAATAGGGTAGTTGATATACATTGCTGTGAGCATCATAGTCGAAGCTTAACAAGTGGGTAATTTGCCCCCGTGAGTGCTAATCCAAAAACACTCATACGAAACGAGTAGAAAACGCCCGTTTATACAAGTACGGTTCGTGGTGGCGCTACCACCCCGGGCGGGGATTGTCAGTCCCATATGGATCCATATACTAAAACTCGCGCTTATCCCATAACTAACAACTATGATTCAGAGGCCTTCATTGGATTAATCGTAACTCAAGCAGAACAGTATATCAGTAAGTCTGTAAGTCAGTGTGTCGGTAAAGTCTGTAAGGGTAGCAAGTCTGTAAAGTCTGTAAGTCTGTAATGCAAAAGTCTATAAGACTGTAAGTTGGTAAGTCGGTAAGTCTGTAAGTAGGTAATCGGTAATTCGGTAAGACTGTAGGTTTGTAAATCAGTAAGTCGATAAGTGTGTAAAGTCTGTAAGTTTTGTAAAATGGTAAATTCGTAAGTCGGTCATATAGTAAGTATATACGTTGGTAAAACCGTAAGAATACAAATTGATAAAACAGTAAGTTTGTAAAGTAGCAATTCAGTAAAGTCTGTAAAGTGGTATCCCAGTAAAATAGTAAGTTTATAAGTAGGTCAAGAAGTAAGTATAAATCAGTACTTTGTAAAGTAGTAATGTAGTAAGCATGCCGAATAGTAAATCGGTAAAGTAGTACATTTGTAAAGTAAAAAGTACGTAAGGTAATAAGTTTGAAAAGTACTAAGTTGGTATCGCATTAAGTCTGTAAAGCAATGAATCAGTGAAGTACAAAGTATACACAGTAATTCAGTAAAGACAGTAATTTCATTGTACTCAAGTAAATACAAGTAATGCATCTCCCCCAAAGTAAAAGCAGTAAAAAGGGGCCGTGAGACTCACCTGAGGAGTTAGCGATCCTAAGCAAACTTATATCCGAAATCGAATCTCCTAGTGTCCTAAACACGCGAGATTTATAATGAATAAATGAATGTTTTTAATAAACCATCCATAATAGTATTTATCCAATTAAATTATGTCCGAGTATTCGATAAGTGTTTATTTTTGAAGTTTGTAAAATAAGTATGGCCTGTTGGTGGCGGATTGAAATTATATTTCAAAATATAATTTTATTTGTTTTTGTATAAAAATACATCGTGTACGATGTATTTTCGTATCGTGTCGTATTATGTAAAAATGTTTGCGATTTGTAAATTTGATATTTTGGAAAAGTATTTATAACAAGTATATTTTTGGCGTCACTCGATGCGGCACTAGTTTCGGGTTGCGACACTATAGTTTACTTAAAAAAATGAATTTTCAGCATTTTTAGCGACACTAGAGTAAGTGTCACTGAAGGCATTTTTGGCGTCACTATAGGGTCAGCAACAATTCAACAAGTGTCGCTAAATCACTTTGCGACACTTAGCAATTAGACCGGTTGAGATGTTTTCTGGGTTGACTCACCGGGTCCGAGTCTGACCCGCCGGTTCCTTTGTGTTTTCCTGCTCCAATTCAAACAATCAATCCACAAACAATTTTCTAATCCAAATTCCAAGCATAACAATCGATTATAACACTAGAGTATAATACATTTAGCTTTATAAAACTCAATAAAAAAAAAGAAACGTGTGGTTGCTCACGGGTTGAAAGTGATGACCGAAGATGATGATGGTGAAAGAGGTGACGATACACGGTGGTGATGATGATGATGTTGGTATTCTACTGCTTGCTCGCCAAAAGTGTTGTTGTCATCAATGGTGTTGGTTCGGTGGTCGGTGATGACCGGTTGGTGATGGTGCCGAGAGGAGGGAAGGGAAAGAGATGAATGGTGATGATGATAGTATAATGCTACTGCTGCTGTTGCACCGATCTGCTGTTGTTATTGTTGTAGCTCAACGATTCCGATGACGATGATAATGGCCGGCGGTGGTGGTGGAGCTTGGTGGTGTGTGGGTGCCGAGAGATGAGATGAGATAGGTGAACGATGATAGGTGATCGATGATGAAGAAGAGCAAAAGGTTGATGATTATACGCTGCTACTTTGCTGTTGTCATTGTTAATTATTGTAGTTGAATTATTGTTGAAGAAAACAAAAAGATCAAGAGACGGATAGTATATGATGAAAATGAAAAAGCAAGGGGAGACAAGGAGTGGGTTTTTGGTTTTGGTCAGAGGAACCCACGGACCAGATCCAAAAATGGAGGAGTTGGGTTGTACTTTTGTCTCCAATTGCAGTATAATATATCCGTGTTTTATTTACCCGATCGTTAAATAGTATAATATTTTTAAACGATAAATTTCTAAATATAAAATCGTATAAGTTTTTAATCGAAGTATTTCATAAGAATACTTTTAAATAGATATAAAAATATATATTTGTTTCAACTCGTGTTGACGGATAGTTTTCTGTATTCAAAAATGTTTTGAATAATTTTCTGAGTAAAGTAATATTGTTTCTAACAATAATATTTTAGTTGGAGATGTTTTGTACTAACTTTTATTTTAAAGTTTCTGAGTGCTTTCAGATTGAACATTCACGATTATTAAATAATCTTTTTATGTTATATATATATACATTTATATATATAATACTTGTATACTTTGGTATTAGCGTATGTGATACACGAAATAAAAGTTTAAATTCGGCGCGAAATTTGGGTCATTTTTGACCGGTGTCACATTCTCCCCTTGTTAGGAGAATTTCGTCCCGAAATTTGTTCGTAGTAATTATGGGTGTGTCGCAGTATTAGTCTGTGCATATCCTAAGTAGTATTGTGAAATCATTGTGAGTGACACACTTGTCTATATAAGATTGTCTACCTCCCATTGTTGAACTATTGCCCTACTAGCGACTAAAGAAATAGATGAGTGAGTTTCGATGTAGTTAACCATTTTATTTGTGAAGGCATGTCCAGTCAATCAGCCAGTCGCTAGGGTGTAGCTACTCCTTGCGCTAGTAGCCTAAAGTAAAGCAGTAACTTCCAGTGCGTTCGTACAGTTTGTAACAGTTAATGGTATCGTAGCATAACTTAGACTCTATCAGTCTCATATAGAAACTAAATGGTTTAGCCTACATTAGTTTTATGTGGGATGTTACCCATTGTATAAAAATTAACCGGTATGTCTTCCGGTATGACCAGTATATTTTCCGGTATAAAACAACGTAGGATATGTCATTCCTATACATATGTGAGCTAAACCTCGTCTCATATATAGAAACTATAGAAACTAAATTTTCATTTTCGTTTTTTTTTTCTTCTCTAACTCTGTCGGAATCGTGTAGAAGTCGAGTTGTAGTTTTCTAATCCTAATACATTTCCAGGATTTAAAGCACAGAATATAGTAGCAAGTAACAATCTAAATTCAGTAAAGCAAGTAATCACAAGAATAGTTAGGCTATCGAAGAATGAGAATACCCGCGTCCTCATTCGAGTCTTAGTAGATTTTTCTTTTAAAGGCAAGGATGTCATTGTATACTGTAAAATTTCGTTGACCATCCAAAATTTGAAATTTGTATAAAGTTGTGTACTATCAACAAGTTGACACAGTTATGAAATTTTGTAAATTTTATAAAACATTTCGTGAGGAATTCTTGTTACATTTTGTTAAAAATACATTTATTAAAAACTACGATGGTGAAAGTCTGTTGAAAACTTGAAATCCGTTGAAAACTTGAGTCGATAAATTGTTCGGTTGAAACTCTTGTCAGCGACAAGGCTTTGAAGATTTTGTTTACCAAAGTCCGTTGAAAAACAGGAGTTATGAAAAATTTCGGGGTAAAGGTTTGTTGAACTATGTTGAAACGGTTTTCCTAGGGAACACCCAACGGTACAGTGAGGTGCGTTGCAACTGTTGTAGGCGTATAGTCAGGTAGGCGGTAGTAAGCACATACAAAGTCCCGTTCTTCAAATTAAGGGACGCAGAAGTAACTATATTTGTCGGTTACAGTGGTGTGGGTAGTAGCAAGAGTATCATCGTATAAGGCCTATTCATATAGCCTGGAGAGAAGTATGTAATCGAGGCTTTTGTATGTATATATCCCTATATCACATAATAGCCTAATCATATATGTATATATCTTATATACCTATATATCCGCCTAGTCGTGTCTAGCACAAAGCAATTAGAAGTCCCGGTTCTCTCGTGGTCAGAGTCAACTTATGCATTCCTTTTCAATATAACCCCTTTCAGATCTTACATCATCTTTGTTTAATTGTACATAGTTAGCTACGCTATGTTAAATTAAATTCGTATGATGTAATCCCTGAACCAGTCATACCTAATAAGGAATACTGCCTAACGGTCATAGTCTAGGCCCACTACATGCAACCTAGTTCACTATAACCTTAGGCTCTGATACCAATCTGTCACACCTCCTATTTCATGGCTTGCGGAAGCGATTGTTTTGGGGCGTGACTAATCAATAAACAAAGCACCAAGATATACAGTGAACGACTCTTCATGAGACGTCGGAAAAATAGTACATTACATTAATAATCCAAAGTACATAACCACTAATACATAAGTAATGTCGTAAAGTCTTCAAATAGCTACATGCATGCGACTCGAGCTAATAAGTAGATCCTGCTGGGCCATCCTACTATAGCTGCGTACCTGAGAATGCATTACTAAAATCCTCAACCAAAAGGTTGGTGAATCTCACAGGTTTGTAGTAAGTAAATCAATTAAACACAATATTAGTACAAAAGTTTCACAAGCAATAAGTAATAAATGTATTTGTACCAAAACAGTAGATAAGTAACCTCAATTTCGTGTAAGTAACAAGTCTGTAATAAATCATTGCATCAATGCAATAGGGTAGTAACCCTTGGCAGTAAGTATGTAGCAAGTTAGTAAGAAATCATTTCATCAGTGCAATAGGGTAGTAACCCCTAGCAGTAAGTAGGTAGTAAGCCAGTAATCAATCATTACATCATTGCAATAGGGTAGTTGATATACATTGCTGTGAGCATCATAGTCGAAGCTTTACAAGTCGGTAATTTGCCCCCGTGAGTGCTAATCCAAAAACACTCATACGAAACGAGTAGAAAACGCCCGTTTATACAAGTACGGTTCGTGGTGGCGCTACCACCCCGGGCGGGGATTGTCAGTCCCATATGGATCCATATACTAAAACTCGCGCTTATCCCATAACTAACAACTATGATTCAGAGGCCTTCATTGGATTAATCGTAACTCAAGCAGTACAGTATATCAGTAAGTCTGTAAGTCAGTGTGTCGGTAAAGTCTGTAAGGGTAGCAAGTCTGTAAAGTCTGTAAGTCTGTAATGCAAAAGTCTATAAGACTGTAAGTTGGTAAGTCGGTAAGTCTGTAAGTAGGTAATCGGTAATTCGGTAAGACTGTAGGTTTGTAAATCAGTAAGTCGATAAGTGTGTAAAGTCTGTAAGTTTTGTAAAATGGTAAATTCGTAAGTCGGTCATATAGTAAGTATATACGTTGGTAAAACCGTAAGAATACAAATTGCTAAAACAGTAAGTTTGTAAAGTAGCAATTCAGTAAAGTCTGTAAAGTGGTATCCCAGTAAAATAGTAAGTTTATAAGTAGGTCAAGAAGTAAGTATAAATCAGTACTTTGTAAAGTAGTAATGTAGTAAGCATGCCGAATAGTAAATCGGTAAAGTAGTACATTTGTAAAGTAAAAAGTACGTAAGGTAATAAGTTTGAAAAGTACTAAGTTGGTATCGCATTAAGTGTGTAAAGCAATAAATCAGTGAAGTACAAAGTATACACAGTAATTCAGTAAAGACGGTAATTTCATTGTACTCAAGTAAATACAAGTAATGCATCTCCCCCAAAGTAAAAGCAGTAAAAAGGGGCCGTGAGACTCACCTGAGGAGTTAGCGATCCTAAGCAAACTTATATCCGAAATCGAATCTCCTAGTGTCCTAAACACGCGAGATTTATAATGAATAAATGAATGTTTTTAATAAACCATCCATAATAGTATTTATCCAATTAAATTATGTCCGAGTATTCGATAAGTGTTTATTTTTGAAGTTTGTAAAATAAGTATGGCCTGTTGGTGGCGGATTGAAATTATATTTCAAAATATAATTTTATTTGTTTTTGTATAAAAATACATCGTGTACGATGTATTTTCGTATCGTGTCGTATTATGTAAAAATGTTTGCGATTTGTAAATTTGATATTTTGGAAAAGTATTTATAACAAGTATATTTTTGGCGTCACTCGATGCGGCACTAGTTTCGGGTTGCGACACTATAGTTTACTTAAAAAAAATGAATTTTCAGCATTTTTAGCGATACTAGAGTAAGTGTCACTAAAGGCATTTTTGGCGTCACTATAGGGTCAGCAACAATTCAACAAGTGTCGCTAAATCACTTTGCGACACTTAGCAATTAGACCGGTTGAGATGTTTTCTGGGTTGACTCACCGGGTCCGGGTCTGACCCGCCGGTTCCTTTGTGTTTTCCTGCTCCAATTCAAACAATCAATCCACAAACAATTTTCTAATCCAAATTCCAAGCATAACAATCGATTATAACACTAGAGTATAATACATTTAGCTTTATAAAATTCAATAAAAAAAAAAGAAACGTGTGGTTGCTCACGGGTTGAAAGTGATGACCGAAGATGATGATGGTGAAAGAGGTGACGATACACGGTGGTGATGATGATGATGTTGGTATTCTACTGCTTGCTCGCCAAAAGTGTTGTTGTCATCAATGGTGTTGGTTCGGTGGTCGGTGATGACCGGTTGGTGATGGTGCCGAGAGGAGGGAGGGGAAAGAGATGAATGGTGATGATGATAGTTTAATGCTACTGCTGCTGTTGCACCGATCTGCTGTTGTTATTGTTGTAGCTCAACGATTCCGATGACGATGATAATGGCCGGCGGTGGTGGTGGAGCTTGGTGGTGTGTGGGTGCCGAGAGATGAGATGAGATAGGTGAACGATGATAGGTGATCGATGATGAAGAAGAGCAAAAGGTTGATGATTATACGCTGCTACTTTGCTGTTGTCATTGTTAATTATTGTAGTTGAATTATTGTTGAAGAAAACAAAAAGATCAAGAGACAGATAGTATATGATGAAAATGAAAAAGCAAGGTGAGACAAGGAGTGGGTTTTTGGTTTTGGTCAGAGGAACCCACGGACCAGATCCAAAAATGGAGGAGTTGGGTTGTACTTTTGTCTCCAATTGCAGTATAATATATCCGTGTTTTATTTACCCGATCGTTAAATAGTATAATATTTTTAAACGATAAATTTCTAAATATAAAATCGTATAAGTTTTTAATCGAAGTATTTCATAAGAATACTTTTAAATAGATATAAAAATATATATTTGTTTCAACTCGTGTTGACGGATAGTTTTCTGTATTCAAAAATGTTTTGAATAATTTTCTGAGTAAAGTAATATTGTTTCTAACAATAATATTTTAGTTGGAGATGTTTTGTACTAACTTTTATTTTAAAGTTTCTGAGTGCTTTCAGATTGAACATTCACGATTATTAAATAATCTTTTTATGTTATATATATATACATTTATATATATAATACTTGTATACTTTGGTATTAGCGTATGTGATACACGAAATAAAAGTTTAAATTCGGCGTGAAATTTGGGTCATTTTTGACCGGGTGTCACATCGATCGTGGTAGTGAAGGTGTGGAGATCTGGATGAAAAAGAGGAACGAAAGAAGCTCTAATAGTGATGGCTGTGGAGATCTGCAAACACGACGGCGGTGGTTATAACCGGCCGGAGTAACAGAGGAACGGCGTAGTGTTTGATTTCATAGTGATTGTTCTTTTGATGGGTATTTCTAGCTTAGTGTTTTATTGTGTGGTCACCGGAACCTTTTGGCCTCTGCTTAGCAACTAGCAACACAAATGAAATAATTATTGGTGTGGGTGCGGTGAAGTGGTTATGGGATTAAGGTATCTCAAAATTTTAAAAAAACAATCATATAAATGAAATGATATTTAATAATATTGTAGAAATTAATAAAATAACAAAAAAAAAAAGAGAGAAAAGGGTAATTTAGTCATTGTAGTAGAGAGGAGGACCATTTTCGAGCAAAACGTAAAGTTATTGGACTGAAAAAGTGGAAAAAAAAAATTCAGGGACGATTTTTGTAAATCGGTATAAACCACAGGACCATCTATGGAATTTACTCTTACAGATTTTATTTTACTTAATTGAAAGAAAGAAAAAAAAAGTAAATATAGGAAAATATTTAAATTTTTAAAAGTAGTTAAAAGACAGGGGTATTATTATTATTAGGAGGAATAATTACCTAGATATAAAAATGTGTTCGGTATTTAACTTATTATCAACCCAACTTTTTTCTTTATAAAATATCAAAAAAATTCGTAAATATGGAGAAAATCGCAATAATGCAATGTCATTTCGCAATATTAATTTTGCAAGATGGTTTTGGTAACAAAACATCACATACTTTCGCAAGAATGGAGGAATTTGCAATATCGATTTTGCAATGATGGTTTTCACAATATATTATGATTAGGTTATAAAAACCCAAAAACTAAGAACCTAATAAATGATAGGATTAGAAATTAACTAAAACAAGTCGAATGTTGTTTGAGGGGATCGTTTTGGGTGTTCAGATTTTGCCAGCGAATAAATATGGTGGGGAGAATTGCAAGGGGAAAACCAATTCGAAGAGCCCTTGTGTTTGTGTTTGTAATTTAAAAAATTAAACCAAATGAAGATGAAGTGTAATACAAGAGCATACATATTTTCTCATATAAACCACTCAGGTAAAAGAGTTATCAGAATACTGATTTTTTCAAAGGGAGAAGACCGTGCATTGTCTTGTATAGGGGTGTCATAAATACCCGCAGCTACATTTCACCAGAATTCGAAGCTTATGATTCGGCCACCCAACCCGAACCCGAATAGTTTAACCTAATAACATCCCTAATCTTTGCAAACATATTCACTAATTTTGTTTCTTCTCTATAAGAGCACGTACCATCATATTTTACAATTGTAAGTGTACATCTATCAATCAAATTGATAAATAGAACAAGGTATAGAAACTAAAATACAAGTAATGACATAACTTTGAAGTATTTATTAATTTGCTTGATGTATTTAGAGCATCACCAATGCATTTCATGTTTTTGGGTTTAAAGTTTTGCCACATCAATTTTGCATCTTTTTACATGAATCTCTATAATCCATTAAACTTTGTAAAGTTTAAAGTAGTGATACATCATTATATAAAAATAGCTACAAAAGTAAAGAAGGTACTAGTGAGGACCATTATAGAGTTCAAAGTGGAGTTCAAAGAACTTTGAACCTTACTTTATACTATTAAGTATGTGGCACTCCTACAATGCAATTTTCTACTCTGAACTTTGTCACCTAATACTTTGAACCATGCCACCTAAGTGCATTGGAGATGCTCTTATCACATCATCTATTTGACGAATAATGATGATAGATTAGTCTTGACAACGAGTCTCTCATTTAATTACCCGTACGCGAAGATATCAAAGAACTCGGCCCTCTCAATTTTCTTACAACATAGCATTGTTCTTTTCTATTTTACCTTTTTCGTTGAATTAATTATAGTAATAATATTACACATCCACCTCAAGGGTATTCCAATTCCACGCCATTTACCCCACATCATTTACTTTCTTATACCTTTATTATAGTAATAATAATTTACCTTTATAGTCTTGAGTCATCATGCCTCAAGGGTATTCCAATTCCACATCATTTACCCCACCAATACTATATTTACAGTTCATTATATACAGTTGTACCAGGCAAGAATTACACATCCACCTTTTTGACCTTTTGACTTTCTTATACTTTTCGTATTTCTGGTTTACCAACTTCATCCCAACTATCCTATCTAGTTTACAATCTTCAACTTCCTTCAGGTTTTCTTGCTACAGTATCCCATCTTTGAAAGGACCAGAATCTTTGATGAGCTCTGTAACAAGTTTTACCTGTTGAAAACACAGAATCCCACTATATCAACTATCGGTCATGTATGATCAAAGGAGTAATATTAGTACATTTCAGTTCAAACTCTCAAGTTTGGTTACGATAAGTGAAATAAATTATTGGGAACTAATCGGGTTGGGTTGACCCGCATTGTCCATTTTTACATTTTATTAACGTTATATGATTTACCAAAAATTTAGTAATTACAACAGTAAACTATCTGAATAACAAGATTTAAGAAATTAATATACACTGGGAGAATTTCGACCCACTTGACCCATTTCATTCTTAGCTAGATCCTGTTGACTTGAACCGTTTAAAATATTAACAAACCCAAATCAGCCCATCTATAAGTATATGGGTCCTAGTTGTTACTCTAACAAGATCTCTATTTGGTCTTTAGGAATCTACATTTAAACATACATGGGTTCGTGTGTGTGTGTGTGTCTTTGCAGGAGTGATATAATGCATTAAAAAGTACAGATACAGTCTGAAATCTGATAGCCTCATGATAACTGCAATTCAAAAGGCATATTTGTTGTTGTTTATTAAGAAGATAACGCGTTTACCTGATCTGTTTCTCGTGACAAGAAGTTGCCAATGACTTCCCTAAAGCCTTCATCTAGTAAATAATGGCAGCTGTAAGTGGTAACAGGCAGATAACCCCGCTGAATTTTGTGCTCCCCTTGAGCTCCTGCCTCTACTTTGTTGAGATTCAGCTCAATAGCAGCTTCTATTGCCTGTAATATCAAAACAGAACTTACAATTGGAAATTTAACTTTTGACCCATTTACTTATGGATGGGTCAATTCGTGTGATGTTTTATGACTAATGATCCAAACTGCAAACTAGTAAAATTAAAATCATCTAAAAGAAAACACATAGGTTTGAATGGATTTAAATCGCCCTAAGTGAATGAATAGAACCTTCCAAATTCACATTCATAAGAAAACGTACATTATTATTATAATAATATCTTTCTTGCAACCAAATTTGAAGCACTAATTATTTAATAAATTGTAGACAGAAGCCTGAACGTAGTGATATGTATGAAAATATCCAACCCACCCATTTAGCCGCATCTGCTAGTCATGCTAGGAAAATGCACACACCAGGGTTGTCCAACGCTTATAACTTGCTATTGATTTCTTATGGTCAAACCCATACCTGATAGTAGCATGCTTCAAAATGTAAACTTGGATAATACACTCGTGGTAAACATCCCCATAACCGCCCGTATATAGTATCTCCTCCAATAAGATTAAGAGCTCCAGCAACAAGCTCATCCCCTTCCTCGGCAACAATTAGCATTACATTATCCCCCATCTTAGACCCCATGATATGAAAAAATTCTCTTGTCAGATAAGCAGTACCCCACCTAAATGAACAGCATAATCATTAGTGTACAAGTTAACTGATCGAACTTTCACCAAATAGATATTCCCTCCGTCCAATAAAAAAGAGTCCACTTTAAGATTTAAAACGAATTTTAAGAAAAAACATCGCACAACTTTATTCACAGAAGTTAGCAAATTGACTACGGTAACTTTTGAAATACGACTTTTTTGAAAATGGAAGAAGGTATAGAGTGGCTCCCATATGGGACAGATGGAGTTTATGATTACAAAATAAATAAAGGAAGGACGAGTTTATATGTACTGAACTTGTTGTCGGTAGTGTTCCTGTAGAATGTATAAAACGTATCCCAGTGCTTGGCCTGTTGGTGTGAGAACAGACAAAGTAAGATCGAGATTTTTCGCTAGTGATTTTAAAAACTTGATATTTTACTGGAAATGCATTGCTGTTGAATTTGTAGACAGTCAGGATACCAGCAGCACTGCATGGATCACATCTATTTTAAAATTATTTTTAGAGCGATGAAGGGAAAGATAAAACATCATCGTCAGGATAGTATATACGTGTCAATAGGAAGAAGAAAAAGTGAAACATACATAAAAGGAAGACTACATAACAGTACACCTTAATTTCGTAACCCCTCAGCCGCTTCATCGTCAGATTTTGAGCAGGTATCTGCACACAAAAAATAAAAAGGGAGTATTTTAAAACGACCTCAAATCCTCAATGCATAGTTGTAAGAAGAGTCAAGAGGGTGCCACATGCCCAAACATAGGCATGTAGAAGTTCCATTTGACGTCATACAACACTATAACACGTTGAACAAACCTACCTTCTTGCGCTCTTGTCGAATGCTTTTTCTTTTGCTTTGCTTCATGTCCATCAAGAAATCATCAAAACTGTTGATGTGAAGAAACACCATCAACGAGCCATATGGAATTTTTGCATGATAGTAAATTATTGATGATTGTAATTAACATTGCTAAAATACGTATAACTAGTGATATGGTAAAAATCAATATTAAACTTAAAGCTTAATAACAACCCTAAAACAATTTCAGCTGGCACTGCTATGTACATTTACTATTTTCTGTTCACTCATGATCTGGCCTAGGCGACCCTATCATGATATTTCACTCATGATCTGGCCTGGTCGACCCAATCATGATATCGAAGAATGGGACCTTTTCTTGAAAATTCAACATCTTGTTTTCTCCTATCATACTCATCAGTGAAAAAAAAAATGCAGATAAAAAAATATATGTTACATACGCACTTCTTGTAATTGCGGTTTTCCCAGTGATACTGCATACCAGTCCTCTGCAAAAACCCTTTGTCCTTCAATGCATGCCATTCGCGTTCCGAGGAAAATGTTATGTGCAATGATGAAACCTGAAACTGTCAAAGTGCAAATGCAAACTCAAAATTGGCCCATAAAATTGCAGATACTAAAATGACAGATTACTTCATAGCGGATATTAATGGCATAAACTAAAAATGTCAGGTTACAATAATAGTAATACCTTAATGGCCAAATCCTTCATAGCAGATACTAAAATGTCAAATACTTGATCTTTGTATGGAGTGTTACGCACTAAGATCCTTGGACCAGGTACTGGAGTAAAGGGTACACAGCATTGTAACTTTGGATAATACCTTGACCCATAACGGTAGTAGGCATCGGCCCATGAATGGTCAAAAACATATTCACCATATGAATGACTGTGATAGGAGACAAGAAGATATTAGGTATCTACATTTATGTGTGGCTTTATATATCCTGAAGGAAATTGCATGTAATAACCTTTTTAGATATAGTGGGATCACTCCTAGGATAGTTTTATCTTCATCCTGTGCAACTATGTGTCGAGGAAGCCATCCTGTTTCCTAAACTACCATCAAACATAAACGTAATGAGCACTACGTTTTTGTAGAAACAACCTTCAATTTAATAAAAGAGTAAAAGACACAGGTTTGCTCTTCAGATTTGCTGAAAACTAATGATTTTTTTAATAAAAATTCAAAGACATTTAAAATTGAAAAGAGCCAGAAGGACATTACATAAATCCAGTACGGAATTAATCTTGCAGGAAATGAATTATTATTAGCATTATTGTATACTACGTACATGATTACCCACTTAAGATCTAAGTAACAGTGGTTTTTAAATAACATGATAAAGAGGATAAATATATCTTAAAAACAATATAAACATTATAATTTGTAAGATGCTGACGTAAAACTAAATCTTCTGCTGCTGAAGATAATTATTCTTACAATCTTACCTTCACTGCGGAACCTGACTCTTCTAAACTCGAAAGAAACCCATGAGAAAGAAAAGGATTAAACTGTTCAGGTCCAGTCGCATCGAGACTGCACACATCCCATTCGCTTGATGGAACTTCCAAAATCGATGAGACAACAGAAACTGATATGTTTTTAGCTTTCTCGGTGTCTGCTGAATCTTCCTAAATCACAAACAATAATGTGCACACAAAATGAGGGACAATATTCGAAACAGAAGGCTCTCGTATGCAGTAAAATTTATTAATAAAAGATAATAATTATAATAATAATTACAGACCTTGCCGTTAATCTTTGTCAATGTGAAGTTGTCTAACGAGAGATACATGTCAGGAGGATCCACTGCCTTCTTAGATTCCCAGAACAATGCTTTTATTCTAGATGTCTGATGGGTAATATGAAAGTCTTTTCTACATGACAAGCCTCCCTATAAATTACAAACATGAAGCAGTTCACTTAAAAGTAAAAAAAGGAAACAAAACTATGCTCGAATGCTCTCTCATATAGCTCTCCACAGGTTTATCAACACATATTGGAAACATAATTATATTCATAAAAAATTTCAAGCCATAATAAGTATATACGTGAGGTAATATTCTCAAGTGCGAAAACAACCGGGTTTTTCCAAAACATTGTTAGGAAACTAGTTTATGGACAATATAACATCCAGATTAATCAGCTATTTAAAAGTGACGCCATAGTTGTTAACTCATGACTCGACTCGTGACTCGGAATCTCGATTTTTAACTTGTGACTCGACTCGTAAGAGTCACTATTCTACAATATATTATATATATTTATATTTATATGTATATTATTATTTAATTTTATTTTTTTTGTTATTAAGAGAATTAAAACATTGTGAGAGACTGAGAGTCGCTAGTGAAGTCGTTGACCGGCAATCAATACAAAGGCTTAATTTAAAATAAATTATAGTCATTTCTTTTTTCTAATTTGCCCTTTTATTATTTGTATTATGTTACACTACTTTGTCTGATTTTTTGACACGTAAGAATCACACAAGACTCAGAAGAGTCACACGACTCGGAAGAGTCGGGGTCTGATTCGCCTTGTTTTATGATTTTTGACTCGTGACTCTTAAGAGTCTAACAACTATGAGTGACACATGGCAAAAAAATAAAAGACTTAAAAAATAAAAGTTTGGCATATAAAAAGACTAGCATACAATAGTATATGGTAAATCCTATACTCAGATTTCATCAAAACTTAACAGCCCAAAATACTAAAGGAAAAGGGATCATCTAACATGAGACCACTTGTATACTACATTACACTTCAAACTGGTTAATTCTTTCAGTAAAACATCAATGATCGATATATATGGTTAGACGTTCCTCCTTACGTTCCAAAATAGCTAAAACACCACATACATTTCATAGCTTTCAATTCAATTAATCAATTTTATTCATAACCTACTTACAAAATCGACATCAACTTTGAACACGAATTTCAGCTCATATCACTCTAGTGATGTTAACTAAACCAGACGATGTTAAACTATATCTAATCATCAACACTAATATATGTAGACAGGATAACAGAATACTGATCACTCCTTCAAACATAAATGCAATCTGTGGTTACTTAATTGGCATATCGATTGAAGCTGCTATAAACTCGATTATCGATATGGAGTGGTTATATAGACATAGATAGATAGGTGATGGACGTAATAAAATAAAATTATTATAATAAGGCGATTACTTACAGGATTAAAGGAATCGATGTGACCTAGAAATGGTGAAGGACGTAGAACGGGAGCCATGGCCATTGCCATGACTTTTGGGGATTGTTTGTGGCTCGACACACAAACGAGTAGATGTGTGGGTTATGTTACGACACCAGTGCGTTAGAGTAAATCCATTGGTCCAGGTCCAACAATATGTTTAAATCTAATTTTACTACCTCCAATCCTAAATTTTTTTTTATTGTGAAATAAATAAATTAACACACGTGGTTCGAACCTCCGTTCATCACATTTTCAAGATAGCTCAGTGTTATGGTTTCGGTCTCATAGGACCTCCAATCCAATGTGTCCATATTACTATTTTTATTTATCTCAAAAAAAAAAAAAAATTGTAAACTTCCTACAAATACCGATTAAAAAGTATTTAACTTCTCATTTTACCCTCGTTTATTACTTTTAATCATTTGATACTTAACATTTTCTAGTCATACTTGTTTTAAATATATTAGTAATTAGTAATATTGTCCTTTCAACCTATCTCAAATCACACAAAATTTTATTAGGGCCGATAATAATTATGTGACGTAGGGCGTAATATTGTATCAAATACGTAGCAATCAAAATATATACACAAATCGATACTTAACACGAGTATCTACATATTTTTAAAAGCTCACAAGATTGTATACGAATTTCTAAAGTTGTAGTTAACATGAATATTTATTAAAAAAATATTACCACAAAGCTATATTCTATTTATTGAAACATTTGAAGGTCCTTTCAACAAAATATGTAAAATAAAAGAACAAAAAATAAGCAAGGAAATATAGTGGTGTGCCTCTAGCGCTACAGCGCTCGTGATAAAAAAATGGGTGCACATGTGGCATTTGTTTATTGGCCAAACAATTGGATGTAACTTAAAAGTAATTGAACATTTTTCATTGTTAGACCCGTCCTAACGGTATCGTCACTTCACCGTCGGTTTGAACCGACGAGAGTGACACTGATGGCACCATCCGTCGGTTCCTCTTCGTCGGTTTGAGTCGTCGGTTAAGCGACGAGCTTCGCTTGGCGTGCGTGTGTACGAGTTAAATAAAAAAAACATTAAATGTTAAAAATAAAAGAGCCAATGCAAACATAAAAATAAAAAATAAAAATAAAAAAAAAATAAAACTAACGGTCATGAAGCCGTTTGGGTTTTTTTTCCTTTTTTTATCTTCCTTTTTTCCCTATAAATACATTCCTCTATTTTCAAACAATTCACACCTCAAACACACATCTCTTTTCTCAACCTACAATTCTAAAAAAATCATACACAAAAAATGTCTTCTTCCGATTCGGATATTGAAAACGTGCAAGCGATTAATGCATGTTTCGATCCAATGCAAGCTATCGCTATAATTAACGTGATAAGCTCCGATTCGTCCGACTAAGACGATATGGCCGTCCCGATACCACGAGCACCCCGACGATACTTTCCTAGAGATCGTACTACCGCGTCGGAACGTTTGTATCGAGACTACTTTGCCGAGTATCCAACATTTCCGGGTGATATATTTCGCCGACGTTATCGGATGTGCAAAGCATTATTTCTCCGTATATGTCAAGGTATTACATCATACTCCGCTGAACCGCTACCTAAATACTTTAAATATTTCATTCAAAAACACGACTATACTAGGTTACTTGGTTTTAACTTTTGGCAAAAATGCACGTCCGCCATACGGCAATTGGCATACGGTTGTGCGGCTGATGCGTTTGATGAATATTTACATATGGGTGAACAAACTTCATACGATTGTTTGGATAACTTTTTGTCGCGCCCCAAAAATCACTGTTTAGCGGAAGCATACATCGGGTGCGACTAATCAAGGTAATCACAGCACAAAGATATAATGAACGACTTTATATGCGTCGTTTTAAACAAAATACATTAATCGTATTAAAGTTTACAATATTTAATAAGTTGCAGAAGCTCGGTAACTTATCTGAGAGATTCTATGGCATTACTATTTTTACAAAATATAATAATGCAGGAAAATCTCTTGATGTTTGCATTCGACTCGAGCTATATAATATGTCACACCCCCAATTTCGTGATTTGCGGAAGCGACTATTTTGGGGCGTGACTAATCAAATATCAAAACACCAAAGTACAAGCAAACGACTCTAAATGAGACGTTTTAGAAAATACATTACAATACAGTACATTACAAAAGTAGTACAGAGTTTTAAGTCATAAGTATAAACCATTAGCGAGTTGGCAAAATGATTCTGAAGATTTTAAATACATAATCAAAGTACAAAAGATAATGCCAATAAAATCTTCATAAGTGTTTATGCATGCGACTCGTACTAGCTTAGCATACCTTGCGGGTCATCCTACTGTTGCTGAGTACCTGAGAATGCATCACTAAAAGCGTCAACCAAAAGGTTGGTGAATCTCACATGTTTGTAATAAACAGTAATAAACAGATTTACGTAAATCAATAAGTAAATTATTTCACAAATAAGTAAGACGGTAAAGTATAATTGTACAATTGTAGTAGGGTCGATCTATCTTGCCATGAGCCATCATAGTCGAAGCTTAACACGTCAGTAATGTACAATCAAGTACAAGTAAATTTCTCCCGTGAGTGCTAATCCAAAAACACTCATATAAAATGAGTAAGAAACGCCCGTTTATACAGTACGGTTCGTGGTGGCGCTACCACCCCGGGCGGGGATTGTCAGTCCCATATGGATCCATATACTAAAACTCGCGCTTATCGTATGACTAACAACTATGATTCAGTGGACTTCATTGGATTTAAAAGGAAACTCATGCAATTCAGTATATCAGTAAAATAATAAGTCAGCAAAGTAGAAAGTTTATAAAGTAAACGCCATTTAAAAGTAAGTCTATATAGTAAACTAATAAAGTTGATAATGTCGTATAACAAATAAATACAAGTAATGCACCTCCCCCAAAGCAAAACAGTAAAATGGGGCTGTGAGACTCACCTGAGTCACTGAGCAATGTAAAGCAGAAATCAAGTAATAAGGTTCTCCGAACCAGTAATCTCTAGCGTCCTAAACGCAAAAGATATATTAACATAAGTATTTGAAATTATGTTAATGATATGATTGTTTTGATTTTGAGAATGTGTACTACTTGTTGGTGATGATGTTCCGAAAATTATTTGTATTTCTCGGGTTGTGTCATTTGTTACTCGTATGTATATCTATGCATACCTACTTACATATACATTTTATATATACATAAGTCGTTTTAAGTTCGTTGTATATATATATATATATATATATATATAGGATCGGGATCAAGGGAGAAAGGTTTTTTAGAGGAGAAAAGAGAGAAGAAATCCTGACCATTAGATCTGTGATTCAACGGATAGGATTAGTCGAAGCAAAAACTTGATATTTTGGGCGGAAGTTTAAGCGGGTAGGGGCATTTCTGTCCATTCGGTGCCTTTAAGAAAAAGGAAACAAAATCATATTAATTTTCTTATTCCATCTGATCGGTTTCATGTAGAGGAAAAATAGGCTCGTGATTCTCTGGTTTCTTTTTAATTGATTCGACAAAACCAAAAACCCTAATCGAAAAATCAAGATCGCTGCCTACATCAGTCGTGAATATCAGTAAATTCCTATTGTGTCTAGCACCTAGTCAGTTGCGGTGACTGAATCAAGGAGTTGCAAGGCCGTAAATTACTTTGTAGAGGTTGGTTTCAGAAGAGGAATATGGTATGAACAAGAAATCCGAATCAATCAAGATCGAAAGGTAATTTCTGTTACTCTATTTATGTGTTCCGAAAGGTTGCATGAGTTGGTAAGGTTAATGTTAAAATAGTTATACTAAAGGAATGTTGTTAAGTATTTTAAAAGGAATGGTGTGATTTGCTATATTGTGTTTGCAGAATCCTTAAAATAAATAGTTTTAGCTATGTGTATGATTCTGATCTTGAGTTATATAATGGGTATTAGGTTTATTTTGTTGCTGAATCGTTGTCGATTAATCACTATACAATGTTGATTCATAGTCATAATTAGTTGTTATTTGGGCATAAATTGTTTGTTTGATGGAGTAAGGGTGAATCTTGCGTTGTATGCGAATCATGCTTGTAAATGCCAATTGTGTATGATTCTGTTTTTGAGTTTTATAATGGGTACTAGTATTATTGTGACTCTTGAACCCCTGAATCAAAATTTTTAGTTATAGAATCATGAACTTAGGTTTATACTTGTACGCCTGAATCAAAAGTTTAGTTATAGAATCATTGTGTGGCTACTACTCTACTAGTACTTTGTGAGACATGGTTGCATATAAATGTCAGGTTATGATTGTTGGCATGTTTTCATATGTGTGGCTAGATTAATTGGAAACTTTTATGTAGCTGAATGAAAGGGTTAATATGTCGAATATTAGTACATCAGATCTGTGGCCTGATTAGTGGTTAAATTTTATGTTGACAAATCAAAGTTTAAAGAGATCGAAGCATATGGAAGGAAAATTTTACGCTACATAGTTTAGAATCTGAAGCATAGTTTGAATATATATTTGCGCCCTAAATAATTGCTTAATCATGGTATCTATAGTCTGAATCATAGTTGAGTTGTTGTTGAATCGTTGTCGGTTGGTTGATGAATCATATCACTTTGATGTATATTTTTTGCAGACACCAGTTTGTATGGATGCATCAAAAGAGTTGGATGAACGGAATAAGGTTTTTGCTAAAAACCTGACTGATTATGTATCACGACACAATGTTGGGGATTTTAATGACTACGGGCTCGTAATGTAACACCCTATTCTCGGGTCTAGTAGTTTTATAATATTTTCCTAACTTTAAATTAATATTTAATGTGTTAGGAAATAAATTGTTTAAGTTATTTGAAAATAATTGGGAAAGGAGTCAAATAACTTATTGTGACTAGTAAATTGTTAATTGTTTTAAATTACAATTGTTGACGGTAAAATAAAATAATATTTCCTCGCAAATGGTTTTTAAGTTCCAGACAATGATAAGTACGGGGGACAAAACTAGTACACTTATTATGTAATATATGTGTAAAATACGTTCTTATCATGACAACATCTCCAGAAAATTCGATCGGGAACGAGAAACAAATCTAAAACCTTAGAACTAACTTAAATCATCATCAAACATCAAAATCTTGTAAAATCAAAATGTTTTCTTCCTCCTGCTTCCTTCTGTACGAACTGAACAAGCCACGGGGATGATTGAAAATTTGAAACAAGCTTGGAGATTAAAATTGAGGCTATAAAACTTGGATTCAAGCTTCCATAACTTGAATTAATCATCTCTACATAATCCTAATCAATTGTAAGTATCAATTTCTTGATTCTTTATAAACCTAGAAATGGGGTTTTGGTGTATTTGATTTAATTAGTATGATTAAGGTGAAATTGTAGCTTGAAATGCTTGTAGAATTGTTAATTGATGATTACTATATGATTATAAGCTAAACCCTAGCATAAAGTTGATTAATTCCATATATGATCATAGGTGGTTTATGGGTTTAGTTGATAATCCATGAATTAAAGCTTGAAATGATCATATAATGCTTAGTTAATGTTAAAATCATGATTATAGGTGAAGCCTAATGTAAAAGTGGAGAATTTAATATGAACTTATGAATAAAGTTCATGGGTTTAGTTGATTATGCTAAAATCAAAGCTTGTAAGCTTATGTTATTAGAGTGAAATTGATAATTGTTGTTAATAATGATAATTGAGATTAACATGAGTAAATTGAATTAGTGTTTATAAGGGTTTTAATAAATCCTTGATGTTGAAAGTCAATGATCTTGTTGTTGGTGTAATTATGTTAGCTAACGATGATTAATATGAATTAAGATGATAATATAATCTTAATGATTATGATTTGATAAATGATTATGGAATTTTGATGTTTGAGATGATTATCCATAATCTTGGCATGATGTTATATTCATATTAAGACAAGTGACTAACTTGTGCTATTCTGATGTAATTCCAGATAAACAGAAGACTCAGTTACATTAGACTACTGAGTGAACAACTGAGGTATTCGATGAGTGGATCTCTAACCTCAGTGTGATTTAGTTGTAACAGGTTTGGTTACAACGAGTAACGTATTATTACTGTTTTTGTTTTCCATTATGATTTTGGTTTAGTAGTAATAATACTGTTGATAGACTGTTTAGTCTGATATGTTGACCTAACTGAATATGTGATCACTTGATATTTCGCCTTCAGGCATCGGTGTATTGAGGTCAACATGTTAGTTGGGTTTGGTTACTATTGAAAAACGACAGGAATTTCCTTGTACTTATCGTTAATAGGAAATTAGATCGTATGATATTAGTACCAAACTATCGGTCTATTCTGTATTGGCCTTACAGATTGATGGTAAGTGTTCTTGGGGAATCCCCGGGTATTATGATATCCCAAGAGCCATCGATCCTCATTGACATATTGTGTAATGAGATGTTATCTCATTGATATTATGTGTTTACTGTTGGTGTTCTTGGCTGAAGGTTTCCCCAAGACCCATCGATCCATCATGATATGATTGTTTACGATTATTTGCTGTAAACAAGATTTGTTATGCTAAGTTGGACTGTGTTTATTGATTCCCTTACTTAGCGTTGAGCTAATCCCCCACATTAACCCTTCTTGCAGGTTATAGATTGGATATTAGTTGGGCAAGAAGTTGGGTTGGATGGAATGTTTGACCACTGAGCGTGTACTCTGATATATTATTGGTTAAATCAGAAATGTTTTGTGAAATCATATAACACCTGAGTTAATAAACTATGATTTGAAATAGTTTGAATTTTATGTTGGTTAAATAATGTAACATATAATGTATATATGGACTTTCGCTTCCGATGTATTATAATTAAATGATTGTAAAATGAGGGGTGTTATACGTAATACATTGTAACAAATAACGTTTAAATCGTTACTTTGATGTATATTTTTTGCACACACCAGTTTGTATGGATGTGTCAAAAAAGATTGCTTCCTAGTTAACAAGTAATATAAAAGCATTTGCAGACACCAGCATGAATCGTTGTAGTTTGTTTGATGTATATTTTTTGCAGACACCAGCATGAAATACGCATAGCATTAGCAAGTTAACAATTAATGTAAAAGCATTTGCTTCCTAGTTAATCTTATGAATTAGTCTTTCTACATTAATGTTAATTCTTATTAATTAACTAAAGAATTGTGCGATTTTGGACATCTATGCCCGTGACGTGTGTATGTTTTAATGTTTTCTCAGTGACATTCTTGTTGGTTTAATAGGTTCATATGTTCTTATGAAGGTTGCTTAATTTGTGATTCAAGAGTTCTCGTATGAGATGTACGTGTATTGTTTTAGAGTTCACAAATTATTGCATCTAATGTGCAAAATTTCCTGTTATTAAGCTCCTATATAAGTGGAGAAAAAACCCGACATGTAATACTCCATTAATTGGTAATTAATATAGTAATCAAATTACAAAAGACTATTATACCCTTTGACCTTAAATTAAAATGAATGGTCAGGATTCCTTCTCCCTCTTCTCCACAAAATATTTCTTCTTTTTAGATCCTCCAACTATATATATATATATATATATACACACACACACATAGTTAAAGTTGTCGCAAAAATATATGTACATATACATTTTTGTACGTAACATATGTATAAATACATAAGTTTAGATTTTATATCTATCCGAATGGATATATATGTATACCCGTATTATTTGTCATTATATATATATATATATATATATATATATATATATATATAAAGTTAATAATAATTATTAATGTTTATTATAATATTAGTAGATTTATAATAAAATATAAATCATAAATGTGTACGTGTGTTAAGGAAATTGTGGACAACCCATTCGGGTCACTCATCCTACCCGTCCGGGTTTAAGGACTCACCCGTTCGGGTATCAGTCCCTACCCGTTCGGGTATGGTACCTGCTATGCGATTTTCAGTCTTTGTTCAACGTATTGTGTTCAAGTTTCTCAAGTTTTTATCTCGATTTCAAGTTTAGTTTTCTTTGCAAATGTTGTAGATATTATTACACAAGTTTTTACCATTTGATTTCACATATCTATTATAAGTATACATATACTAAAATTTGTACAGACTAAGTTTTTAGGTTCATTATCATCATCATCACCAACACTTAAATTTCACTTCACTTTTGTCAAATCTCTCACAATGATAGTGTTATTTATATAATGAAATCAACAATTTATAAAAGAATTTATACGGGACTTTTTCTTACAGTGGTTTTTGGAGTATAAATGATGATGATAGGTGACACTGATGATGATGAAGGAGATGATAAAAATGGTGCCTTGTTGCTGCTACTGTGTTGTTGTTGCTGCTTTGTTTGAGAGAGAGGAGTCGAGAGAGATAGATAGATGATGAATAATGGAGATGAATGAGAAAACAAAGGGTGTGTTTGGTGGGTTATTTCTCACGGGCAAGATCCACAAAGTGTGGATCTTGTCCGGCTCCAATAATTGGGGTCGGTTGTCTTTGTAGTGTAAAATGCCTGTTAATTTCGTGTACGGGTCCAATAATGTGCCAATTTTTATTTAAATTTCGTAAATATATTTTGAGGTAATTCTCCAAATACTTTATTATGAAGGGGAAAATATAATTTTTTTTATTATTTTTGACTTTTGGGTACGTTTTGTATTGTTTCAGTTCGCGTACGATACGTTTTATATAAAACGTATAAATGTTCTCGTTTTTGTTTCATTTTTCGTTACTCCCGAAATACTTTCGATTAAATACTATTTAAAAATAGTTTTGCGTCCTCTCTAATTTTTGTATCACCAACAATCGTATTTGTTTTTCTGCGTTCTTTCAGATTCATTTATATTTGATTATTAAATAATTATTTTGTGTTATATATATAATATCTGAATATTTTCGTATTAATGCGTACCAAGTACGAATAATTAAATTTTAAATTAGGAGTTAATTTAGCCTCTTTTTGACCGGGTGTCACATAATACATGCTAAAAGGTCAGCTAAAAGCTGGTGAGCTCACAGGTTTGTATGAATAAACATAATGTATGAACCCAATGTTTTAAAACCCGGGTTTTTAGTCGACCCGGAAAAGTTTTAATTTCTGGTCGGACTGGTCGGACCGGTTGGGCCGAAAGGTCGGACCGGAGTTAATAATAGTATACAGTAGTTGTATTTTGTGAATTTTTTTATTTTTTATAATTATAATTATAATTATTAATTATATCATGCATAATAATTATAATCCATAAAGTAATAAATGGTGATGACACATCGATTCCCTTGTTATTCTTGGAATACACATCAATATAATAATTATATAATCTATAGAGTAATAAATGGTGATGACACATTAGTCAAAGATTCCCTCATTACCTCATTAATCTTGAAATACACAATCAGTCAATATTCCCTAATTATAAAAGATTAAATGTACATAGAAATTATAAAAAAAAAATGAAACCGGGTCAATGCACCTGTCCGGGTCCCGGTCCGACCGGCCGGGTCAACCGGGTCGTTGACTAGTCAACATATTGAAAAACCCGGGGTTTTTTTGCTCGGAAATCCCTAAAAATGCGGTCCGACCGGGTTGATCGAACCGGGTCTTAAAACACTGTATGAACCACAAGATTTAGTATAATAATTTGCAACCAAGCAAATAAATATGTGTACATTACTGCCATGAGGTCATAGTCTGAGAACACGGTCTTTATGGATGATGACTTCACCGACTGGGAGGCGCTCTATGCTAACATGGATTAGCTACTTTTAGTTATTTTTATTCATGTTTAGTATTAACCTGTGTTGACATTTGTGTTTTCTAAAGGATGTTGGTTATGCAGAACTCGAAGTTGGATTTATGGAACAAGTTCATTTTAATGAGCCTGGTCCATTTCCAGTGAATTCACACACTTGAATATGGTCCATAAAATCCAGTGGCAACGCACGTAGCACAAGGAAGTATCTCTTCTAGCCTTATTTTTCCTGATTAAACACACTAAAATTCTAAGTAAAACTCTAAGTGTGGGATTATTACTCACAAATAGAGAATGACTTCGAAAATATTGACCCTCATTCAAAAATCTAAGTGTGGGATTAACCTAACTTGGAAATAGAAAATTAGGGATAATGTTCTTTTAAGTGTGGGATAGCAGTAGTATTGACTACTGCAGTGCAATATAAAATTTTGATCAATCTTTTTAGCAAAACTCACATTTTCAGCAAAATTTTCAAAATTTTTAATCATGGAAAGTCCAAAAAGGGTATTTCTGGGCAACAAAAGTTCAAAAGGTTTGGGAAAGCAACTATGACGAGCAAAACTCTTTGATAACTTTCAAACTAAGTTTCAAAACAAGCAATCGCATGACTAGGCACAAAACCACCCAAAATAAGTGAGGAATCTTGAGCCATATAAAAGCATTCACCTTTAATGCTTCACTTTTCAATTGTGAGTGTGCCGATGTATGCCGTCCTAAGTTAGAACTTGTTCGAATAATGCATTTCAAAGTTACAAAAATGGGCGTCATACGCGACGAAGGTGCAATTAGAGGATCTTGACATTCCCTAGGATAAAACCCTCTCGTAAAACCCCCGTTTTCAAGCCTGACCTTGCCAATACCCACTTTCTGCATTGAAGATCATTTAGAAAACCTGTTGAGCCTTAGCCTTTTCGTTTCAAATACTCACTTCAAAACCAATCCTTCCTTTACATCTCTTGGCCATAGCCTAAGTTTCTGTCTGTCAGAAAAATCATTGCAAGAAACACACTTTTGGAAGGAATCCCCGAAGGGTAAAATCATTATCTACAAAGAAGGACTTCAAAGAAAGCATAAACAAAACTGCCAAAGAAATCAAAGAGCTAAGAACCCAAGGATCATTTAAAGCCGAGGGAAAGGTTTTTCAAAGAAGAAAAGGCTACGAAAAGAAGGCTCTCAAAGAGAGAAATCCAAAAAGAGGTATCAACTAAAACGTCAAAGATAAGTCATCACAGACAAACTCTTAGGCTATATTAATCCCCCAATTAAACCGCCTACAAAACCCTTCTTCCATACACCATCTTCACCCTCTTGCGAATGTCTAGGGATAATTAGCACCGTTCTCATTTAAATACTGTAAATTTGATTTTCGACCAAGCTTATGACAACGGAAGAGCTACATGACTGGCCCTTGAGTGAATTAGAAGTTAGGAAACCCGATACACTTGAGTGAATTGAGTGACCACCTGTGAGGGCCCAGTCATGTATATCTTACATTATGAAGATTGAGAAGAGAGCTTGGTAGAACCAGTAGTTTGGGAAAACATCAAAGGTTAAAACCTCGTCTGAAATCTTTTTACCAAGCCTGCAGGAATCAAAGTTCTCCGGAATAAGAAGACACCCTTCCATATTTTCGCAACAGTTTTTCTGAGGGTTTGCTTGAGGACAAGCAAAACTCTAAGTGTGGGATACTTGATATCGCGTAAAAAGTCACGTTTTTACCACCGACATCTCTCTCATTCTGGAGCAATACTTGGCATTTAGACTCAAACAACGCAAAAATCAGTGATAATATGCTAAGAAGATCAAAACAAGGATGCACGATGAAAATCAAGCAAAACGGACGTAAAACGAAGATTCCACGCACGTTTGAAGAT
Source organism: Helichrysum umbraculigerum (assembly GCA_949592205.1). NCBI lineage: Eukaryota > Viridiplantae > Streptophyta > Magnoliopsida > Asterales > Asteraceae > Helichrysum > Helichrysum umbraculigerum. The sequence goes on along the minus strand of CATIUR010000001.1, from coordinate 378,621,531 downwards.
TCAAGGCATCAAAATGAGATTTCAAGACAAAAGTTCCCATCACCAACATCCATCTTACCCAAGATGTTCGTTTTCAAATTACGAATCCAACAGAAGAAGAATCAACAAAAACGGACGAAGAATGAAGATTCTACGTACGCCGGAAGATCCAAATGATTCGTACGACACATCTAAAGTTTAGAGGCATATTTTTGGGATATATTTTCATCAAAGTCTTCTTTTTTAAAAAACGAATCCAACAAAAAAAGAATCGACGCAAACGGACGCATAACGAAGAAGATACGCACGAATCAAGAAACGAGCAAAAGAAAGCGAACCGGGGCGGCAGCCTTCCACCAGCCGCCGGCCACCTACAGGGCGGCGCCGGCTACCACCCTCCCGCCTCGTTTCCGCTTTTTGGTCCTTGCGTGTACCCGGTGCACCACCTTTACATACTTTTTGGTACCCGGTGCACCACCTTTACGCACTTTTTGGTACCCGGTGCACCACTTTTTCCACCTTTTGCTAATGTGTGCCTCCACTTGCTAAAATGCACCAAGACTCTCCTATAAATAGGAGGCATGGGGATCATTTGAAAGACACAGCACACCTTGGAGAAAAACACCAACACACTCCATATTTCTCATATCTTTTCTTTCTTGTAAATTTAGTAGTTCTTCCTTTAGGTTAGTTTAATTAATTAGAATAGCTAATTAATTAGCTAAGGAATATTTGTACAGAGGTACTCCGGGATGCATATTTTAGCTACGAGTTATTGTACTTCTTTCCAAGTTTTAATCTATCTATCATATTTAAATATGTTTGTTCTTTCTTTAATAAATTTAAATATGTATGCTAGAATTGTCATGATTAATTAGATAACTCAATTGTCTGCTATGATAGTCATTTAGAAAGTATTAAATATGTGATTATGCGGTATGTTATGAGATTGCGGATGGTTTACATTACAAATAGATATAGGAAGTAAATCTTTATCGTTTATCTGCCCAACTCATGTTGTGACTAAAACCTTATCCAAAAATGAACGTAGCTAACTCATATGGTATAGGTCACTTAGTTATACTGTGTTAGATTGAATCAATGAGCTCGGCATGGCCGGTGTTCTCTAGACCAAACTAGGATCCAAGAGACACGGAATATGGGAATAGAGGTAGATTAAGATTAAATTCATATATGCGATATTTTTGAGACAACTTTCGGAATATCCTCAACTTAGATAATACTTTTGTATGCTTATGTTGAACTGTTGCTTTGATCGTCTTACTGCATGTTCTTGTTTGATTGTTGCCTTAGGATCATCATAATAGTGAAATATAAACGGCACTAACTATCGTGAAATAATATGACGGCCCCTATTCGACTGTTCTTTGATATAGTACTGGAAATGCTTACGGCGGAGTACAAATGTATGGAAGTCAAGAAGGACCGAAGGTAGTTTTATTATGAATCGAATAACAAACGTATTACTTAGGTTTCCATTTGTAGTATAAATCATCCCGGTTTTGTTGCATCCCTGAGTAATGTTGATAAATCGTACGAATAAGTGATGACACATTATCCGGCCGCCTAGACCGGTTGGCCCAACCTATTCCGGTGAGGATAACCCTCGTTTATAAGATTGTTAATTCAACAAACTATGCCATGATTCGGACATCTCTGACGACCGAGATTGGGGGATAGGATTCAAGGTTAACTGTCGGATAATATGGGTATATATTTGAGAGAACTTTCGGTATATACTTTAAATATATTCTGCAACCCACGTGACATTCTATTTGCCTGATTGTGGACACCTCCGCGTTAGCCCGATAGAAGGATTGTAGTAATAGCTTACATTAACTTACGAATTTGTCTCCATTAAAACTCCTCATATTTAACAACTCCTAAACCATTTCATAGTAGACAATCGCTTTAATTGCTGAACGCCCGAAGTAACCTCCATCTTTAGTTTAGATTAATTTAGGATAAGAAAACCAAAACCAAAACCAACTCTTTTAACCCTAGCTAAATACATAAAAGTTTCTAAACACCCTAGTTTCAATTTGTCGCGCTTTGAAGAATGATCCTAGGTCATACTTGTCCTTTGCTAGCCTTTTGATTAGCATAATAGTAAACCTAGGCCCCAGCCTCATAAATTAAAAACCCACTGCTGTGCCACGTCACCATTAGAAATTCCAACGACCGGTGCTTGACGCAACAAGTTTTTGGCGCCGCTGCCGGGGAGCGTCGGCAACCGATTTTAGGAAATTAGTAACTTTAGTGTTTAGCGATCCTTTTGAAAGATTAACATCAATCAAAAGTTATCTTATTGCCTTTAGGATTAGATTAGTTTTAGTTTTACCTATTTTTTTTTTACCAATTATGTCAACACCTTATCCTGATTGGACCCAACTTTTGGCTGTTCCTTCACCTACGAACCACTTACCTTCCTCAAAACAACTTTTACCACTTTTTATGCTTGAACAAAACCTTATGAACAAAAGAAATGCTGAATTTTAAGATAACATTGATGCCATGATAAAAATTTCAGACAAATTAATTTCTAACATGGAGTCTATTTTTAAAAACTTGAATTTTATTGAGGAAAGTACGTTAGTAACCACTAATGACACCACTCATCCAAGTGATGATGTGTTAATCGTGACTAGAGGAGGAAAAGTAACCAAAGTTGATCCACCACCACCAAATAACACCCCCGAAAACACTTCTTTGCACACTCGCCACCCGGTCACAGTTCTAGTTGGAATTCATTCATCATGGTCATTAGTCACAACCATCATACCCCCTTTTTTGGTACACAATGCACCGGGCTAACCCATGAACTATCGGATATGGGGTAAATAATACCCGCATCAAGCAACTTCACAAGCTCTTTCTTGACCACATCTTTCATATTCGGGTTTAGCCTCCGTTGTCTCTGGACAACGGGTTTTGCCTCATCTAAAAAGTTTATTTTGTGTTTGCAAAATGAGGGGCTTATTCCGGGTATGTCGGATGTACGCCAAGCAAAGGCTCCTTTGTGAGCTTTCAACACATCTAATAACATGAATTTTTCAAAGTTTTCAAGAGTGGAAGAAATTACAACGGGCAATAAGTTCTCCTCGTGAAGATATGCATATTCCAAGTGGCTAGGTAGAGGCTTCATCTGCAAATCTTTTTGGTGGATCCTCCAACGAAGTTTTGATCCTCATGTAATCCTCTCCTTATAAATCCTCAAAGCTTTCATCACCAAGTTGTTCATCTTCATCCTTGTCCTCTTCCATGCTCATGACCAACTCTTCCTCGGTCATTCGTTCCTCATTTGACTCGATCAAGTCAACAAGCTCTGATTCCATGCCAAGTAGGCTTTGCAATTCTTCATCCACCGTTTCATCTATCACATCAATTCTAAAACAAGAATCGTTAGTAGAATAAAGATGCTTTATGGCCTTATCGACCGTGAAAGCAATCCTTTCTTGTCCTACTCCTAAGGTCAATTTCTTATCCTTAACTTGGATAATGGCATCCGCGGTGTGCATAAATGGTCTTCCTAGAATCAAGGGCACTTTACTATCCTCCTCCATTTTGAGGATCACAAAATCAACCAGGAAAGTAAATTGCCCAACTTCTATCAACATATTTTCCGCAATCCCAACAAGATATTGGAATGACCTATCGGCTAATCTTATACTCATGCGGGTGGGGGTTAAGGATCCTAGGGCCAATTTAGCATACAATGAATATGGCATTAAATTAATACTAGCACCTAGGTCCGCAAGTGCATCACAAGTAATGATTTTACCCAAAATACATGAGATAATGAAGCTCCCGGGATCTCCAAGCTTTGGTGGAATTTGGTTTTGAACAAGTAGCCGATGCCTCCGACAATTTGTCTTTGTTGCTCACCAAATCCTTGATGAACTTGGCATAATTAGGCATCCCGGCTAACACATCCACCAAAGGCACATTGATTCTAATTGCTTTGATCATATCCACAAACTTTCCGTATTGAGCCTCTATCTTTTCTTTCCTTAACCGTTGGGGATAAGGGATCTTGGGTTTATAAGCTTTGACAACCGGTGTAGGTGACACCGGTGTAACATTGGGTGGGGTCGCATCGACTTGCTCTTTAACCTCTTCCTCTTCAATTTCTTCCACAATGGGGTTAGAGACACTTTGCTTTTTGGGTTGAAGTGGTGGAAGTTCTTTCCCGCTTCTTGTGGTGATAACATTCACATGCTCATTTCGTGCGGGTGGTGGTTGATAAGGTTTGGATCCGCTACTTGAAGGATTTTGTCTTGGGTTTTGTTGGGTGTTGCTTGGTAAGCCACCGGTTGGCCTACTACTTTGTCCCTCCGACAATCTATCCATTTTCCTTTCCAAGTCTTGAATCGATGCTTGATGGTTCTTTTGGCCTTGCTCCATGCTCAACCTTATGTTTGTCATTTGAGCCTTCATTCTCTCCGTTGAAGCATCTTGCTTGGCCATAAACTCTTTCATCATTTGCTCCATCGGTGACAAGGTTGGTTTATAACACCCTTCTCGAAAATACAAGGATTTTTTTTTTTTTTTTATTTTTTTTAAAAAAGGAAGCGCAAGATTTAAATACAAACCATTGGATTGCATATTTACATTTCAAAATGGCAATCCAAATACATACAGTCTTTAAACTAGATTATCCTAGACATTACACACGATAAGTTTAGTGTTATAGAATTCCACAACATAATGTCATAACATTAGCAAAGTTAACAAAACAGAGTGAGCTTGTCAAACATTCCATTCCTATAGTACTTCTCGCCCACCCACATACCAAAGTAAACCTGCAAGAAGTAATGAGGGATTAGCACGAAGCTAAGTGAATAAATCTCAAACTATCAACTAACTTAGCTTAACAAACGAATACAGCAAAGCATAGTAACAGTTAATCATGAAGGATCGGTGGTCCTTGGAGTACCCTCATGCCGCGGTGGTTCTCCAAGTAACACTTAAAACCAACTGAAGGCCAAATCAGTGGCTAAACCGATAGCTTGGTACTATTACTACTTACAACATAATTTCAGTGAACAACACATGCACAAAGCGCTTATGATATCCAAAGTAATAGTACACAAACCCAACACACGTTGACCCCCGACATTCATATAGTCCACAACCATCAAGGCAATCAAGGACACCAATAATTAAGCTAAATAAAACCATCATGGCAAAATATTAACTTAACAATGAAAACAGTAAATTCACATTTACCCGTTGTAACCATATTGTTACAACCAAATTAGACTGACAGTCCAAGATCCACTCACCCTTGTCGACTGTAGTCTCCACTCAAAGATCTTATCTTATTGAGTCTTCTGGTTATCTGAGAACACGATCAAAACCCGAGTTAGACTCTCATGTTTAGAATTTATAGTGTAACATTCACATAAACAATGCAGTATAATGCTCATAATATAATTTCAATACTTGTTAAATAACATAAACACACAAGTTACAAGTTGTCAAATTCGTCAAAGTAAAACTGACAAACGCGATCCGGGTAAGGTGTGGTTGGATCGCGTTCCTTAACACCAAAATATTCTGTTGCCAAAATACACTTGCAAACGCGATCCGGGACAAGGAGCTGGATCGCGTTCCAAGGAACAAAATCCGTTGACCCAATTTAACACTAGCTAACGCGATCCGGATGATAGAGGCTGGATCGCGTTCATACGTGCAAAATCATCCTGGGATCAAAATACACATAGCAACGCGATCCGGGCAAGGGTTTCAGGATCGCGTTCATATGTTTTTCAGCAATGGTTCAGACCTGCAACTAGTTTCAGCTCGAACCAAAAACTCAAATTTCATACAATTCAATCATCAAACACGATTTTGACTTATAATTGACCTCTACAAACATGTGTAAACATATAACAACAACTAATAGCAACATTTAACACCAAGATTCATACATGCATCATGTGTTCAATCTAAATTCAACTAAACCCAATTTCTTCAATTCCACATATGAACATACAATTGATTTATCTTAATTGAACATGAATTCAGTTTATAATCAACACACAAACACATTCAAACATAAATTAACTCAAATTCATCATCAATTCAACCTAGTTTAACCAATTTATGAATAAGCAATGAAAATGGTTATTTTCACTTACAATTGATGAAGAAGGTGATTCAAAAGATGAATGCAAGATGGGAATCTAAAATCACAGCCTTCTAATTTGAAGAGATCATATTGTAATTAATTGATTTAGAGAATGAGTGTTCTTGAGAGCAAAAGTCAGGAACAAAATGTTGTTCTGTCAAAAATGAAGAAACAGGTGTCGACATACCTTATGACTCAGCTTATTTCTTAGTTAAAATTATACCCGTCCTAAATCTATTGTCTGGAACCTAAAAAACATTTGCGAGAAATAAGTTTTTATTATACCGTCATCTAAATAAATTTAAAACATGTAATAATTCATTTATCACAATAAGCCAATTGACCAATTGACCTATTAATTTAGCTATCAAAATACACCAAGTATTTAAAATACAATTTAAATAGCAGTTAAATTAAGGGAAATACCGTATTTCAACTAGGCCAGTTTTGAGGATGTTACAAATCTTCCCTCCTTAAGAAGATTTCGTCCCCGAAATCTCGCCACGCTCAAAGAGATTAGGATAACGCGCCCTCATGCTAGACTCGGTCTCCCAAGATAAGTTTGGACCCAAACTATGATTCCACTTAACCAATACCATAGGGATCTCCTTCTTTCGAAGTTTAGTCACCTTACGGTCAACAAGTTCTACGGGCTCTTCTACAAGTCTTTGGTTTAAGTCCACACTCAAGTCTTGCAATGGAAGAACTTGGGATTGGTCCTCCACGTTGCATTTTCTTAGATAGCACACATTAAAAGTATCATGAATACCTGACAATTCAGGAGGAAGATCTAATGACACCGTTTGATCATTGACGACATGTCGAATTTTAAACGGTCCGATGTATCTAGGAGCTAGTTTACCACGTTTCCCAAACCTGATAACACCCTTCCAAGGCGAAACTTTCAAATAAACCAACTCACCTTCTACAAACGAAACTGGTCGATAACGTGGGTCAGCATACTGTTTCTGTCTATCACGAGCAGCTTTTAATCTATCTCGGGCTATAGCTTCCTTATCGGCTGTAATTTGAACTATGTCAGGACCCGCAAACTGCTTTTCACCCGCCTCTAACCAACAAGTGGGTGTTCTACACCTACGACCATACAACATTTCATAGGGTGGCATGCCTATACTAGAATGGAAAGAATTATTCTAGGCAAACTCAACTAATGGTAAATGGGAATCCCACGACCCACCAAATTCTAATACACATGCCCGCAACATGTCCTCCAAGGTTTGAATGGTGCGCTCCGACTGACCATCCGTCTGAGGATGATAAGCCGTACTCAAGTTGACCCTAGAACCCAATTCACGCTGTAAATTCTGCCAAAAACCCGACACAAATCGAGAATCTCTGTCCGAAACAATCGACAACGGAATCCCATGTCTAATAACCACTTCATTAATGTACAATTGCGCCAATTTACTTAATGATGCCGTCTCACAAGTAGCAAGAAAGTGAGCACTCTTGGTCAACCTATCGACAATTACCCATATCATATCATTACCCTTAACAGTTCGAGGTAATTTGGTCACAAAATCCATGGTAATATGTTCCCATTTCCACTCGGGAATCTCTAGTTGCTTCAAAGCTCCATAAGGTTTTTGATGCTCGGTCTTTACTTGAGAGCAAATATGGCAAGATTCAACAATTCGAGCGATATCCAACTTCAAAGTAGGCCACCAATACAATGGTTTTAAATCATGATACATTTTAGTGCTTCCGGGATGAATCGATAATCTGGATTTATGAGCCTCCATCAATATCACATCTCGAAGTCCACCAAACAATGGGACCCAAACATGAGACTGAAATGTCTTTAATCCACGAGAATCTTCTACCAGTAAATCCTTCCTTTTAAGCATGATTTCAGATTTCAAATTATGATCCAATAGAGCCTCCATCTGAGCCAATTTCAATTTATCGATCAAGTCTGAAGAGATTTCCAAACGCATTAAATAAACCCTTTCAGATTTACCCTTTCGGCTAAGCGCATCCGCCACCACATTTGCCTTACCCGGATGGTATCGAATCTCGCAATCATAATCCTTAATCAACTCTAACCATCGTCTTTGCCTCATGTTAAGTTCTTTTTGAATAAACATATACTGAAGGCTCTTGTGGTCCGTACAAATAACGCATTTGGTTCCATACAGGTAATGTCTCCAAATCTTTAAGGCAAAAACCACAGCTGCAAGTTCCAAGTCATGGGTAGGATAGTTAATCTCATGAGGTTTCAACTGACGTGAAGCATAGGCAATAACACGGTCTCGTTGCATCAAAACACAACCTAAACCCGCATGTGAAGCATCACAATATACAATAAAATCCTCGGATCCATCAGGTAAAGCTAAAACCGGAGCCTGACACAACAATTGTTTCAAAGTCTGAAAAGCCGATTCCTGTTGATCACCCCACAGAAATTTCACATCCTTACGAGTTAATTTAGTCAAAGAACCTGCAATCTTGGAGAAATCCTTAATAAATTTTCTGTAATAGCCAGCCAAACCCAGAAAACTCTTGATCTCTGACGGAGATTTAGGTGATTGCCAATTCATGACAGCCTCAATTTTAGATGGATCCACTTTAACCCCATTTTCACAAATGATGTGCCCCAAAAATTGAACTTCACGAAGCCAAAATTCACATTTCGAAAACTTAGCATACAATTTCTCCTTCCTCAAGGTGTCAAGAACTAAACGCAAATGTACTTCATGATCAGATTCAGATTTAGAATAAACTAAAATATCATCAATGAATACAATGACAAATTTATCGAGAAAAGGTCTACAAACCCTGTTCATCAAATCCATGAAAATTGCTGGAGCATTAGTCAACCCAAAAGGCATAACAAGGAATTCGTAATGACCATAGCGAGTGCGAAAAGCTGTTTAGGGATATCCTCCCCACAAACCCGGACTTGGTGATAACCCGATCTCAAGTCTATCTTAGAGAAAAATGAAGATCCTTGCAATTGATCAAACAATTCATCTATTCGGGGCAAAGGATACTTATTCTTTACGGTCCTCTTATTCAATTCTCTATAATCAATACACATACGAAAAGTGCCATCTTTCTTTTTAACAAATAATACAGGAGCACCCCAAGGAGAAGAACTGGGTCTAACAAAACCCTTATCTAATAATTCCTGAATTTGATTCATCATTTCACGGATTTCGGAGGGAGCTAATCTATAAGGTGCCTTAGCTACCGGAGTAGAACCAGGAATTAACTCAATTTTATATTCTACTTCTCTAACCGGAGGTAAACCAGGCAATTCATCAGGGAAAACATCCGAATACTCAGAAACAACTCGGACATTACTAATGGCTTTCTTTTCTAGCTTAGCATCGACAACATAGGCTAAATAAGAATCACACCCTTTAGCTAGAGATTTTCTAGCTTTCATCATAGAGATCAAAGGTATACTACCCCTCTCCCTTTCCCCCCGAGCCACGACATATGACTCGTCTGAGATTGGAATTTTTATTAGCTTCTTATGACAATCTATATGGGCTTTATTACGACTCAACCAATCCATGCCTAACACGACATCAAACCCATGAATAGGCATCAACAGAAAAGAAGTAGGGAAGCTATGACCCTCAATCAAAATACTAGCTCCAGTAACCGATGTGGTAACTAAAACTAATTTTCCATCCGCTACCTCAACCTCAATTGGTTGTAAAATACATGTAGGCGTCAATTTAAGTCTATCACAGAATACCAAGGACATAAAGGAACAATTTGCCCCTGAATCAAATAAGGCGCACGCCGGTACTGAATTAATAAGAAAAGTACCAGTGATGACGTCCTCGGCTACAACAGCTTCATCCACGGTCATTCGAAAAGCCCGACCCGTTGGAACTGGAGGATTCTTTCTTTTCTGGCCAGCAGATGATGATGACCCTCCGACCGTTCCCGATTTTTGCTTCCTTTCCTCTGGACACGCACTCGAACGATGTCCTTCCTTGCGACAATTCCAACACACTGGCTTAGGAAAAGGACAATCCTTAATGTCATGACCGAACTGACCACACTTAATACACCTAGCAGTTTGAGGTGTACAATGTCCCGTGTGCCTAGACTTGCAATTCTGGCACCAATTTGATCTATCCACTGTACCACCAATAACATTTGGTTTACGGTTATTACTATTACCTTGCCATTTCTTCTTCCCCTGACCTGACGTAGATTCACCTTTGGGTTTCATTGGGGACTTGTCTTTAATCTCTAAACCATGAGCTCGAATATCACCGTCTACAGAACGAGCCAAATCAAAAGCTTGGTTAAGATCACCTGCAAGTCTCACAGTAGTCCGATAATTATGGGGTAACATTCCAACAAAATGATCAATCTTTGTCCTTTCATCCGGTACCCATTGATGTACAAATCTCAATTTATCGGTAAACTGGGAGATAAGGTCCTCCATAGTCATACTATCAGTCAATTGCATATCCAAGAATTCACGCCTAATGCGAGTCATGTCATACCCGGAGCAATATTTCTTACAAACCTCGTTATGGAAATCAGACCATGTAATGGAAGCTTTTTGCTGAGGTGTTAAATGAGATGTGATAGAATCCCACCATCCCATTGCCGGACCCTTTAAAAGTTGCACTGCATAAGTTACCTTGATCTCGTCCTCACATCGGCAAACCTCAAATTTTCTTTCGACATCCCTTAACCAATCCATGGTCACAGAAGGATTTGTACTCCCAAAGAAATCTGAAGGTCTACTAGATTTAAAGGTCTTAAATGAACATAGTTTTTGCTGAGATGGAGGAGGAAATACCGGAAACTGAAATCCCGAAGGTCCTGAAGAAGAAAAAGGAGCTGATGTCTGGTAGTAAATAGGCGGTGGCATAGAAAACTGTGATGTCACCAACGGAGGTGTAATCGTACTAACAACCGGAATCTGCCTGGATGTTCTAGCTTGTTGCTCATACAATTCCTTATATTTGTTTAACTCATCCTCTAAATACAAAGTGTACTCATCACGACTCAATTCATTTGCAGGGAGTGTAGTACTAGGCTGACCTTGACTTTGAGACTGAATTTCAGGAGGAGAGTCTCTTGCTCCAGAAGCATTGATCGGGGTACTGGTCGGAGTGTTATTTTCTGCCATGTCCTGTACCACAACACATCTCATAACCCGTTAATTGTTAGTACTTAACAATACTAACCAAATCATATTCACTAGCTCAATCCCCTTCCCTGGAATGTTTGACTAACACAAATAGATTTGGGATTGAACAATTAACCCATGTTCAATTCACCCAAACCGTTGCTCTGATACCAATTTATAACACCCTTCTCGAAAATACAAGGATTTGTTTTTTTTTTTTTTTTTTTTTTAATAAAGGAAGCGCAAGATTTAAATACAAACCATTGGATTGCATATTTACATTTCAAAATGGCAATCCAAATACATACAGTCTTTAAACTAGATTATCCTAGACATTACACACGATAAGTTTAGTGTTATAGAATTCCACAACATAATGTCATAACATTAGCAAAGTTAACAAAACAGAGTGAGCTTGTCAAACATTCCATTCCTATAGTACTTCTCGCCCACCCACATACCAAAGTAAACCTGCAAGAAGTAATGAGGGATTAGCACGAAGCTAAGTGAATAAATCTCAAACTATCAACTAACTTAGCTTAACAAACGAATACAGCAAAGCATAGTAACAGTTAATCATGAAGGATCGGTGGTCCTTGGAGTACCCTCATGCCGCGGTGGTTCTCCAAGTAACACTTAAAACCAACTGAAGGCCAAATCAGTGGCTAAACCGATAGCTTGGTACTATTACTACTTACAACATAATTTCAGTGAACAACACATGCACAAAGCGCTTATGATATCCAAAGTAATAGTACACAAACCCAACACACGTTGACCCCCGACATTCATATAGTCCACAACCATCAAGGCAATCAAGGACACCAATAATTAAGCTAAATAAAACCATCATGGCAAAATATTAACTTAACAATGAAAACAGTAAATTCACATTTACCCGTTGTAACCATATTGTTACAACCAAATTAGACTGACAGTCCAAGATCCACTCACCCTTGTCGACTGTAGTCTCCACTCAAAGATCTTATCTTATTGAGTCTTCTGGTTATCTGAGAACACGATCAAAACCCGAGTTAGACTCTCATGTTTAGAATTTATAGTGTAACATTCACATAAACAATGCAGTATAATGCTCATAATATAATTTCAATACTTGTTAAATAACATAAACACACAAGTTACAAGTTGTCAAATTCGTCAAAGTAAAACTGACAAACGCGATCCGGGTAAGGTGTGGTTGGATCGCGTTCCTTAACACCAAAATATTCTGTTGCCAAAATACACTTGCAAACGCGATCCGGGACAAGGAGCTGGATCGCGTTCCAAGGAACAAAATCCGTTGACCCAATTTAACACTAGCTAACGCGATCCGGATGATAGAGGCTGGATCGCGTTCATACGTGCAAAATCATCCTGGGATCAAAATACACATAGCAACGCGATCCGGGCAAGGGTTTCAGGATCGCGTTCATATGTTTTTCAGCAATGGTTCAGACCTGCAACTAGTTTCAGCTCGAACCAAAAACTCAAATTTCATACAATTCAATCATCAAACACGATTTTGACTTATAATTGACCTCTACAAACATGTGTAAACATATAACAACAACTAATAGCAACATTTAACACCAAGATTCATACATGCATCATGTGTTCAATCTAAATTCAACTAAACCCAATTTCTTCAATTCCACATATGAACATACAATTGATTTATCTTAATTGAACATGAATTCAGTTTATAATCAACACACAAACACATTCAAACATAAATTAACTCAAATTCATCATCAATTCAACCTAGTTTAACCAATTTATGAATAAGCAATGAAAATGGTTATTTTCACTTACAATTGATGAAGAAGGTGATTCAAAAGATGAATGCAAGATGGGAATCTAAAATCACAGCCTTCTAATTTGAAGAGATCATATTGTAATTAATTGATTTAGAGAATGAGTGTTCTTGAGAGCAAAAGTCAGGAACAAAATGTTGTTCTGTCAAAAATGAAGAAACAGGTGTCGACATACCTTATGACTCAGCTTATTTCTTAGTTAAAATTATACCCGTCCTAAATCTATTGTCTGGAACCTAAAAAACATTTGCGAGAAATAAGTTTTTATTATACCGTCATCTAAATAAATTTAAAACATGTAATAATTCATTTATCACAATAAGCCAATTGACCAATTGACCTATTAATTTAGCTATCAAAATACACCAAGTATTTAAAATACAATTTAAATAGCAGTTAAATTAAGGGAAATACCGTATTTCAACTAGGCCAGTTTTGAGGATGTTACAAATCTTCCCTCCTTAAGAAGATTTCGTCCCCGAAATCTCGCCACGCTCAAAGAGATTAGGATAACGCGCCCTCATGCTAGACTCGGTCTCCCAAGATAAGTTTGGACCCAAACTATGATTCCACTTAACCAATACCATAGGGATCTCCTTCTTTCGAAGTTTAGTCACCTTACGGTCAACAAGTTCTACGGGCTCTTCTACAAGTCTTTGGTTTAAGTCCACACTCAAGTCTTGCAATGGAAGAACTTGGGATTGGTCCTCCACGTTGCATTTTCTTAGATAGCACACATTAAAAGTATCATGAATACCTGACAATTCAGGAGGAAGATCTAATGACACCGTTTGATCATTGACGACATGTCGAATTTTAAACGGTCCGATGTATCTAGGAGCTAGTTTACCACGTTTCCCAAACCTGATAACACCCTTCCAAGGCGAAACTTTCAAATAAACCAACTCACCTTCTACAAACGAAACTGGTCGATAACGTGGGTCAGCATACTGTTTCTGTCTATCACGAGCAGCTTTTAATCTATCTCGGGCTATAGCTTCCTTATCGGCTGTAATTTGAACTATGTCAGGACCCGCAAACTGCTTTTCACCCGCCTCTAACCAACAAGTGGGTGTTCTACACCTACGACCATACAACATTTCATAGGGTGGCATGCCTATACTAGAATGGAAAGAATTATTCTAGGCAAACTCAACTAATGGTAAATGGGAATCCCACGACCCACCAAATTCTAATACACATGCCCGCAACATGTCCTCCAAGGTTTGAATGGTGCGCTCCGACTGACCATCCGTCTGAGGATGATAAGCCGTACTCAAGTTGACCCTAGAACCCAATTCACGCTGTAAATTCTGCCAAAAACCCAACACAAATCGAGAATCTCTGTCCGAAACAATCGACAACGGAATCCCATGTCTAATAACCACTTCATTAATGTACAATTGCGCCAATTTACTTAATGATGCCGTCTCACAAGTAGCAAGAAAGTGAGCACTCTTGGTCAACCTATCGACAATTACCCATATCATATCATTACCCTTAACAGTTCGAGGTAATTTGGTCACAAAATCCATGGTAATATGTTCCCATTTCCACTCGGGAATCTCTAGTTGCTTCAAAGCTCCATAAGGTTTTTGATGCTCGGTCTTTACTTGAGAGCAAATATGGCAAGATTCAACAATTCGAGCGATATCCAACTTCAAAGTAGGCCACCAATACAATGGTTTTAAATCATGATACATTTTAGTGCTTCCGGGATGAATCGATAATCTGGATTTATGAGCCTCCATCAATATCACATCTCGAAGTCCACCAAACAATGGGACCCAAACACGAGACTGAAATGTCTTTAATCCACGAGAATCTTCTACCAGTAAATCCTTCCTTTTAAGCATGATTTCAGATTTCAAATTATGATCCAATAGAGCCTCCATCTGAGCCAATTTCAATTTATCGATCAAGTCTGAAGAGATTTCCAAACGCATTAAATAAACCCTTTCAGATTTACCCTTTCGGCTAAGCGCATCCGCCACCACATTTGCCTTACCCGGATGGTATCGAATCTCGCAATCATAATCCTTAATCAACTCTAACCATCGTCTTTGCCTCATGTTAAGTTCTTTTTGAGTAAACATATACTGAAGGCTCTTGTGGTCCGTACAAATAACGCATTTGGTTCCATACAGGTAATGTCTCCAAATCTTTAAGGCAAAAACCACAGCTGCAAGTTCCAAGTCATGGGTAGGATAGTTAATCTCATGAGGTTTCAACTGACGTGAAGCATAGGCAATAACACGGTCTCGTTGCATCAAAACACAACCTAAACCCGCATGTGAAGCATCACAATATACAATAAAATCCTCGGATCCGTCAGGTAAAGCTAAAACCGGAGCCTGACACAACAATTGTTTCAAAGTCTGAAAAGCCGATTCCTGTTGATCACCCCACAGAAATTTCACATCCTTACGAGTTAATTTAGTCAAAGAACCTGCAATCTTGGAGAAATCCTTAATAAATTTTCTGTAATAGCCAGCCAAACCCAGAAAACTCTTGATCTCTGACGGAGATTTAGGTGATTGCCAATTCATGACAGCCTCAATTTTAGATGGATCCACTTTAACCCCATTTTCACAAATGATGTGCCCCAAAAATTGAACTTCACGAAGCCAAAATTCACATTTCGAAAACTTAGCATACAATTTCTCCTTCCTCAAGGTGTCAAGAACTAAACGCAAATGTACTTCATGATCAGATTCAGATTTAGAATAAACTAAAATATCATCAATGAATACAATGACAAATTTATCGTCTACAAACCCTGTTCATCAAATCCATGAAAATTGCTGGAGCATTAGTCAACCCAAAAGGCATAACAAGGAATTCGTAATGACCATAGCGAGTGCGAAAAGCTGTTTTAGGGATATCCTCCCCACAAACCCGGACTTGGTGATAACCCGATCTCAAGTCTATCTTAGAGAAAAATGAAGATCCTTGCAATTGATCAAACAATTCATCTATTCGGGGCAAAGGATACTTATTCTTTACGGTCCTCTTATTCAATTCTCTATAATCAATACACATACGAAAAGTGCCATCTTTCTTTTTAACAAATAATACAGGAGCACCCCAAGGAGAAGAACTGGATCTAACAAAACCCTTATCTAATAATTCCTGAATTTGATTCATCATTTCACGGATTTCGGAGGGAGCTAATCTATAAGGTGCCTTAGCTACCGGAGTAGAACCAGGAATTAACTCAATTTTATATTCTACTTCTCTAACCGGAGGTAAACCAGGCAATTCATCAGGGAAAACATCCGAATACTCAGAAACAACTCGGACATTACTAATGGCTTTCTTTTCTAGCTTAGCATCGACAACATAGGCTAAATAAGAATCACACCCTTTAGCTAGAGATTTTCTAGCTTTCATCATAGAGATCAAAGGTATACTACCCCTCTCCCTTTCCCCCCGAGCCACGACATATGACTCGTCTGAGATTGGAATTTTTATTAGCTTCTTATGACAATCTATATGGGCTTTATTACGACTCAACCAATCCATGCCTAACACGACATCAAACCCATGAATAGGCATCAACAGAAAAGAAGTAGGGAAGCTATGACCCTCAATCAAAATACTAGCTCCAGTAACCGATGTGGTAACTGAAACTAATTTTCCATCCGCTACCTCAACCTCAATTGGTTGTAAAATACATGTAGGCGTCAATTTAAGTCTATCACAGAATACCAAGGACATAAAGGAACAATTTGCCCCTGAATCAAATAAGGCGCACGCCGGTACTGAATTAATAAGAAAAGTACCAGTGATGACGTCCTCGGCTACAACAGCTTCATCCACGGTCATTCGAAAAGCCCGACCCGTTGGAACTGGAGGATTCTTTCTTTTCTGGCCAGCAGATGATGATGACCCTCCGACCGTTCCCGATTTTTGCTTCCTTTCCTCTGGACACGCACTCGAACGATGTCCTTCCTTGCGACAATTCCAACACACTGGCTTAGGAAAAGGACAATCCTTAATGTCATGACCGAACTGACCACACTTAATACACCTAGCAGTCTGAGGTGTACAATGTCCCGTGTGCCTAGACTTGCAATTCTGGCACCAATTTGATCTATCCACTGTACCACCAATAACATTTGGTTTACGGTTATTACTATTACCTTGCCATTTCTTCTTCCCCTGACCTGACGTAGATTCACCTTTGGGTTTCATTGGGGACTTGTCTTTAATCTCTAAACCATGAGCTCGAATATCACCGTCTACAGAACGAGCCAAATCAAAAGCTTGGTTAAGATCACCTGCAAGTCTCACAGTAGTCCGATAATTATGGGGTAACATTCCAACAAAATGATCAATCTTTGTCCTTTCATCCGGTACCCATTGATGTACAAATCTCAATTTATCGGTAAACTGGGAGATAAGGTCCTCCATAGTCATACTATCAGTCAATTGCATATCCAAGAATTCACGCCTAATGCGAGTCATGTCATACCCGGAGCAATATTTCTTACAAACCTCGTTATGGAAATCAGACCATGTAATGGAAGCTTTTTGCTGAGGTGTTAAATGAGATGTGATAGAATCCCACCATCCCATTGCCGGACCCTTTAAAAGTTGCACTGCATAAGTTACCTTGATCTCGTCCTCACATCGGCAAACCTCAAATTTTCTTTCGACATCCCTTAACCAATCCATGGTCACAGAAGGATTTGTACTCCCAAAGAAATCTGAAGGTCTACTAGATTTAAAGGTCTTAAATGAACATAGTTTTTGCTGAGATGGAGGAGGAAATACCGGAAACTGAAATCCCGAAGGTCCTGAAGAAGAAAAAGGAGCTGATGTCTGGTAGTAAATAGGCGGTGGCATAGAAAACTGTGATGTCACCAACGGAGGTGTAATCGTACTAACAACCGGAATCTGCCTGGATGTTCTAGCTTGTTGCTCATACAATTCCTTATATTTGTTTAACTCATCCTCTAAATACAAAGTGTACTCATCACGACTCAATTCATTTGCAGGGAGTGTAGTACTAGGCTGACCTTGACTTTGAGACTGAATTTCAGGAGGAGAGTCTCTTGCTCCAGAAGCATTGATCGGGGTACTGGTCGGAGTGTTATTTTCTGCCATGTCCTGTACCACAACACATCTCATAACCCGTTAATTGTTAGTACTTAACAATACTAACCAAATCATATTCACTAGCTCAATCCCCTTCCCTGGAATGTTTGACTAACACAAATAGATTTGGGATTGAACAATTAACCCATGTTCAATTCACCCAAACCGTTGCTCTGATACCAATTTATAACACCCTTCTCGAAAATACAAGGATTTGTTTTTTTTTTTTTTTTTTTTTTAATAAAGGAAGCGCAAGATTTAAATACAAACCATTGGATTGCATATTTACATTTCAAAATGGCAATCCAAATACATACAGTCTTTAAACTAGATTATCCTAGACATTACACACGATAAGTTTAGTGTTATAGAATTCCACAACATAATGTCATAACATTAGCAAAGTTAACAAAACAGAGTGAGCTTGTCAAACATTCCATTCCTATAGTACTTCTCGCCCACCCACATACCAAAGTAAACCTGCAAGAAGTAATGAGGGATTAGCACGAAGCTAAGTGAATAAATCTCAAACTATCAACTAACTTAGCTTAACAAACGAATACAGCAAAGCATAGTAACAGTTAATCATGAAGGATCGGTGGTCCTTGGAGTACCCTCATGCCGCGGTGGTTCTCCAAGTAACACTTAAAACCAACTGAAGGCCAAATCAGTGGCTAAACCGATAGCTTGGTACTATTACTACTTACAACATAATTTCAGTGAACAACACATGCACAAAGCGCTTATGATATCCAAAGTAATAGTACACAAACCCAACACACGTTGACCCCCGACATTCATATAGTCCACAACCATCAAGGCAATCAAGGACACCAATAATTAAGCTAAATAAAACCATCATGGCAAAATATTAACTTAACAATGAAAACAGTAAATTCACATTTACCCGTTGTAACCATATTGTTACAACCAAATTAGACTGACAGTCCAAGATCCACTCACCCTTGTCGACTGTAGTCTCCACTCAAAGATCTTATCTTATTGAGTCTTCTGGTTATCTGAGAACACGATCAAAACCCGAGTTAGACTCTCATGTTTAGAATTTATAGTGTAACATTCACATAAACAATGCAGTATAATGCTCATAATATAATTTCAATACTTGTTAAATAACATAAACACACAAGTTACAAGTTGTCAAATTCGTCAAAGTAAAACTGACAAACGCGATCCGGGTAAGGTGTGGTTGGATCGCGTTCCTTAACACCAAAATATTCTGTTGCCAAAATACACTTGCAAACGCGATCCGGGACAAGGAGCTGGATCGCGTTCCAAGGAACAAAATCCGTTGACCCAATTTAACACTAGCTAACGCGATCCGGATGATAGAGGCTGGATCGCGTTCATACGTGCAAAATCATCCTGGGATCAAAATACACATAGCAACGCGATCCGGGCAAGGGTTTCAGGATCGCGTTCATATGTTTTTCAGCAATGGTTCAGACCTGCAACTAGTTTCAGCTCGAACCAAAAACTCAAATTTCATACAATTCAATCATCAAACACGATTTTGACTTATAATTGACCTCTACAAACATGTGTAAACATATAACAACAACTAATAGCAACATTTAACACCAAGATTCATACATGCATCATGTGTTCAATCTAAATTCAACTAAACCCAATTTCTTCAATTCCACATATGAACATACAATTGATTTATCTTAATTGAACATGAATTCAGTTTATAATCAACACACAAACACATTCAAACATAAATTAACTCAAATTCATCATCAATTCAACCTAGTTTAACCAATTTATGAATAAGCAATGAAAATGGTTATTTTCACTTACAATTGATGAAGAAGGTGATTCAAAAGATGAATGCAAGATGGGAATCTAAAATCACAGCCTTCTAATTTGAAGAGATCATATTGTAATTAATTGATTTAGAGAATGAGTGTTCTTGAGAGCAAAAGT
Source organism: Helichrysum umbraculigerum (assembly GCA_949592205.1). NCBI lineage: Eukaryota > Viridiplantae > Streptophyta > Magnoliopsida > Asterales > Asteraceae > Helichrysum > Helichrysum umbraculigerum. Next base: position 378,601,403 of record CATIUR010000001.1, on the reverse strand, counting down.
CAGGAACAAAATGTTGTTCTGTCAAAAATGAAGAAACAGGTGTCGACATACCTTATGACTCAGCTTATTTCTTAGTTAAAATTATACCCGTCCTAAATCTATTGTCTGGAACCTAAAAAACATTTGCGAGAAATAAGTTTTTATTATACCGTCATCTAAATAAATTTAAAACATGTAATAATTCATTTATCACAATAAGCCAATTGACCAATTGATCTATTAATTTAGCTATCAAAATACACCAAGTATTTAAAATACAATTTAAATAGCAGTTAAATTAAGGGAAATACCGTATTTCAACTAGGCCAGTTTTGAGGATGTTACATGGTTCTTGTTTTTGAACCGGAGGTGGGTTGTTATCTCGTGATGAGTTTGGTTGTAACCTCCTCCTTGGTAACCCCCCGAACTCCTATTTTGGTAACCACCCCGTTGGTAGTTGTTTTGTTGAAGATAGTTCACATCTTCCTCATCACCCATAATTGGTTGGTCATCTTGCATGCAATGCACCGTGGCATGATTACCGCCACACTTGCCACAACCATCTCTAAGCTCTTTCAATTCACCCTTTAAAGTCTTGAATTTTGAATCAAACTTTGTAGACAATGCTTTCAATTCTTTCATCATTGCCGAGTTATCCGAGCTTCCACCACTACTACTACCTTCCACGAAGGCAACATGCTTTTTCACCGGCTTACCTCCCTTATCTTTAGCCCAATTCAAACTTTGGGTCACTTTGTCTTCAAGCACCTTCCAAGCTTCATTTGGTGTTTTGTAGAGAAATAGGCCTCCTCCCGAGGCATCAAGAACATTAGTTGATTCAATGTCAAGCCCATTGTAAAACAACGTGATAATCTTCGCCTTTGATAGCCCATGTCCATGACAATTCCTCAACATTTCCTTCAACCGAGACCATGCTTCCACTAACGTCTCTCCCTCTTGTTGCTTGAAACTTCGGATTTCATTCAACAATCTTTCGGCCAAAGCCGGAGGATAGTACCTTCTAACAAATGCTTCCCTCATTCCGTCCCAAATTCTAATGGAGTTGGGCTCTAGCTCTTGGTACTATATTTTTGCTTCACCACACAAGGACATTGAAAAAGTCCTTAACCGAATCGCTTCATCCATATTAGGCCCATACTTGAAATACTCACCAATTTCTAGAAAAATTGCTATATGTTTGTGCGGATCGGCCCGCACTCTACCATCAAATTGGGTATCCCGTATGAGTTGCATATGGTGGCCCTTCAAAGAAAAATTGTCATTCTCGATATCTTGCCTTCGAATGGCCGATTCGGGTGTAGGCGCCACGGTCCTTGTCCGTGAGAATATTGGAGTATCATCCTCATCCGCCATTTCTTCTTCACTTTGAGAAGGTGTTACCGGATTTTCTTCGGGTGATACTAGTTCGTCCTCAAAAGTCTCTTCAATAATTTCGTTACCCGAAGATGATTCGGTTTTCGTTTGACTACTTGTTGAATCCGTAGGGCGTTGCTTTGGTTTCCTCCTCCGTTTGCTCTTTGTGGTTTTCTCCGGATTGGACAAAGGACTAAGAAGTTCTTTACCCGAACTCCTTGTGTTCATCCACTACCAAATCAACCTATAAGGGCACAAAAGATAAAACCGTCAAACGCACTGGTGCAATACAACAAAATATATAACTTTCCAAAAATTAAATTCCAAGAAAAGATCAATTAAACACACTTAAAATCAAGATCTAAACACAAGTTCCCCGGCAGCGGCGCCAAAAACTTGATGTGCTAAATCTAGTTATAAAATTTATCGTTGAAAAGTAAACAAGAAAGTACCGTGCTAGACCAGAACACAACCGGGCAGTGGACCCTATTGTGTAGTAGTATAGTTTGGTAAGTTCGGGTTCGAACACAGGGAACTTTAGTTTAGATAATCAAGATAAGTGTGAGCAATTTAGAAAATAAAATAAAAGTTGGGTTTGTGTGACCGAGTTGTCACGTTGCTTAAAACTATAATTTTTAGTTAAACTAGGCAAGTGGACTCTTAAGAGTCAAAGTGATTGGTTGAAAACTTTCGTATATTAAAAACAATACTTGTTTGGACTAGGTCACTAGTGATTTCAGGGTGAACGGTTAAAACCGGTTTGAATCATGCAAAAGATTTATTTCCACTAAACATAGGCTTAACATTCGCCATCACCTAATGTTCAACTTCAATTCAAGGCCTTATGACTTAATCTAATAACGGACATTCGCCATGGTTACCAACTTGCACATTTGAGCTTAAAGATATCTAGCTTATTCCAAAGTTACTTTCGCAAATTTGTTCAACCATTCAAAGACAAACCATTGATAGCAAATTACTCAAATTAAAGACGTTCGCCATATTTACTAGCAATTCACCAAATTAGTTTAGATAAATTGTTGAAAGCTCAAATACACACGTTACAACGATTAAGCATAAGAGCCAAGGTTATAGGCTTACAATTCACCCAAAAGAAAGACATTCTCCAATTTTCCCAACTAATATGTGCTTAGCTCGTTCGTTTAACAAAACCCATGTTCATGGTCATAAACAAGATCATTTATACTTAAACATACAAATGAAAGCCTTTTAACTTGACAACAAACATTCGCTATAGTCATCTAGTTGAAACACCACTTTTGTTCCACAAATTTGTTGAGCTAAACACATAAGAGTTCATGATGAACCATAAACCCTAACATAATCAAACACCAAAATATATCACCCCTAATCACTAGTTAAATCATCCAAACAAGCATACAAGTAACTAGCCACTCATAATCACAACCATCATCAAACAATTGCAAGACATATGTGAAATCATAAATTACTTAGATTAAGATGAAATGAAATTGTACCCAAAGATGATTAAACAAATTGAAGTAAATGTTCTTGGTGAAGTTTGTTGCTTGCTTGATGTTCTCCACAAATTCCCAAGTGAAATGCAAGTGAAATTACAAGTGAATTTAGTGGTGATTTTTTTTGTGAAGTGAATTTTTTTGGAAAGTGGTTTAGGTCGTGGTTTTTCTCTGGAGAGAAAACCCAGTAGGTGATAAAGTTGAAGTCTGGTATATGAGATATATCTTCTGCTGCTCTCCTTTACCAGATGATAATATTGGGCTCCAACTCTTCCATCCATGGTGTAAAGAAAGGGAAGAAAGCTTTGGACCAAAAAGAAGGTGAAAGCATTATTTGCTTGCACCTCCACAGCTGCACACACACTTAATACCCACAGGACATCGCGGCCATTTTTATCCAGATCTAAGAGAAGTACTATGCCCGCCTTTTTAGCCGTACGGCTGAACAACAAGAGCCGATCGGCTGTTTTTGTCTACCCGATCGGCTGAGTGAAGCCAGCCGATCGGCTTCTTTGATCACGAACCAAGCTTTCAACAAGGCTGAGCTACTGTGATGGTTTTGAACTAAATCATCGGATCTGCTAATTCTACCCGATCGCCTGTGTAGGTCCAGCCGAACGGCTAAGGTCCTACAGCCGAACGGCTATGACTTGTTTTCAGACCAGCATCAGCTCAGCTCCAGACTTAGCTCAGATTTCGACCAATTTCGCCACATAGCATGTATTTCCAGCTCTTCAACCTGAGATAAATTTCCAAATGAAATAAGTACCGAAAGTTCATGAAATCTACTCAAATATATATGCAAAACAATGATATCGCGATAGATTTATATAGACAAAATGAGCGATATCAGTCAAAGTTACTATTCATCTGAAAGTCAAACTTTCGGAGTAAAAATCAGTACGATTTTGTGATTTTTATTTGACTAAGTAAAAATTGTCAAACAATTCTAGAAAAATCACGAGTATTCCCCTGTGTTTTGGCTACTTCCTGTATTTTTTTCATGAATTTTAGATAAGTATAAGTGGGTCAAAAAAATTCGTGAAGTTCCAAAGGTCCGAAACTGACATTTGTTCAAAGATTGATTTTTATACAAAAATTTGTGTATTCCAGGAACAAATAATAAAAGAACTTTGTGTTGCCAACATCTATACGAAGATTTTGGTTCAAACCTCATGCATTTTAGTGATCTAGAACTCGAGTTATGGTCTCGAGAAGTAGGCGGATGTTTCCTGGCCGCTGGAACAGTAAGTCTATGTCACCGGAGAAAATTATTTTTGGGTATCAAACGGACTCCAAAAATTACGTGTTTTGTGGCGTTGAAAATCTGACTTTCTGAACTTCGTTTTAGGCTCAAGAAACGCATTATTTCATGGAGAAATGATTTTTAAATAATTCGTTGAAGTGTGTCTATCTTCTGGACAACAACTTTAAAACATAAATTCGAGTTTAAAAACGCGTTTCGGTTTATGTTTTGGACATTTTCTAGTTATATGAACATACTAACATGTAAATAAGCATAATACAAGTATTTTTCAAAGGTGACGAGATCTTACAAGGGTCGTATGGAGAAACCGAAAAGATAGGAATTTAGCTTGCGTTCTCGTGATCGTTTTTGCTCCAAACCGTATAGCAATTAGAGGAGGTTTTAGTTTATGTTTTTGGTGGTTTATGATGGTTGTTCCACTGATTTTTAGAGAGATATAGATGAGAAGTAGAGAGAGGAGGGAGAGAGAGGTATGGTGATGTTTGAAGAAAATGAAAATGATGGTGATGTGATGATATTAAAGAAATGTGTTTGGTCTTGGTATTCAACAAACAAGATCCCCATTTTAAGGAGGATCTTGACCGGTTTTTGGGGTGGCCCACCAAAGTGTAGGTTGCCCAAATTTTATTCCCCAAGTTTGCGTTTCGTGCGGTGTTCGTTTTCCCGATCGTTTAAACGTATATTTAAACGTACAACGTTATATATAATATGTTTTGTTTTCGATATAAATCTCAATATTTATAATGGAAGTATTTTATCAAAATACTTTGTTTGGAGTTACAAAAATATAACTTGAGGTTATCTCGTTTGTCGGGGGCGAATTGCGCGTTTTTGTCGCGTATGGTTAGTTTTATACAATACGATTTACTTTTTAAATATTATCAACATAATATTTGGTATATAATAAGGTTATTAAATAATTTTATATTATTTAATAATTTGGTTCACCAACGTCCGTATGATAATGATTTGGAATCCCTTCGAATATGAAAATGCACGATTTAATCAAATCGCGTACAAGTGTATATATATTAATATACATAATGATACACATAATTAGCCTAATACATAACTAATTACATGTATTAACAAGATGATTAGGTACTAATTACTAGCCCTAATTTGTCGGGTGTCACACTTTTGTAAGTGTATTTTTCATCTATACTCTACGGAGTACTTACGAAAACCAACATTATCAGATGTGCAACGTTTACACGAGAAGCATGCCCAGGTGCATGGTTTTTCGGGTATGCTTGGAAGCATTGATTGTATGCATTGGCCATGGAAAAATTGCCTAGTCGCCTGGCAAGGGCAATACACTCGAGATGATCAAGGGCATCCAACGATCATGCTCGAAGCGGTTGCCTCTTATGATACTTGGATTTGGCACGCTTACTTTGGTCCAGCAGGTTCGAGCAACGATCTTAATGTACTAAATCAATCGGATTTGTTCAACGATTTACCTCAAGATAGAGCTACCAAAGTAAACTTCACAATTGCCGGTCAGGAATTCAACAGAGGTTATTATCTAGCCGATCGGATTTATCCGGAATGGGCCACTATTGTCACTAGAACAAAATTGAGATTTCGTTACACCAAAAAAGTGTGACGATATGCATATAGTCACACTTGGTTTTTTAACGTAGGTGTGACGAAAGGTTGAGCGACCATAGGGTGCATACGGTGACATTAGCGAGTTAGTTGCCGTATCCATTTAAAATCAGTCACCAAAACCATAAAATGTGTGACTAATTATGTACAAGTTTATTTTGGTTGAATCAGTTTTAGTGACCGTAAACACTTTATAGTCATACGAGCGGTTTTTGAGAGTAGCTATTGTTCGTCCTTTGGCTACATGAATATATAATACATGTGGAATTTGCGATTATTTAGTCACACAACGAATGTATTTTTAGGGAATTAGTCACATACAAGTAAGCAAAAAGTGGTCAAAACTGTTAATGAGTGTGACCATATGATTGGTAAAATCAAGTAAGTGTGTATTTTGTGTGACTATTGTCTGTCCTTTGACCACATGAATATATAATATATGTGGCCTTTGTAATGATTTAGTCACACAACAATTGTTTTTTTGGTGATTTAGTCACATACAATTAATCATAAAATGGCAAAAAGTTTTAATAAGTGTGACCATATACTTTTTAAAGACAAGTAAATGTGTTTATTGTGTGACTATTGTTTATCCAATGGTCACATGAATTTTTTGTTTGTGTGGCGATTTGTAATTTTTAGTCATACACGCATTTTTTTTTGGGAATTGTTCACATAAAAATAAGCCAAAAGTGGCCATAGGTGTTAATAAGTGTGACCATATGCTCTTTAAAATCAAGTAAACTTGTATTTTGTGTAACTATTGTCCGTCTAATGGCCACTTGAATTTTATGTTTGTGTGGCGTTTTGTAACATTTAGTCACACAACGAGTGTTTTATTTGGGGATTTGGTCACATAAAATTAAGTCAAAAGTGGCCATAGGTGTTAATAAGTGTGACCATATGCTCATTAAAGTCAAATCGATGTGTATTTTGTGTGGCTATTGTTCATCCAATGGCCACTTGAATTTTATGTTTGTGTGGCATTTTGCAACATTTAGTCACACAACGATTGTTTTATTTTGGGATTAGGTCACATAAAATTAAACCAAAAGTGGTCATAGGTGTTCATTAGTGTGACCATATGCTCTTTAAAGGCAAGTAAATGTGTATTTTGTATGACTATTGTTCATCCAATAGCCACTTGAATTTTATGTTTGTGTGACGTTTTGCAACATGTAGTCACACAACAATTGTTTTATTTTGGGATTTAGTCACACAACAATGTGTATTTGCAACATGTACACACAAAATTATAATCTTGTACGAAACTTTCCAATTAATAAATAATATAAAAAAATGTCAGCAACCAAAACAAACTATATATATACAAATCCAACATATACAATGTATCAGTTTAATAATTCTCCAGAAATCAAAAAACATGTACAACAAATCATAATTTATTGTTCACAGCAAAATTCATCGAAATATATCCGAACCATACCCATCTAACTTCAAGTTCGTATTTAATCTTTCACCAATCGATCTCGCTCTTAACGCTATTGGGGTTGATCTTACGTTTGTCCCATCTGACACCTTAAGTCACTTGAGCTATCAAATGTAAAATTGTTGTATGACAAATCACTGCAAGAAACTTCACAACATCAATGGTAGTATTATGCAACCATACAATGAAACAAGGATATCATATATTATACTTGTAAAAGTTTTACAGAAGATAAACAACTTACATCACATCTCCTCTGAGCATCCAAGTAGGCACACTTCCAGATAGCATGTTTCCAGTAAGATAGCTACGAGGTTAAGTGATAAATCAGTGAAAACAAAATTATGTGGGATAGCACTACTACATTAAAATGAGATGGTTACATGTAGTCCGTTTCTTTAGATCCGTGAACCCGCTAGGAATGGTACCATTAAACTTGTTAAAGCTAAAATCTCTGAAAGAGTAACATAAATAAAGAGTGTGTCAATTCTGGTAATCTTACGATATATAGAACTAACTAGAAACTAAAGAAAACCAAATGATGTAGTTACTTAGATTTCTCCATTTTTGTTGATACCATAACATTTCATTTCCAACAAGAAATTTAATAATTAGAGGAGAAGGTGAAATGTACTAACAAGACTTTGAGAGCATTTGAAGCAAAAGAATCTGGTAATGGGCCAATCAGATTGCAACTCCTCAAGATTCTAGAAAAATTGAGTTTAACAGTCATTATAAAAAGGAACTCGTAATGGTATATTACAAAAAGGCATTTAAGCTCACAGGTTCTTGAAAGCCGTTGCATTACTAAAAGGTAGACAAAGGGTGTCTGGTCCTCTCTAGTTGCTGATTCGCCTGCATTCCTTGATTCGGTCAACAAATACTCTTGATTAAAATTGCAAGATAATCAAATAATTAATAGATGGAAATTTTACTGAAAAGTCCGACAGATGTGCCAAAAGAGTAATGCTAGGTGGTATCGGCCCTTCCATTCCACTGGGCTGAATCCTTCTGCAAGTACAAAAGTTCGATTAAATCTGAACATATATACAACTAACGAAAACAATGGAATAGTAGGCGAATGTCTCACAAGCTCATGAAATCTGTCCATTCCCCTATGAAATCAGGAATCTTTCCAGATAAATTGTTACCACCAATCCGACTGCAAACAGAATACAGATTATATACATTGTCGATTATGTCTACCCATATAATCAAATCCAACTGGTTAATTAGTAGGACTCACAAATCCGTAATGTTTTTCAGATTTGCAAACCATGCAGGCAACTCCCCGGTGAAAAAGTTAGAGTTGAAAAATCTACAATAAATGATAAAACAGTTGCATATAAACTTATAGGCTTATTGAGATATACAAAAAATTTCGATTACAAAGTTCAAGAAGTCTTACAATCTCTGAATGCTTGAAAGATTCCCAACTTCATCAGGAATTACTCCACACATCAAATTGTCCCCTACGATTCTATTGTATTAACAATAACATAGATACCATAACCAACAAAAGGAAGTTACAGAAGTTAACATGATACTAATAAATTAACAGCAATGACATATGTATAGACATTTACAATGTTGTCAATGTGGAGATGTTTCTAAGTTCCTTTGGGATTGATCCCTTGAAACGATTCCCTATAAGATATCTTGTCATAATTCTGCTTGAGAGCAGACTGAAACTCATTAATAAGTTCAATTTATTCCTGGCAACTAGAAATACAATTACCAAGAGTAAATATAGGTTTGGCATGATACAGGCAGACAAATATTAAAAGTTTATAAAACAAGATAACTAAACCTGCACATGATTGCTCTCATTTGTGGAGCTTATTATCATTTGTGCTAAGGTCTATAGCTATGGCCAACTACTGTAAAAGTACATCCAAGATATTGATATTCTATTAACCTTTACTAGTCCAAGCAATACTCATAGATAGGATACTTACAGATGGAACTAAGTTTATGCTTGTTCTAAACTACTTTCTCGGTTTCTCCTATTACGATAATATATGATAAATAAACCATATTGCACAAATAAGTTCTTTACAAGTAAGAATAACCTAATTAACAAAACTATATTAGTATGTCTCACTAATTGGTGTCATATATACAACCATAACATGTTCAAAATGGAGTCCCAATCAACAACTCAAAATCTCAATAATGTAGATGACAATTATATTAACAAAGAATATTATGGAAATGGACTATCTAAAGCTTCAGCAAAATCAAAGTAAATTATGTATACATATTATTCTTAAACTTGAGGGCTGCAAAACAAATACATACCTTTGTTCTACAAACGATTATGTTGCACTATATCCGCTGCTGATAGAATTGTGAATCATCAAAAAAAAGAAAAGAAACCAAGAACGCCATATCATCAGAACAATACAAACCTATTGAACTCAATTTTGAATCAATATGTAATCGACTTTAACTGAAATTCTGAATCAATTTTAACAAATTGAACACAATTCATGCATCCATATGTATAGTAACGGCTTAAATTTGACTTCAAAATAAATAAATAACGACTTTATTTTCTACATCAATACATAATAACTTGAACTCGATTTGTAGATCAATAGGTAACTAGGTAATATATTGAATTCGAATCAGTGAGTAACAATAGGATTCAATTTTTGAATCAATAAGTAACTAACTAATATGATTTCCGGAACAAGTCGCAACTACTTGAATTCAAATTCTGAACTAGTAGGTAATGAATTGAATTCGACTTTCGAATCGGTGGGTAATAATTAAGTAATGAACTGAATTTCATTTCCGAACCGATGCTTAACGACTTGCATTCGTTATTCGAATCAACATGTTATTAAAAAAAATTCGGTTTCTGAATCAATACACAACGATTCGAATTCAACTTCTAAATCAATTTCTGGAGAATCGAAATAAATATGTACCTCTATTTTATGTTGCAGTAGCGACAACTTGAAATAGAAACATTCGGAGATATACCTCGCAATATATGTGTATTGAGGAAATGAAATCGGTGAAAATATAAACGATAAAGTATAAAAAGACCATAAGTGGAGACGGAGCAAATGGATAGTGAGTTCATTGCCGTCGGTTTATATCTTGTGAATTAAGTTTGGTTAATGAGAGGGTAAAATAAGTGGATACAAAGCAAATGAATATTTAGGGTTTGGGGGAATGAAATTTGCGTTTGGGGAAAATGAAAATTCAGGGTTTGGGGGGAATAAAAATTTGGGTTTGGGGGGAACAAAAAGTTAGTGAGACTAACTTTTTAAAATTCTTAATCCTAAAATATATCTGTACAAATTATAAGTTGTTAATTAAAACTTTTAATTTACAACTTCGAAATGACATGCTATAATTAATTTTATCCTAAGTTTAATAGTGTTATATGTGATATTGGTAATGTCATATATCATATATTCTATTATTAAACTTATGATAATATCATATATTCCAAAATGATGAATTTATTTTATCTTAAGTTTAATAGTGGCATATGTGATATTGATAATGTCATATATCATACATTCTATTATTAAACTTAGAATAATATCATATATGCTCAAATGATGAATTAATTTTATCCAAAGTTTAATAGTAGCATATGTGATATTGATAATGTCATATATCATATTCAGTTATTAAACTTAGTATATTGTCATATATTCCACAATCATGAATTAATTTTATCCAAAGTTTAATAGTGGCATATGTGATATTGGTAATATATTCCATTATTAAACTTAGGATAATGTCATATATTCCAAATGATTAATTAATTTTATCCGAAGTTTAATACTAGCATATGTGACATTGGTAATGTCATACATCAAATATTCCATTATTAAACTCAGGATAATGTCATATATTGCAAAATGATGAATTAATTTATTCTAAGTTTAATAGTGGCATATGTGATATTGATAATGTCATATATCATATATTCCATTATTAAACTTATGATAATGTCATTTATTCCATAATGATGAATTAATTTTATCCTAAGTTTAATAGTTGCATATGTGATATTGGTAATGTCATGCATCATATATTCTTTTATTAAACTTATGATAAGTTCATATATTCTAAAATGATGAATTAATTATATCCTAAATTTAATAGTTGTATATGTGAGATAATTAATGTCACATATCATATATTTCATTATTAAACTAATGATAAGTTCATATATTCCAAAATTAATGACTATATACCAAATACGTTTAAGGTTATAAAGACCGGTATATTAGAAATCAACCGGTCTCTACATCACATACAATTTCCTCAAATCATCCTTTCCTTTTCAACCCAATAATCACCGTACACCAGTAAAGTAAAAAATTTCCTATAAAGTTAACACTTTAAGATTATTAATATTGTCAATTAAAGGTATACTAAAATAATTCGTTAGCGATAACTAACAGAGTATAACATGCACATTTTAAAAGATCTTATACCTTTATATATATTGTATCATTATAATTATATACATTCATATAGTATAAGGTTCACACCATATGACTTCATATTTATACTCGTCCGAAATTAACTTACTAGTTAATTTCAAAAGGGTCTATTGTTTCCAAGTGTATTATACTGTCATTTTTACTATCTTATGACACGAACTTTCATTTGTTCAACTGTATGTATTTAATTTGTCAATTATGTCTATTGTTGGCATTCTATTATATGTATTTCAATTATATGTATGAGAAAACATACAATAGAATACTAAAAAAGGAAAATGTGTATACAATAGACGTAATTGACAAGTTCATAATATACAATAAAAGTTTTGAATGTACATCTCATACTATAGTATTTCGAAATATTTTCATTTGTGACAGTTTTGTAAAATACCTTATCTCATTTAAAATGCGAATGACACTGGTCGTGACGAGCGCAAGTTGTATATTTCCAATTAATACTTTTCTTGATAAGCCCTCTATTTATAGTCAGAGGCAATATTTTAGAAGTCGAATATATGCTTTACTGGTCATATATTATACGCCACAAGGTCATTGGAATGACCATTTTCCGTATAGAAGGCGTACACAATTTTTGAGCCTATTGGGACAAAACAATGGTTACATTATTAGACATGTTGAAAGATAAATTGTTTACAAAACAATCGGCTAAGATCCCAGTAAACCAACAAAAAGTCTGAGTCTGTTTAACTTCATTCATTAATGTTTTATGAGACGACTTGCAACGCGCCCCTTTTGGGCGGCGTGCAAAACCCGGAACGCACGTAATGGGCTTCGTGTTGCTCGAAACGGACAAAAAATGGGCATTTTGTGGATATTTTTTCTTTCCATCCTTTTTATTCTTAAAAAATATAATTAAGTGGGAGCTACCATATTATGGTGACGAGGCACCTAAAACGCCCACAACACTATGTTACATTACTGTGGCGAACGGTCTGAGACAAATAAATGCACACGAATGAACAAACTAACGTGTTTTCTTGTTTGTTCATAGACATAAACTAACGCAAACAAAGGAACATATATATTTCGTGTTATCACAAGATTAATGTCCGCGTGAAACTTATTTCTATTATTATGTTTACTATAAATGTAAATCTAAAACTATAGTTGTTAAAATATAATTTCCAAATTATAATAACATTAATAATCAATAATAACAATAATATTATAAATGATGTTTAAAAAATTAGTAACATAAAATTATGTATACAGACTCGAACTAGCGATCAAGAGATTCAGAAAAGTAAACTTAACCAACTATCCGAAACCATGATAATTTAATTATATATGTTTTCAAATCTTTACTACGGAGTAGTTTATAAGGAGTATAACGAATAATATAGAATAGATGGGGTTCTTTTTAATTTGGCGCCCTTGCACTCCAAAATATTTCAAACCCGTTCTCTGTTCTTTTTAACTTGGCGCCAGCCATCCACTTTCCCCAAAATCAAATTCTCTTTAACCCTAAAACTATTACTGCCATTGCAGCCCACTACACACGACACCACCACCTCTCCTTCGATATCTCTGTCTCCATTGCATAATGCCCACCACTGCGGCACCCCCACCTCACAATTTTGTGTAATTCTTGTATGCTTCTACAATGAAGAAAGTTGGGCAGTTAACTTGGTAATTCTTTTTCGTTTGGTGATTAGAATATCGTGTACACTTTAAAACCTATGATTTATAGGATGTATGAAATATGAAACTTAATTTTTTTTTCAAAATCAATTGATGTGTAGACATTACGCATGTGTTAAATTTCTACTAGAGTTTTATCTTCACATGAAACGATCGAAATTATTCCCAAATCATTTATATGAATTATTATGTTCTTATCAGCAGTAAATTGGTATTGGAAAATTATACTTGGTAGCGTAAGTTTGCTCGTTAGCGGTTGCTCTGAAAAAAAAAAAAAGAAAAATCAAAATGCACAATTCAACATCCTGTTTGGAATCTATTAGTATGAGTTATGTTTTATGAAAATGAAATACATATATTAGTATATTATATATGTATCTAAATTTGATCATTTGCTTCAAGCTATTAGCGCATATGTTGTGAAGATGACTAATTAGATGGTATAAATAAATGCTACTGGTGGTTTTTTTATAGGTATTCAAGTGGTAACCAGTTGTCTGTTTGATCTCGTTATGCCGACAAGAAAGTTGACTTGGATTTTGGTGGAAGAGTGTGGCTCTACAGGTTATTTTGAAGCTTTGTCATTATATTATGTTGAAAATCTCAATGCTTCTTTTTGACCCCGAGTGGCTTCACTTGCTTATTAACAAACTCTTAGATGTAAAGCTAGTGAAATAGGATTTGTGATCATTTGTATTTTCTATATATGAAGTTTTGGTGAAGAATTGAAATTCTCAAAGTAATGGTTCACAAGCTTGTATTTTTATTTGTAATAGATAAGGTCAATTACGGAATATTAAGGATATCAAAGATTCAAAGGTGTATGGTTTCACAAAATTGGCACTGGATTGGAGAAGCTTTCGGACCTTAGTAACGAAGGTATGCTTCACATTTAAATTGTGAATTATGCATAAAATATATGGTTGTAGCTTGGTAGAAATGCTATAGGCATATAGCATTTAATTACCAAATACCAAGTAGTCTATCATACAAGTGAATGGGTTGAAAAGGGCATTCTAAGACAGATTATTGGATTGAAAAAATGCTGACTTTGGTTTCAGCGATTCTGATTAGGCATTTTTTTGATGAAACTTATCTAATAGTCAGATTTACATTTTTTTGATGAAACTTATCTAACAGTCAGATTTGCAACTGGATTTATCATCCCTAAAAGTAAACGGGATACTTGCCATTTGTTAAGGTAGAGCTAAAAACATTCTACAAACTTGGCAACGTATGAAGACAACCAAGGGTAAGCTTTTTCAACCCATTTGTTTCACTGGTATGCTTTTTTATTTTTATTGTTTATAGTGCAGGTTATCAACAGTTCCATACATGCTATTAGGATTATACACATGCTAAGGATTCATTTATTTATCTTTTTTATTTTCAGCCTGAATCAAGATCATAAATAATACTTCTTCAACATGTCTATCTGAAATGATGTTCAGAAGTGAGCAAGGAACGTACTGCAAGTCATTTAGTTGATTTCTACAGTTGTTGTTGATAGGAGTATAAGAGTTGACAGCTCAATATCTTTTCGCTATATTAGAAAACAAATTGTACCAAACAGCTCTGATATAAAGAGGGGTTTGGATATTGTTAAATGTATTTCTCATTCTTGTCGATCAACATTTGACTTCATTGTATGAAAGTATAGCTTTGTGAATAAAGTATGAGTTATATGGACCAGTTATATATGTTTGATATGTTTATACAGTTTTTATTTGTGGAGAATTTGGTGTATTTTGTATTGGTTAGAATTAAGGTAGACAAGCAGATTTTATAGTTAAGATTATTGGAGGGAACCTTTAACCCCGGATCCGTAGATTCACGGAGCCCCACCCGCAAGAGGCAACCCATCCGGCTAAACACCTGGCCCCAGTGACCCCACACACGGAGCATAGGATTTTTTGTATTCCCAGAGGCTTGAACCCGGGTGGGGTGTGGGGATTTGCGGCGGCGGTACCACTGAGGCAAAGCCCCATTGGTCAGATTTTATAGTTAATAGCAGGTGTTATGGAGAAAAAATATGAAATTTTAGAAATATGGGGTTGAATAAACAAATAAAAATAAATAAATAATTAATTAATAAAAAAAAAAGAATAGAGACATGTTGGTTACTAGCAAAGTGGTCTCTTTCTGTTTGATAATAATAACCCGGGAACCACATAATAGGGACTTGCTGTTTTCTGGGCAATAGGTCTCTATTTTCTTTTAGAGACGTGTTCTCAAATGGTTTCTTTGTTTGAAACCTGTAGCTAAACAGGTTTCTATGAGGTTTAAAAAAGGTTTCCTTTGTCCATTTTTTGTAGTAGTAATAAACAATTACTTTATGTGACCATATAGTGGTATCTGATTTAGACACATAAACTAACACTCAATGTGACTAATATCAGACTTAATGATAATCGTTTTTGCCCATTTTTGCTCTAAAAAATAGCCGTATGAATATTTCACAACGTGACTGTTGTTAATATATTGGTCACATATAATCACCTAAAATGTGGCCATAAATATCATTTAGATACACATTTGTGATATGGTGTGGCTATTATAAAGCTATATAGTCACATGATCGTGATAGAAATTAATGTGACTATACACATTATCTTTTCACATTCTAACACACACTAAACTTTAGACACACATAATAAGTTATGTGACCATATGTACCTGCTTTTGGCTACACTGAAATCATGTGTGACAAACTCGACTATATGATTTAGTCACGTAAACAATTACTTCATGTGATCATATAGTGGCTTCTGATTTAGACACACAAACTAACAATCAATGTGACTAAAATCAAACTTAATAATAATCGTTTTTGCCCATTTTTGCTCTGAAGAATAGCCACATGAATATTTCACAACGTGACAGTGGTGAATATATTCGCGACATATAATCACCTAAATGTGGCCATAGACATCATTTAGATACACATATGTGATATGGTGTGGCTAAAGCCATATAGTCACATGATCGTGCTACAAATTAATGTGACTATACACATTAGCTTTTGACATTCTAACACACACTACACTTTAGACACACATAATAAATTATGTGACCATATGTACCATATTTTGGCTACATTAAAATAATGTGTGACAAACTCGACTCTATGATTTAGACACATAAACAATTACCTCATGTGACCATATATGGCTTTTGGTCACAGTGTTTTAAGTGTGTGACATAGGTTTGTCACATTTTATATGTATATCGTGACTAATGCTTCCAACTTACTCTTCATTCGTCACGCGTTACAATTCACATGTGGCTAAATAATCAGCCAAAAAATAGTTGTGACCTTTAGCTACATAAATATTTTAAGGTGAAGCAATACAAATTGCTGAATTGTCACACGATCGGAGTACATATGTGGCTAACTAATAACTTGATTTTATTTTGGTACCTTTAGCCACATAAATATTCGAATGTGTGGCCGTTTAATTCTGTCTATGTGTAACCAAATCTCATTTTTGTACTAGTGTGTGAAGTCGTTTAAGCATTTGATAACATATAAACATCAAATAGATAGTATATTTTATATTAATTTATCCTTATATTTTTATACGTTTTATTGCATTTATATGATTTTAGATACTTATTTTGTTAATAATTGCAGAAATGTATTTTAATTGAAGAATGAAGAAAAAGGAAAAAGAACGAGCCAGAACTGAAGAATTAAAGCACTTAAAGAAATAAAGAATAAAGACCTTGAAGAAATGAAGACTAAAAGAGTTAAAATGAAGAATTGGGCCAAAAAGAGAAAGAAGTCCGGTTATGAAGATTGAGAGTCCAAATATTAAGCCCAAGCCCCTAATTGGAATATTCTGGAATTAACATTCAACCGGCGGTTGGATGAACCAACCGGCGGTTGAGCTTTAGGGTTTAAGGCGGTGCAGACACGTGGAGTTGGACCCGGATTCGAATTACTTCAACCGGCGGTTGAAGTATCCAACCGGCGGTTGAAAGGTCGGCCTGAAAAAAGTATAAATAGAGGCTTAAGCTAGGTCATTTGATATACGATTCAAGAATACTAAAATCGAAACTTAGGGTTTTAGGGCAACTTTAAGGTGCGATTTTGGAGGCAAAGGAGCTAGGGTTTGAAGGTTTTTAACCCTAGGAAAAGCTGGTTTGCTAATTGGTTCGGTTTCTTTATCCTTGTAACTTTATTAATCTTTTGGGTTATTTTGGATATTGTTTATTTGAATTAATTACTTATTAGGTTTTCATTATGAATGTTTAAATGTATGTTTATTATAATTATTATATGAATTATATGTTTATGTTGGAATTATATTATTGAATGTTTATTATACAAGAATTGTCTGTGTTATGTTAATATTGATAAAAGTTAACTGATTTATATGGATAACTTTACGAAGCAAGTGAGTTTTAAAAGTTAATTAATGATTGTCAATTATTAATGTTAAGTAACACTGTAATTCAAACCGAAGCTAGGAATTGTATTAATAAACTGCTGATAGATCTTAATAAATAGTAATATTGTACTTAATCTTTGGCAATGCTACTATATGAAAATTGTCTTAATCTTTGTGATTTTCTACATTAGTAATTCACCAATATTAATAGCCAACAAAGCAACTAGACATAAGTTGATATAATACGTTTAATAAATAATTGTTTAAATAGATATAATCTTCTATCCAATTGAGTATACTTAGGTTGTTTCCTATAACTTATCTATTAGAATCTGTATCAAAAAAATATAAATATAAATATGTTCGTTCGGAACTAAAACGTCCTCCTTATCTTGTAGATTATTGTAAATTGGATCCTTGTGTTAAATTGTACTATAATTGTGAATATTTGTAATTAGAATAAATAGATAATTAGTTATAAATAAGAATAACGTTTTCTTGTGTTCCTTGTGTTCGAATTTGGACTTACTTATTAAGCTATATTATATGAACGGGTTAATCTTGCCTGAATTGTGTGATAGTATTATTTAGTATTTCCTTAATTAAACTTGTTATTATAATTGCCTATACTTAGCACACATCAATAACGGAACAAGAGAAGCGCTTCAAGAGATACCAAGAAGCTGCAAGAAAGGATGTGGAGCGAGCATTTGCTATCCTTCAGGGCCGTTGGCAAATAATCAAGAACCCGGCAAGACCATATAGCACCAACTAGATATCAAGAATCATGTATGCTTGTGTCATTCTACATAATATGATAACCGAGGATAACGGACGAAATCTGTGTGAACTGGAGGAGCAATATCCGGATATCCCACCAAGACGTTCGTGGCGAGAAAGGGTTGAGACTCATTTGCGTATGGACAAGGAATTACGCGATCGGGAGGTTCATCATAGACTTCGGAATGCTTTAATCGACCACATTTCGCAACTCCCTCCAAATTACCGTAGTCGTTAATTATTGTAATCTTTTATTTTGAATTATTGTAACGTTTTTTTTAAGTATTGTAACGTTTTTTTAATTATTGTAATGTTTTTAATTTGAATGAAATGTGTTTTATTTTAATTAATTGTGTATTGTTTAATTAATTTATTAGTTGTGGGTCCCTGAAAAACAGTGACGGACCACTGTTGGCACGGGCCTGCTAGTTTATGTCATTTTGTGAATAAGCTGACGTGGCGCGTCAGTTTCTGTCACTGTTGGGAGTGGTCTTATTGTGTTAGTTTTTTATTGGGGTTTTTCCTTTCATTCATTATTGTCATTATAGCTATAACCGGCGCTAAAGAACATTTCAATTTACTTTATACTTGAAACTAGGGGTGTGCAAATTTCAGGTAGAACCGAAAATACCCGAGATCCGAACCAGGCCATAACTAAACCCGAAATAACCGAAAATATTTGGTCTGGTCCTCGGTCATTCAATTAGTACATTTTCGAGTCTCGGGTCGGTCCAGACCGAACCCCAAAAAAATGAAAAAAGAACCGAACTGAAGATTAATATATAGATTCCTTAAGTATAGTACATGACTAATTGCAATGCCTTAATCATATTGTCTTTTGTATAGAAATCTAAGATATTATCAAAGTAAGTGATTACATCAAATTTTTTAATTAATTATAAGCGTACAATGTGTCATTGCTATTTGTGTGTGTTAATAGATGTATGTATAGTGTAATAATGTGTGGATGAATTGTGTTTGTATATGTGCATTGATTATGTGGTTATCCATGTCAAACTTATTGTGTGTGTCATATGTGTTGATTTTTGTATATTCCATCGCAAACAATAAATCATACGTAATGAATTTTAGTTTTAAGTAGGTATATTTTTCAGGTCGGTTTTATGACCAGAACCGAATAGACCAAAGCAGAACCGGACCGAAACCGAACCATACGTAATTGGTCCGGTCTTCGGTCCTTATTTACCTAATTGTTCGATTCTCGGGTCGGTCCGGTTCTAGCCCGGTGTGGTCTTGTCATGGACCATGAAATGCCCTACTTGAAACTAATAATATCAATATTTGACTTTGATTTATTCGAGGGGCTTTTGAAAAATAAATTTATTATCGTCAATATCGCCCGTATGGGCGATAAAAGGTGGATTAGTTTGTTATAAATGAAAGTCAAAGAATTATTTTGTTAAATATACTTGTAATTAGTGATTTTTTCATTATTTAATACATCATTTAAATAACCTTATCCGAAAGACCCAAAACCCGAATTATTTAACTGAAAAACATCACCCTATTCTACTAAAACAAATTTCATATAGGTTAAACAATTCTCTTTAATTTATTAACTCGAGTATTTCATTATTGGTCAAATGATGTAATTAGTGATTTTTTCATTATTTAATACATCATTTAAATAACTTGATCCGAAGGACCCAAAACCCGAATTATTTAACTGAAAAACATCACCCTATTCTACTAAAACAAATTTCATATAAGTTAAACAATTCTTTTTAATTTATTAACTCGAGTATTGTGTTAAAACATATAACTCATCGGATTGAAAGTTTATAATAAACATATTTGAATTTGAAAGGTAAACCATGTATCATTTAAGTTACTTAAAAAATGTATATTAAAATACGACGAAACTATAAAACTCTAAAAATTACAATCCTTATAACTAAACACGGTATGTTTTTCACTTTATACAAAATTATGTGTGTGTGTATATATATGAGTAAGTTCTATGGGGAAGAGTTTTTATAGAGAGAAAGGAGAGAAATAATCTCACCCATCTAATTTGGTAATTAATGATTCAGATTGTTTGATGGTAATATTGTTATTTTTGACAAATTTAAGATAATTTTATTTGAGTGGTAGAGGGGTAAAATGGAACATGAACAAACCAATTCTTTTGAAACCGTCATACTTAATTAAACATAGGCCAGATTTTTTGGTTAGTGGACCAAAATACATGGATCAAAGAAAGGACTAAAATTCAATTATTATAAATACATTCTTGAATTAAATGTACGTATCACTAGAATTTGTAGATTTCGTAATTTTTTTCTCTTTTGACATAAAACTTTTGTCTTTATTAACCATTATATTATTAGTTAACCAACATTACTTATTTATGTGCCATTTTGTAATGTAGTGCAAAGATTAAGAGTTGTTAATAAATATGTATATACCATCCAAGTAAATAGAACAAATTCGTTGAATCGTTTGTATAAAATAAGAATTTTAGTTGCATGTTAATTGTCTTTTAGTTTATATAAAAATGGTGAATCATGTGAAACTAGTTTTGAATCATTGGTATAAAAATGTGAATCATTTATTATTAAACCAGAAAGATCATTAAAAATTCTATTTCAAGTTTATTGAATGTGTGTCGAATCACATTGGTATGTTGACAAATCAGACTGAAAATATTGAATCAAGAGAATCAATTTATTGAATCATTGTATGATATAGTTGAATCATAGAAAAAACTAAAAGGTTCGCATTGTTTGATAAAATAATGTTATTTAGTAGTGTTTTGTTTAACTTGTCTTGAATTATATAGGAAGTTACTAAATTATTTGATGTGTACGTTGGATCATACTATGCAATGGTGCTTGTTAAACCAAATGCAAAAATTCGTTTTGTTACTTTTATGTAGAACTGTAGAAGTACTGAATCATATTACAAATATGATGAATTAAAGTATAAATATTTTCAATCATAGTCTTACAATATTGAATCTTAGTTTTGATATGTATATGACAAATATGCTAAAACTAACATAAAAACACATTTACACTTTTTTAAGTAATTTGATGCACCTAATCAATTGAAGCATTTGACAAATATGTACAGTCTTATCGGATTTACTTTGTGAGCACCAATCAACATAACAACAAAGCAAAATCAAAAGTTACGTAAAACTTTGATCGACGTTTCGGAAACGCGAGAACACAAAAAACTTTGTATGGAGTATTTTATAATTGAAATATGAAAGAAGTAAGATGAGTATGCAAATTGTTTATCGAGCTCACTAAATTCAATCATAGACTTTATGTGGCGGATTCAATGTTGTAGCAGGGGGTGGAGAGGAACCCACCACAAAAAGCCCCCAGCCCAAAATTTGTTAAATTTTTAAATTTCTTTGAAAGGCCCCCAACCCAAAATTTGTTGGACCCCCTAAAATTAAATCTATCGATTAATAATAATTTTAAACCCATCTTTATATATAATTAAAACATAATACCATGGAGCAATTTGGACCTTAGATTTGGTTCCATACATAGAGATCGTACGGCTAAAATTATTTCCTACATTCATTTTCATTTTTTAAGAGTTATACCCACAACTATTGAGAATTTTCACTTCCAGTACTTCCCTAATAATTTTCAGTCTTGACTTCCAATTTTTAATTGCACAATTTACAAAATCAAATTAATATCAAAGTCCGCGTTATTGCGGGTCCTTACCTAGTACTTTCTAATCCTAAAATTCACGTACGCGGTACATTTCATGTCTTCCGAAGACTAATCCCAATTCATAAACTGACTAGCAAATCGCAAGTGATGCTTTCTCATCTGCTCAATTTCATCATCTTAGTGCCCTAAATTTTGATATACAGCTTCAATGGAAGGTATTGAATATTCTTATATCTATTAATTTGGTGTTTTATTTGCAAATAGTAAACCCTAATTGTGTAGTTTCGAGTGAAATTTTGAGCCTTTTTTAACCTAGATTATATGATGAAATTTTTCTTATCATGAAACAGGAACTATATTATATATTCAAGTTGTCTTTTAAAGTTCACTAGATCATAACCCGCGAAATTCGCGGGCTAAATCAAAAGAACTCTTACAACCAATGATAATGATAAATATTCAAAGTATTATAATGTTCGTACATATGTTTGAATCTTGTGGGTTCTATAATAATGATGATAAGTAAGTATGGATGTGTAAGTATTATAATGATAGTAAGTAAGTATGTAATGTATTAATTGATTGTTTTATTAGGTATCGATGTTTAAAAGTATATAGTCATATACGTTTTCAGTTTTAAATTTAGTAAATAATTGTGTGGACTAAAGTTGTTTGTATGGGCAATTATCAAAAATATAAAATGCACAAACTAAAATAAAATTCAAAGTCAAAAGTCTATATGTTAACATAAATAAAAAGTCTTTTACTTGCTTATTAACTATGTCACATCATCACATTAGGTTTTTTCTTAAAGCTTCCTAACTATACCATAATATCACATTAGTTTTTTTCTTAAACGCCTTTAAAATTCCTAAGATTCTCATCTTAAAAGTTTTCAAGACTTTAATTTCATTACAAACTACTAACTTCCATTTTTACTCATATCCATTATTGATTCCAAATAACAAACATCCCTCAAATAACTTTTTAAATTCCTATATCACATTTAATAAATAAATTATTTCTTACTGATATCTCGTACATTGCAATTACCTAATTTTATCATCATCAACTATCATATTGTAAGGAAATTAGTTTTAGTAACATATAATAGGATGTTAAAAATTTTATGCACTCCGATTATACTCACATAGACTATACTCACATATATTATGTAAAAATATGATATTTACCTAATTTATACATGCAAATATTATTATCATCAAATTAATTGAAAACTCATATCACATTGCCACTAATTGAGTTGTAACTCATTTAAAGACAAATTCTTCTCTATTTTTACTATGATTGATGATTATATGAAAATCTCGACATTTCAACAATATATAATAATTCATTGACTTTCTATCTCTATATGAACCCTGCATATTACTACAAAATGTACATATTTTCATTTATAAGAATAAATCATAACCATTTTTAGAGTCATGCTATAAACGTAAAATGGTTCACATAACACTATATCAGCAAACATAAATTTGGTGTAGCCATTATTTGTATGTTTTTACTATATTGCGTTCATCTGACCATTCGTATGTTGCACTTTCGCGAGTTAAAAGATAAATTTGATTAAATGTCTTGATTTACTACAAAGTCAATAACTCTTCAACCAACGGTGTTTAAAAATAAAAATTGCAACATCTTCAACTTTTCAAAGTTTGACTTAAACAATTTACTTATTATTTTGTTTAAAACTTAGAAATTCATTTTTAAATATAAATTTTTTGGTATATATATATATATATATATATATATATATATATATATATATATATATATTGTTGCATATATTGAGGTCAATATGTAATAAATATTGACTTATTTTAACTATATTCAACAAAATATAAGTTGTCACAATTTAATGAGAGTTATTATACATCATAAAAAATCCCGTGTATGAATGGTGAGTATTGGTTAATGACAACGTTTATTTTTAGTAGCAATTTAAGCCATACTATATATTTTATTTAGACATTTGGCAACAAAAAAATATTTTTATAATTATCCCTCTAAATCATCATAACTTATCATACACCGTCAAATGAAAAATATAGATACATTATAATATTGTCAACGGTTTTAATTTAAGTAGCAATTTAAACAATCATAATAATTGTACACGGTCAAATGAGAAATTATATTAAGAGAGATTGCGAGGGTCCTATGCTAATACATGACAATATTAACAACTTCTAATGGTCAAAAAGTTATGATATTTATTTTATTGCGAGCTTAATAAAAATATATATTTAATGACTTAAGTTGTTTGAATTTAAATTAGATTATTTGTATATGTATAATTAAAGATGAATAAATTAAACTTTACAATATGTAATATTATAATTAAGTTGGTTTTGAGTTGTAAATAAGTAACTTCTTAAAATAAATATTTAATAGGTGCAATATTGATTTTGTAGGAAAGTTGACCAAAATCTTCTCCTAAAATGATAGAGACATTTTCTGGATTTAAGTTAACTTTAGAAAGATAATATCGTCATTTTGTAGCCTATTCTTTTTATGATTAAGTAATCTCCGTAGGTAATGTAAATCAATGGCTTTGATTAGAAGTTCTTAAATATTAATGGTCATGATTCATTTAAAATTAGGGTGATTACTTAATTATGACTCTCTTTTAATATATAAGAGAGAAGAAAGATTTATTTATTATTTATATATGCTTGTTATTTGTTTTCTTTTAAAAGTGGTCCCATCCCTGTTGGCTGTATGTTAACGACAATAAGTCAATAACATGATGTATTTTTTAAATATTTTGGGTGGTGTGTTGTGTTTTATTATATATAGTGGTAGGTGTTTTATGTACTTGTTTGATTATTTTCTGAATTGTTCTTGTTAGTGTGTTTATTATTGTTTTAAGCTTTGTAGAAAAATTACTAATACTTGTTAGTTTCATTTAGATATCCGGAACTTTTTTAAAAGAAAAGAACCATCTTCAAGTGATGATATTGATAAGAAAGCTCCAACTATAAACGTGACCACTAATATTCACCGATCGATCCCTACATCTTCAACACCTACATAAGTTGATTTGGATCATCTACCTTCGGATCCCGCCGAGAGGATACGAATTTTGGATTATCATCCTAATCAAATAGATAAAATAAGACAAAGGTATTGGCTTAAAGGACCTTGTCATCCGATCTTTCTATGATGATGGTTGAAACAAGGAAACATATTTCTTATCATTTGTTATATCAGTTATTAAAGCTTGCATTGGTTTTGCCCGTAACAACAACCGTTGAAAGGTGTTTTTTGGCAATGAAGCTTATAATGTCGGAATTGCGCAATTGAATTGGTGATGAATTTTTGATTGCGTATGTGATTTGTTCGTTGGAATAAGAAGCACTTGCAAGTGTTACAAATAAGGGTTAATGGCGCAGATCGGGTATGAAATTATCACTTTTTACCGAGTTAGGGTATGAACCCAATTTATCACAAAGGTCGGTAACAAACTTTCAAATTATGTTTCGAGTTGGGGAACAAACTTTTTTCTTTTTGCCGAGTTAGGGTATGGACCCAATTTATTACACAGGTCGGTAACAAACTTTCAAATTATGTTTCGAGTTAGGTAACAAACTTTTTTTTTCATTTCAAATTATGTTTCAAATTATGCTTCGAGGTCGGTAACGAACTTTCAAATTATGTTTCGAGGTCGGTAATGAACTTTCAAATTATGTTTCGAGTTAGGTAACGAACTTTCAAATTATGTTTCGAGTTAGGTAACGAACTTTTCGAGTTAGGTGAAAAAAAAAGTTTATTCCTTAACTCGAAACATAATTTGAAAGTTTGTTACCGACCTGTGTAATAAATTGGGTTCATACCCTAACTCGGTAAAAAGTGATAAGTTCATACCCGATCTGCACCATTAACCCTACAAATAAAGATGTAATGTATCGCTTTCAAAAGATGAGTACCCGTAGAGGGCAATTGTAGTAGGATGTAATTGGTGAGGTTTCTTGCTACTTTTTTACTAGTTTTTGTGCAGCATTATAGCTACTATTACTGCAGTTTTTTGGTGCGTTTCTGTCAAGTTTAAAGCTATTTAAAATGCTGTTTATTGCTGCTGTTTTTGTGGGATTTTAGCTACTGTTCGCATGATGTTTTAGTAGCTATTTTATGTTGAACATATGCTGTTTGTGTTGCTTTTTTAAGCTGTTATGGCGGTTGTTTTAAGCTATTTTAGCTGTTGTTTTAGTTGTTGTATTCCGTGTTGTTTTCACTGCAAATTAGGTGTTGTTTTAGCTGCTATTTGGTGCGATTTTAACATGCATTATATGCTGTTTTTCTTGGCTATTTTAGCTTATGTTTATCTTGTTTATGTATTGTTTTGTGTAGAAGTGTGTGTTGTTTTGTGCATAATTTAGTGTACTAAGATGCAACTCTATGCATTATCTAGTGTAGTAGCTTATAATTTTGTGCACTATATTACGGCTAATGCGTAATTATTTTTGCCCCCCATAATTGAAATTCCCAGATCCGCCACTGACTTTATCGATTTACAAACCATCAACGATTGATGTTTTGAATAATCTATCTTACACCAATTAACTTACAATGTCATGATTGAATTGAGATGAAGAAAGAGTTTCCACATTTGAATCCGAAATGCAATTTGTAATGATTTGTAAGAAAATAGATAAAGAATAAGGGTGCGCTTCGTTCGAAATGAGGAATGGGAAATGAAAATGGAATACTATGCAATGCAATGGGCATTCCTTAGTATTACCTTTGTCATAAATGTTGCTTGGTTCATACAACTATGAGTAGGAGTGATAAGATGGGTCGGGTCAAGTTAACGGGTTCAAAGTACCTAACACGAATCTGGCATGATTTGTTAAATGGGTTGTGGGTCAAAAGTGCCAACCCGTACACAATCTTTATTACCCGTTTAGTTAAACAGGTAAAAGGGGTTACTGAGTCGATAGGTTCGTTTTGGTTCAAGTGAGTCAATATAATGGATTACTTTTGGGTTGGTGGGTCGATCCGTTAACCTAAATCTTTGACCCGAGTTCAACTTAAAAATTAAACCCGCTACAAGTTTCGGGTTAGCCGATCGACGGGTCAAAAGTACCCGACCCGGACACGACATTCATAAATGTTTGGGTAAACGGTCAAACGGGTTAATAGGTTGGCATGTTGGTTTTAGATTAATTTCGAATTGTTCCATTGCTTTCCGGGTAAACTGAGTCAAATTTAATGGGCTAATTTTAGGTTTCATTGGTCGACTCGTGAACCCAAAACTCGACCCGAGTCCGACCCTGAATATTAAACGGGTTGTAGAGTTGAGTTTTAGTGGGTTGACGGGTTGAGATGAGTATATAAATGTTATATGTTACGATGATTCTAAGTATTGATACCTATTAACTCCAATTTGGTGGGGAATGGATAATTACCCACCAATAGGTAATGATTGATTGCATTATATAAAATCAAGCATCATTATTTATTATATTTTCTATTCCCCACCCCTTAATACCCCCAACCAAACACCTCTAAACTTAATTCATGCTTCATAAAAAGATGGTTCGTGATTAAGATGATTTTATAGAAAAAATTAAATACTTAACTGTTGAGAGAAATGGAAGACGAAAATTTGGAAACATAATTTCCAAAAATTGCTTCTTGTTCCACGTAAAGGATTTGAAATTGTCATTTAATGATATTAAATAATGTCATATAATGATATAATGATATTAAATAAATGAAAGAAAATTAGAAATGTCAATCATACCTTTAGATGGTCAAACTAAATGTGTGGTCAAGATTATTTCTTGACCTTCTTTCAAGAATAATTCTTCTTTTTTATTGCTCTACTATATACATGCAATTCACACATTTCTTATTTTCAAAATGCAAATAAGCAGTTAAATTCTTACATTAGCATTTTAAATCATTACCACCATCGACATCTATAAGGTTGTCACTGTTTTGATGCATCATGTGATCGACGCTAACTTATTTAAAAGACAAATATAGAAGATTTATAATTTTATATACTTGTATATGAAACAAATTTATGGAAATTAAATTATATAAATAAAAATAATAAGATATAAAGTAGAGAGAAAAGTAAAAAAAAAAAAAAATGAAAAATGGAGGAACCAATATGATTGATTCATTTCAAAAATCCATTTCCACTTTTTTTTTAAAAATAAAAAACTAAATTCACAAACTATATGTCTATAAAATATAAAAATTACATATTCGGAATCAGCGTATTTTTCTCTTCGATTATAAAAATTACATACACAAGCTATACTTTCGACAATTTTTTTTTTTACAATTCTTATTGGGTTTCAAAAATTTGTAATGTGAAATCACATGCGATTTAACACTAAAAAATAATCACACACGATTATATTTTCAATTAAACTTTAAGTTCAAATCATTGATAATTTAAAAAATATGTAAACATGAAAAACCAAGTTGTAATCATATGCGATTGAACATCAAAGTATCAATCACATGTGATTAAAAAGTAATCAAATACAAAATTTTAAACCATTGACTATAACTATACAATTAAGTAGAAATCAAGTTAAAATCATATATGAATTATCATATATCAGTAAATTGCTCATCAAATATCAATTTTTAACTGAAAATCATACCTGATTATATACAAAACCATATGTGATTATATAACAAATAAGATGTGATTAAATGTACAACTAACAATCACATGTGATTTTTAATAAAAAATATTCAAATTTTTATTTATAATATTAATGTGGATGAATATTAAGTTGTAATCACGTGTTAATTAACATATACAATGAATAAATAATCTTGAACAAATTTTATATTATTATTATAAATCGCATGTGATTATATTGTATAAACCGGCAAAAAAAGGGAAAAGAATTCATTGAATATATAGCTTATGAGATCTCTAATCGAAGAGAAAAGCACGCTGATTCCGTATATGTAATTTTTATAATTTATAGGCATACGGTTTGTAAGATATTTAATTTTAGGGGTAAAGGTAAAAGTGAGTTTTGTAAAAACATAGAACAATGCTATTTATTACTCTCATTCTCTATTTTTTATAATTTTTATTTGAACTCACCCCATCGAGTATTATTGTAAAACACAAATACACAATCACATTAAAACTCTTAAATATTGATTGATAAGATAAGATACAAGGTTATAGTTCCTCATCTAACTATTTCATAGTTATGTTTATCTATTGATTGATTTGGTCTCATCCCAATCCTCACAATCTCATCACATCTTCAAAAGTTTGCCTCACCACCATTGACGAGGCTCATCTTCGATCGCCGGTTCGCCGCTACTCATCATCCTCGATCCCATAAGGTATATTCATCGAATATTTGAAATTTCTATTTTGTGCGAGTACATGAACACGTCAACGATCCTAAACACAAATTATATAACACGAACATGATATGGAAATAAATTATGTTAAAATATTCATAGTCGACTAACCAAATATACTAAGGTTATATTAATCTTATCTTAAATTATATATAGGGTAAATGACAAAAATCGGCAATAAACTGCCAAAATTTGTTCCAAGTATGCAACCTACCAATATAATTGCTCAAGTATGCAACAAACAGGGAAGTTTCGCACTTAAGTCAGTAATATGGTAACCTGCAACCGGTTTGACCGGTCAACTTCTATTTTAAACAATTATCATTTATTTATTAATGGTGACATGGAAATAAAATATGACGTGGATACCCATTTTATATCAACTTCAAATATAAAACGAGACATGGCTTGAACCCGACCCATATGGGTGAACCCGGGATCTTTTTCTTAAAGCTTCTCGATCGCTCAAATCGCCGGAGGGAAATAAATTAGGGTTTCAAATTCCAGATATTTTACATGGCAGTAGATCTTAAAGCTTCTCGATCACAACCGGATCCAACTGAATTTACCGATACGGTGTTCAACTGCGTTGTTCCGTACATACACGATAGCCGTGACCGGAGCTCTGTTTCTCTAGTTTGCCGGAAATGGTGCGAGCTCGACGGCCTTACACGGAAACACGTCACCATTGCTATGTGTTACGCCATGACGCCGTCACGATTACGTCAGCGATTTCCGTTGCTCGAATCGTTGACTGTTAAAGGAAAACCGCGTGCTGCAATGTTTGATTTGATTCCGGAAGATTGGGGTGGGTATGTAACACCATGGGTTCGTGAGATGGTGAATTCGTTGAAATGCTTGAAAGCGGTTCATTTTCGGCGTATGATTGTTCGCGATTCGGATATGGAATTGTTAACTAGAATTGTTAACTAGAACTCATAACTATATAGAATTGTAGCGTTGTTGACTTTGTTTGACTGGTTATCATCAGATAGATGAATACGATCGACGGCTTGCAAGTATCGATCAATATCGAAACAATCGCTATCGAAGAGCATACGAAGTCTAGCGTCGTCGGAATCGGAAGTCGTCACTGGCTGCTTCATGAATTTATAAATTAATTAAATATTTAAGAAAATAAAACGAAAATGAAGGTTGGATTGAATGGTGGATTGTGGTGGCGGAGACTGTAGTATATGACTATTTGAGAAAACAGAAAGAATGAAGAAACAGAGATAAATACGGAGTTTATTTATATTTCAAGTTTATTTAATGTAAAATGATGCCATTCAATCGTTGGATTCAATTATTTGAAAAGTTTTGTATTTACAAAGAGAGCTTAGTTGTTGTTGAACATGGTGGGGAATGGTTACACGAATTAGCTTTACGTAACTCGGTTCTTGAATCGTTGAACTTTTATATGACTGATCTTGTTAAGTTTGATTTTAAAGATCTTGAGCTTATTGCGAAAAACTGATATGAATGTGGAAAAATAAATGAGAAAAAAATGTTTTAAATAGGAAAAACGATATGACATGGACTCCATGTGTCAACGGTGACGTGGAAAAAATATGACATGGACGCTGACGTGTAACCACAGTCAGCATTTACAAAAAATGAAACAGTAAAACTTTAACTTTCATAAATCCAAACACGAAACTTCCCGGTTTGTTGCATACTTAAGCAATTATATTGGTAGGTTGCATACTTGGAACAAATTTTGACAGTTCGTTGCTGATTTTTATCATTTACCCTTATATATAAGAAACAGTTGATGATGTCATCAAAAATCTAATCAACCAATAGAATTACTCAATTTTGTCCAATTAGCTAAATTATAGGATTTAGTGATATCATAAATCATTAATTATTTATTATATTAAAAAAAATAATTATGATAACTTTATCCAAATAGGTATTCGTAATACATTAGGACTATTATCATATCATAATATTTATTCGTAATATATTAGGACTATTATCATATCACAATTTGATTTGATGATGCGTTGATGAAATTTATTCCTTCATATCAACAACTTTTAAAATCTACGGAGTATTTGTTTTCGTCCAACCCCGTGTAATACACGGGTATAGAGTCTAGTTTCTTTATCATTGATACTATAACAAAAAGTCAAAATCACCTTTTATGTAGCTTTACTAAAACTACCTACTACCCAAAAACACTCATCAAAACCTTACCTTCCCACAATAAATATAAAATCGAATGTAACCAAAAACTACTCGTCCGAACTCTCAAATACAGCTTCACATATCGAAAGGGGCATAATGGTAATCTCATAATTTTATTTCTCTATTTATAAGGCCTGACCTTAAAAAGTCAAAATCAAAGAATAAGGACTTTTTTTTATATTAGGGTTTTTTTATTTTATTCGGAACCAGAGTTATCAGACTGTACTATTAATGGTTTGTGTGAAGGCGGGAATAATTTCCCCAATTTGATGATTTTCCCGCCATGTTTATTTTCTGTAAAATTTTCAAACATACCGCTTTACCAAATTCCTCAATTCATTCCCCCCTTTTTTAAAATCCGATTTCTATAAAACACATCCCACCTTCATTTTTTACAAGCGTTTTTCATTCTAATTTATCGCCGGAATCCGTGATTTCAATTTTTAGGGTTTTGATAAAAATGGGAACGGCTAAGTTATTAGAATCTGAAGAAACTGGTGCTGTTAAACCAACAGGTCAGATCAGCTTATTATAAATTATTACTTATTGATTTTTTTTTTTTTTAACGATTGTTGTTACTGCATGCATTTATATTTCTATATCTATATGTATGTATATATATATGTATTTTCGTTTAATTTTGTTTTCCATGTTTATTTGTAATGATTATTAGTGGTAAAAGTGATATTTAGTGAGAGAAAGTATTAGATTTAGAGAGAGAAAACGAGAGTGAGGTTTATTTATTTTTTTATTTAATTTAATATTTATATATATAGTTTTTTTCATAAAAGTAACAAAAACATCATTGGTGCGTTTAGCGTCAAAATCTAAGCGCGATTTGAGAGAGATAGAATCGTAGATCATTGAAGGTATTTTTTTTTTTTTAATTTTATATCTGTGTTGTTTTTTTTTTTTTGGTAATGAATTCGATATGCAATTAATCTGATGACGTGTATATGTACAGTGAGAGTTTTTGTTAAACAGTAGTTTAGATGCTCATAATCCCATGAACGATGTTATTCTTTTGATTTTGTGAAGAGATTATATTTTTTGATATTTAATATAGTATTGAATATTATGTTGCATTCGACACGATAATTATGTTTATTAGGTGAATATTTCTTAAAATGGTCAATAGATGAGTGTTCCTTAGGGTAGAATTGATGAATGTTTTTGATTGTAACGTATTAACACTTTTAATGAAGTATTTTTTGTAAACATTATAAATTTTGGAAGAGGGCTTTTGAATCGATCACTGTGTTTTTGAGTGACTCTAGGTGAGAATGGAAATAAAACGTATATATACATTTCACTTTCGGGTTTTATTTTAAGGAAGAAAAATGAAAGGAGGACAAAGAAAGCTGGAACTGTAGTTATTATGTAGAGTTGTGTCACTTGTATCTCATGTTGGAGTTAATCTGCATGTATCTCATTCTTTACTGGTTCATGCTTGGATGGTAGTATTAATTGCATGATGCATATTGTTGCTACATTGGTCTATCCTTTGACGGCAAACCATTTATTGTTTATATAGTTTGCTGCCATCTTTAGTCTAAATGGTCATGTTTTTCCGTCCATATTGATAATGGGTGACTTGCCATTACTGGATTCGTAGTTGGTATCATGATTTTCTGTAACTTGGATTGAATGTGCAGTGAATCTTTATACTTGTAATAAGTAGTGGTCTCCTTATGCATGTAGCATCTTGCTAGATCTTGAAATTATGTTATTAAATATGTGTTGCTTTCATAAGTTTTACGTTGTAGACATTTAAGTTACATAGCTGATATCGGTTTTGGCAAGGTCTCGTTTGAATTCTACTCCGTATTTAACAGCTTTGTTAATTGTAAAACTACTCTTATATGCACGTTTTTACTTATGGGGTTTGTAATTAATTTTAAAGATATTCGAAAATTGATTCAGTAGGGTTGTTGAGTAACTATCGTGTAAGTGTAGATCTATTAAATGAAATGGTAACTTAGAATAGGGACACGTGTTTCTTGTGAAGTTCTTCACTTATTTTTGTGTGCGTCTGAATGGTGTCACTTTGAGCATGATCTCAAAATAGTATAGGTTGTGTAAGAATAATCAATTGAGCACTAGGTGAAATCCTGATATGTTTCTATAACTGCTGAGGAAAACAGGAATAACAAGTAAATAGGAAAATGGTAGTTTCAGTAACCAGTAAAATCTATGTTGAAACAGATTAAACTTCAGCAATTTGAAGACTATTTTTATGTTATAATTGTAAAGCTATAATTTTTAATTATGTACTATAATATTCATGTAACTATAATCTTTTAAAACTAGGTGCCTAATTTAATAAATCTGGAAGCATTTTGTTTTCTATATAGCTTGTTATTTAAAACTTAACACTAGATGCATCATAAATAGAGTAATAGATTGATATCATAGGTACATATCACAAGTTTAATGTGAATTTGCTTTGTAGGTACAATATTACAACATTTTTAATGATGTTATATGATTCGAGTTGTGATCACTTTATTTGTTTAACAATTAACCTGGTTTGGTCAATTCATTGCTAAGTTATTGAGTTGGAGCGTTAGAGGTTCAGGCATTGTTGTTAGAGATGTGCCAAGGCAAGAAGATTAATAATGATTTTCGGTTTGAGACGATTTCACCCCGGACTTTGATAATTCCGGTCTTGCGGGACAATGATGACGATTTTTAGGCTAATAATATAGAAGAGCGTTTGATGATGTTGCTTTAACTAATCGGGAAATACCGTCACAGTTTTGTACTTATGCTGGTTTATAAAAAAACTGACTTTTAGGTTTATTTTTGTGCTCATTTATTTTCTCTAAATTGAGTAGTGATTTTTTCATTATCTTAAGAATGGAAAAACAAGTGCCTTTTATTGTAGTAGAGAAAAATAACACTTGTTATTAATTAGAAGAGTGTTTTTCAGTACTTGAATGCTAATACCAGTTTCTTTTGAGCATATTATGAAATTTGATCTATTAGCTTCTTTTGTAAATGAATATATTTTGTCAAATGCCTTGAACAACAGTGTGTCTAAATATGTTCTTTTAAATGTTTTATATCCTGAAACTGCATTCATTGTCACCTTACATACTGAATATCTTTTCTTTATAAAATCTCTGCTGTCGTGTACATTTTCTAACTTTTGTAGCTTAATTTTTGTATTCCAGAAATGAAAAAGAAAGGTAAAAAAGTTAAAGCAACAACTGAGGTGTCTGATGTTACAGTTGATACCAAATCTAAACAAAAGAGAGGAACACCGGACAGTGCTGAGGATCCCCCTGTTTCTAGGAAAATGCCGAAGCGGGCTGCCTCTTGTACCAGTTTCAAAAGCAAACCACTCCGCTTGTCAGAGAAGTCTGCCACAATCGAGAACAAAAAGGTCAAAGTGGTGGAAGAAGAAATAGCAGCCCTAAGTATGATACCTGGCCCGGATGACCCACGACCAAATAGAAGACTATCAGATTTCATATTTCATGATGCTGATGGGAATCCACAGCCCGTTGAAATGCTAGAAGTGGATGATATATTTATCTCTGGCCAAATATTGCCATTGGAAAAAACTTCTGAAAAAGAAAAGGAAACAGGAGTTCGCTGTGAAGGCTTTGGACGTATTGAAGACTGGTCTATATCTGGTTATGAAGATGGGTCTCCAGTCATTTGGGTCTCCACAGAACTTGCTGATTATGACTGTGTTAAGCCTGCAGCAACCTACAAAAAACTTTTCGGGCTTTTCTATGAAAAAGCCCATGCATGTGTTGAAGTCTACAAACTATTGTCAAAATCTTCTGGGGGCAACCCGGATTTGAGCCTTGATGAATTACTTGCTGCACTTGTCCGTATAATGAGAGGGAGTAAGAATTTTCCTCATGGAGTGTCTATTCGGGATATGATTATTTCGTGGGGTGGGTTTATTTATGAGCAACTTGTTGGGCTGGATGATGCACCTAATAGTACTGATAAGCCCTTTGTTGAAATACCCGTGCTTGAGTCACTGAGGGACGAAAGCAAAAAAAATCAAGAGTGTGTAAATGTTCCATTTGTAGGATCAATGAATGCACCTTTAAAGATTGGAGATGGAGAAAAAGTCAATCAGTCAAATGGGCATAAGCCTGCTGCTAATGAAGATGAAGACATGAAGTTGGCTCGAGTTTTGCAAGAAAATGAAAATTGGCAGTCAATGAAGCAGAAGAAACGCCAAAGGCACGCCAATTCATCAAGCAAGTTTTACATTCAGATAAATGAAGATGAAATAGCAAATGACTATCCACTCCCTGCATATTACAAAACGGCCTTACAAGAAACAGATGAGTATATAATCTTTGATGATTTTGATACAGTTGACCCTGATCAGCTTCCAAGAAGCATGCTTCACAACTGGTCACTTTATAACTGTGACTCAAGGTTGATTTCTCTGGAGCTTCTTCCTATGAAGCCGTGTGCTGATATCGATGTCACTGTTTTTGGGTCGGGAGTAATGACAGCTGATGATGGAAGTGGGTTCTGTTTTGATGATGAGCCTGGTAGTGCTTCAGGTTCATCTGTTGCACTAAATGAAGATGGCATCCCCATATACTTGAGTGCTATAAAGGAGTGGATGATTGAATTTGGATCATCAATGGTTTTTATTTCAATTCGAACCGATATGGCCTGGTGAGTTCTAGGTGTAATTTATGCTCAGTTTTTCTAATTTTATGTAGAGTATCTAGCCAATTTTTTTAGTTGAAACCAGGCCAAGTTGGGCTTTGTTTTATCCTAAATGGGTAAAAAATTTTATTTCTTTTTTTGCCAAATGGTGAACAGGTTCCTGGAATTGTCTTGTCTTACAACTGTCTTAATGTTTTGCTCATAGATTTGGTCCATTTGGATAATTACTGCAATACTATTTTGTAATTATTGTATGCCTTTTAATTTTTAAATGGACAAAAAGAATATGTGGTGCTGGAACCAATCCTTTTCAAGCTAAACATGTTATGACCCATTACCAACCTGCGTGACCAACCCAACTTGCCACCTTTAATGTATGTATATCTAATAGTTTCAGGAACTTCTTTTGAATTTGCTTGTTGTCTTTTGTTTGCTTCAGGTATAGACTAGGAAAGCCGTCAAAACAATATGCCCCCTGGTATCAGACAGTACTTAAGACAGCAAGGCTTGCTATAGCAATTATTACATTGCTGAAAGAGCAAACACGCGCATCAAAGTTGTCATTTTTAGAAGTCATAAAGAGATTATCAGAATTTGAAAAGAGTCACCCTGCGCACGTTTCTTCAAACCCTGCAATTGTGGAGAGGTATGTAGTTGTTCATGGGCAAATTATTTTGCAACAATTTGCAGAGTTTCCAGATGAAACGATAAGGAGGTGTGCTTTTGTGTCTGGTCTTGAGGATAAAATGGAGGAAAGACATCATACCAAATGGTTAGTGAAGAAAAAGAAAATTTTGACAAAAGAAGAAAATATGAATCCACGAGCAGCAATGGGGCCTGTGGTCTCAAAACGAAAGGCGATGCCTGCAACAACAACACGATTCATAAACAGGATCTGGGGTGAGTTTTATTCAAATTACTCACCTGAAGAGGTTAAAGAGGGTGGTTCACTTGATGTGAAGAAAGATGAAGACGAAGAAGAACCAGAAGAAAATGAGCAGGAAGATTGTGAAGAACCTGAAGAAGAAAACACAATCGCTATTCAAGAATCTCCGAAACCACATTCTGCATCTAAGGAAAAGAAAACCCGTGGGTCAAAAACTGCCATTAGTTGGGTTGGGCCAGCAGTTGGGAAGTTGTCTGATGGAAAGGCTCTCTATAAGGAGGCACTTCTTCGAGGAGAGGTTGTGGCTTTAGGTAGTTCAGTGATGGTTGAAGATTCTTTCTATTTTGTAGAATACTTGTTTGAAGACTCTGATTCTAGAAAATTTGTTCACGGCATATTGATGTTAAGAGGCTGTGAAACTGTTCTTGGCAACATAGCAAATGAGCGGGAATTGTTTTTAACCAATGATTGCATGGATCTTGAACTCGATGATTCTATACAAACTGTGGTGGTACAAATCAGAACATTGCCATGGGGTTATGAGCATCGAAAGTCTAACACAGAATTTGAAAGATTGGATAGAGCAAAGGCTGAAGATAGGAAAAATAAAGGGTTGCCAGTTGAGTATTACTGTAAGAGTTTATACTGGCCTCAAAGAGGTGCTTTCTTTTCTCTACAAACTGATAAAATGGGACTTGGAAATGGGATCTGCCATTCCTGTAAAGTTTTGGAAGATGAAAACAGAAATGAGATTTTTGAGGTGAATGAAACCAGGACAGGTTTTAAGTACATGGCAAATAAATATGCTGTTGATGATTTTCTGTATGTTGGTTCTCATCATTTTGATTCAGATGAGAAGGGCAATGAAACTTATAAGGGTGGGAGGAATGTAGGCCTCAAAGCGTATGTTGTTTGCCAGTTGATGCAGATTGAATCCATCAAAAATACGAAACGGGTTGACCCAGAATCAGTAACAGTCCAGGTTAGAAGATTCTATAGACCTGAGGATTTGTCTTCAGACAAAGCATACCGGTCTGACATTCAAGAGGTAAGGTTTATATCTGTGTTTGTTCTGTCTCCATATTTTCAGGCTAATTATGTTTTTTTTTTTTTTTAGTTTGTGAATTTTGTGATGTGGTTTATATAGCTGATTTTTACTTTTAATTATAGTTATATTACAGTGAAGAAGTTCATAAGTTGCCAGTATCGGCATTAGAAGGGAAGTGTGAAGTTAAAAGGAAGAAAGACCTCTCTTCTTTGGATGACACTTATGTTGTTGAGCATGTCTTTTTTTGTGAACGTCTTTATGATCCAGATAAGGGATCTCTAAAGCAGGTAATTCCACTAATTTGTTCTGCAAAATTAGAGGAATTAAAAAGGATGGGTTGCTTGTAGACATTATTATTTTGATTTCAATATAATCTATGGTTTTATTAATATAGAATAAGATGTTCAGGATATTATATGCATCAAATACACTTTTGGGGACATTTGACTTGCGGAATTTTAAGTTAGTCACATATTTTGCCCATTTTAGATTAAACATAACATGAAGTGACACATTGCTAAGTAAAAAAAAAAATTGGTTGAAGTTCCAATCTCTATGCAAAATAACAGTTTTAAAAGTAGTAACTTGTCTTTGCAATTTTATTTGTGTCCTTTGACCATTGTAATTCTGAACTTTTTTCAACAGTTACCTGTTCACATCAAGCTTAGTCCCCCGAAAGAAGATGTGGTTAACGAAGCTGCAATTAGAAAGAGAAAAGGGAAGTCTAAAGAAGGAGAAAATGATGTTGAAATGACTGACAGCCAAGAAAGTGCTGGTATAAAGAATCGTTTAGTCACATTGGACATTTTTGCTGGTTGTGGTGGCTTATCTGAAGGCTTACAAAAAGCTGGTAACTATGATACTCTTGGCTCCATAGCCCATCTATTTTGCTTCCTCTAAGATTCGCTGACTTTTTTATGTTCATCTACAGGGGCATCCGTAACCAAATGGGCTATTGAATATGAAGAACCTGCTGGTGATGCATTTAAACTGAATCATCCTGATGCACTTGCATTTGTGCATAATTGCAATGTCATACTGAGGTTCTACAAATTCTTTCTTGAATCTATTTATACTATTGAAATCATTGTGATTGTATGAATGTAATCATGTTCTTGAATAAGTTCTAAATTCTTTTTTGAAGAACATATGTTGTAATTTACATTTCTGACAAACCTTGAAATACAGGGCTATCATGACAGCATGTGGGGACATGGATGACTGTATTTCCACTTCCGAGGCTGAAGAAATGGCTGCAAAGCTTGATGAGAATGAGATTAAAAATCTTCCTCGACCTGGACAAGTGGATTTTATCAATGGTGGCCCTCCATGCCAGGTGTCAATTCAATTCAAATAGAAAATAATGACTAACGAGCTCTAGCATTCATGCTACAGCTGGCCGCGGGGGGGGGGGGGGGGGGGGGGGTCGGGTCTTTTGGGTAATGGGCCAAAGTAATTAAGTAGACTGTATGTGTTATAAATATGTTTTGGGCGACTTTCAACATGTTACACCACTTTTACTTCTTTCATTTGACTAAGTATTTTGATTTGACTCCCTCTTATGGATAAAAGGTAACCTGAATTAAGCCACTCGTAAGTAAATGGTTCAAAGTTGCCAACTCTAATTTATGTGCTGTTTTCTGCCTAACTCGAAATCATGAGATCTTAAATATCCAAACTCTTGTTGATGTTAATAGTATTCAAATTTGAGGTATTGTTTGTCTGCAGGGGTTTTCTGGTATGAATAGGTTTAATCAGAGTACCTGGAGCAAGGTTCAGTGTGAAATGATATTAGCATTTTTATCATTTGCGGAGTACTTCCGCCCCAAATTTTTCTTGTTAGAAAATGTTAGGAACTTTGTGTCCTTCAACAAGGGGCAGACATTTCGTTTAGCACTTGCTTCACTGCTTGAAATGGGTTATCAGGTATATGATTTATATGTAATATGAAAGGGATTAGATAAAAACTTGGGACTTTTTGATAAACATACTAATAATGTATTTTTTATTTTACATCTTTTAACCAACTCTAGGTGAGGTTTGGAATACTGGAGGCTGGAGCTTTTGGTGTATCTCAATCTCGTAAACGTGCGTTCATATGGGCAGCTTCTCCTGAAGAAATACTACCCGAGTGGCCTGAACCTATGCATGTTTTTGCTAGTCCACAACTTCGGGTCACACTGAATGGTAACACCCAATATGCTGCTGCTAGAAGTACTGCAAGTGGTGCCCCCTTCCGTGCAATAACTGTTAGAGACACAATTGGTGATCTTCCTGCTGTTGGAAATGGAGCTTCTGCAACAACTATGGAGGTAGTTAATGCGTATTGTGTGAATATTGATTAAAAAAATATACTTTTTAAATGACAATACACTATGGGTGACTTTCAACTTGTTATTATTTTAAATTTTGGCCTCTGTTAGAGATAAACAGAACCTGAATTGACCTGTTTTTACGAGTAAATGGTAGATTGAAATTTTGCCACGTTCACTTTCTTATGTCATTTTTCTGTTATTGGTCTACCCCTTTACTGTATCTTACTCATTGTATTTGTGTACAGTACAAGAACGAGGCCATCTCTTGGTTTCAAAAGAGAATCCGGGGAGATGCGTCTGTCCTAACAGATCATATATCAAAAGAAATGAACGAGTTGAATGTGATTAGGTGCCAAAGAATTCCTAAACGTCCTGGTGCTGACTGGCGAGACCTCCCTGTGGAAAAGGTATTTGAAACACACAAATATTGAAATTGATCATTTTAAGGAGATTTAGGTTGTCGTTTATATTAAGATTGGGAACTTTTCTTATTCTTGCAGGTTAAGCTGTCAACTGGGCAAATGGTTGACCTTATACCCTGGTGTCTACCGAACACTGCCAAAAGGCATAATCAATGGAAGGGTCTGTTTGGAAGGCTTGACTGGGAGGGAAATTTTCCAACGTCTATTACCGATCCCCAGCCTATGGGTAAGGTAGGGATGTGCTTTCATCCTGACCAGGATCGGATACTAACAGTCCGCGAGTGTGCTCGGTCTCAGGTATGTATTCTCTTAAGCAATTTGTACATACTGTGTTACTTTATGCTAGAGTTACTACAATTAAGGATTCAAACATGGGTCATTTTTTAGTATGGGTCAAAATGGGTAGGATTGGGTTGATCTTCTTACACTTTTTTGTTTTTGTTTTCTATTTACCTTTATATTTGTATAATTTGGTTTACAAAAACAATATCGATGGACTAGCTGGTTTGCAAAATGAAATTATCTCAACCCTTGTAAACCCCAGCCAATGAACATAGATGGGTGCACTAGGTCGAGTCCTTTTTGAATTGATCTTCATTATGTGGTGTTTATGTGTGTGCAGGGTTTCCCTGATAGCTACAAGTTTTCTGGCAACATCCAACATAAGCACAAGCAGATTGGAAATGCAGTCCCTCCTCCATTGGCATATGCATTGGGTAGGAAACTCAAGGAAGCAATGGAAGCCAAACAGAAACAGTCAGCCAAGTGAGCCTCATTTGTGTTTAGCTGGTCAGTCTAACCTGACTAGTGGTTGTTTTGGAAGCTAGTCATGTGCTTTAGGGTTCCCATGGCTATACAAAACATGAGTCAACTGTGTATATAGAACTGAGTTAGCTTAATGCCGAGTATTAGTGCCTAGTGTAATCATGGATTAAGAGCAGTTGGAGACTGAAAGTAGGTAAATCATTGAAATTTAAAATTGAATTTTAGCTACCCATCATTGTATCTTTAGCTTTTCTCATTATTTGTATTTAAATTTTCATGATGAATGGCTTATTATATCTATGCTAGAATTTAAATTCGTGTATATACATGGACCGAATATGATAAAATTATAGATCATCTTGAATTAATGTACAACTTCGATTGAATCATGAACTAGTAAGATTTACTATTTTAATATCAAATAATTTTGTACATTGATTAATTAGTAATAACGTAATAGTTTTGATATGAAAATAATAATCATGTGACCCGCACATGTTTTCATTAACGAAACATAACAAATTCCACGTGAAAAGCTCGTGACATGATGAGCTGCCCTTGGAATGAAAAGTTGTTGCCACTGTTGGTTAATAAATAGCACATTAGGCTTTTCATTTCAATAAGCTTGATAGATTGTAATTTCTCTCTCAATTTACTCAATTCTTGTAATACATTGATTACGACCCATCTGTGATCATTTGAATAGTTGTAACAGCTGATTTCGGATTCAATTCTAAGCTCGTGAATTCCTAATCTCTGTTCTCAAATTGAATTTCATTTCGAGTTAGTCGATTTCTAATTCGATTCGTATCAATTGGTATCAGAGACCGATTCTGGCAATCCCAAGGTCAAATTCAATCAAAATCATTCAATTGTTGTTCTAATCAATTTCGCTTTCAGTTCAGTCCCAAAACAATTTCGATATCCAAAAAAGAACACTATTGTGGACGAATTTGAAGAAACTTATCTTTTAAGTGGTTAAATCAAAGATTGAATGATTGATTGCATAAGTGATGAGAAATTTGGCTGCTGTGAGAGGCAATTAACATGTTTTGGTGGATGAAATGCAATAGTTAACCAAAATAAACCAAGGTAATGCTCTTATTAGTCACTGTTTTTATTATGAT
The DNA here is from genome assembly GCA_949592205.1 of Helichrysum umbraculigerum. NCBI lineage: Eukaryota > Viridiplantae > Streptophyta > Magnoliopsida > Asterales > Asteraceae > Helichrysum > Helichrysum umbraculigerum. The sequence continues at coordinate 378,558,458 of CATIUR010000001.1, read as the reverse complement.
ATGAGCAATATGAGTTGTAGTTTGCATACAATGAATGGTTTGAGACCATTGTTGGTTGGTGAGTGTATTCAGGAAGTTAATTTTAGGGGAAATGTGAATAAAGATAGAAGTAGTTATGAGAGTAATAAGAATGCATATAAAGTGTTTGCTGAAATGTCAAGCTTAAGAAATCTAACACAAAGTGGCAGCGTTCGAGAATATTATGAGGCATTTAACTCTTTGATTAGTAAGGCAACTGGTTTAAATGAATCGGAAATAGTTAAATGCTTTGTTGGAGGTTTGCAACATGAATTTGAAAGGAGAGTTACAATTTACAAACCTTGCAATCTTTATGATGCTTATTGTTTGGCTATTATGGAAGAAACTGCTAGCAACTTAGTGAAGAAAATGTCCAATCCACCTCTGCCAATTACTCAAACGTTAAAAGAAGCGAGTGTTGTGAAGAATGACAATAAGGTGATAGTTCTTGATGAATTTTGGAAGGAAGTTGATAAGGGTGTAGAGATGGGACTAATTGATCAATCTTCCCCTGTTTTGAGGAAACCTAATAAAGAAGAAAAACCTAAAAGAAAATGTGAAGAGAATAATTTTGATAACAGACTTGTTGATGGAATCAAGTTTAGTGAAAATAATGGAACTTCGCATAAGGAGGTGGTAGTGGTTAAAGAACTTGAAGTTGATGCAGACGGTGATAAACTCAGATTGAAGAATGTTGATGAAAACAATGAGATTAGTGCAACGGAAAAGTCTAGGGACATATATGAGGTCTGTGATTTAATGCTCGGAATGGATATTCATGTGAGTCAATTCAGGTATGAGATAATAAAAAATGAGAGCTCAAACAATATTAAGGGTGATGAATCGGAGTATAAAGAAAAGATTACTGGCATTGAAAAACTTAAGCTGCAACACCACCTGAAAATTAAATGGAGTTGGTTACATAGATGATAGAATCAGTGTTGACAATACGAATTTCAAAGAAAGAAGCTTTTCCAATCTACTTGTTCATACTAGTCCAAGGAATGCTATAAAAGATTGTATGTGGACTCATTTTCGGAGTGATTCAGTTGTTGTTGACAGTTTTGAATGGAAGCCAGGGCTGCAATTTTGGTCAGACTTAATGGGAAGCATTAAAAATGCATCCACACACGTAACATACTCCAGACATGGTACTACTACTGCTTGTAGGATTGACAAAGGTTATATCTTTGATTCTCTACTGATGGTGGTGTCGTTAATTAAACAATGGAGGAAACTTAGGAATGTTGTACATGTAAATGGTGATGAATTCGAAGATAAAGGAAGGGAAAAGGCTGATGGAAAATTAGAGTTTATGCTAGATAGGACTGATGTCAGGCATAATTTTGTTGAAAATGGTCATGTTTCTTCTAATGGCTCTTTCAGTAAAGACATAATAAGTTGGCAACCTTATGATGGTTTGATAGTTGACGAGAATTTTGAGTGGAAACCTGGTTGGACAACACAAAAATGGAGGAACATGCTACAATTTCAAGCACTTTGGCAATCCGTTGCACCAAATACGATCCAGTTTGGAGGTATCTTGACTTGTAGACATGGTATGGATGAAAGTTTAATTTCGTGAAGACAAGCTGGAAAAGAATTAAAGGAAGCTATAGCAAAGTTTCATACCAAAGTCGACCTCGAATCCATAGCAGCATGTATAGATGCTGGTCCACAGTATGATGAAAAAGAAGCTGCAAAAAGTGATGTTGGACCAAAGTATGATGAAAAAGAAGCTGCAAAAAGTGATTATATCACCAAGTCTAAGTGTCTAACTGATTTTGTCACTCATGTTAAATCTGTGACCACATCATTACCTAGTCAAGAAGAGGAAGAAAGTGAACTTGCACAACCCTCAATTAATGTTAGGGCAGAAGCAAGTGAGTTGGGTCGGATTCAGAAGGACAATGATCGACTCAATCGAGAGACACTAATGCATTTATGGCCTAAATGGATGTCTGAATCAGTGTGTTCCAACGACCCTATTGCAACTGGTTACCAACTTGGATCTAAACAAAAGTTGATTGTTAACTGTTTGAGCTATCTATTTCTATTATTAGCGTTAAAAACGAGTTTCAAGAGTGAAACACGTTGATATTATAATGTGGAACCAGTAGCCATTTTGGATAAAAGACTTGGGGAAGATGAACACTCGGCCAAGTGCTGACTGATGTATGTGTTGTAGTGGGTAAATCAAATTGGTGGTTATGTAATGTGGAAGAATTATACCGATTTGATCTAGTGGCTTCCTCAGTTTCAATGACATCCTTGAGGTCAAGGATTTCTTTAAGGGGAAGGGATTGATATGAAAATAATAATCACGTGAACCGCACATGTTTTCATTAACGAAACATAACAAATTCCACGTGAAAAGCTCGTGACATGATGAGCTGCCCTTGGAATGAAAAGTTGTTGCCACTGTTGGTTAATCACATTAGGCTTTTCATTTCAGTAAGCTTGATAGATTGTAATTTCTCTCTCAATTTACTCAATTCTTGTAATACATTGATTACGACCCATCTGTGATCATTTGAATAGTTGTAACAGCTGATTTCGGATTCAATTCTAAGCTCGTGAATTCCTAATCTCTGTTCTCAAATTGAATTTCATTTCGAGTTTGTCGATTTCTAATTCGATTCGTATCAAGTTTATAATCGCTTCTCTTTGTTTCGGTTCCCAACTCCTATTATCAATATGGCCATCATGATTTTAATTGAAGCAATATAAGAAAAAAACCGAATGACATAATTATCGCATAACCTATCTTTTATCTTTTATACAGTAATTGGCAACTTATTTGACATTCATAAAACATTTGAATGTTGACTTGTTGTAACTTTTGAAGTATATGAAATAAGATTATGAACGAATAATTGAACTTTATATAATAAGTAACAATATACAAATTCTTATCCCTTTTCAAAAAATAATTATATTTTCAATATATGTAAATTTAGAAAAATGTACAATAATTAATCTTATTGTTTGCATGTGTACACACTTATAACATTTTAAGTTTATAAATTTGAATATGTTTGTATCCTTAATTTTCAAATAATGTTTTATGATGTCATCATCTCCTTAATTTTAGTCAATTTAATAAAATAGAACAATTTTATTGGTTGACTTAACTTTTGATAACATCGTTAACTCTTTTTTATATTATATTTATAAGATACGTAAGTGAATATTTGCTAGAGTAACACCACCTTAAGTTATAATGCCTTTTTTATGTAACCAGATCTTTTAAGGCCAAGCCTTTTGGGATTAGATAAGGGACAGATCACCTGGTATTGATCCTCGGTGATTAGTGCATTCACTGCATTGCATGAACTAGGCTTTTCTTTTCTATTTTGTTAGGGTAAGTTGGGTGATAGTAATTGGAGTAGTTAGTATTAATATAAATATTGGAGTGTATTACACAAACTGTCATGGTATTTTTGTTTATTTCTCATCTTTTTATAACACCATCCGTATTCGGAATTTCCGAGTCATATCTTAAATTATACGGAGTATATAAGAAACAGTTGATAATGTCATCAAAAATCTAATCAACCAATATAATTACTCAATTTTGTCTAATTAGCTAAATTATAGGATTTAATGACATCATAAATCATTAATTATTTACTGTATTATATATAGAAATATAATTATGATAACTTTATCCAAATAGGTATTCGTAATACATTAGGACTATTATCATATAACAATAGGTATTCGTAATTCGTAATATATTAGGACTATTATCATATCACAATTTGATTTGATGATGCGTTGAAGAAATTTAATCCTTCATATCAACAACTTTTAAAATCTATTTGTTTTCGTCGTGTAATAGACGGGTATAGAGTCTAGTAAAACAATAAAATAAGGGAGATGATATTTCCACCAACAATTTTGAAACACTCCGAAATTTAGAACATTTTTTTTAATACTTATTTCGTAAAGTCCCACGTTTAAAATATGACATTTTAGACTTGTTGTATCATTCCCTCGATCAAATAAGGATTTAAATAAGAAAATGTTGAATTTATAAGAGATTCCCAGGAATGACTCCCATTCCCCAGGAATGAAGCATACTATTAATAATATGAGTCGGATTCCCCAGGAATGACTCCCATTCCCCGGGAATCAAGCCTGCTGTTACCATCATACTTCGGATTTCCCAGGAATGAATCTCATTCCCCCGGAATCAAGCCTGCACACTTAATTACCATTTATCGAACTTCAAACGTGCATATCTTGAAAATGACAAGTCCAATGACTATGAAAATTTGCAGGCACGTGTATAATGACAATACAAAAGTTTCCCAACTTCCACTTTTCGCAAATTTGCGTTTTATCATGATTTGGACCATTGACCCCAAAATGACCACTTTTACTCATTTTCGTTGACATACTAAGTTCTAAACCATGTGCATTCAGGTTCTAACATTTTTACCATTCATTCAATACTACATTTAGAACCTAAGGCCACTTTAACATTCGTCATACCATAATCACAACTCATTTTGACCTCTAGACCTATTAGTGACCCATTTGGGCACTTTAACGACCCGTTTGGGTCTTAACCCATATAACCACCATTCCAACACCCAATTCACTTTCCTTTGACTATTCTAAGTCAAACTAAGCTGATGTTTCTATCAAAACTCATTAAGACTATAAAATCTCAATTGTTCCATGGAAACTATTATAATTATAATATTTACATCATAATTCTTTAAATTCAAGATTTACACATTCAAAACTATCAACAAGCATAACATGCTCGTTGACTATACTATCCGTTGACTTTCAACATGTAACACCCCCAAGTTTAACGAGTTGCGGAAGCATACATTGGGTGTTACTAATCAATATACAAAACACAAGATTAATAGTAAACGACCTCTAAATGAGACGTTTGTAAAATAGTTACATTTCATAATTAATAATCATTTGAAAACCGTAGGTTTTCGTTACAAAAGTATGTAAGCCTAGAGTCCGCGTATGTGGCGGGAGATTCTATTACATAACCATAGTTACAAAAGATAATGCTAAGGAATCTCCGTTAAATGCAGTTTGGAAATCATGCGACTCTAGCTAGTAATCCTGGAGTGATCCTACTCCGTAAGTGTACCTGAGATACAAAGCTAAAAAGTGTCAACCAAAAAGGTTGGTGAATCTCACAGGTTTAGTAATAAGTAGGTGTCATGAACCACAAGTATGTACCCGTATTGCTATCCAGCAAAGTAAGTAAATCAGTTTATCAGTACAGTGCCATGAGCTCATAAGTTGAAGCTTAACCGTGTAGTGTGAAATAAATCACGTACCCCCGTGAGTGCTATCCGCACACTCATATGTAACAAATACTAATATGTCTGTTTCTACGTGTAAATCAGTACGTGGTGGCGCTACCACCCCAGACAGGGATTGTCAGTCCCAAATGGATCCATTTACTAGTACTCGCGCTTAAGACCATAACTAACAACTTACGATAAGGAGGCTTTCAGTGGATAAAAGTAACTCATGCGTTTGTTTGTAATCAGTAATGTTTTCAGTAATGTTTTCAGTTCAGTACATTGTGTTCATGCGTAAAACAGTTGCTAAGTATCTCACCCCAAAGTATAAAACAGTAAAAGTGGGGCTGTAAGACTCACCTGAGCCTTTGCAAGTACGTTTATGTCAATAAACGAGTAAGTAGTATCAACCGTAGGTTCTCCGAACCAGTAACCTTCTAGTGCCTAAACACGTAAGGTTAAGTAAGTAGATGTCTCGCAAGACCATCTAGGCTAGTTGTTCATACAACCCTTTGTGTGTAATGTTGGTTCGTTCTCGTTTGTATCAAAGTATACGGCCCGTTGGTGATTTGTTATAATTAAAGTTTATCATTTATAACGCAATTTAGTGTAATTGTAATAGAAAGTATGTTCTATGACGTTTGTTAAGTCGTATGACATAAGTATTTGAAGTTGTATAAATTCGACACTTAGTGAAAATCTGAGTTTTCAAAGTTCTGTTTTGTGCGACGTAGCGTGCGACGTGGGGTGCGACGTCGGGTGCGACGTCAGGTGCGACGTCGGGTGCGTCGTCAGGTGCGACGTCGGGTGCGACGTCAGGTGCGACGTCAGGTGCGACGTCGGGTGCGACGTCGGGTGCGACGTGGGCATGTACGTCGCATGATGCGACCTTCGCAAATCAATGCGACGTAGGAGGCAGCGTCGCTAATGCGACGTTGAGGTTTTTATGCGACGTAGGCCGCGACGTCGCAGAGGCCCCTGGCCAAATGCGACGTAGCGGTCTGATGGCCGGAATTTTTGTCGAAAACGAGTTTTCCGGTTTCCGTTGGGTCCAAATCTTTTACCCAACCCTTATATGAACATATTAAGCCTATTTAAACCATAAACTAGTAAAAATGATCAAAAACGAGAGATGTCGGGATTTGTCGGAAACTTACAAAGTGTCGGATTGAAAATCCGAAAAGATGAAGTTGTAGATCGTGTGATGGTGAACGTTTTCTTCTAAACGGTCAAGTAGATTCGGTTGCGTTTAGTGGTAGTATTTGGTGGTTTTGATGGTGGTGGTGTGTTTGGTGATTAGAGAGAAAGAAAAGAAGAGAGAGAAAGAAAAGAGAATAAATGAAAAGAAAGGGTGGGAGGTGATGATGTAGGTGGAAGCCTCATTTTCAGCTCCCGTCCCCCGTGCTCCGTGCGATGTTCGTTTTCTCCGTCGTTTAAACGTTAAATAATTATTTTACATCTTAAATGGTAGGTTTTAAATACAAATAATTACGCGACATTTCTATTCAAATATTTTTCAAATAAGTTTGAATACCTTTGTTTTTAAATCGGGTAAACTTTGATCGAGTGATACGAGGTAATTATTAATTATCATAAAAATAGCGTTTCGGTCATAATTGCGTTATTTTAGTTTATAAACATTTGTTCACCAACGTCCGTGTTAACCGAATAGAATTTCATTCTATTTAAGTTGCGTACAATTTAATCAAATCGCAAAGTTGTATATATTAACCAACATATAATCTGATACATAAATTAGCCTAATACAGAACTAATTACATGTATTAACAAAGAGTTAGGCGCTAATACTAGCCCTAATTTGGCGGTTGTTACATTCTCCCCTTGTTAAAAGAATTTCGTCCCGAAATTAGCTCGATTGCACGGTTGGTGCGTTATCAGGGAAGAGATGTGGGTATTTCAGTCGCATTTGGTCTTCCCGTTCCCAAGTGAATTCAGGACCACGCTTAGAATTCCACCTGACTTTTACGATGGGAATACGACTCTGTTTTAGTTGTTTGACCTCGCGGTCCATGATTTCCATAGGTTTCTCAACGAAATGAAGTTTATCATCGATCTGAATTTCGTCGAGCGGTATAATTAGTGTCTCATCAGACAGACATTTCTTCAGATTAGAAATGTGGAATGTGTTGTGAACGCTGCTAAGTTCAGCAGGAAGTTGCAGGCGGTATGCCACTGGACCAATCTTTTCAAGGATTTCGAATGGCCCGATGTATCTAGGATTTAGTTTGCCTCGTTTTCCGAATCGAATGACACCTTTCCACGGTGCCACTTTGAGAAGTACCTTGTCCCCTACTTGGAACTCAAGGTGTTTGCGTCTCACGTCAGCATAGCTTTTCTGACGATCACGCGCGGCTTTTAGTCGGTTTTGTATGCCGACGATCTTTTCAGTTGTTTCATGTATGATTTCTGGACCGGTGAGTTGTGTATCCCCCACCTCAGTCCAACAGATAGGTGATCGGCACTTACGACCGTACAGTGCCTCGAAGGGTGCAGCCTTTATGCTGGTGTGATAACTGTTGTTGTACGAGAACTCGCACAATGGTAAGTGATTTTCCCAGTTTTTACCGAAGTCAACTACGCAGGCACGTAGCATGTCTTCCAGTGTTTGTATGGTTCGTTCGCTCTGGCCGTCGGTTTGAGGATGGTAAGCCGTACTCATATCCAGACGAGTACCAAAAGATTTTTGCAGTGATTGCCAGAAGCGAGAAGTAAACCGAGCATCTCGGTCGGAGATGATTGAGATGGGCACACCGTGTCTTGACACGATCTCCTTCAGGTAGATCCGTGTCAAACGTTCCATTTTATCAGTTTCCTTGATGGCTAGGAAATGAGCAGATTTAGTGAGTCGGTCAACGATCACCCAAATGGTATCGCAACCGTTAGAAGTTTTCGGGAGTTTAGTAATGAAATCCATGGTGATCTGCTCCCATTTCCATTGTGGTATTTCGGGTTGTTGTAGCAAACCGGAAGGTTTCTGGTGTTCAGCTTTAACCTTGGAACAAGTAAGACACTTGCCAACATAGGTTGCAATGTCAGATTTCATGTTGGGCCACCAGTACATTTCCTTGATGCCGTGGTACATTTTGTCGGCACCGGGGTGTATAGAGTATTTAGACTTGTGAGCTTCATCCATCACCAAGTCTCGCAGGTTCCCAAAACTTGGTAACCAGATTCGATTCGAGAAGTATTTGGCCCCGTTAGATTTGGTTTCAAATTGTTTATCCATGCCCCGCAAGGCCTCGTTTATCACGTTTTCTGGTTTGAGTGCTTCGAGTTGAGCAGTGAGAGTTTGATTGATGAGGTCGTTGTGAATGGTCATACCGAGAGCTCGAACTCGAAGTGGTTTCACTCGTTCTTTTCTGCTCAAAGCATCGGCAACAACATTTGCCTTGCCCGGATGATAGCGGATTTCGCAGTCGTAATCAGTAAGCAACTCGACCCATCGACGTTGCCTCATGTTGAGATCCTTTTGATCGAAAATATGTTGGAGACTTTTATGGTCAGTAAAGATTGTACACTTGGTACCGTATAAGTAGTGTCTCCAGATTTTTAGAGCGAATACAACAGCCCCCAACTCTAGGTCATGAGTTGTGTAATTCTTTTCGTGGACCTTGAGTTGTCGAGAGGCGTAAGCGATGACCTTGTCTCGTTGCATCAGCACGCAACCAAGACCTAGGTGTGAAGCATCACAGTATACCACGAAGTCATCGTTGCCTTCGGGTAAAGATAAGATAGGTGCACTGCAGAGTTTTTGTTTTAGTAGTTGAAAAGCCGACTCCTGTTTGTCAGTCCAATCGAACTTCTTTTCTTTTTGAGTCAGTGCAGTGAGAGGTAGGGCTATTTTCGAAAAATTCTCAATGAACCGCCTGTAGTATCCGGCGAGTCCTAAGAATTGGCGTACCTCGGTCGGTGTAGTAGGTGCTTGCCAACACTTGATAGCCTCGATTTTCGAAGGATCGACATGAATTCCTTGATTATCAATGACGTGTCCAAGGAATTGAACGGTTTGCATCCAGAACTCACACTTAGAGAATTTGGCGTATAACTCTTCGTGTTTGAGCAGCTCTAGGATGGTTTTCAGGTGTTGCGCGTGTTCTTGTTCAGTGCGCGAGTAAATCAAGATGTCATCGATAAAGACAATAACAAACTTGTCAAGGTAAGGTTTGCACACCCGATTCATAAGGTCCATGAATACAGCCGGTGCGTTGGTTAAGCCGAATGGCATCACTTGGAATTCATAATGCCCGTAGCGAGTTCGGAAAGCAGTTTTAGGAATATCTTCGTCACGAACTCGGAGTTGGTGATAACCTGACCGTAGATCGATCTTTGAATAAAAACTCGATCCCTGAAGTTGGTCAAACAGGTCATCGATGCGAGGAAGTGGGTAACGGTTCTTGACAGTTAATTTGTTGAGTTCACGGTAGTCGATGCACATGCGGAAAGAACCGTCTTTCTTTTTCACAAACAGGACCGGAGCTCCCCAAGGTGAGGAACTTGGTCGAATGAATCCCTTGTCCAGGAGTTCCTGTAATTGAGTAGACAACTCCTGAAGTTCGGATGGGGCTAGTCGGTAAGGGGCTCGTGCCACGGGTGCTGCACCTGGCACAAGATCAATAGAAAATTCAACTTGTCTAGTTGGCGGTAGGCCAGGCAAGTCTTCAGGAAAGACTTCTGGGAAGTCTCGAACAATAGGCACATCCTCAAGTCGCTTCTCCACCGACTTTTTCTCCATAACGTGTGCGAGGATTGCCTGATACCCTTTTCTCAAGTATTTTCGGGTTTTCATGCAAGAAATGATGTTTATTCTCGTCCCACCGGTCTCCCCTTGTATGCTCAAAGTTCCACCGGTGACGAGAGGAATGCGTACAATTTTCTTGAAACAAACGATTTCGGCTCGGTGTTTGGACAACCAATCCATACCGACGATGATGTCAAAGCTGCCGATTTCGACAGGTATCAAGTCAATGGGAAAGAGCTCATTAGCTAAGTTCAGAGTGCAATTAGGTATTACACTGTCGGCCTCAATAAGTTTTCCGTTTGCCAATTCTATTGTTGTAACACCCCCGAAATTCACTGTTTTGCGGAAGCATAATTTGGGGTGTTACCAATCAAATATCACAGCGCAAAGATAAAGTAAACGACATCTATATGCAACGTTTTGTAAATTAGTTACATTCCATAGATATAATGTTTGAAAACTTAGCGTTTTCGTATACAAAACGTAGTTTCCCCTAGAGTCCTCGCGTATAGCGGGAGATTCAATTACATAATCAAAATGTACAAAAGATAATGCTAAGAATCTCCGTTAATGCAGTTGTGTGGAAATCATGCGACTCTAGCTAAAATCCTGGAGTAATCCTACTCCATCCGGGTACCTGAGAAAACATGCTAAAAAGTGTCAACCAAAAGGTTGGTGAATCTCACAGGTTTGTAAGTAATATCGGTTTTGAACACGAGATTTCATTAGTAATGCCCGTAGGCGTAAAATCAGCCATTGCAATCCAGCAATCGTAAAATCAGTATTTGCAATCCAGCAAATAAAAATAAGTAAGTTTATACCGTTGCCATGAGGCTCATAATCGAAGCTTAACCCGTAAATAATATGTTTGCTCCCGTGACATGCTCGTAAGTGAGCAAGCATCAGTAACGAATAAGTTGTCACCCGTTTATACGTGTAAATCGGTACGTGGCAGCGCTACTGCCCCGGGTGGGGAGGGTCATTTCCCTAATGGATCCATTAACTACTGTTCGCGCTTAAGTCCATAACTAACGATATATGATGGAGAGACTTCTGTAAATAGTAACAACTCATGCAATTCCGTTTGGTATAGTAAACAGTTTAGTACTTGTGTTCAAGAAAAAGTAGTAGCATGTATCTCCCCCAATAAGATAAAACAGTAAAAGTGGGGCCGTAAGACTCACCTGAGTCTTTGCAAGTACGTTTATATCAATAAACGAGTAAGTAATATCAACCGTAGGTTCTCCGAACCCGTAACCTTCAAATGCCTAAACATATAAAGTTAAGTAAGTAGATGTCTCGCAAGACCATCTAGGCTAGTTGTTTACACAACTCATCATGTCCAAGTGTTTGTTTAGTAATCCGTTTGTAGTTTGAAAACAATTATGGCCCGTTGGTGACGGTTTGTAATAATGATTCAAAGTGTTATCATTTATAACGCAATTTAATGTAATTGTAATAGAAAGTATGCTCTATGACGTTTGTTTAGTCGTATGACATAAGTATTTGAAGTTGTGTAAGTTCGACACTTAGTAAAATCTGACTTTTCAAGGTTCTGGTTTGTGCGACGTAGCATGCGACGTAGCATGCGACGTAGGGTGCGACGTAGGGAGGTACGTCGCATGATGCGACCTTCGCAAATCAATGCGACGTAGGAGGCGACGTCGCTAATGCGACGTTGGTTCGGTTTGCGACGTAAAAGTCTACGTCGCTATGTGCGACGTCCGCAAGTTAATGCGACGTAATAGGCTGCGTCGCTAGTGCGACGTTGGGATATCTGTGCGACGTAGGCCGTGACGTCGCTAAATGCGACGTTGGCCACAAAATGCGACGTTTTGAGCTACGTCGCAGAAAGTCCAGCGTCTCTGCGACGTAGCGGTCTGATCGGAATTTGGTGGCCGGAAAATCGGTCGAAAAGCTTCCGTTTGGTCCAAATCTTTTACCCAACCCATTTTTGGACATTTTAAGCATATATAAACTATAAAAACGTAAAAATGAGTAAAAACGGAGAGTTTCGGGTTTTGTCGGAAACTTACAATTTGCCGAAATGAAATTCCGGAAAGATAGGATTGTAGATCGCGAAGTGGTGAACGTTTTTCCCTAAAGAGGTGGTATGATCCGGCGTCGTTTAGTATGTTTATTTTGCGGTTTTGTAGGATTTTTGGTGATGAAATTTGAGAGAAAAGAGAAGAGAGGAGAGAGAGGGAAAATGAAATGGAGAAAGAAAAGGGTGGGGAAATGGGAGGTTATCCTCCCATTTTCCGGTCCCCGCTCCCCGTGCGGTGTTCGTTTCCCCCGTCGTTTAAACGTTATATTTTTAAAAGGTGACGGGAATATTTTAATGAAATACCTTGAAATTAATTATAAAAACATTTGTCGAAGTATTAAAATTTTTAACTCGCGTTTAATACGTATTCGCTAATTTAAAATGTCATCGCGATATTATATTAAATGTTTGTTCGCTGTGTATTTTTATATAATAAAATACGTTCTCATTATTTAGGTAAGTTTCAGTCACCAACGTCAAAATAATTGTGTCGGACTCCGTCCGGTTAATTCGTACGATTAATCCAAATCGCGTAAATACACACATATATATATAATTCACCTTATATATATATAAATAGAGTCTGCAATTAGTCCTATTACATACTAATTACAACTAGTTACAAGCAATTAGGCATAATTAATTATCCTAATTTAGCAGGTGTTACAATTGTGTACTTAGAATCTAAGGCAATAGGTGTAGTGTCAAGTAGTGGATAAAATTCGTCGGAAATAAAGCTCTTATCAGCACCAGTATCGAATAATACAGATGCAGTCAAGTTGTTGAGAAGAAACGTACCCGTTACCACATTCGGGTCTTGACGGCCTTCCCCAGATTTCAGTACAAAAGCTCTTCCTCGAGCATTGTTGTTGTTCCTGTTGTTGTTGTTCAGCTTCGGGCAGTCTTTCTTGAAATGCCCCGTTCCGTTGCACCCATAACAAGTCTTTGGTGCAGAGGTGTTGGTGTCAGTAGTGTTTGATCTACAGTCCTTAGCCAAGTGTCCAAATCTCTTACACTTGCTACAGGGACACGAACCAAAGTGGTGTCGTTGGCACTTTGAGCAATAGGGCTTAGTTCCCTTGTACGCCCCCTTGTCATCAGAATTGGAGGTGTAGGCTTTAATGGTTTCAGGTTTCTTGGTTTGGTGGTTGTTGTGGTTGTCGGACCATTTTCTTTTATTGTTGTTGTTGGAGGATGGAGTGGGTGGTTCTGGGTCCTCGTTCATGGCTAGAAGTTCATGGGCCAACCGAATGGCGCCGTGAAGGGTGGTTTGGTTTGATGAGGCGACATTTCCCCGGACAGGTTCCGGGAGGCCGCGGATGTATTTCTTAATCTTGTCGGGCCCAGTACCTGCCATAGCTGGGCGAAGAACAGTAAGTTGTTGGAATCGGGTGGTGTATCCGACGATATCAGTTCCTTGTACTTTTAAGTTCCAGAACTCTTCGTCCAGCTTGTGAAGTTGTTCGGACGGGCAATACTCATCAGTGAGCATTTTCTTCAGATCCTCCCAAGGGAGTAGATAAGCTGTATCAATACCCACAGACTGGGTATAAGAATTCCACCACGAGAGGGCACCATCTTCGAGGGTGCTGGTGGAGAATTTGACTTTGTCGTCCTCCGCACATTTGCTGATGCGGAAAACGGATTCCATCTTTTCGAACCATCTGATAAGTCCGATGGCTCCTTCGGTTCCCTTGAAGCTCAAGGGTTTGCAGTTTTGAAAATCCTTGTATGAACAAGGTTTAGCAGCAGAGGTTTCAGTGGCATCGCTGTTTCTTGTGGAACCTGGTGGAGTATTCCGAGCTAAGGCTTCAGTAACAGCCTGGGTTATGAGGGAGGTAATCTGGGCATCCGTGTAAGGTCTTGACTTTGGCGGCATGACTCTTCAATAAAAGAAATGAAGATACATGAGATTTTTGCAAGAAGGTTGTATGTATTTCAGATGTACATGTATAAAGGTGGTAATACATAACATCAATATGGAAAATGACAATTAATATGAGTTGAACAACAAGAAATATTTGATAGATGATGCTAGTTCAAAGGTTACATCCTACGGATGTATTACAAAAGGTGTCGGGAATTATCACATCCGACTGAAACATAGGGTAGTGCTTAGACAGTTACTAGATTACAGGATAAAGACTACACTAGTTTTAACGTAGATTAATTTGTTCCATCATCGTGACAAGACGGTCCACAGTGTTTGCAAGCCTGCTAGCTTGTCGGGCGTTGTCTTCTGCTAATGCTAGTCGTTGTACCAATCCGCGGGTATATTCTTCCGTTTCCCGTGAGCGTTGTTCACACTCCTCAAGTCTGTGTTTCAAAAGAGTGGTTTCCACGCTTATCTCCACCACTCTGTTGAGAAGAATGTCCACATTTGTAACGGTGGTTTCGTGATTCTCAGAGACTTGTTCGATGCGCTCGAGTGCTGTAAGTCTCCAGTTTTCGTTTGTTTCCTGCAACACGACATCCATGGTGCGAAGTCGTTGCTCGTGTTGGTTCACCCTAGCAGCTAAGGCTGGCACGGTGAAGTGAGTGGAGTACGGGCCAGCTCGAGGTAACCTGTTGTTCCTCCTTGCTACCCTTGGGTTCTGCGACCCGGATTGAGAACGAGATGAATCGGATGGGATGTTTGCCATTTCTGAGACAAAGCGTTAGTAAGATTGAGGCCTATATTCATATAGTCCCTATATAATATAGCCTATTGAGTGTCTAGCATAAACATGTTTAAGTCTCGGTTCTCTCGAAGTCAGAGTCTTTTATTGTACCCTGTTCAGCCATAACCCCTTTCAGATCTTACATCATTTTCGCTTAATTGTACATAGTTGATCAGGCTATGTTAAATTAAACTCGTATGATGTAATCACTGAACCGGTTATACCTAATAAGGGATACTGCCTAATGGTCATAGTCTAGGCTCACTAAATGCAACCTAGTTCACTACAACCTTAGGCTCTGATACCAATCTGTAACACCCCCAAGTTTAACGAGTTGCGGAAGCATACATTGGGTGTTACTAATCAATATACAAAGCACAAGATTAATAGTAAACGACCTCTAAATGAAACGTTTGTAAAATAGTTACATTTCATAATTAATAATCATTTGAAAACCGTAGGTTTTCGTTACAAAAGTATGTAAGCCTAGAGTCCGCGTATGTGGCGGGAGATTCTATTACATAACCATAGTTACAAAAGATAATGCTAAGGAATCTCCGTTAAATGCAGTTTGGAAATCATGCGACTCTAGCTAGTAATCCTGGAGTGATCATACTCCGTAAGTGTACCTGAGATACAAAGCTAAAAAGTGTCAACCAAAAAGGTTGGTGAATCTCACAGGTTTAGTAATAAGTAGGTGTCATGAACCACAAGTATGTACCCGTATTGCTATCCAGCAAAGTAAGTAAATCAGTTTATCAGTACAGTGCCATGAGCTCATAAGTTGAAGCTTAACCGTGTAGTGTGAAATAAATCACGTACCCCCGTGAGTGCTATCCGCACACTCATATGTAACAAATACTAATATGTCTGTTTCTACATGTAAATCAGTACGTGGTGGCGCTACCACCCCAGACAGGGATTGTCAGTCCCAAATGGATCCATTTACTAGTACTCGCGCTTAAGACCATAACTAACAACTTACGATAAGGAGGCTTTCAGTGGATAAAAGTAACTCATGCGTTTGTTTGTAATCAGTAATGTTTTCAGTAATGTTTTCAGTTCAGTACATTGTGTTCATGCGTAAAACAGTTGCTAAGTATCTCACCCCAAAGTATAAAACAGTAAAAGTGGGGCTGTAAGACTCACCTGAGCCTTTGCAAGTACGTTTATGTCAATAAACGAGTAAGTAGTATCAACCGTAGGTTCTCCGAACCAGTAACCTTCTAGTGCCTAAACACGTAAGGTTAAGTAAGTAGATGTCTCGCAAGACCATCTAGGCTAGTTGTTCATACAACCCTTTGTGTGTAATGTTGGTTCGTTCTCGTTTGTATCAAAGTATACGGCCCGTTGGTGATTTGTTATAATTAAAGTTTATCATTTATAACGCAATTTAGTGTAATTGTAATAGAAAGTATGTTCTATGACGTTTGTTAAGTCGTATGACATAAGTATTTGAAGTTGTATAAATTCGACACTTAGTGAAAATCTGAGTTTTCAAAGTTCTGTTTTGTGCGACGTAGCGTGCGACGTGGGGTGCGACGTCGGGTGCGACGTCAGGTGCGACGTCGGGTGCGTCGTCAGGTGCGACGTCGGGTGCGACGTCGGGTGCGACGTCGGGTGCGACGTCGGGTGCGACGTGGGCATGTACGTCGCATGATGCGACCTTCGCAAATCAATGCGACGTAGGAGGCAGCGTCGCTAATGCGACGTTGAGGTTTTTATGCGACGTAGGCCGCGACGTCGCAGAGGCCCCTGGCCAAATGCGACGTAGCGGTCTGATGGCCGGAATTTTTGTCGAAAACGAGTTTTCCGGTTTCCGTTGGGTCCAAATCTTTTACCCAACCCTTATATGAACATATTAAGCCTATTTAAACCATAAACTAGTAAAAATGATAAAAAACGAGAGATGTCGGGATTTGTCGGAAACTTACAAAGTGTCGGATTGAAAATCCGAAAAGATGAAGTTGTAGATCGTGTGATGGTGAACGTTTTCTTCTAAACGGTCAAGTAGATTCGGTTGCGTTTAGTGGTAGTATTTGGTGGTTTTGATGGTGGTGGTGTGTTTGGTGATTAGAGAGAAAGAAAAGAAGAGAGAGAAAGAAAAGAGAATAAATGAAAAGAAAGGGTGGGAGGTGATGATGTAGGTGGAAGCCTCATTTTCAGCTCCCGTCCCCCGTGCTCCGTGCGATGTTCGTTTTCTCCGTCGTTTAAACGTTAAATAATTATTTTACATCTTAAATGGTAGGTTTTAAATACAAATAATTACGCGACATTTCTATTCAAATATTTTTCAAATAAGTTTGAATACCTTTGTTTTTAAATCGGGTAAACTTTGATCGAGTGATACGAGGTAATTATTAATTATCATAAAAATAGCGTTTCGGTCATAATTGCGTTATTTTAGTTTATAAACATTTGTTCACCAACGTCCGTGTTAACCGAATAGAATTTCATTCTATTTAAGTTGCGTACAATTTAATCAAATCGCAAAGTTGTATATATTAACCAACATATAATCTGATACATAAATTAGCCTAATACAGAACTAATTACATGTATTAACAAAGAGTTAGGCGCTAATACTAGCCCTAATTTGGCGGTTGTTACACAACATGTTATATATGACTTTGACCAAAAGGTTTACATTTACAATACCAAGTGTCAAAACCTTGTTTTCTTCATAAAAGGGGTATAACAACATATCATGAGCATGATTAAGAGAAGTAACTTGTTACCGACAAAGCAACAAGTTCCACCATTAGCATCCCTCGGGTCTCTTGCCCGAATCTCGTTGGGTCCCACTTGGCTCACCTAAAAACACATAAACATAATCGAGTAAGCATATAGCTTAGTAAGCAATGGGCTATCATTGATAATCAATATCATTTCAAACATACGTATATTAAGGATTCATAATATCATATGCTAATTCCCGCAGTAATTAGCATCTTCGTGTCAACACCCCGGTAAATAACCATAACTCATCAAGTAAATGACATATCCATTACCGGTCCTTCCAAGTAAATGGAATACGCATTACTTGAAGAAAGATAACATCATCCATTAACTTACCTCACGATAGCCCACACAAATAACCACTTGTAACAGTTTGAGCACGTTTATCACCTAGTCACATAATCACATAGACAAGTATCAATTATATATACAACTCCACTCATCACAATTAACAAGTGTTAAATCACATAACACTTATGATTTTCACCCTTGGTTTCACTCACTTATCAATGAATTACATACAAATGGGTAGTTTAATATCATTATCAATTAATATTATCAACTTACACTAAGATTACCACTCTTAGTGTATACTCATATATCAACATCATTATCATTACCTACTACCCATTTATATGAAATTACCATTTCATTTCTTATTAAAACAATGATTACAACCTTTCAATTCATCATACACTTAATCAAAATCATTAATTTACCCATAAACACATGATTATGAGTGTTTTTGTAACACCCCAATTTTATCAGGAATTTAATATCGTATGTGAATATAATTTTATTATAAAGTAATATCGTGTAAATAATAAGATATAGTGAAAAACGTAAAACGAATTACCAGTTCTAGACTGTAAATTTAAAAAGGAAATGAAAATATATGGAGATAAATACGTGAGGTGTCTGTAGTGTATTCTTTTAGTTCTAAAAACATTCCAGTGACTTCAAGGAAGTTGAGAAAAATCGCAGGAGCTCAAAACCTTCACCAAATCTTCAATCAAACCTTTAATCCAAGCTTTTAGGGTTTAATTCATCATCTTCTTCTATCATCTTCCATAAGTTGTAAGTAATTTCTCATCTTTCTTAACCTAGCTTTGGGTTTTTGGTGAGTTTCTATGAGGTTATGATTAACTAGTGAAATTAAAACGAAATTAGGGTTTATAATTGTTAGAATTGTTACTTGTTAGTGTTTATGAGTTTAGTAGTAGACAAATAACAAGTTAAAAGTGATTAATTAGTAATAGTGTTATTGAATGATTTCTAGGGTTTTACCAATTCTTTGTATTATGATGTTAATAAGTTAATAGGTGTTATTAGTGATGTTGATATAGTGTAAATAACATGTTTATATGAGAATTCAATGGCAAAATGTTAAGAAAGTGAAATTTAAATGATTATGCTAGTGATTATGATTAGATTAAAAAAAAAAGATGATTATGATGATAAGCTAAACGAATATATTATTGAGTAATA
The DNA here is from genome assembly GCA_949592205.1 of Helichrysum umbraculigerum. NCBI lineage: Eukaryota > Viridiplantae > Streptophyta > Magnoliopsida > Asterales > Asteraceae > Helichrysum > Helichrysum umbraculigerum. The sequence goes on along the minus strand of CATIUR010000001.1, from coordinate 378,539,459 downwards.
AATTGAATTAGTTGAATCAAAGTGGGGGAGTTATCATATAGAAGTTATTAGTTTAAATTAATGAGTTCTAGTGATTTAAATATGTTGTTATATGTTGTATGATTAGGTGTTAAAGAGTTGGACATATCATCATTTGTGTATTTTGTGAATCATCATTTCAAAGCTAAGGTGAGTAGTGTAAGGATTTAATCAGGTAATTGGTTGTTTGTGTTTCCGGATTACTTATGAGTAAGAGGATCACACAATCATGTGAAGTTAATTATGTTTTATTTGTTTACATTGTTACTTGTAAAAGTGTTATGATATGAATTGATTGTACATGTTACCGGATAGCTTCCGAGCTAGAGGTGGGTACAATCAAGTGGAGATTTAGTGTATTATTTGTATATGATCATAGTGATATGAATTGTGATTGTACATGTTACCGGATAGCTTCCGAGCTAGAGGTGGGTACAATCATAAGTTAGTGATATGAAGTTTATGAAGTTATGATATAGAGTTGCTAGTTTTACTAGCATAGTGTTTATGTAGCCATGATATATGTATTATTTGATTAATTTGCTTATATGCTCACTAAGCAAAAGTGCTTATTGTTTAAGTGTTTTATGCTTTAGGTGGAAGTGGTCAAGGAAAGGGGAAAGCGTGTAACACCCTCAAATTTCGGGTCGCGGAAGCAGTCGGGTCGGGTGTTACTAAATCAAATATCACAAGCACAAAGATATATAATGAACGACTCTAAATGAGACGTTGAAAATAGTTATACATTTACCAAATAAAACATTTACAAAGTTAATAGTGGTTTTCAATTACATAAATTGAAATACAAAAGTAAATGCAGTGTTGTCCCAAAGTTTGAAAACATGCGACTCGAGCTAGCATATCTTGTAGTGGTCCTAATCCTGCTGGCCACCTGAGAATACATACTAAAACAGGTCAGCTATAAAGCTGGTGAGTTCACAGAGTATTTAATATGAAATCGTGTGATAATACCATCCGTATTATAAAAAGCGGTTATACACCGTGTGTTTAGATTTAATGAGTTTGCAAGGACATTACAAAAGTTATATATCGGGGTGTAGGTTACCCTAACCATATGATTTACTAGATAGTGGAGTTTAGTATGTATCGGCTATTAATCTTTACTTAGGAGTACGGGTTCCTAGAAGTAAGTCACCTACCCATGTAGGAACCACAACATATGTTGATTAGTTAATAAGTATCCCGAGTCCCAATAATCCAACGGATTATCCCGCAAGTATATAGTTATGAAAGTAGCACTACGTGCATACTTTATGTTCAAGTGCACCACGTGCTTAAACTGGATAAACAATGAAGCACCACGTGCTTAAGGTCAAATGTAGCGAGGCACTCCGTACCTGAGATGCGTAATAGGTATGCATATGTATGAAGCACCACGTGCTTAGCAATGTAGTAATGTATACATCAACATGTATAGGTAATCAGTAGTAGCACCACGTGCCAAGTAGTGGTTCAGCGAACCCGGAAGTAGCACAACGTGCCAAGTAGTGGTTCAGCGAACCCGGAAGTAGCATGTCACACCCCGCCAAACGGTAATTACAATTACATAGAGTGGTTTGCGGAAGCTTAGTGACGTGGCGGGGGTGCGAGCAGTAAAACAACCAACAGTTACATACATACTCAGAGCATATGATTATCGCAGAACGAAATAGATTAAGATGCCATTAGTTAAAGTTTTACAAAAGATTACCACTTGAAAAGTGGTAACAGTAATAGTAATAGTTGAAATCAGTATTTCATAAAATACATAATATCAAAAGTAGATTTCATAGGTATGACTACAATAGTTGCAGTTATACAGAGGAAATCCAAGTGTCCCAAAAGTGGTGGCATCCTAACAAGTCCAGGGTAGTCCGTCCTGATAATGCATGCAGATCTTACTTACGCTGCTAATTCCCTGAAAAACATAGAGTAAAACGTCAACAAAATTGTTGAGTGAATTCACAAGTTTGTTTGTTCTGTAGGAAACACAAGTTAATCATTTAAGAATAACATTTCCAAATAAGCGTTGTTTGTCAAGTAGGAAACACAAGTTATTAGTAAATAACATTTCCTAAATCAGTTATCAGTAGGAAACACAAGTTAATCCTAAATAAAGATTAACATTTCCAAATCAGTGTACGTAGGAAATCCTTTCCTAATCAATAGTTTAGTGGGAATATTTAGACGGTGATCCCTTGAAAGGTGAGCTAAACCTGTCAAGTAAGGTAACCCGATCTAACCCTATAACCAAACCACGACCCTAATCTGTTGTTGTTGTGCCAAGTAGGACATTTAAGTATACGCTCCCAAATCCGTAGGAGGGTCGTCACGGCGATAGTACTATCCGTATACTTAGTGGCTAGAGTCACCTAGCTAATGGTTATAGTCTGCAGCCATAAGGTCTTTTATGCACTACATCGTTCAGTCTAGATCTGTACCAAGATTCGTTGCCTAAATTCCCAAAATAGTTATGAAAAACATTTCATAAAACATAGTTCAAATAGTTGTGTGAAATACCCTTTCACAAACAGTTCAAGTATGAAGTACCCCTTCATAAACAGTTTAAGCAAATACATCAAGTATTCAAACAGTTGTCGCATGCAATTATACATACGATTTCTATGTTTTCCACCCCGAGGTTTTAAAACATTAAAACATTGAAAAGGGGTTTGTGAACTCACTTTGAGTGCTCGGATGTGAATACTAGCGAGATAAGATAACGAAGCCCAAACGTAGTCAACCTATACACAACAATGTATTAACTATAAGTACTTTGTTTACTTATATTAATAGTTCGTTCGTTTGAAGAAATTATCAATTTCTTAAGTTTGTATATTTCGTTGATGATTGTTGTTGGAAATATATAATATTATCCAAGTATTGTTCGTTTGTCAAATTGTCCGAAGTGTGTGTAAGTACATATACATATATATACTTATATAGTTGAATATATATATTCTCGTATATATATATTATTATTCGACAATTAGGTTTACAAAACACAAGTCTAAATTGTCCCGTATAATGTTCATCTATAAATACGTCTCACTCATTTATAATCTCGCTCGATAAATGTACGTATTTAAGTTTGTATATGTTTATAAGTTTGTTACTCGTTCGTCGAAAACATTTGGGTTGTCATTTACTAGTTCATCGAAATCACATGGCTTGTCCTTTACTAGTTCATCGTAACACATGGTTTGTCTTTTACTAGTTCATCGTAATCATTTGGGTTGTCTATTACTCGGTCATCGTGTTTGAGTCACAACCTGTTTTTGGCTACTGATGGTGTTCACGCGATCGGTTGAGTAGATCACGCGATCGCGTGGTCTACTTAACTACGCGATCGGTTTAAACATGTCACGCGATCGGTTGGTTCGAAAAGTTCACGCGATCGTGGTTAAAACCACGCGATCGCGTCGTTCTGGAATTCGAAGGTTTCTGAAATTTTGTTTCACGCGATCACGTGAAGTAATAAAAGGTTTTAGCGGGTTTTGTTCCTGAAAATGACGCGATCGCGTCATTTGCTTCTGCACAGAAGCATCAGACGCAGAACAGAGCTGCACGAATTTTGGTCCTTTTTCACTCTAATCGCTTATAGTTCGGCTTCAATACGTTCTATAAGGTTCACACTAGTACCATATCACGTTTTATCTCATTTATAACAACTTTTACATATCTAAATTTGTGATTTCAAGTTTTTGGTTCAAAAGCCATTTTCAACATTTAAGCTTAAATCTTTCAAATTTGTTGTTTATATACATAGATTGTGACATATATACACGATATATAACGAATTTAAAGCTTAGAAATCAAAGAGTGAGTGTTTTCCTTACAATGGGATGAAGATGAAAATGAAGAACGATGGAGATGATGATGAGTTTGATGCTCCTGGGCTTGGTGTTCTACTTCCACTTCCTGATCTTGTTAATAATTTAGAGAGAAAGAAAATGATGATTTTTGAATGTGTTGTGTGTGTGTCGAGTGTATCCAGAGAGAAAAAGAAGAGAGGGAGAACGAGTATGGGTTTAAACCCAATCTGTCTTCTGCATTATTGTAGGTTGGTGGGATTTTAGTCCCACCAATCTCGAGTACGGGTATAATTTTAGCAATATAAAATTTAACATTTTATATTTTTATTTTGTAGAAGCTCTCCTGGTTCGTAATATATTTTCAGAATAATGAGGTTATCATTATTTTTGATAGTTGTACATTTTCGTACATTTTACTGTGCGCAGTTAACTGAGCGCCAATTTTCAGTAAATTTAGGATTTCATATTTTGAAGTAATGTTCTAACTTCTTCCAAATGAACGAGAAAATTTGCATTTTTATGTTTTGACGTCGTGTGCGCGTTTTAGAATTGTTTCTGTTCGTGATATAATACGTTTTATGTTAAACGTATAATTGAACCATTTTATCTATATGTTATAGATATATAAATACTCGTAATTAATAATCGAATTATTAATTATTTCATGTTACCAAATCTGGTTAATTATTTTTGTCGGCTTCGTTCCGATACGTTCGTACGTAATTTATAAATAACTACGATTCATGTAATACTTTTTGTATTATTGTTTAGGGCTCGCTAGACTCATATCACATCATAGGTTTAGTTTAAAACAAATGCAGGGAATTAGCGTAAGAAATGCATGTAATTAAGTATAATTATATACCTAATTTGGAGGAGTGTCACATTCTCCCCCCGTTAGTGAAATCTCGTCCCGAGATTTAAGTCGAGCCGTGAGTCTCGGTCACGCTCTCAAATAGGTTGGGGTATTTCTTTCGCATTTCATCCTCTCGTTCCCAGGTAAACTCCGGGCCATGTTTCGAGTTCCAACGAACTTTAACCAGTTTGATTCGTTTGTGTCGAAGTTTCTGCGTTTTAGAATCCATAACTTCAACAGGTTCCTCCACAAAGTTAAGTTTTGAGTCAATGAAGACTTCGTCAGGAGGAATGATAAGCGTTTCATCAGAAAGACACTTTTTGAGGTTGCTAACGTGGAAAGTATCGTGTATGCTACTAAGCTCTTGCGGTAGTTTGAGCTTATAAGCGACAGGACCAATCCTAGCAAGGATTTCAAACGGTCCGATGTATCGTGGGTTCAGCTTTCCTCGTTTGCCAAATCGGGCTACACCCTTCCAGGGCGATACTTTGAGTAGGACTTTGTCTCCTACTTGAAACTCAAGAGGTTTACGGCGGTTATCAGCGTAACTCTTTTGTCGATCTCGTGCCGCTTTCAGCCGACTCAATACTTGAGTTATTTTGTCAGTGGTTTCCTGGACAAGTTCAGGTCCAGATAGTTGTCTATCGTCCAACTCAGCCCAACAGAGTGGTGATCGGCACTTGCGTCCATATAACGCCTCAAATGGTGCCATCTGTATACTCGTGTGATAACTATTGTTATATGAAAACTCAGCTAGAGGTAGGTGAGTATCCCAGTTACCTCCAAAGTCTATCACACATGCTCGCAACAAGTCTTCGAGCGTCTGTATTGTTCGCTCACTTTGGCCGTCAGTCTGAGGGTGATAGGCAGTACTCATATCAAGTCGAGTACCCATTGCCTGTTGTAATGTTTGCCAAAAGCGAGAAGTGAATCGTGCATCTCTATCAGAGATGATGGATAGTGGCACTCCATGCCGAGAAACAATCTCTTTAATATAGATTTTAGCTAGTTTCTCCATTCCATCCGTTTCCTTAATAGCAAGAAAGTGGGCTGATTTCGTCAATCGATCGACAATCACCCATATGGCATTTGCTCCAGACGTCGTTCTAGGTAACTTCGTAATGAAGTCCATTGTTATTTGCTCCCATTTCCACTTGGGCATTTCAGGTTGTTGCAAAAGCCCAGACGGCTTTTGGTATTCCACCTTTACCTTCGAGCAAGTTAAGCATTTGCTAACGTAGGTGGCAATGTCACGTTTCATTCCAGGCCACCAGTAGAAACCTTTCACGTCATGGTACATCTTGTCTGCACCAGGATGTATCGAGTAGTTGGACTTGTGTGCCTCGTCCAAAATCAGCTTGCGTAACTCATCTACGCATGGTACCCAAATTCGATCCATAAAGTACAACACTCCGTTGTCCTTTTTCTCGAGTTGCGTTTCCATCCCCTTCAAGGATTCATCCTTAAGACGTTCGGGAGTGAAAGCAGTTTCTTGTGCATCGCGAATTTGAGTAATGAGATTCGAGTGGATTGTCAATCTCAAGGCTCGAACTCTTCGAGGTTTGATTCGTTCCTTACGACTCAGGGCATCTGCTACCACGTTAGCTTTACCCGGGTGATAATTTATCTCACAGTCGTAATCGTTAAGTAATTCGACCCAACGTCGTTGTCTCATGTTAAGTTCTTTCTGGTCGAATATATGTTGCAGACTCTTATGGTCAGTGAAGATCGTGCACTTTGTACCGTATAGGTAGTGTCTCCAGATCTTCAGTGCAAACACAACGGCTCCCAATTCTAAATCATGAGTCGTATAGTTTTTCTCATGCACTTTTAGTTGTCGTGATGCATAAGCAATGACCTTTTCGTTTTGCATCAATACGCAACCCAATCCCTGATGCGAAGCATCACAGTAAACAACAAAGTTGTCTACTCCTTCAGGTAGGGATAGTATGGGTACGCTGCTCAGTTTCTGTTTCAGTAGTTGGAATGCATTCTCTTGCTTCTCATTCCACTCAAATTTCTTGTCTTTTTGAGTTAATGTGGTAAGTGGCTGGGCTATTTTTGAAAAGTTTGCGATGAATCGCCTGTAATAGCCAGCTAGACCAAGAAATTGTCGTACTTCTGTTGGGGTTTTCGGTGCTTCCCAGTTGTTGATTGCCTCAATTTTGGATGGGTCTACATGAATTCCCTTGTCATTTATCACATGACCAAGGAATTGAACCTCTCGTATCCAAAATTCGCACTTAGAGAACTTTGCATAAAGCTTCTCTTTTTGTAGTAGTTCGAGAACAAGCTTCAGATGTTGCTCGTGATCCTCTTTCGATCGTGAGTATACCAAGATGTCGTCAATAAACACAATGACGAATTTATCCAAATAGGGTTTGCATACTCTGTTCATCAAATCCATGAATACTGCTGGTGCGTTGGTCAGCCCAAAAGGCATGACTAAAAACTCGTAGTGACCGTATCGAGTCCTAAACGCAGTTTTCGGTACATCCTCTTCTCGTACCTTGAGTTGGTGGTAACCAGATCGTAGGTCAATTTTTGAATAATGACTCGATCCTTGCAGTTGATCAAACAGATCGTCAATGCGTGGTAACGGGTATCGGTTCTTGATAGTTACCTTGTTCAGTTCCCGATAATCGATGCACATCCGCATAGATCCATCCTTTTTCTTAACAAACAAAACCGGAGCTCCCCAAGGGGAAAAGCTCGGTCGAATGAATCCCAAGTCTAGAAGTTCTTGCAGTTGCGTAGACAGCTCTTGCATTTCCGAGGGAGCTAGACGATAAGGTGCTCGTGCGATAGGTGCGGCTCCTGGCACCAGGTCAATGTGAAACTCAACTTGTCGTGGGGGTGGCAATCCCGGCAACTCATCAGGAAACACTCCTGGATAGTCGCGTACGATGGGTACATCATCTATACGTCGCTTCTCGGGTTTCTTTTCTACAACGTGTGCCAGAAATGCTTGGTACCCCTTTCGAAGGTACTTACTGGCCTTCAAACATGAAATCATCTTTGTAGCACTTTTTCGTTTCTCACCTTGAACCACAAGTGTTTCTCCTGTCGGTAACGGTAAACGAACCATCTTATCATGACATATGATCTCAGCGTGGTTCTTAGATAACCAATCCATACCGACTACAACATCAAAACTTCCCAACTTAACCGGTAGCAAGTCTATTTCGAAGAGATGACCTTCTAACTCCAAGGTACATCCCGGTACTATTTCTCCTGATTCGATCAACTCACCATCGGCTAATTCTATGGTATATTTATTGTCTAACTTACGGGATTCAAGTTCTAATAGTGGTCTAAATTCAGTAGACACAAAACTTAAATCAGCACCCGAATCAATTAACACATAGGCATAATGGTTGTTTACAAGAAACGTACCAGTGACGGTGTTAGGGTCCTGGCGTGCCTCTTGTGCTCCAATCACAAATGCCCTTCCTTGAGCCGGTTGATTGTTGATGTTGTTGGCTCGGTTATTGTTGTTACCGCGGTTGTTGTTGTTATTGCGGTTTTGATTGTTGTTGTTGAGCTTAGGGCATCGGTTGCGGTAGTGCCCCTGCTCGCCACATTCAAAACATCCCTGGTTTTGACGCTCAGTGTTTGCCCGTGGGGGAGGGTTAGTTTTGCATTCTCGGGTTCTATGTCCCCATGCCCTACAATTTCCACAATACCCACACCCGCCTTCGTGGTGTCGGTTGCACTTATCACATTTGGGTTTGTTACCCAGGTATGGTTTCGATTCAGTAGTGGTGGCAACATATGCTTTCGCATTTCCAGAATGTTTCTTGTTTTGCTGACCCTGGCGATCAGCACCACTACCGTTCCACTTTCGCTTTGCACCACCAGAACTACTAACATCAGTACTGTCCGGTTCACTTTTTCCCGACACAGCTTTCTTAGTCAGATTTCCCATCCTGACTGCCTCATCGGTCAAACTTTGTGCTAGAGTAACAGCACTCCTGAAAGTGTCTGGTTTAGATGATGTCACCAGACTGCGGATTTGTGCTACTAGACCAAATATGTAGCGCTCAATACGCTTATACTCGGGTGTCACCATATGTGGCACTAGACGTGCAAATTCCTGAAACTTAGTGGTGTACCCATCAATATCGGCACCAATCATGGTGATGTTCCACAACTCTGTTTCTATTTTCTGCATCTCACTGCGAGGGCAGAATTCTTCCAACATCAAATTCTTAAATGTTTCCCATGACATTGAATAAGCAGCTGGTCGACCAAGTGATTGGATCTGACTGTTCCACCAAGTGAGCGCTTTGTCAGCCAAAGTGCAAGTAGCATACTTCACCATACAGTCAGGTGAACAGTCACTGATGTCCAATACCGACTCAGTTTTCTCTATCCAGTGAATCATACCAATTGCACCCTCGGTGCCCCGAAAAGAAATCGGCTTACAAGCCTGAAATGTTTTGTATGAACACCCTTTTCGAGCATTCACGGTTGTCTCAGTATTAACAGGGGTAGATCCACTGTTGTTAACTACGGGTTCGCGATTTCGGCTTGCCTCATATTCCGCAATACCTTCAGCTATTCTTCGTGCAATCATTTGTTCGGTGGTTTCAGTAGGTGGTGGTGGTGGTGGAGGCGTAGTCGTCTTTTGACTGTTCCTAGTGACTCGTCGTTTGGGAGGCATGATTCAGCTCTGCGATGAATAAAATGCAGAGTGTTAATGTTGAGATATTGAATGTGAATAGATCAAAGATTCACATTTGATTGAAATGAATGCCAAGAGAAAATGAATGAAAAGAGTTTTACAACACGTGCCTTACAACTTTGAAACACCCACATGTAACTAGCATAATATAATCACGTTGGCCAGGCGTCATTATATAATGTCCAATACATATTTCTTTTCATTGTCGTTTAACACTGTAAATTTCAGAGGTTCTCAAGAATAATAAATCATCAAGTTGTAATATGTTTCAGGGTTTACAGGAATTGATCACAAAGTTATCGATAGAGTATAGTTTTAATCACAAGTCGACAGTTGTATGAGGAAATAATATGGTTGATAATAAGCATAATGAACACGAGATGTAAACCAAACATATATTATATATTAAAGATCATAACGCTGTTACATGAGTTTAGTACAAAACGAGATGAGATTTTTAACATATCCATCGATAGTTAGCGTTATACAAAAGATGATGGGTTTCCTATACATATACCCATTCTACTAACAAAGTTCCATCCAACATACAGCTAGTCCATAACTAATACATACATATGTGATCCCCCAAAAGTAATAGTCTAATATGATGCAGGCACAAACTGCCATACACAGACCTAACGGAACCATGGTAAATACATCCTAACCGCAACCATCACTGCTGCAGTCATCACACAAACACTAGCAACAATCTCTGACACCCTAGCACGTCTCTCTAAAGCTGCAACGCGTGCACGGGTGGATGCTAGACTCTGCCAGTCTGTCAGACGGTGAGTCTCCACAAAATCCATCCTCTGATGGAGCATAGCCATATCCATATCAGTACGGGAGGCATCGCTCAGTAGCTCCATCACATCTCTGCTCCTGCTAGATGATATCCTAAACATGGTGTGAACCACAGCCACAAGGGTAGGCACAGTGAGCTCCAGAGGCTCACCAGTGAGATATGCAGATGGTGGTGAGTGGGAGGACTCTCCAAACTCAAAGGTCGAGGGAATACCCTCTAGTGATCTCCACTCTCTCAATACTCGAGGCATCCAGTCCAGATGGGAAGGTCGAAGCCTCTTCTGTGGCGGCTCGACAACTGGAACCTCAGGCTCAGTCACTGGCGACTTATCGCGCGGCGCGAGTGGTCCCCTGGGAAAATCCCGAACACAGATCCTAGCTGTCATCCTAGGTACAGGCACACGAGAAGTACTCGCAACAGGTGGTGTAGAGGTAGGAGTGACCACAGGTGCGGTCGGAGGTGGTACTAAGTGAGCATCACTAGTGTCAACAGACATGGCTCTCACATGAACTGATGACTCATCCTCTACTGTGATCGCGGGACCCTCAAAAGTAGCCTCGGTCGGCTCTTCATCCGAAGCATAGACATGGTAAAGTGATTGACTAGACATACTGTGACAAAAGAAATTGGGTGCGGAGTGTCAGTCGTATGTTAGTTGTATGCAAAGTATGTATGCATGAATGCACAAATGTTCTAGCCAAGGCTATAGTCTAGGTCTCTAAGGTTTTCAGTCACCTAAAGACTTCTAGTTCGCTATAACCAATGGCTCTGATACCAAGTCTGTCACACCCCGCCAAACGGTAATTACAATTACATAGAGTGGTTTGCGGAAGCTTAGTGACGTGGCGGGGGTGCGAGCAGTAAAATAACCAACAGTTACATACATACTCAGAGCATATGATTATCGCAGAACGAAATAGATTAAGATGCCATTAGTTAAAGTTTTACAAAAGATTACCACTTGAAAAGTGGTAACAGTAATAGTAATAGTTGAAATCAGTATTTCATAAAATACATAATATCAAAAGTAGATTTCATAGGTATGACTACAATAGTTGCAGTTATACAGAGGAAATCCAAGTGTCCCAAAAGTGGTGGCATCCTAACAAGTCCAGGGTAGTCCGTCCTGATAATGCATGCAGATCTTACTTACGCTGCTAATTCCCTGAAAAACATAGAGTAAAACGTCAACAAAATTGTTGAGTGAATTCACAAGTTTGTTTGTTCTGTAGGAAACACAAGTTAATCATTTAAGAATAACATTTCCAAATAAGCGTTGTTTGTCAAGTAGGAAACACAAGTTATTAGTAAATAACATTTCCTAAATCAGTTATCAGTAGGAAACACAAGTTAATCCTAAATAAAGATTAACATTTCCAAATCAGTGTACGTAGGAAATCCTTTCCTAATCAATAGTTTAGTGGGAATATTTAGACGGTGATCCCTTGAAAGGTGAGCTAAACCTGTCAAGTAAGGTAACCCGATCTAACCCTATAACCAAACCACGACCCTAATCTGTTGTTGTTGTGCCAAGTAGGACATTTAAGTATACGCTCCCAAATCCGTAGGAGGGTCGTCACGGCGATAGTACTATCCGTATACTCAGTGGCTAGAGTCACCTAGCTAATGGTTATAGTCTGCAGCCATAAGGTCTTTTATGCACTACATCGTTCAGTCTAGATCTGTACCAAGATTCGTTGCCTAAATTCCCAAAATAGTTATGAAAAACATTTCATAAAACATAGTTCAAATAGTTGTGTGAAATACCCTTTCACAAACAGTTCAAGTATGAAGTACCCCTTCATAAACAGTTTAAGCAAATACATCAAGTATTCAAACAGTTGTCGCATGCAATTATACATACGATTTCTATGTTTTCCACCCCGAGGTTTTAAAACATTAAAACATTGAAAAGGGGTTTGTGAACTCACTTTGAGTACTCGGATGTGAATACTAGCGAGATAAGATAACGAAGCCCAAACGTAGTCAACCTATACACAACAATGTATTAACTATAAGTACTTTGTTTACTTATATTAATAGTTCGTTCGTTTGAAGAAATTATCAATTTCTTAAGTTTGTATATTTCGTTGATGATTGTTGTTGGAAATATATAATATTATCCAAGTATTGTTCGTTTGTCAAATTGTCCGAAGTGTGTGTAAGTACATATACATATATATACTTATATAGTTGAATATATATATTCTCGTATATATATATTATTATTCGACAATTAGGTTTACAAAACACAAGTCTAAATTGTCCCGTATAATGTTCATCTATAAATACGTCTCACTCATTTATAATCTCGCTCGATAAATGTACGTATTTAAGTTTGTATATGTTTATAAGTTTGTTACTCGTTCGTCGAAAACATTTGGGTTGTCATTTACTAGTTCATCGAAATCACATGGCTTGTCCTTTACTAGTTCATCGTAACACATGGTTTGTCTTTTACTAGTTCATCGTAATCATTTGGGTTGTCTATTACTCGGTCATCGTGTTTGAGTCACAACCTGTTTTTGGCTACTGATGGTGTTCACGCGATCGGTTGAGTAGATCACGCGATCGCGTGGTCTACTTAACTACGCGATCGGTTTAAACATGTCACGCGATCGGTTGGTTCGAAAAGTTCACGCGATCGTGGTTAAAACCACGCGATCGCGTCGTTCTGGAATTCGAAGGTTTCTGAAATTTTGTTTCACGCGATCGCGTGAAGTAATAAAAGGTTTTAGCGGGTTTTGTTCCTGAAAATGACGCGATCGCGTCATTTGCTTCTGCACAGAAGCATCAGACGCAGAACAGAGCTGCACGAATTTTGGTCCTTTTTCACTCTAATCGCTTATAGTTCGGCTTCAATACGTTCTATAAGGTTCACACTAGTACCATATCACGTTTTATCTCATTTATAACAACTTTTACATATCTAAATTTGTGATTTCAAGTTTTTGGTTCAAAAGCCATTTTCAACATTTAAGCTTAAATCTTTCAAATTTGTTGTTTATATACATAGATTGTGACATATATACACGATATATAACGAATTTAAAGCTTAGAAATCAAAGAGTGAGTGTTTTCCTTACAATGGGATGAAGATGAAAATGAAGAACGATGGAGATGATGATGAGTTTGATGCTCCTGGGCTTGGTGTTCTACTTCCACTTCCTGATCTTGTTAATAATTTAGAGAGAAAGAAAATGATGATTTTTGAATGTGTTGTGTGTGTGTCGAGTGTATCCAGAGAGAAAAAGAAGAGAGGGAGAACGAGTATGGGTTTAAACCCAATCTGTCTTCTGCATTATTGTAGGTTGGTGGGATTTTAGTCCCACCAATCTCGAGTACGGGTATAATTTTAGCAATATAAAATTTAACATTTTATATTTTTATTTTGTAGAAGCTCTCCTGGTTCGTAATATATTTTCAGAATAATGAGGTTATCATTATTTTTGATAGTTGTACATTTTCGTACATTTTACTGTGCGCAGTTAACTGAGCGCCAATTTTCAGTAAATTTAGGATTTCATATTTTGAAGTAATGTTCTAACTTCTTCCAAATGAACGAGAAAATTTGCATTTTTATGTTTTGACGTCGTGTGCGCGTTTTAGAATTGTTTCTGTTCGTGATATAATACGTTTTATGTTAAACGTATAATTGAACCATTTTATCTATATGTTATAGATATATAAATACTCGTAATTAATAATCGAATTATTAATTATTTCATGTTACCAAATCTGGTTAATTATTTTTGTCGGCTTCGTTCCGATACGTTCGTACGTAATTTATAAATAACTACGATTCATGTAATACTTTTTGTATTATTGTTTAGGGCTCGCTAGACTCATATCACATCATAGGTTTAGTTTAAAACAAATGCAGGGAATTAGCGTAAGAAATGCATGTAATTAAGTATAATTATATACCTAATTTGGAGGAGTGTCACATAGCACAACGTGCCCGGAAGTAGCGCAACGCGCCCAGTGATGGCCCTACAGGCTCGGCAGTAGCATAACATGCCTACTGTGTGATCATATGAAGCATTACATGCTTGTTTAACGTTAATGAAGCACTACGTGCTTAATGGTGTAAATAGGGTGTGTACATGTATATATATATATAAGCGAAGCACCGCGTGCTTGTTAGTGTAAGCGTGTGTACATCATCATGTACATGTAATCGTAAGTAGCACCACGTGCCAAGTAGTGGTTCAACGAACCCGGAAGTAGCACAACGTGCCCGGAAGTAGCGCAACGCGCCCAGTGATGGCCCTACAGGCTCGGCAGTAGCATAACATGCCTACTGTGTAATCAGATGAAGCATTACATGCTTGTTTAATCGTTAATGAAGCACTACGTGCTTAACAGTTTATGTATGCATAAATTAGTGTAAGCTATCTACAGATAAACACTACACTCAATTTATGTGCGTTTATTACCCTACGGTAATGTTGAAGGTGTAATCTAACAATCTACACCTATGAGTAAAGTTTAGTGTTCACAATGCATCTAAGTGTGACTAATCACCACCTAGATGATGGGCGTAGCATGTCATGTCTAGATGCGTATAAATGTCACCTAGCTATTCGGATTAGTACATAATGCCTAAGTGTGTCATTATATCACTTAGTTGTCGAAAAGTACCTGCAGCACTTAAATGATGGATACTATCAGTCGGTTCTATAAATCGTGACTTGATTAGTAAGTGTGGTCTCTAGGTTGTGTTTCACGAGTAAACTAGCCAAATCTAGTAATACTGAATCGTCGATGTGACGAAGTGTTTAAATGTTGTTCCTTGTATAATTCTAGTTGTTGTCTTGCTAAGGCACACTTAGCTTGCATATGATGTACAGTTGTCTCGAGGGTGTTGGAATCTAATATGTCATTTGCAAACATTTGTAAAGCAGTTGTAAATTCATTTACCAATGAAAAGTAAGTAAATCATGAGTATGTATCTCCCCCGAAATCAGTGAAAACAGTAAAAAGGAGGGGCTATGAACTCACCTGAGGAGCTAGCGTCCTAATGTAACGAGTCGTGTCCAAATATGATCTCCTAGTGTCCTAAACACGAGAGATTTCGTAGGTTTGTAAGTGTGGTTCTTGATTGGGGAAATCGTAATAATAATTCATATTATTATTGGGTTCGAGTTTTCGTATTTAAATTGTCACTTGAAAACGTCTTCCGATACTTAGAAAAATTTGGTTATTTTCTGTTTTCTGCGACATAACATGCGATACAAAAATGTGTCATGCGACACAATCATTGTGTCGCATAGTGCGACACAGAAGCTCTGCGACACAGTGGTTGTGTCGCATAATGCGTGTGATGTTAAATCAATAGCGACATAAGGGTTGTGTCGCATGGAGTCTGCGACACAAGGTACGACACAAGAATACGACATAAGGGTTGTGTCGCATGAGTAATCCATGCGACACAGTATGCGACACAAGGCTTGTGTCGCACTCAAGAACAGCAGCCCAGAAACTTTCGGGTTTCGCGTTTTTCCGGCCAAAATCGCAAATCAAACTCATTTTCAAGCTGAAAAATCGTGGTTTCTTGGTTGTTTAGGTTATAACTAAGTTGTGTAAACATTATTACACCCAAACATTACACTAAAATGATTAAATCTAAAAATTTAGGAATTTCTTACAATTGCGAATCGAGGTCAAACGAGGAAGAAGATGATGATGTTGCCTTTGTAAATGTTGTTCCTCTCTTGTTGGTGATTCCGAAAATGTAAAATTCGTGGGTCGATTTGTAGTTCCGAAAATTTGTGGTAATTGGGTGGAGAGTGTTTGTGTGTGTAAAATGAAAGGGAATGGGAGAGTGAGGTGGGGTGGAGGTGGGTTTTACCCAATTCCAGATCCCGCTTCGCGGACTGTGGTCTCCAACCACAGTGTCAAATACCCGTGTTTCGTTACCCGTTTGTAAAATAAATAATGTTTTTAAATTTCGTAATATTTATTCGTATAATTAATAATGGTTTCGAGTTGGAACATTTTATAAAAATAAAATGTCTAAGTTTAAGTCGTACGAGTCGTTTTAGTTTTCTAATATATCATTTTTAAATGATACGAAAGTATTTAAGTTTCGTCTAGCTAAATTACGTTTTAAACAAAACGATTTATGTTCTAAAATATTTTAATATTTCCCGTGTAAATAACGTTTATTAAAATAATAACACATTATCTAAAAGTAATACGTACTGAATACGATTGTTTAAAGTTTAAAATAGGCGTGAAAATTGGCCTTTTTGACCGGGTGTTACATTCTCCCCCTGTTATGAAAATTTCGTCCCGAAATTTAAAATGATGTCGTGGTCGCGTGGGGTCTGGGGAGCAATGCACGTACGAGAGATTTATCGAGTAGATAGTAGACATATCATGTCTATGACGGAGTTAAAGAGCAGTCAATCCATGACTGTGTCGAAATTTATCGTCGTAGTTACATTCTGACTATATTGCTTGTTCGAGGTATGATTAATTTGTGGTTGTTAGGTAACCGTTTACGTCGTAGTCCATTAAGGACTAGATGGTTGTCACATAGTGACCGTTTTGTGAGTAGTCCTATCAGGACCAAATATCTAGCAGATAATAATTTAACTAGTCTGCTGAAAGCAAACTCTAAGCTTAACTTTGCCCTAAGCGTTTGAATTTTCCAAAATGGTGTGAGGGATGACACCTAGATGTTTAACGAGTTAAAGGATTAAGTTGTTGAGAAAGGACGTAACCTTCCTACCTTAGAGATCCCGCTAGGCGTTGTTGTAAAGTCTCGGGCAGTCTCTTTTGAGGTGTCCCGGGTCTCCGCATTCGAAACAGACCTTCGGGCCGTT
Source organism: Helichrysum umbraculigerum (assembly GCA_949592205.1). Lineage (NCBI taxonomy): Eukaryota > Viridiplantae > Streptophyta > Magnoliopsida > Asterales > Asteraceae > Helichrysum > Helichrysum umbraculigerum. Next base: position 378,522,445 of record CATIUR010000001.1, on the reverse strand, counting down.
CCGGTTTGAGATAGTAGTAGGGACTCTGCAGTTCTTAGTTGGGTGTCCATAGCTTTTGCACCTATTGCATGGCGTGCCACACGCCCTCGTATGATGGCTTTCGCATTTGGGGCAGAAGGGTTTGTTTCCCTTGTATTTCTTTTCTCCGGGTTTGATTATACTGAGTGGTACGGGTTCAGGTCTTAAGGTTAGCTCGTGGCTGTTGCTGGGATTTCCATCCCATTTCCTCTTGCTATGGGGATTAGGAGATCGAGGGAGTGTCTCATAGTCGGATTTCATCGCCATTAGTTCATGAGCTAAACGTATGGCTTTTCGGATGGTTGTAGGTGCGGATGAGATGACGTTCCCTCGTATAGGCTCAGGAAGACCTAGAATGTATTTTCTGATACGCGTGGGCTCTGAGTTTACTATGTTTGGGCATAAAGGTGCCAATTGTTGGAATCGAGTGGTGTATGAGGTGATGTCATTCCCTTTTACAGCGAGGTTCCAGAGTTCAACCTCAAGTTGATGTATTTCCTCGTTAGGACAGTACTCCTCCTTGAGCATTTGTTTCAGTTCCTCCCAGGGCATCCTGTAAGCAACTTCAGTGTTCATGGAATGAACTTGGGTGTTCCACCAGGTAAGTGCACCTTCCTCAAAAGTGCAGGTAGAGAGTTTGACCTTGCGGTCGTCAGGGCATTCGCAGAGACAGAATATGGATTCCATTTTCTCAATCCACCTAGTTAAGCCAATAGCTCCTTCGGTTCCAGAGAAGTGTAATGGTTTGCACCTCATAAATTCTTTATAAGTGCAGGGTCTCGTTTGGAGTGGGTTGTTTAGTGTGGCCTCACCGTCTGTTCGTAAATTTCGTGAGAGTAACGCATCGGTCACTCCTTGAGCAATGTATCGGGCGAGTTCAGCTTCGTCGAAAGTCAGTTGCCTTGAAGACATGTTCCTTTAAGAAAGGCAAACGGGTGTAAGTTGTCGTGATAGTGTTGATTTCTCCAAGTATTTTATCAAAGTGAGATAGGATCCATGAATCATTTAAGGTGTTCGTTGGAAAGTCCTCGGACTTTAGAGTTTTAGATGTGTAGTCGTATTAACGGCTCCGTTGTATTTTATTTGTAATCAATCGAGTTCATGCTGCTGTCGTAGTCTAACAGACTATATAATGTAGTACTAAGGTACTATAGATGTAATCCTAATGAATTAGACTGCACTCATCGTATGAGGCATCACATGCCTTAGTAGTCGTGGTGTGGCACTTCGTGCCTAGTAAGGTAGTCACTTATGCGTATAAATGTACAAATGCTTATGGCGAGTGTTCCTACATAAAGCAATCAAGTGGGACACCTCGTGTCCAGTAGAGCAGTCATATATGCATATATGGTGTACACGTAACTATACAAGTATACGTGCATAGTAAAAGTCAGTGGTGGCACCTCGTGCCCAATTAAGTAAATGTATATGTATATATGTAAGTCGTACATGTAACTATAACGAGTCTACATGTATAATTGAAGTAGCACCTAATGCTATAATGCAGTGCTATCAGCACAGTAATTGAAATACTAATGTTTTGTAATTGTAGTACCAAAGTACCATGAAACGCAGCACCACATGCTGTAATGAAGTGCCCGCGGCATTTATATTGTAGTACCCCTGTACTATGAGTGTGGCATCAACATGCCATGATTGTAGTATCGACGTACTGTGAAGGTTGCACTAACGTGCTCAAGTTGTGGTATCAACATACCTTGAAATCGTAGCACTACGTGCCATGTATTGTTTGATTGTAGCCCCAAGGCCAAAATGTGTTGTAATTATGTGATTTCCCAAATGTAGCACAAAGGCTAGAATGTGAGTGCCCAAAGCACTGAGGTGTTGAATTAATTGATCTAAATGATCAAGTTGTGATTGAGATAATTAATTTGTTGTGGACTTAGTCAACACTAATCCAATCGTGACCAGTATGGTCAAAGTCTAGAGATTCGATTAGTTTTAGCATGTGTGGTTTTCCATTCCAATAAATAACGTTTGTACCTCCTCCCCGAGGTTCAGCGATAAAAGTGTCGAGTCGCGATGGTGAGGAAGACGGCGATATGCCTCTTCGCGAGTATGTCTTGGTTCAGCGGAATTAATTGTATATATATACTCGATATATATATAAGTATGTAATAGTAGTACACGTGTAAGGCCTATTCATATATACCTACAGTACATATAATAGCCTAGGGTGTCTAGCACATAACAATCAGAGTCAACTACGCATTCCTGTTTCAGTATAACCCCTTTCAGACCTTACATCATCTTTATTTAATTGTACATAGTTAGCTACGCTATGTTAAATTAAACTCGTATGATGTAATTCCTGAACCAGTCATACCTAATGGGGAATACAGCCTAACGGTCATAGTCTAGGCCCACTAAATGCAACCTAGTTCACTACAACCTTAGGCTCTGATACCAATCTGTAACACCCTCAAATTTCGGGTCGCGGAAGCAGTCGGGTCGGGTGTTACTAAATCAAATATCACAAGCACAAAGATATATAATGAACGACTCTAAATGAGACGTTGAAAATAGTTATACATTTACCAAATAAAACGTTTACAAAGTTAATAGTGGTTTTCAATTACATAAATTGAAATACAAAAGTAAATGCAGTGTTGTCCCAAAGTTTGAAAACATGCGACTCGAGCTAGCATATCTTGTAGTGGTCCTAATCCTGCTGGCCACCTGAGAATACATACTAAAACAGGTCAGCTATAAAGCTGGTGAGTTCACAGAGTATTTAATATGAAATCGTGTGATAATACCATCCGTATTATAAAAAGCGGTTATACACCGTGTGTTTAGATTTAATGAGTTTGCAAGGACATTACAAAAGTTATATATCGGGGTGTAGGTTACCCTAACCATATGATTTACTAGATAGTGGAGTTTAGTATGTATCGGCTATTAATCTTTACTTAGGAGTACGGGTTCCTAGAAGTAAGTCACCTACCCATGTAGGAACCACAACATATGTTGATTAGTTAATAAGTATCCCGAGTCCCAATAATCCAACGGATTATCCCGCAAGTATATAGTTATGAAAGTAGCACTACGTGCATACTTTATGTTCAAGTGCACCACGTGCTTAAACTGGATAAACAATGAAGCACCACGTGCTTAAGGTCAAATGTAGCGAGGCACTCCGTACCTGAGATGCGTAATAGGTATGCATATGTATGAAGCACCACGTGCTTAGCAATGTAGTAATGTATACATCAACATGTATAGGTAATCAGTAGTAGCACCACGTGCCAAGTAGTGGTTCAGCGAACCCGGAAGTAGCACAACGTGCCAAGTAGTGGTTCAGCGAACCCGGAAGTAGCACAACGTGCCCGGAAGTAGCGCAACGCGCCCAGTGATGGCCCTACAGGCTCGGCAGTAGCATAACATGCCTACTGTGTGATCATATGAAGCATTACATGCTTGTTTAACGTTAATGAAGCACTACGTGCTTAATGGTGTAAATAGGGTGTGTACATGTATATATATATATAAGCGAAGCACCGCGTGCTTGTTAGTGTAAGCGTGTGTACATCATCATGTACATGTAATCGTAAGTAGCACCACGTGCCAAGTAGTGGTTCAACGAACCCGGAAGTAGCACAACGTGCCCGGAAGTAGCGCAACGCGCCCAGTGACGGCCCTACAGGCTCGGCAGTAGCATAACATGCCTACTGTGTAATCAGATGAAGCATTACATGCTTGTTTAATCGTTAATGAAGCACTACGTGCTTAACAGTTTATGTATGCATAAATTAGTGTAAGCTATCTACAGATAAACACTACACTCAATTTATGTGCGTTTATTACCCTACGGTAATGTTGAAGGTGTAATCTAACAATCTACACCTATGAGTAAAGTTTAGTGTTCACAATGCATCTAAGTGTGACTAATCACCACCTAGATGATGGGCGTAGCATGTCATGTCTAGATGCGTATAAATGTCACCTAGCTATTCGGATTAGTACATAATGCCTAAGTGTGTCATTATATCACTTAGTTGTCAAAAAGTACCTGCAGCACTTAAATGATGGATACTATCAGTCGGTTCTATAAATCGTGACTTGATTAGTAAGTGTGGTCTCTAGGTTGTGTTTCACGAGTAAACTAGCCAAATCTAGTAATACTGAATCGTCGATGTGACGAAGTGTTTAAATGTTGTTCCTTGTATAATTCTAGTTGTTGTCTTGCTAAGGCACACTTAGCTTGCATATGATGTACAGTTGTCTCGAGGGTGTTGGAATCTAATATGTCATTTGCAAACATTTGTAAAGCAGTTGTAAATTCATTTACCAATGAAAAGTAAGTAAATCATGAGTATGTATCTCCCCCGAAATCAGTGAAAACAGTAAAAAGGAGGGGCTATGAACTCACCCGAGGAGCTAGCGTCCTAATGTAACGAGTCGTGTCCAAATATGATCTCCTAGTGTCCTAAACACGAGAGATTTCGTAGGTTTGTAAGTGTGGTTCTTGATTGGGGAAATCGTAATAATAATTCATATTATTATTGGGTGCGAGTTTTCGTATTTAAATTGTCACTTGAAAACGTCTTCCGATACTTAGAAAAATTTGGTTATTTTCTGTTTTCTGCGACATAACATGCGACACAAAAATGTGTCATGCGACACAATCATTGTGTCGCATAGTGCGACACAGAAGCTCTGCGACACAGTGGTTGTGTCGCATAATGCGTGTGATGCTAAATCAATAGCGACATAAGGGTTGTGTCGCATGGAGTCTGCGACACAAGGTACGACACAAGAATACGACATAAGGGTTGTGTCGCATGAGTAATCCATGCGACACAGTATGCGACACAAGGCTTGTGTCGCACTCAAGAACAGCAGCCCAGAAACTTTCGGGTTTCGCGTTTTTCCGGCCAAAATCGCAAATCAAACTCATTTTCAAGCTGAAAAATCGTGGTTTCTTGGTTGTTTAGGTTATAACTAAGTTGTGTAAACATTATTACACCCAAACATTACACTAAAATGATTAAATCTAAAAATTTAGGAATTTCTTACAATTGCGAATCGAGGTCAAACGAGGAAGAAGATGATGATGTTGCCTTTGTAAATGTTGTTCCTCTCTTGTTGGTGATTCCGAAAATGTAAAATTCGTGGGTCGATTTGTAGTTCCGAAAATTTGTGGTAATTGGGTGGAGAGTGTTTGTGTGTGTAAAATGAAAGGGAATGGGAGAGTGAGGTGGGGTGGAGGTGGGTTTTACCCAATTCCAGATCCCGCTTCGCGGACTGTGGTCTCCAACCACAGTGTCAAATACCCGTGTTTCGTTACCCGTTTGTAAAATAAATAATGTTTTTAAATTTCGTAATATTTATTCGTATAATTAATAATGGTTTCGAGTTGGAACATTTTATAAAAATAAAATGTCTAACTTTAAGTCGTACGAGTCGTTTTAGTTTTCTAATATATCATTTTTAAATGATACGAAAGTATTTAAGTTTCGTCTAGCTAAATTACGTTTTAAACAAAACGATTTATGTTCTAAAATATTTTAATATTTCCCGTGTAAATAACGTTTATTAAAATAATAACACATTATCTAAAAGTAATACGTACTGAATACGATTGTTTAAAGTTTAAAATAGGCGTGAAAATTGGCCTTTTTGACCGGGTGTTACAAAGCGGTTTAAAGGGATAGCGTGGATTGCATGATATTAGAGTATGACAAGTTTTCTCTTTGAAGTATCGTTTGTTCTAGCTTGTGTAATTCGCCCTTTTAGACATGGTTTAAAAGTGAATCATGGTGAGCCATGATTTAAGCATTTTTGAAATAGTTTGACTTTGAAAGTCAACAACTTTTGTAAATAATGTATATTATGGTCTTGTAGTTTTTAAAGTCAGTGTTTGAATCTATTAGTGGTTATGAAATGAGTTCATGGTTGAAAGTAGTCAAATTGTATTTTGGTTGAAATTGAAGTGTTAACATGTAGTCAAACACTCCATTAGTCAATTATGGATTGTTATTGGCTATTCAATGGGTCAAAATAGTCTTTGAGGGTTAGCGGGTCAAAAAGGGTCAATATGGGTCATTAAATGCACTTACGGTCTAAAATGGGTTAGGGAAAGAGATTTGGTGTAGTAAAGTATTCCTTAACTTTGTTTTGATATATAGGATAAGTGGTCAAAAGCTCCATGTCTCAGCCTTCATGGTTTGAGACTTGGTATGCTCTCAAAATGGTCGTTTTTGAGTCAAAAAGAGTTACACGCCAAAATCCCGCGTCGTTGTGAAATTTGGAAAAGTGCAAAAAGGGAAGTCTTCGTTTAGACCATATGAATGTGCCTGCAAAATTTCATAACCTAACTCTTTGTCGTTTATGAGTTATGTGCGTTTAAAGTTCGGTTTTTGGTCATAAAACTTTGCAGGTTGAAATCTGCTGTAATCACATGAATCCGGGCGGTTCTGATGACTCCGGGCGGATTCCCAAGGGAAGATTCCCAAAAATCGCTTCTGCTCATGAGTTGTGCTGAAAACGCAAGGGAATCCGGACGGATTCCACTGAATCCGGGTGGATTCCCCTGAATCCGGGCGGATTCCCCTGTGTCCCAGAAATTTGAAACTTAAAACGGTCATAAAAGATGAACCGTAACTCCGTTTTTGACGTTCTTTATATCGTTGAAAAGCTAAGAGAGTCTACTTTCCAATGGTTATGTCCTTATGATGAAATTTTGATTTAGTAAAATAACTAAATTAGGTATAAGTGTGTTGGTACAATGAAATATGAAGTTTTCAAGTATGGTATTGATTTAAATAATTACTGGGACCAATAGAGAGTATTTTATGATATAAAATAAATGGGTTTAAAAAAAATGGTTCTGCTTTCGGGGCGTTTCAAACCAAACTAGTGTCATTCACATATTACACATAACATAATTAAGTGTATGAAACCTTAATTTCTTCCAATACCCATTTATTCATCAAATTAAAGAATCTAGGGTTTAATCTAATCACTTCAAATTATCAATTAAGCACACAAGAAAGTTAGTAATACCTTTAGAATGAAGAATTAACAATTATAGCTCTACTAATTCGAAACCCTAGCTTGATTCTTGATCTTTCTCTTGTTTCTCTCCAAGACCGACCTTAATTTCTCTCAATACGTGTTTTTCTGATTTCTCAGTGTAAATGTACAGTAGAAGGAAATAGAGTTAGTGTTTTAATATTGTATATTTTAATTAAACCCCTTAACTTTCCACACTTAACAAGTTCAGTCCCTCTACTAACTACTTCATTAAATAGCAAGTCCTATTGACACAAATTTCTTTACACAGTTAGTCCTTGTAACTTAAATAGCTAGAATAATATAATTTAAAGTTTTAAACTTACAGAATTTGGGGCGTTACAACTCTCCCCCACTTATTCAGGATTGTGTCCTCACAATCCATTCCTGATATATGGCTGGATAATAACGAAGAATCTCTTCCTCGGGTTCCCAAGTAAATTCTGAACCCTTTCGATGTTTCCATTGAACTTTGAACAATTTGATCTCTTTATTTCTCAGCTTCTTTATCTTTTCATCAAGAATCATCACTGGCTGTTCAACGTAATTCAACTGATCATTAATTTCAATTTCATCCGATGGCACGTAAGCGGCTTCATCAACCAAACACTTCCTTAAATAGGATACGTGAAAAGTAGAATGTATTCCAGCTAGTTCATTAGGCAGCTTGAGGCGATAAGCTACCTTTCCAACTTTTTCAAGAATTTTAAAGGGACCAATGTATCGAGGACTCAATTTTCCCCGCTTTCTGAACCGAATGATACCCTTCCATGAAGATACTTTCAACATAACAAAATCTCCAACTTAGAATTCGATTGGACGCCTTCGGTTGTCAGCATAAGATTTTTGTCGATCTTGGGCTATTTTGAACCGTTCTCTGACCTGATCAATCTTTTCCGTCAATATCAGTACTGCCCAGTTCTCGTTGCCCAATCTCATCCCAACATATTGGAGTTCTACATTTTCCGCCATATAACATCTGATAAGGAGGCATGCCAATAATCGCGTGATAACTGTTATTATAAGAAAACTCAACCAACGGTAAGTGAGTATCCCAGCTACCACCGAAATCAATGGCACATGCCCTCAACATGTCTTCTAGCATCTGGATGGTTCTTTCACTCTGCCCATTAGTCTGGGGATGATATGCGGTACTTAAATGAATACGAGTACCTATATCTTCTTGGAACTTGTTCCAAAATCTAGAAGTGAATCTACTATCTCGATCAGAGACAATAGAGATAGGCATACCAAGTCGTGCCACTACTTCTTTAACATATAAATTAGCAAGTGCCTCAGAAGTATAAGTTTCCTTAATCGGCAAGAATATAGCACTTTTTGTCAACCGATCAACAATCACCCAAATAGTGTCATGATGACGTTGAGTTTTGGGTAATTTAGTGATAAGGTCCATGGTAAGGTGCTCCCATTTCCAAACAGGTATGTCCAACGGTTGCATTTTACCAAACGGCTTTTGATGTTCTGCTTTAACCTGCAAACACGTTAGACATTGTTCGACATATTTCACAATTTCACGCTTTATCCCAGGCCACCAATAATCAACTTTCAAATCATGGTACATTTTTGTTGCACCAGGATGAATGGAATATCTAGATTTATGAGCTTCATCAAGTAGTAATTTCTTTAACTCCGAAGAATTCGGAATCCAGATTCTTCCATAACGGGTTTTAATCCTACGTGAATCATCAACAATATTTGGAATTTGACCCTTAATGCGTTCGGCTCTCCAAAAACCTTTTTGCCATGCATTTTGTTGAACTTCTTTAATTTGATCAAGTAATTCAGGAATAACAGTAATGCGAAGAGATTTGACAATCAAAGCATGATGCATAGCTTTTCGGCTGAGAGCATTAGCTACAACATTAGCCTTTCCTGGATGATAAAGAATTTCACAGTCATAATCCTTTACCAAGTCAAGCCAACGTCTTTGTCTCATGTTTAAATCACGCTGATCAAAGAAATATTTGAGGCTTCTGTGATCAGTGTATATCGTACACTTTACACCATAAAGATAATGCCTCCAAATTTTCAGAGCAAAAACAACAGCAGCTAATTCCAGATCGTGAGTTGGATACCCTTTTTCATGTTCTTTCAACTGTCGAGAAGCATAAGCAATCACTTTATCTCTCTGCATAAGGACACAACCTAATCCGTTTCGAGAAGCATCACAGTAAACTACCATGTCCTCAGTACTATCAGGAAGTACTAAGACAGGTGCTTGACTAAGCTTTAATTTCAAAGTACGGAAAGCTTGCTCAGCTACATCATTCCATTCATATTTAATATTTTTACGAGTGAGCTTTGTGAGAGGAGTAGCAATCTTGGAGAAATCCCGGATAAACCGTCGGTAATAACTAGCTAAACCCCGAAAACTCCTAACTTCTGTTGCATTGGTTGGAGGTTCCCATTTCATCACCGCCTCAACCTTTGCGGGGTCAACCATAATACCTTGGTTATTTACAACATGACCCATAAATTGTACCTCACGAAGCCAAAATTCACATTTGGAGAACTTGGCATAAAGTTTCTCATTTCTCAAGGTTTGTATTACCTGCCTTAAATGAACATTATGATCGTCAGCAGATTTGGAATATATAAGAATATCATCTATAAATAAAATTACAAACTTATCGAGCATAGGTCGGCACACTCGATTCATGAGATCCATAAAAGCGGCATGAGCATTTGTCAGACCAAAAGGCATAACCACGAATTCATAATGGCCATACCTTGTTCTGAAGGCGGTTTTAGAAACATCTTCTTCTCGAACTTTCAATTGATGATAACCAGATCGTAGGTCAATTTTCGAGAAGAAACTAGCACCCTGTAACTGATCGAACAAGTCATCAATCCTAGGCAAGGGATACCTATTCTTGATGGTTACCTTATTCAATTCCCTATAATCGATACACATTCTCATGGTGCCATCTTTCTTTTTAACAAACAGAATTGGTGCTCCCCATGGAGAACTACTCGGACGAATAAAACCTTTATCAAGTAATTCTTGCAATTGTTTCATCAACTCTTGCATTTCAGAGGGGGCGAGCCTATAAGGTGTTTTAGCAATTGGTGTGGCTCCTGGTATTAGATCAACATGGAATTCGACTTGTCTATCGGGCGGAATGCCCGGTAGCTCATCGGGAAAAACATCAGAGAATTCATTAACAACAGGAATTTCAGATAGTTTGGGAGTTTGCTTTTGAGTATCAATCACATGTGCCAAAAAGGCCTGGCAACCATGTGATAAATGGCGTTTGGCACGAGAAAAGGTACAAATTGGAATTGAAAGTTTTCTCTTTTCGCCATAAATATCTATCACTCCCCCACTTGGTGAAGTAATACGAATAATCTTTTTCTCACACTGAATTATGGCATTATTTTTGCCTAACCAATCCATACCCACAACTACATCGAACTCACCCATTTGCATTGGAATTAAATTTATGAGAAATGTTTTATTGTTAATCACTAATTGACAACCTCTATACACATTGGTCACATAAATAATTCTATCATCAGCAACCTCCACATCAAATGGAGCATCTAACTCAGTAAGAGAAATCGAGAAATATCGACAGAATTTTTCAGACACAAATGATCGTGAAGCTCCCGAATCAAACAGTATGTATGCATGTTTAAGATTTACAAAGAAGGTACCTGTTAACACATCGGGGGCTCTTTGTGCTTCTGCAGTAATTTGAAAGGAACGGTGTCTAGACTTTGGTGGTTCCACCGTCTTCCTCTCAGTATTCTTGCGAGGAGCAGAAGAAGTAGATTGAGATTTCAAATCAGGACAATCAGGGCGAATATGTCCTGGTTTCAGACAATGATGGCAAACTTTGATTGGATTGGGACAATCTTTGCTAAAATGTCCCGGTATTCCACAAGAAAAACAATTAAGAGTCCCGTTCTTACACTCCCCACGATGCCTTTTATGGCATATTTTGCATTCTGGGATTTCAGTTCGATCATCTCTTTTAAAACTTCCACCAGATCTAAACTTTTTGGATGGAGTAGAAGTGGATTCAGCTTTTCTTTTCGTGGAACCTTTCTCATCCTTCTTTAACTCCAGCTCTTGAAATCGAGCCTCGTCTACCATTTCAGAAAAAGTACTACATTTCTTTGGATTGACAAACTGTCGGATTTCCTTTTTCAGAATAGTATGAAAATGATCCATGAGTAATTTAGGATCAGCCATGTATTCTGGACAGAATTGAGCTCGATCCAGAAAAATCCCCACAAGTTCATTAATTGATGCAGTCGTTTGCTCCATAGAAAGAAACTCATGACGAATTCTCTTTAAATCAGCATCTTAAGAGAAATTATCCACAAACATCTTCCTAAATTCTTCCCAAGTCATGTTTTTAATAACTTCATTACCCTAAGTACGGCATTGGACCTCCCACCAAAATTTGGCTCGAGATTTAAGAAGATTTGAGGCATACCGTACTCGCAATCTTTTAGGGACTTCCGTAGTGGCGAATGCCCCCTCGACCTCAGACAACCACCTATGACATTTAATTGGATCCATATCCCCCTCGAATTCCGGAGGATTACAAACAGAAAAATCTTTATAACTGAACTTACGATCTTCATCACGATCTTGTACCACCCGTTGAACAACCGATGTCGGGGGTCTTTCTTCATTTCTTTCACCACCAGGAGGTAGTCTTTCAAGATCAATCTCTAATTCATCATGTTGTCTTTGAAATTCTTCACTAACGGTATTACGAATAGTTTCTGAAATACGGCCTAATAAGAGGGGAAGGGATGCCTCTTGAGCCTTTGCTACTTCGGCTGAGATTAACGTTTTTAACTCCATCAAAGATAATCTAGCATCGTCTGCTGGAGGTCTTTGTCTATCATCATCACCTCCAGTTCTTACATTCTGGGCTTGGTCTCGTGGACGCGGCCCAAGTGTCAGTTCTATATCTTGATCATTCATCTTATGACTGAAAGTAGACAAATTATTCAATACACATACTCATTTAATAATTACATGTCTACTTTATATAAGCAAAATCACATAACAGTCTACAATCGCCAAGACTTCATCCTCTCAACACCTCGTGACTTCCTTGGCTTCGTACAATGCTATATGATAGTTATTATGTTGGCCAGGCATACTGATTATCATATCACAATTATACGCTTTTAAGGTTACCACGTGACATTTCGATTCAAAAATCTTAGCAAATTAATCAACTATAACAATTATAACATATAACAGTTCAATATCATGCTCAATATAGATAATGATGGCTTAAGATCAAGTACCCACTAATGGTGGATACCCGAATCCCTTAAACCAAGCTCTGATACCAACTTGAAACACCCCGAAATTTAGAACATTTTTTTTACTCATTTCGTAAAGTCCCACGTTTAAAATATGACATTTTAGACTTGTTGTATCATTCCCTCGATCAAATAAGGATTTAAATAAGAAAATGTTGAATTTATAAGAGATTCCCCAGGAATGACTTCCATTCCCCAGGAATGAAGCATGCTATTAATAATATGAGTCGGATTCCCCAGGAATGACTCCCATTCCCCGGGAATCAAGCCTGCTGTTACCATCGTACTTCGGATTTCCCAGGAATGAATCTCATTCCCCGGGAATCAAGCCTGCACACTTAATTACCATTTATCGAACTTCAAACGTGCATATCTTGAAAATGACAAGTCCAATGACTATGAAAATTTGCAGGCACGTGTATAATGACCAATACAAAAGTTCCCCAATTTCCACTTTTCGCAAATTTGCGTTTTATCATGATTTGGACCATTGACCCCAAAATGACCACTTTTACTCATTTTCGTTGACATACTAAGTTCTAAACCATGTGCATTCAGGTTCTAGCATTTTTACCACTCATTCAATACTACATTTAGAACCTAAGGCCACTTTAACATTCGTCATACCATAATCACAACTCATTTTGACCTCTAGACCTATTAGTGACCCATTTGGGCACTTTAACGACCCATTTGGGTCTTAACCCATATAACCACCATTCCAACACCCAATTCACTTTCCTTTGACTATTCTAAGTCAAACTAACCTGATGTTTCTATCAAAACTCATTAAGACTATAAAATCTCAATTGTTCCATGGAAACTATTATAATTATAATATTTACATCATAATTCTTTAAATTCAAGATTTACACATTCAAAACTATCAACAAGCATAACATGCTCATTGACTATACTATCCGTTGACTTTCAACATGTTATATATGACTTTGACCAAAAGGTTTACATTTACAATACCAAGTGTCAAAACCTTGTTTTCTTCATAAAAGGGGTATAACAACATATGATGAGCATGATGAAGAAAAGTAACTTGTTACCGACAAAGCAACAAGTTCCACCATTAGCATCCCTTGGGTCTCTTGCCCGAATCTCGTTGGGTCCCACTTGGCTCACCTAAAAACACATAAACATAATCGAGTAAGCATATAGCTTAGTAAGCAATGGGCTATCATTGATAATCAATATCATTTCAAACATACGTATATTAAGGATTCATAATATCATATGCTAATTCCCGCAGTAATTAGCATCTTCGGGTCAACACCCCGGTAAATAACCATAACTCATCAAGTAAATGACATATCCATTACCGGTCCTTCCAAGTAAATGGAATACGCATTACTTGAAGAAAGATAGCATCATCCATTAACTTACCTCGTGATAGCCCACACAAATAACCACTTGTAACAGTTTGAGCACGTTTATCACCTAGTCACATAATCACATAGACAAGTATCAATTATATATACAACTCCACTCATCACAATTAACAAGTGTTAAATCACATAACACTTATGATTTTCACCCTTGGTTTCACTCACTTATCATTGAATTACATACAAATGGGTAGTTTAATATCATTATCAATTAATATTATCAACTTACACTAAGATTACCACTCTTAGTGTATACTCATATATCAACATCATTATCATTACCTACTACCCATTTATATGAAATTACCATTTCCTTTCTTATTAAAACAATGATTACAACCTTTCAATTCATCATACACTTAATCAAAATCATTAATTTACCCATAAACACATGATTATGAGTGTTTTAACCAAACTAGTGTCATTCACATATTACACATAACATAATTAAGTGTATGAAACCTTAATTTCTTCCAATACCCATTTATTCATCAAATTAAAGAATCTAGGGTTTAACCTAATCACTTCAAATTATCAATTAAGCACACAAGAAAGTTAGTAATACCTTTAGAATGAAGAATTAACAATTATAGCTCTACTAATTCGAAACCCTAGCTTGATTCTTGATCTTTCTCTTGTTTCTCTCCAAGACCGACCTTAATTTCTCTCAATACGTGTTTTTCTGATTTCTCAGTGTAAATGTACAGTAGAAGGAAATAGAGTCAGTGTTTTAATACTGTATATTTTAATTAAACCCCTTAACTTTCCACACTTAACAAGTTCAGTCCCTCTACTAACTACTTCATTAAATAGCAAGTCCTATTGACACAAATTTCTTTACACAGTTAGTCCTTGTAACTTAAATAGCTAAAATAATATAATTTAAAGTTTTAAACTTACAGAATTTGGGGCGTTACAAATTTTGATAGATCCACCATAAATGTGCATTACAGAATTGTACTGTACAAGTAAATAACGCATGTTGATGATGGATTTATTAAAAATGGAGGTGGATTTATCACCACCCATAAAATAAAATCATTGTTTACAAGAAAATAGAAAAGTAAAACCTCGTACTTTTTATTATGTTATCAGAATTACATAAGCTTCCAATATAAAGACTAGAATGTTACATTTAGGTACCCTCTACTTAATATAAACATAAAATACTAGTCTAACATTCTCCCGCAAGTTGAGGGCGGGGAACGACCTGCAACTTGGACCGTAAGAACTGAAATCTCTGAGAGGATAAGGGCTTTGTAAAGACATCTGCAATCTGGTCACTCGTAGATATGAATTGAACATTTAGTTGACCTCTTGCTACTTGCTCACGAACAAAATGGAAATCAACTTCGACATGTTTAGTACGAGCATGAAACACAGGATTGGCTGAGAGATAAGTAACTCCTAGATTGTCACACCAAAGAACAGGAGGAGCTGCAACCGAAATGCCAAGCTCATGCAAAAGGGCTTTCAACCAAATTAATTCTGCAACAGTATCAGCAAGAGCTTTGTACTCAGATTCAGTTGAAGACCTTGAGATAGTTTTCTGTTTGAGTGCAGTCCAGGAGACAAGATTTGATCCCATATAGATGGCAAATCCCCCCGTGGATCGTCGGTCGACTGGGCAGCCAGCCCAATCTGAGTCAGAGTAGGCATGAACTTATGTGAAGGAGGCATCTGTGAAAGCCTGTATATTGGAGCCTGACTGGTGACGAATCAAGAGACCAATATCGATTGTGCCTTTTAAATAGCGCAAAATGCGTTTAACTGCAGACCAATGATTTTCTGTTGGAGTGTGCATGAACTGGCATACCCGATTCACTGCGAAAGCAATGTCCGGATGTGATAAAGTAGCATATTGTAATGCTCCAACAGTTTGACGATATTTGGTAGGATCCAGAAGAAGAGGACTATCATCAGTGTGCAGTAGCTGAGAGGTACTCATTGGAGAACAGACTGGTTTGCAGTCAGAGAGACCAGAACGTTGAAGAATCTCGAGAATATATTTTCGTTGAGACAACACAAGATTCTGCTGATGATGAACAACCTCAATGCCCAAGAAATAATGAAGCTGACCTAGATCTTTGAGGGCAAAAGTGGAGCTCAACCGATGTATGATGTGGTTAATAGTGGTCTGATTGTTACCTATGATGATAATATTGTCGACATAAACAAGAACATAAACAAGAGCACCACTAGAGTTGAGAATAAACAGTGAGGGATCTGTTTTGGATCCGGAAAACCCAAGGTTAAGGAGTGCCGTGGATAAGCGATTAAACCACGCCCGTGGAGCCTGTTTAAGCCCATAAAGGGACTTGTGCAAAAGACAAACATGATCCGGTTTAGTAGGATCAATGAAGCCAGGAGGCTGTTTCATGTAAACTGTTTCTTGCAAGTCACCATGTAAAAAAGCATTTTTGACATCCAGTTGTCGGAGATCCCAGTTATTGATGACAGCAAGAGATAGAATAACCCGAATGGTGGTTGATTTTACCACTGGACTGAATGTTTCATGGTAGTCTACACCCGGTTGTTGATTAAAGCCTTTTGCGACAAGACGTGATTTGTAACGAGTAACATTACCCTGAGAATCTTTCTTTAACATGTACACCCACTTACAATCAATCACGTTAGTATTTTTGACATAGGGAACTAAAGACCATGTCGCATTCAGTTGCAGTGCTTGAAACTCCCCAGTCATGGCAAGACGCCACTCGGGAGAGTTGTTGGCAACGGTGAAGGAAGTGGGTTCGGTAGAAGGAGTGGCACGAGTGGAAGTGTAAGCAGAAGGATCAAAAGGAGAAGTGCGTTTGGGATTTGGACGGAGGTTAGGGGGCCTAGTACGGGGTTGGGGTGGGGGTGGTGGAGGTGGGGAGGTAGGGTTGGCGGGATCTGTGGAGATAGGAATGGGAGCCTCAGGTGTGGATGATGGTGAGGTAGAAGCCGTAGACGAGTTAGTGGGAGAGTTGGGATGATCGGTGAAGAGTGGATCAGGAACTACGGCAGGAGCCACATTTGGTGGTGGTGTAGGAAAAACAGAAACATAGGGATTAGATGGGGGTGTGGGCGGTTGTGATGGAGAAGGGAGAAATGGGAAAACGTGTTCGTTAAAATGAACATGTCTAGCTATATAGATGCGTTCTGTTTGAGGATCAAAACAACGATATCCATGATGAGTGGGACTATAACCAAGAAAAACACAGGACGTGGAACGGAAATCAAGCTTGTGACGGTTATAGGGATGAAGAAAGGGGAAACATTGACAACCAAAAACACGAAGAAATGAGTAATCGGGTTTTCGGTGGTGAACTAGTTGAAAGGGAGATTTGTTGGATGAAGTTATGGATGGTAAACGATTTATGAGATAGACAGCAGTGTCAAAAGCAAACTGCCAGAAACGTTGTGGAAGATGGGATTGGGCAAGTAGGGCAAGACCAGTTTCGACAACATGGCGATGACGACGCTCAACGATTCCATTTTGTTCACTGGTATGAGGACAAGAGCGTCGATGAATAATGCCAAGTTTTGTGAAGAATGGAGTGAGGGAACGAAATTCTCCCCCCCAATCCGTTTGTACATTTTTTAGTTTTGTGTTAAATTGACGTTCAACCATGGTAGTAAAATTTATAAACGTAGAGTAAACATCAGACTTATGTGCAAGAGGATATAACCACATGTATCGAGAGTAATGAGCAACACATAATAGAAAAGATCTATATCCATCAAATGAAACTGGGGGAGAGGGTCCCCAAACATCACAATAAACTAAATCCAAAATTTTATTGCTACGAAAGGTAGAGTTTGGTAATGAAAGCTTAGAAGACTTGCCCAACTGACAAGAAGTACATAAAGAAGAGCTAAGTTTAGCAGAGACTGGTAAAGAACAACTTAAAATAATGTAATTAAAAACACGATGATGTGGATGGCCGAGACGTTGATGCCAGATAGTGGATGAGGCTTTAGTTGCTGTGAAGGCAAGCTTGGTGATGGGCTTGAACTGAGGGAGACGAAGTGAGTAGAGCCCGTTATCACTTGGACCCGAAAGGAGGATAGTGTGTGTAGATTCGTCCTTGACAACAAAAAAAGAAGAGTGAAATTCAAAATAAACATCATTGTCACGACAAAATTGCTTAACAGATAAGAGATTCTTTTGAATCTGAGGAACATGAAGAATATTTGTGAGATTAAATGTTTTGTTTGGTGAAAAGAATTTTTATGAACCAATATGAAAAATGGGAAGAGGATTACCGTCACCAACACGAAGTGAGTAATTACCATGATACGTGTCGGAGTTGTCAAGGTTTGACAAATCAGGAGTGACATGACTGTTAGCTCCCGTGTCAGGAAACCATGTAGCTGCTGATGTAGATCCAGAATCCGAGCAGGTTGCAAAGTTGGCTTGAGGGCTGGATCTGTGAGATGTAGCAGACTGATTTGGGCACTAGGATGGCATATGACCTATACCACAACGATTACAATGGCCATATACTGTATTCTGAGTTGAGGCCCACTGAAACTGTCGATTGGGAGTGTTGTTGTCACGACCACGATTGTTATTATTACATCTTGAATTGCCACGGAAATTTCCCCGACGATTGTTTCGGTTATTTGATGGTCGATAAGCATAATTGGCCCGTGGTTGAGTGTTTTGTGAGCCAATGAGGTTTAATTGATACCCCAGTTGAGAGGCTAATAGATGCAAACTGCTGAGTTGAGACTGAATGGTTGTAAGATCAGGTAGAGAATTAGATGAAATACTTCCAGTAGTAGCAGCAACATACGCTTGTGGTGATGTAGCAGTGGGTAAAGTCCCTGATTTGTGAATCATGTAGTCATGGTCTGACAGAATACCATGGAGGTCATTAAAGGTAACTGGTGGTTGTCGAGCCAGAAGATTGGATTTTAAGCCATTATATTCATCTCTCAGACCTGAGATAGTAAGCATTACCAGATCTTTATCCTTCATTGGTTCACCAATATTGGCCAAGGCAGACACGTATTCCATTGCACGGCTCTGATAAGTAAGGGGTGTTTCATCAGCTTTCATCATTATGCGAAGTAACTGTGTTTTTAATGTATATTCACGAGAGGCAGAGTTGGGTGCATAAGCACGTTCTAATGAAAGCCATACATCTCTAGAAGTTGTACCCTGAACGTGCTGAAAAGAAGCCTCTGAGATAGTAGACAGAATAATCATTCGAACATGTGCATCATTGGAAACCCATCGTGGGTAACTGGGGTTATCAATTGTTGCATCTGCTGTGACAACCTTCGCTTCAGGACATGCGATGGTGCCATCTACATAGCCAATCAGGTGATTTGTGATTAGAAACGGTTCAATCATTGCCTTCCAGAAGCCATAGTTTAGTAGGAGATAGCGCGAAGGCAAACTTGTGAGTATAATGCGCTGTTTTCTCTGCAGTAGAGAAGGCAGCAATAGTTGCCATTGATTATTGATTGCTGAGTTGTTGATCGGAATGTTAGACTGCCGATTTAGGATTGAGAACGGCAGAGGGTTCCTTGGCTATGATACCAAGTAAAACCTCGTACTTTTTATTATGTTATCAGAATTACATA
This sequence comes from Helichrysum umbraculigerum, assembly GCA_949592205.1. NCBI lineage: Eukaryota > Viridiplantae > Streptophyta > Magnoliopsida > Asterales > Asteraceae > Helichrysum > Helichrysum umbraculigerum. The sequence goes on along the minus strand of CATIUR010000001.1, from coordinate 378,503,096 downwards.
AGCTTCCAATATAAAGACTAGAATGTTACATTTAGGTACCCTCTACCTAATATAAACATAAAATGCTAGTCTAACAAGAAACCATTATGTCAAGAGCAGCGGGATTAAAATTTTGCGGGTTTGAGGTTCCCATTGTTCCATTTACAGTTTTACACCATCTCCATTACTTCAATTTTCAACTATATTATTGTATAATTGCATACCATTCAATAACGCGAAGGATATCTTCATATCGATGGTTACAAATACATCATTTAAAAAAATGTCACATGATCCAAACCTTAATACGAAGTTATCTAGAAATAACCAATTGAATTCAAGCGCATGTTTTTTTGGTTAAAGGTTAATAACTGGTAGATCGGTTTACATTTGACTGTCTATTCATAATCTGGTAAGAATATATATCTCACCCGGTGCTTAGTGGCTATGGAGTGTGTGGGGTTGAACCATGATATTGTGCTATTTGTAATAAAGATGTCCACACTCATTAGTCATTAACAACAGAGGTATGCTAGTTAGAATATAAGAAAAAATACCTAAAGAAAGTTATTTAACTGAATTTAATAGTTATATTTATTTTTAATTATAATTTATGGAAGGTATACCGACTTTACGAAATTAAAATGTAAATGCGTGACACACGACTTATGAATTAACAAAATTGTCAACGTCAATAAAGAGGACTTTGACCATAAGAGAAAAAACCGAGGTCCACTTCTTAGCTCGTAGGAATGAGCTTCGAATTGTAGAGTGTTCACATTAATGTAACCTAATCCTGATTAATTAATTTATACTCTATCCGTCTCAATTAAAATGTCCACGTTAATAATTCACATAGTATTAAAATTCTCCACCAATTATAATTTTCACTAATCAAATAATACATCTACCCACTAATTTTTTTATTAGTTGTTACATTTAAGTAGACACTTATTAGAGACAATCCAAAATATTAACCAATATACTTGAAATGAGACGGAGAAAGTAATGTAATTATATTAATTATTTATACCTTAGTGCAAAAATACATACAAATAATTATTTATACCAAGTTTTTAGATTATTGCACCAATAGACCATTTTAAAAGGATGGATAAGATGGTCGACTGAATGAGGGTCTCATTATAAATATATGCGTACATATCATTTGATACATATTATGATTCTTAATTGAGAAATTAAAAAAGATGAGTTTGCTTGTGTCAAAGTTGATTGTATCTTAAAAAAATGGAGTTGATACTAACTGTATATTATAATTTAGCATTCAAAATATGACATTTTTTTGGTAGAATTTCTTTGGTCAGGAACTAAAAAAAACTAGAGGATGTAAAAAGAATATTATCTACTACAATAAAAATGAACAAATCCTACGTCACTACTCATCGAGAAGGAAATGATCGAACACCCAAACTCTAACAAACCCACTAAATACATATACATTTAAAGAGGAAAATCCAACATTAGATGCGTACGTTGCCAGTTGCCACACTAAGGATCACACAGATTTATAATAATTAAATTCGAACTTTAAAAAATACGGGTGTGTCACCTTTTTATTTATTTGGGTACTGAGTTTTTATATCTAGCTTATGGTACAAGATTTGAAAACAAGAAACAAGTAATAATGCACATCACGTTTAGTGGTATCCAAACAAATTTGGGTAAGGTTTCTAGTAAAAGGCCTCAAATGATGGAAAATTTAAATGACATGTCGGATTTGCTGCATTTTAGGACAAATTTATGAGGGTAAAATGCAGTTAAATAATATATGTGTAAAATGTATTATTTTTAAAATGCAGTGTTGTTAAAATGTACTGTAGATGTTGGTAAGATACAATAAATTTAAAATCATATCACAAACAAATTTATCATAAAATGTAGCAATGTTATTCTGTTTTCTCATTTGAGGGTTTTTAGTGCTGTAAATGTTATTTTTTTACATAATTCTTTCATTTAATTTGATATGTCTCTCGTTCCTCTCATTTGAAGCCTTTTAGTGGTGTAATCGTTATTTTTTTTAATAATTAATTTCTCTAATTTAATTCACACAAAATGATCGATGAACAAAGAGTTCATTGTATCGATCGGCTAGCTAGTCTCCAAATTAACTTTAAAATGTCTGGCGGCTAGTATTTGGGAAACACGAAAATTAAATTATTACATTGAATTAAATTTAGAATAAATATATAATTAATTATTATCATACTATATACAATTCAGAACGTAGTAAAGTCTTGTGCTATAAATACATAAATAAGGAGTAATGAAAGTGAAGGACCGACGATAATGACTGACTGTCCTGAATAATCGACATGGACTAAATGCCCTGTCCAAGCCAAGGAACTAACCACAAAATCACAAATTAAAAAAGAGTGACATGTCTATTTCACCGAGTCTTTCTCCAAAGAGTAACATGAAGCTCAGAATTAAGGATGTATTCGAGACGCTCCCAAAAAAAGGAATTGATCTACTCTAACCGCTGAGTTAAGTAGGTCAATTTATTATCACAAGGAAAACCAAAAGGGACTCTTCCCATCGATGGATGTTGATTAATTATTTTAATTTGAAATCATAAGGAACAAACAAACAACCATCTTTTTTTTTTCTTCCCTTAATCTTTTCATTTGAAACCATTCTTCAAAGCAAACCAAATATATTCAATCAATGGATGGGAAAAACACTAATTAGATCGATCGTGAAAAACTGAAAATTAATCGAAAATGATGTTATCAACCGAGTAATGTTAGAATTAGGGAGGTTTATGCTGAGTTAACTAATCCCACGCAAACATTCAAAAATGTATATTAATTAAGTATTTATTAATATATAGTTGCAATAATTAAATATAATACTTTACAATATTTTAAAATATACTTTGGGCTATAGTAGCTGGAAAACAACGCATAATCTGATGTGTGACCAACTCTTAATTTAATAATTAGTGTCAACTTAATACTAATACTAATATATATAAAAACATTAAGTGTGACAAAAATGTATTCAATTAGAACATCATTGATGATTAAATCTTATATATTGGCAACTAATTAGTATTAATAAGAAATTAATTATATATGGTCAATTCTGGGTTACTATTTGACATGGTCAAACATAGTAGATATATACACCCTCAATCCAACTTTTATCATTCTATATATACACACATCAATCTAGCTAATAGTCTCATTAGGGTTTATACCATCTACTATACATTCATTCATTTGAAAGCTAGCTTCATATATACCTAATTAGTTCATATAGTTAAACACTCGAAAAATTAAACACGCATATAGGAGTACGGGTGCATGGCTAACATATTTCATAAGTTTGCCAACTTGGTGTTGGGAAAGAAAAATGAGACGAAAACGACGAAAGTTAGAGGGAAAGTGGTGTTGATGAAGAAGAACGTGCTCGATTTTAATGACTTGGGTGCGTCGGTTCTGGATCGAGCTCATGAGCTGGTTGGCAAACACATCTCTATTCAATTCATTAGTGCAACTCAAGCTGATCCCAAATCCTCAGGTTTATTTGATTTAAAGTTTAAACTTAATTAGCGTTTCAAAGTTCAGTCTTTTGACGATATTATATATATTAATGATGTTTCAAAATTCATTAGTGTTTCAAAACTTGATCCCAGCTCGAGCTGTGTATTTTAGTCACAATCATCTTGAACGATACATTAATGGTGTTATTTTATGACTTCTTTTTTCTTTCTGTGAAAGAAGATACATGATTAGTGATGATTTTTACATCAAATAGTTAATTATAAACTAATTAGATAGAATTCTTCATTTATATACAAAGGTTGTTTTCAAGGTCTTTGTGTAATTAGATTATTGAAATAATGATATCTATACCTAAGTTCATATAAGTAAAAATCAACTTAATAATAATTGAGTCATATGACAGTATATATCTATGATAAATATGAAGTACTCTAGATCTTTTAATTAACCCTTTCATTAACTTCAAATAAATTTGGATCATGAGAGCACTTTGATCAGTCATGATTGCGAGTCGTGCAACGATATATCGACTGTAATATCATCACGACGACTACTAAATGAACAATATTATCGATACTAATCACTGATCGCCACTAGTTTATAAGACCCACCGGCCCATAAAATAAAAAAAACATGCATGTTTACTATACCGTGTCATCATGAAAAGAACGTACGCTGTAGTTATGACATGGAGAACTAGCTAGCTCGTTGTGAGCGTGGGTGACGACGACGTTACCAAAGGTCTAACGTATGTGATAGTAATCGTTGCGCTAATGTCTTTAGTAATAAATAAACAAAATGACTCAACTCGTGAATTACGCGGATGTAACTACTCCCATAAAGTTTATGATATATACTATACTATTATTATACATGGCGTCATGTTGGTAGGCTTTCTTTAGAAAACGGCTTTAAATATCACGTACACTACTTGGCCGCCTTTGAATCATAATGACGCATGCATATTTATAATACGCATTTTATAGACAAAAAAGTGGTTAATTAACACTATATAACATGTACGTAATTATTAAGAAGATCTATTGTTATAAAATTAGAGTAACACCTACGATATGATATTACGATTCGATTCATTTTAACGTAACAGCCGATCGAATTTCATATCTCTTGTGATCGATTGAAACGAACGATCTTAATAATGTTACAATTTAAGATCAAAATTAGCCAACTGGAAATATAATTAATCAAAAGTACGTGATGAGTGTTTACATGTGCTATGTACCATCTATGTACGTACCCCTTTTTATGAGTTTTATAGTAATTGCTAAGAAGTTGTGATTATTCTATTAATGTCTGCTATGCTCACTGCTTATTTATATTTATATATTTATTTATAATTGTAATTATAAATTAATCATTCACAAGTGCACATTTTTAAAGATTTATATAATATATATTTAACTTTAAGCTTTTATGAACTTAATCTTTCCAATTCTTAATTATGAACTTGATCATATCAGTAGCTAAGCCACACCCTACTTCTAAACTGTCATTTGTATATATATAGTTGACATTGATATTTAAATAATGCGCGAGTATACTTCGTCTTAAGGCCTGCTTCAAAATCGTTTTAAAATCGACCTTAATGAAGACTAAAACCGAGCATTTTAATTCGTTAGTTGTTACAGGCCAGTAAACATAAAAATATGACAACAGCTTTCTGGCTAGTACAGAAATACTACTAATATATACAAGTTGTTTGGTTTTGGTATGCATGTGCATGTATGAAGACATATGTATGTATCCAACAGCAAGCTATAGAAGACTTGTTCAATTTTGGTTTTATTTTATATATGTAAAGAATTTATAGGCTTATAGCATTAACTTTTAGTTAATTACAGAATTAATTCAAGAATGTAATGAAGGATTTCCATGTTGTAGAAAACAAGTTGAGAGGAAAGCTTGGAAAACCAGCAGTCTTAGAGGATTGGAATAGCACTATTACCCCTCTTGAAGCGGGGGAAACAGCTTACGAAATCACATTCGATTGGGATGAAGAGACTGGACTACCAGGAGCATTTCTTGTTCAAAATTTCCATCATAGCGAATTTTATCTCATGACACTAAATCTTGATAATGTTCCTGGCCATGGTCAAGTCCATTTTGTTTGTTACTCATGGGTTTACCCCACTAAAAGATACACCAAAGATCGCATATTCTTCGCTAATAAGGTACCCTTAATACAAAATTCCTGTTTAATAAAACATCATTGGAGAGGTTAAAGTCCTGTAGCTTTATAATTTATACGTGTCATGACACGATGGTGCAGGCGTATCTTCCTAGTGAGACGCCTGAACTGCTACGCCTTTACAGAGAAGAAGAAATGGTAATCTTGAGAGGAAATAATGGGACTGAGGAGCTAGAGGAATGGGACAGGGTTTACGATTATGCGTTGTATAACGATTTAGGAGATCCAGATGATGAGGATAAAGTGCGCCCTGTTATTGGAGGGTCGTCCGAATATCCTTACCCTCGTAGGGGTAGAACAAGCAGATCACCAACCAAAAAAGGTTAGTTAGATTGAAGCATGGTCACGTGAGATGATGATTACTCACTCCGTCCCAAATTTTTTGCCCAAAAACTCACAGTTTAAGAAAAACATAAATACTGCAACTTTTAGTTACGAAAAAGACTCGGTTACACTTAGTTAATAGTATTTCCTACATACATTCAATGTATTGTTTGATAGTTGTGATACAAGTTTTAAAATATATGCATGTTATAAGATTTTTTTTTCTTGACAGATCCGAAAACTGAGAGCAGGCTTCCTCTTGTTTTGAGTTTGACAATTTATGTTCCAAGAGATGAGCGATTCGGACACTTAAGGTTGTCTGATTTTTTGGGTCAAGGGCTAGAGGCCATCCTAAAATTCCTTCTACCAGAGTTTGAGGCTCTAGTTGATGACACCCTAAATGAATTTGACTCAATTGAAGATATCTTGAACCTTTACCAAGGAGGAATCAAGCTTCCAGAAGGCCCGCTACTCGAAAAACTTCAACAAAATGTACCTACACAAATGTTAAAAGAACTTTTTCGATCAGATGGTGAGGGACTTTTCAAATACTCGACACCACAGGTCATCGAAGGTACCATTTTTACAAGTCCCATTCCCAATAGTATCTACAGTAAAAATTTTTAACAAATTCTTTTTTATGTTTTGAATTGAAAATGTTTAGTTAGTTGTTTCCAACATATATATCTTATGATCATGTTCTAATTAACCAGATAACATATTCGCTTGGACCACTGATGAAGAATTTGCAAGAGAAATGATAGCTGGAGTCAATCCTGTTTCGATTCAGTTGCTAAAAGTAAGTTCCAGGTTTATTTTTTTTGGAGTATAACTGTTTTTGTTTCTAATATAATCGACACTTTTCTAATACTTGAATTATTTCAGGAGTTCCCTCCAAGAAGCAAACTAGATGCCAAACTATACGGTAACCAAAACAGTTCAATTACATCTGAAGATATAAAAGAACATCTAGATGGTTTAGAAGTAGATGAGGTAACATCCTAACTAAACCCATTGTATTCTTAATCTATTTTACTTGTAAATTAATTATCGAAACCTCATCTAACTTTGTCATACAGGTACTGAAAGCCAATAGGATATTCATACTGGATCATCATGATTCATTGATGCCATACGTAAACCGGATAAATGCAACTTCTAGCAAGATTTATGCCACGAGAACTTTGCTCTTTTTGCAAAAAGATGGAACATTGAAGCCAATAGCCATTGAGTTAAGCTTGCCTCATCCAGATAATGAGAAATTAGGTGCTGTTAGCAAAGTATGCACCCCTGCTAAAGATGGAGTTGAAGCTGCAATATGGAAGTTGGCTAAAGCATATGTAGCCGTGAACGATTCTGGAGTTCATCAACTAATCAGTCACTGGTATAATTCAATCACTCACATTTATAATAATTATAATAATTGTCCATTTTATTTACAATTTTATTAATATTGAATTCATACTTTTTAGGTTGAATACCCATGCGGTTATTGAGCCAATTATAATAGCAACGAATAGGCAACTAAGTATTATGCATCCGATAAACAAGCTTCTGCACCCTCATTTCCGAGATACCATGAACATCAACGCCATTGCTAGAAATATCTTGATCAATAGTGAAGGTATTCTTGAAAGAAGCTTCTTTACAGGGAAATATTCAATTGAAATGTCTAGCAAGATTTACAAGAATTGGGTGTTCCCCAACCATGCTCTTCCTGCAGATCTTGTATTGAGGTAAACAATCATGTACTAACTTTCAAAGTTTATATAGTAAATATATATATTTTCCATCCTTCAAAAAGAAAAATGAATACTATCTTAAGTTGTAAATACAATACGGAGTACAATAAAGAAGTAAACTCATACCTAATATACCCCATTTTGATGTTTGCTGCAAGAAAGTATCAGTTCAATCTTTTGCACGAATTATTTTGCCATGATAAGTACTTAAAATGTGCTTTGCTAAACAGGGGAATGGCAGTTGAAGACTCAAATGCTCCACATGGCTTGCGTTTAACAATTGAAGATTACCCATACGCCGTAGATGGACTCGAGATTTGGTCAGCTATTAAAACATGGGTTGATGATTATTGTCATTTTTACTATAAAAACGATGACATGGTGCAGAACGATACTGAACTCCAATCATGGTGGAAAGAATTGCGAGAGGAGGGCCACAGTGACTTGAAAAACGAGCCATGGTGGCCTAAAATGAGTTCCATTCAAGATGTGATTGATAACTGCACCATAATCGTATGGGTATCTTCAGCTCTTCACGCGGCTGTAAACTTCGGGCAATACCCATACGGAGGTTATCCTCCAAATCGTCCAACTTCAAGCCGTAGGCTTATGCCAGAACCAAACACTCCTGAGTATGATGAACTTAAAAAGGATCCCACAAAAGTTTATTTGAAAACTGTTACCCCTCAACTGCAGTCACTACTTAGTGTTTCTTTAATAGAAATTTTGTCAAGGCATACGTCAGATGAGGTTTATCTTGGGCAGAGAGAGTGTCCTGAATGGACGATGGACGCAGAACCTTTGAAGGCGTTCGAAAAATTTGGCAAAAAGTTGAAAGAAATTGAGGAAAATATTACGAAGTTAAACAATGATGAGAAGTTGAAGAATAGGAATGGACTTGTAAAGGTACCATACACTCTACTTTATCCGAGCAGTGAAGAGGGAATTACTGGAAGAGGTATACCAAACAGTGTGTCGATATGAAACCGATGTACGCAATGTTTTCAATTAAATAAATATCCTTGTATCTCTTCCATCAACTGGCCTAGTTTGATATCAGTATGTAACATATTGAACTGTAATTTTCAAATGTTTGTGTTGTAATGTATAATATACGAGTACTGTTTTAAGATGACATCACATGAATATCTATCTCTATACCGTACATATTTTTTCAACAAATTGCCTATTGAGATATGATGTGTAAGTTATCCAAGTCTTCTTATGGACCAAAAGGGCATCAATGTGATGGTTTCACGGTACACAACTTTATTTTTTATTATTTGCTGTTGGTAGGCCTGTAAACGAACCGAACGAACACGAACGGAGTCTGTTTGTGTTCGTTCATTAAGGTTTTGACGAACAAACGAACGAACACGAACGGATTTTGTTGTTCATGTTCGTTCACTAAGAAAATTTGTTTGTTCACGAACACAAACGAACGTACACGAACACAAACGAACGTACACGAACAAACACATAATTTAATGCATTTCTTCATTAATACCTTAAACGAACCTCGACAAACATAAACGAACGTATATATACACATCTACACATATATATTATAGAAGTTGAAATTTTGCAATGCATATTCAACATTACAAAACGATCACAATATGAAAATAAACTCCTTTGCTTGGTCCGATCGTAGGTAAGAGCAACAGATCTGGAACTAGTGGAAGGAGAGAGTAGAGGTGTGTTTAGAGTGAAGGGAAATATGAGAGAAAAATGTGAGGTAAAAATATCTAGATATTTAATATTATTAAATGAAAATATCTAAATATTTAATAATATTATATATAGAATTTAGCTTAAATAAAAATATGATATACAAATATGTATTAATTTAATTAAACTATTAGTTAATAAACGAACATTTAACCGAATGTTCACGAACATATTATCGAACGTTCACGAACGTTCACGAACATGAACACATGTCCCGTTCGTTCATTTACTTTCATATTCTTAAACGAACGTAAAAATTTGTTCATGTTCGTTCATATAACGAAACGAACGAACATAAACGAACTTCCCGCCGAACAGTTCGCGAATAGTTCGCCGAACGTTCAGTTCGCTTACGGGCCTAGCTGTTGGGCCAAAAAAATATCAAGAAATTCTTGGACTCAAGTTTTAAAGTCAAGGTTTTGGGACAACTTAAATACTATTTGGAGCTACTTTCAGAATTTACTGATTTTGCTGGGCTGGATAAATTAGCACAGCCCGGCCCAGTGATCAAACCATTGTAGAGAATATTTACCCTTTCGCCCCACAGATACCCGGCCCACTTAGAAGGGAGTAATATTGCAAGTTATTCGCTAACAACAATTAAATTAATTAAATTGATTCTTGTGGTAGAGATTCGTATCCAATAATGCTACCTGCTACTGTCCTCTTCTGTACAAGTTAATAGGGGGAAAATAAGTGGAGATAATTAAAATTAAAATTAATATTAACGTTTATCAAACAGTAAAAAGGTGCATAAAGTAGTAGATTAAGTAGGAGCAAGAGTGAATTACGCTGCATATAGATTTGGTTCAAGATCGGAAAACAAAGATTAAAATATAGACACAATTCTCCACTGTCCACCGACCATGATGGCTCCGTACTTTTAAATCTAATATAATATTGATATTAGGATCTTCCAAATTGGAGTAGAATTTTTTGTTTTTGTTTTTGCAAGATACCATTGACGATTTTGCTAAATAAAGCCCTTAGGACTTTTGTCCTTTCAAACACGCTTTAATAGTTGTATTAAAATGATAACTAACTCTCCCACTCCTCCTAAATTTATGTTGACCCCTAAATTGTAATTCAAGGTACAAATAAGATATGCATGTACACTATATTAATGAAAGCCTAAAGAGCTTCCATTAGCAAAACTCATTAATTAATGGGGATAACGGAGACTACACAAATGTCATTCGTGCCCGGCCAGGTTGAAACCCTAATGTACGGGATGATCCGTTAAGTTTACTGATAATTACAAAATTGGTTCCTTCTTTTGACTTTGCTACATAGAAGATGCGTGCTTATTCATACTAGCTTTTTTTTCGATCGCTTTCCCCGCCGTTTTTGTAAGTTGTCGCACAGATGATCTCCCCATGACTAATCGATGAATCATGGTTTATATATCGTTTTAACAATTCATTATAATTAAAGAATTTTGCTTTGGGTTTGGTTTGGACATACATAAATATTACACTTCAATCAATATCCGATGTCCAGAATACAAGCTTTTACGAATGTTTTACAAGATTAATTATAAAATGATATAAATTTTGAAACATAAGTTGAATATTTTCACTGCATTCACCGAAGCGGAACGCATTTTAATTGTTGGATTTTTTTTTTATTTTTTTTATTTTTTATTTTTTAATGATGAAGAATTGTGAGGTGATGGGAATGAAGTCTACTACACATATTGGGTAAAGGCCTTCACTTAAGTTCCTATGATAGTGGCCAATTAAGTCTCTAATTTCAAAACATGTTTGAGACATGTTTTTTTTTACCTTTTCTACATATGTGTAAATCACTAACAACAAAAACAATTTGGAGTGCGTCACCTTCTTTTTCTAGATTTGGAAATGAGCATCTTTCTCCCTTTACCATCTCTCTCTAGCTATGTATGGTCAAATGGTTACATATATAATTATATACAGTATGAAAAAAAAATATGTCATCCGTCCCATAAAAAATGTCATCAAACATTTTTTTTTGGATTAAGATAGATTGATTAAGTGTCAGTTTTACCCTTATATTTAAGGCAAGATTAACTGAATTTATTTAAGAAATAAATGATTGAAAATAATAAACGAGTGTAATATGAGGAGTTTAATGATTTTTACTAGTTATATCTGTAAGTGGACAACTATTTTATGACAAATTGGGACGGACGGAGTATGATAATTATGTTTTAAATGTGTCATTGGTGCCAAGATTTACCTGCCTAATAAAATGATTGATTCAAAAGTAACAATATGAATGAGAAGCTTTTGTTTTTTTACCTTCTTAACTATTTTAGTAATTAACTTTATACACTTATTAGTGTGAAGGTGACAAACTTGCATTTGTTTAATCTATAACAGCATAAACAATGAATTGAAGTAATACTTATAAAACTTTTTTACAAAAACTTTTCTGTATAAAACTCTGGAAAAAGTGTTTTTTTTTTTTTTTTTTTTTTTTTTTGCGAAGAAACTTTAAACCACTAGAAGTGGGAGCGTGGTGGGATTCGTCTAGGGCGAGCACGGAGAGGACGAAGGGAGTGAGAGCGTGGTGGAAGTGGTTTCGTGGTGTGGGTGACAAGGGAGGACAAAGAAGAAGCGGATCCCACCCCTTTTTGTTATCAACTTTTATTATCATTAATGATGCAAAAAGTGCAATTCCCTAATGCAGTAATACGATCAATTGGTTTAGTCGTGATACTTTTCCACTCCCACCAGTCATCCACGACTAGCAGTTGTGGCTGACGTGGTAGTTAGTCATCCCACGACTAATCGTCATCACTCCGTGTGATCTTATAGTATTCAGAGTTCACTAGATACGTGTTGAATAATATAAAGAGAGAGGGTTCATGTGCCTATACCTTGACACATCTCAAACTTTGATAAAAGAAGTTACAAAATGACAAAAGCTTTTTTCACAAGTTTTTATGAAAAGTGAAAAGCTTTTGGAAAAAATAAAAATAAAAAAATCCTCTCCTATGACACTAATTATAAAACCACAAAAGTTCAAAACTTTATGACAATCTTATACAGTAATATGTGAAACACATCTTTCTTTTACTCATGATAAGATCACCTCCAATGGGACGTATCTGACCGGATTTCGAACTCAGAACCTCACAACGCCCGCAATGGGGGGCGTTCTGGGGCGTTCTCAACGGGCGTCGTGTAGCAAAAAGAGGAGAAAAAGAGGCGTTGAGCGGGACCCACTTCCTTTTTCCTTTTTCTTTTTAATTTTCTTCCCTTGTTTTAACTCAAAACAAATGGTGTTGTAGGACCTAGGGGTCAAAAAATGGACGTTCTGGTGTTACCATTGTTAGTAGTAAAAATAATGTTGTGCTGACGCGACACCTGAAAAAGGAGCGTACTCCCTGACTGTAGGTGTTCAAGTATCCTACACACAAAGATTCTTCTTTGACTTCACTGTTCACAGGATAAGGACATTCATGATTCATATAACATTTAGCAACATGCATTGGAGTGTATATAGATTTCAATTTTTATTGTGTAAGGGAGGACCCATTAACTACTATTACTATGCAAGTATATATGTAAAAGCAAAGGCACTAAACCGACCAATTACATCATGGGTTAAGTTGTTCCCTATGTGATCCTACCACATGCACTTTCCACAATTAAAGGATGAGACAAGAGAATAATTGGAGAATTTGGTGAATCTTTGTAGTGGTAAAGTACCCAAATTACACCTTTTGGAACCTTGTAGCATCTACATATAATGTGCACATTTGAAACAGTGGTACTATAAGTTGACATGTCATATTTATAAGAGAATATTTCATCCATATATAAGCATAAAAGATGACATTATGGCCTAATTATGAGTAATGACATCTCCATTTATGGGTTTTTTTTCTTTTCTTTCTTCTATTAATAATAAGAGATAAGAGATTGAATAATTCTGATGATGCTAATAGATACATACATACATGTAATGTCATAATTTATGGTATATTCTCAAGGTTTAAGCTGAGAGGAAAGCCTTCTTTGCAAGAATCATCATGTGTGTCTGATGACGAGCGGTTACAAGAATTGTCATACCATCGTGTCCAGAATAGATAGTTGAGGAAGTTGATAAATGTTAGGATCATACTTTAGCCCAACAACATGTCCTAACATATAAGCCCACTGAGGTTCCACTCTAAAACCAATTGGTGATAGAGGGAACCTCAGTGGGCTTATATGTTAGGACATGTTGTTGGGCTAAAGTATGATCCTAACAAGTGGTATCAGAGCCCTTAGGGTTTTATTGATTTGAATATTCAAGCAAGTTGATTGATAGGGAAGATGTCGTCTCAAAAGTTCGAGATTGAGAAATTCAATGGGTCGAATGATTTTGCCTTATGGAAGGTGAAGATGAGGGCTCTTCCGGTTCATCTAGGGTTGAACATGGTGATAGAGGGAGTAGCCCATGAACTTATATGCAGACATTACTTTTTTTTATTTTCCGATGTGGGATTGGGTTTGCACCCAACAATTATCCTCCCCTCAAACCCAAGTCCATCTGGGCCTCCCCTCCAACGATAGTCCCGATCCAACCTTATTCAGTACCGCCGCAAACTCGGCACTCGACCTGACTGGGTCCACATCAGGGAGACTTTCGGTACAAGGCTCCAGGATCAACTCATCGTTCGCTGAGGTCAACCGAGGGGGCATGCGCCACTGCGTGCCGCGCATCACGCTGCGCCATCCACATCCGGGCTACAACCGTAGCTCTGATACCACTTGTTATGCTAGAAACCTGATTTGAATGATTAAACACAAGAACAAACACAATAGAAATTGATAAAAGCAATTAGAGAACGCGCATAATTAACGTGGATTAAACCAATCACATCGATTGGATATAACCACGTTAATTCTGCGCGTTCTCTAATTGCTTTTATCAATTTCTATTGTGTTTGTTCTTGTGTTTAATCATTCAAATCAGGTTTCTAGCCTAACAATAAAACTTAGTCCTGCTAACAGCCAATAGAAAAGGTCTAATCTGGCCTTATTAAGATCAGTACCTCCAAGCCAGCCACCATCTAATGATCTTGATGTGACCTTGTTTACGAGGGAAACAAGCACAGAGCTCAGATAAAAACCAAAGGAGTATGAACAGTATGTCATAGCTGTCAAGAAAGACTGCATCCCTCTCAAATTCTGCTTATAAAAAAACTCGATTAACCCTACCGCCGTAAACATTTCAGATAATCCAAATATTAAAAATTGCGGGGCTATCCAAAAAATGGATAATATTTGACCAGAATTTACAAATGATTCCCTTCTCTTTTTTTCTAAGAGGGCAGCTGATACCATTGAAAAAGTTGCAACAAATAAGCCAAACCCTATGCGCTGCAGAGGGGTGATTCCGGAAACATGACCAGTGATTTTTCGGGCTAAAGGGACAAAAAGGTAGTCATATAGAGGGACTACAAAGATTAACAAGATGTAAGGGATGGCTTGGAGTGAGGCTGGTGGGATGTGAAAAGATTTTGTGATTTGGTTGTTCATCACACTTCCTTGTGACACTGAAAATGTTTGTAGTTGTGCTAATATTGTGTTAAAGACGATTGTGCAGGAGAATATTGGAATAACAGAAATTAGAATCTTCACTTGCTCGACCTGGTCTAATGTGCAAAGCCTCCATGTGCTTTCCTTTGTATTTATATTATTGTCTCCTTCTTGTTTCCCTATACAGGCTTTGTCTAAGAACCTGAAGTTCGTTTTGCAGTAATCAGCTACATAAATACCAAATCGATCTCTTATCTTTTCACAATGTTTCTATATGTTTAACACTTAATTACTCGTGATATTTTGCGTCACTTTAATTAGGTTACACATTCTATGTGAAATATAACTGGTGTAAAGTAGCTCTATACAATTGAAAGATGTTGATCAATAGCTGATATTACCTGAATCTATTAGTATGACCAAGACTAGATGGGCAGACTTGACCCCTCTTATAAAATGCAGCCACAAATACCTGCAAGTGTAACGAAATGTACTCAGTAAACATCCTCTATGGGGATCACAGGTTCCCTGATGGGAGTGAAGTATTTTGAACTCTTCTACCAAATCATCATCATCATCATCATCATCATGAGCTATATATAAAGATCCATTTTTAAGATGACTGTTGAATCAAGCACATTTAAGAAGTAAATGAAACTTACTTGTAAAATAGGGACAATAATGCTTCCTTGAGGAAGTTTATTCCTATAAAATAAGGTTCCAGAAACAAAGCAGGTCAAACCCATTGCCATGATAATGGCAGATGCCCCAAACCCAATATCCATACCCGAATGGGTTTGTATCCAAACAAGTAATGTAAGAGCAACGAGTTCGCCCATTGAGAAGGCAAAGTAGGCAGCATTGAAGTAGGTGGAGAGCTTTTTGGACTGCTCTGAGTCACTTCTGTTGAATTGGTCAGCACCATGAGCTATCATGTTCGGTTTCACACAACCACTCCCTAGTGCTACTAAGTAAAGGGCTACAAAGAGTATTAAGGTCTTCATTCCTTTAGCTTCAGTGCAATTTTCTCCGTCTGTCAACATATTGCATTTTGGTGGCTTTAAATGAGGGAGATGGGCTTGGACTGACAACAGTATGAAACCCTATACAATTTATAACAGATAGTAACTACCCATTAATAAAGTAATATATAAAAGAAAATTTTGAATAATAAGCCAAATTTTGCTATATATATCCGGTCCCCTGCATGGGTCCAGTAACATTTTAAGTTGTGAGAAATTAAAGTAACAGGGTTGGACTTACAGAGAGTTCGATAAAGCCAAAGATGAGCATGGTCCAGAAACAGCCTAGATAAGAATCAGAGAGGTAACCACCAAAGAGAGCAAGAATGAAGACAGTACCGATAAAATTTGTGACTATATTTGCTGATTTTGATAGCGAAAAGTGCATCTCATTTATCAGATATGTTATAAGATTGTTTCCAACTGCTGCTATAGCCATTATCTCAAATGATTGCACCCCTGCGAATTTCAATGTAGAACATTATCAACCTTCATAAGTTATATAACTAATTCTTTTAACTATATATATATATATATATATATATATATATATATATATATATATATATATATATATATATATGGAGAATGAGCTAGAGATCAGACCGAGAACAAAGGCAGCAGCTCTCATTCCTCCATGCTTGTTGGGATTGGATGGTCTGCCTTTCCAATCAATGGTTGCCTCTTCTGACATGCTATCTCCTTTCTATTTGTGTGTGCAATGGGAGCTGATTAATTAACTACTGAATGAGTGGAAGGAACTAAAAGAAGTAGTTTGAAGAGAAAAAACTTGATTTATTTTTGACACAAGAGGAAAAGGGAAGTTGTACTTAAAGGCCTAATCTTCAAGATTTTAATATAATTCTAAAACGTGATATTTTGGTTGATTTCCCTCACCTTATAACCATATATGCTGATTAAAATAACGAAAAGAATTGAAAGCTTGTGGGGGCTGAAACTCGCTTCCCTGATTATGAGGCAAGTAATTAGCCTTTACCCTTCTCTCCATTCTATATACTGCATTGGCCATTAAGTAGTTATTTGGTAGTCTATATATGTACAATATATCTCTAAGCCATGAGTTAAAATCTTTCTTACCTCATTTGTAAGTTACAAGATTCGGATCTTGATAGAGCTTCGATCCACTGTTATCGGAAAATACTATTTCTCGAAAATTTGTAGGTTACAGGATTTGGATTAACCAAATTCCCTTATTTTGTCATATCAGTGATTGACTATTTTGGAAACTTTATGGGGAGCCAAACACTTTCTGTAACACGATATATCTATATTTATCATCAAGTATTATAAAATGCCTAAATCTTTTGAAGGACTAAAGATATTAATATATTAATTCCTTCTTTAGAAAGGGGAAGTACTCAAACACACAACTACCACAAATATATATACATCCGAGATTTGAACGATAACCATATGTTTCAAGGTCATCTCGATATGGTTAGGCCAATGTGCTTTTTGTGAAGGATTAATTAAATATAATATGCGAAAAGAAAGGAAATAAAAGAGTGCAACAAGTCAATAAGCAAATGAAGGCAACTTCCACTTTCTTGCAACATTCTAGTGGTCCAGATAGATTGAATATGCTTGATAGTTGATACATCCATAACCTGTAGTGTCCAGTGGGCTGATTTCTAAATTCTCATTGCTTGTTCAGCACAATTCTAAATATTAAGTACTGAAACCCTACTCGACCGACCTAAGAGAAAACAATGATTCTCTTCCATTTAATTGATGGCTTTTGACTCCCATCATTTTCTTTTTAGCAGTAAAAGGAACATTATCGGTGTAAAACATACGACATTTTTTTAAGTCAGTGTGTAAAGGGGGTGCCAATGCATCAAAAACAGAGTTTCATAAAAACCAAGAATTAAAGCTTTAGTTGAAAAGGTTTTGCATTTAACTTTTGTTGCTAGCCTTACTAGAAGAAATTAAGTTGACTGTTAGCGACAATGGACACACATATATAATAGTACTGCTATTAAACTTTCAGATCTGCTAGAGGAATTTGCGATTGAGAAGAATGAATGGGCATATGAATCGGAGAATTGAATCTTGTTGCAGAAATTTTTGCAAATATCAATAAGTTATGTAGAAGTTTGGGGTACTTATGGTCCAGTACCTAAACTTCAGAACAGCATGTGAATTAACATTTATTAATTAAGCGAATAATTAACTTTTTTCAATTAGTTCTGCAGTGACTATTCTTTGCTGCTAAAGTGTGTTCCAAATAACAACCATAATAGCATCATTTGAATGCAAATGGCATATTTGAACAACAAAGTGTGATTTTTTATAGAGACATGTGAAACTTAGGCCTCATATCAACATGCATGCATGCTTCTTGTGTATCCCTCTATCTGATATAGTATTCTACAATTGCTTAGTAGAAAGAGGTACAGTAGTGGTTATAATGAACACCATCTTTCTGCATGGAGGAGGGTCCATAATTGTTACTCTTTAGCCAACAATGAGACCAGAATTGAATCTGTTATAGTGTTATTGTAAAGTTTCTGCTTACAAAGATTGTTTCGAATCCGAAAATCCGTAACATGTTTGAGACATGTTTCTCTTCTACATATGTAAATCATTGACAACATACACCAGTACCTCTCTAGAGTTTTATCAGAAGAGACCCCCCCACCCCCAATCTGTTTCTTTATCATAAAGCAATGGTATTATTTGACTTTACTACCAAAGTAACTTCCACTAGTTAAATTTCAATGAACATGCATCTCATTAGAGTCTGGTTGTATAAATTTGGTAGAAGTATCAATATTTCTAGCAGGCACGCAAGATCCCCATTTAAGCTACTATAAGCGAATTTTAAGGCAGTAGACCAACCACTTAGTTGGTTAATTTTGCACTTTTGTAATGGGACTAAATCCTTTTCATAGGGAGTTTTTTGGGATTACTTATTTGTAAGTGATTATCTGCTTCTTTTTTTCTTTTTTTTCTTTCTTTTTTTTTAAAAAAAGGTGTCAGAATAAGCAAATAAACGTTTAAGTATATAATCCCAAACACCCCCATGTAGAATCAAAGGAGGTGGTAAGAGAACAGCATATGGAGAATGCAGTGAATGAGACTAGTGGAAATGTACCTTAACAGCACTTTTGAGTTAAAAAAAATCATACAGTAATTTTAAATATATATATATATTAAAAGAGAACAGTGTACCAAAGAACAAGTCTAGGAAAATTGATACATCATATTAAAAGAAACTTCCTTCCATAAAATCATAAAAGATGGCATCAAGAACTTGCATCTTCTTCTAAGCATGTCCTTTATACATATGTCGATTTATTATAATATATAAACTGCTTGATAGGGCAAATATATGTACATGTTCGACTGTGTTCGTGATGTCGTAATTTACATTACATTTTCTTGTTCAACAGCCTTAGAAGGGATTAAGATACTGTGAAATCCTTCTTTCGTAGATTCATGGTTTCCCCTTCCAGATAATGAGAGGCTAGATGAGTGGTTATACCAACTTGCCCAGAAGAGATAGTTGAGGAAGTTGATCAAACTTAAGCCGGCAAGCAGCCAGTAAAACAAGTCTAATCTCGTTTTATTTAAATCAATACCTCCGAGCCAGCCACCATCGGACGACCTTGAGGTGATTTTATTTACCAAAGAAACAAGCACTGAGCTAAGATAAAATCCAAATGAGTATGAACAGTACGTCATAGCTGTCAAAAATGACTGCATTCCTTTCAAATTCTGCTTATAAAAGAACTCGATCAACCCCACAGCAGTAAACATTTCTGATAATCCAAAAATCAAAAATTGCGGTGCGATCCAGAAAATGGATAATCTTTCACCAGATATAGTAAAAGATTTCCTTCTTTTATCCTCCATTAAAGCAGCTGAGACCATTGAAAAAGTTGCAACAAACAGCCCAAAACCAATACGCTGTAAAGGGGTGATTCCCGACACATGGCCAGTGATTTTTCGTGCAAAAGGAACGAAAAAGTAGTCATAAAGAGGGACTACAAAGATGAGCAAAATGTAAGGGATGGCTTGGAGTGAGGCTGGTGGGATGTGGACTGATTTTGTTAATTGGTTATTCATCATACTTCCTTGTGATACTGAGAAGGTTTGTAGTTGTGCTAAAATTGTGTTGAAAACAATTGTGCATGCAAATATTGGGATGACAGAGATTAGAATCTTCACTTGCTCAACTTGATCGACTGTACATAGCCTCCACGAGCTCTCAGTTGCATTATCAATGTTCCCTTCTTGTTCCTTAATGCAGGCTTTGTCTAAGAACCTGTAAATTGTACAGTTATAAAGATAAGAGACTGATTATGACTATAAATAGCAATATCAATAAAGCAAGGTACGTGATTAAAGGAAATCGATGCTCTTCATGTATACAACTTTTCACAACATGGATCCTGAATTTGCTTATGCATAATTTAAATTTGTTTATCTCGACGAGTTTGGAGTTATTATGTAACAATTTAGCTCTATATTTAATATTCAGAAAAAGTTGATGTCCATGATATGATTACCTGAATCTGTCTGTATGACAAAGATCAGTCGTATCATTTGATGAGGTGGAATCATTATTGCCAAGCTCATATTGGCTTCCATGAAGCAGGCGAGGGTTAGATGGACAGACTTTACTTCTTTTCAATATTGCAGCCACAAACACCTGCATCAAACAATGTATGTAAACTGTAGTTAACGAATGACAACGACAACAACAAAGAGCACGAAAAAGGAAGGAATATTAGGAACATGTACAATAGCTAAAATTTAATGCTTAACCATCACGTCCTTGCACTAAATAAAATAAATTGATCGACATTTTCTTCGATCTTTTTAAATCTATATTAAGGCATGGCAGATATTTAGAGTAACCTGATCTTACTTGTAGAATAGGGGCTAATATGCTTCCTTGAGGAGGTTTGTTCCTATAAAATAAGGTACCAGAAACCAAACAGATTAAACCCATTGCCATGACGATAGCAGACACCCCGAATCCAATATCCATACCCGAATGGGTTTGAATCCAAACAAGTATGGTGAGAGCTACGAGTTCACCCACGGAGAACGCAAAGTAGGCAGCATTGAAGTAGCTTGAAAGCTTCTTTGACTGCTTTGAATCACTCCTGTTAAACTGGTTAGCACCATGAGCCAGCATGTTTGGTTTCACACATCCACTCCCTAATGCCACCAAGTAGAGAGCCAGAAAGAATATTAAAGCCTTTATTCCTTTAGCTTCAATGCATTGGTCTCCATTTATTAGCATGTTGCATGTTGGTGGCTTCAGTTGAGGCAGATGAGCTTGGACTGACAACAGAATGAAACCCTACACAATTTTCAAAACAAATAATAAAAATATAGAGAAATAATTAGTGTTGGACCGTAACCGTGCACGATCCATGAAATATAAACCTACGGACATGAAGCGTTCGTGGTCCAACATGTAACAGCACGCAAGATACAACTGTTAGCAGCACATATCCTATCCCTTAAACTGATCTTTGATTAATCACAGTTTATGTTGCATAAAGTATATTTTGAGTAACTCCAAGTTGGATAGTACTTGATTAAAAAATAAATGAGCATGGGGATAGAGGGGAGAAAACGATTGGACTTACGGAGAGTTCAATAAATCCAAAAATGAGCATGGTCCAGAAACAACCAAGATAAGAATCAGAGAGATAGCCACCAAAGAGAGCGAGGATGAAGACAGTTCCAACGAAATTTGTCACTATGTTGGCTGATTTAGATAGCGAAAAGTGCATCTCATTTATTAGATATGTTATGAGGTTGTTCCCAACTGCTGCTATTGCCATTATCTCAAATGATTGCACCCCTGCATATCATACTAACTATGATCATTATCAAATTGCATATATATATACACACACACACACATAAATCTATGTTTAGTCCAAAACCATCTTGGAAGCTTTGTATGCTAACTACATACCAAATATAATGCAAGAGCCTACAGAGACTATATCAATAAAAACATACAAGTCAGGCAGCAATATTATATTAATGAAAGCAAGAAGCCATATATATATAGCTAGAGAGAACTGACCAAGAACAAAGGCAGCAGCCCTCATTCCTCCATGCTTGTTGACAACAGAGGGCCTGCCTCTCCAATCAACTGTTGCCACGTCAGAAATGCGATCTGCTTGTTCGTATTCATGTCCTCCTGCATTCATTTTTTTTTTCCTTTTTATATATGAACAAAAATGTCTGAACAAAACCTTAATTAATCAGGATTATAGCTAGGCTCGTACCTTTGTGTTCTTCATTCCCTTCTGATTCCATGTATGTGTATATGTATTAATTACTAATATGAGACCAACAGAGTACGTTTTTTCGAAGAAGAATCACTCGAATTATTTTTGAATTAATAATAGAAATAGAAAGTATTAAATTAAAGTATATACTAAATTTAAGTAAGAGATTGAGGCCTAGCTAGCTTGTTCACATGAAAAACATGTTGACTAGAGTAAGGTAGAGAGAATTAGAAGTGTAAAGGACTAAAACTCTCTTTTGGTGAATGCAATGTAAGTTGGCCTCCATCCCATTTTATATACAACAACTGACTAGTGCAAAGTGCAGACCCTCTTCATTAGACCACTCCCAACATATTCAAAACTGACGAAAGACAGACACAAGGGTGCCAATGGTGGTTTCATCACTTCAATTTTTTGAGTCCCACATTTACTAATATACCTACATTTACATACACTAAACAAAAAATAATAATACATTAAATATAAGCTGGGCCCACACTTTTTTCTTCTCCTTTCTTCGGTAAACCGAAACAACAAAAGTGACGAAATAACCGAAGAAGGCGTGCCAATGCAATCGCTTTTGAATGGCTTGTGCATTGGGACCAGTCTTACAAATATATTATCTGATGTTTAATACGGAGTATTATTTCTAAGGTTTTATTGTAGTCATGGGAATATGGGATACGTTATTATAACTTATAAACAGCAAATGGGGGAACTTAAACAGTCAGTATATATATTTTACTTTTATGTTTTAAAATATTGTGGACTAAAAAAGGAACTTTATTTAGTAGTGGTAGTAGTAGCTATATAATACTCCCTCCGTCCCAAAATAAGTGTTCACATTTCCTTTTTAGTTTGTCCCAAAATAAATGTCCACTTCCAAAAATAGCATATCCACTTTACCATTTAACCCTCACTCAAAACTGATACATGGGAGTCCGTGCAATAAAGCAAGGGTAAAACTGTCATATTTACTACCTGACAATGTAATTTCTTAAACTCCGTGAAGACTGATACCAGACACTTAATTTGGGACGGAGGGAGTACAAAAGGTAAATTGATGTAGCCTTTAAAGTTCCAAGTCCCGTGGTAGGACTAATCTTCTGATATAATATGAACATTCGTGATAGTTGTGAGTGAGTACTTATTTTTACATAAAGAAATAAAGATGCGTGGGAAAAAAAAAAAAAAAAAAGAAGCTCGTGTTAATCCTTTTAACTCACTTTAAATATCCCCAACATATTTTTTTGATTTATAATATGTGAAAATATATCGTGTTGTTAACTACATAGATGAAATCGTACTCTAAGTGTTAAAAGAAGGATTCTTTTGTATATACATTAACTAGACTTTAAACCCGTGTATACACACGGGCCGTTAATTTTTAATATGAAATTTCGTATTTAGTATCTTGTTTCTAATAATAAATTGTGTAAGTTAATATGTATATTACGTATTTAGTTGGATTCATGATATTATTACTTTATGTAAATGGATTCATATAAATAAAGATTGAAAATATTAAAAGTTTTGGAAATCAAGTTAGTGAAAAAAATTAATTATTTTAGGTCTATATTAACCATTTCAAGTAAATTCCTACTCGGTGAATTAATAATAGAAACATTACATATCGATTTGGATAATATTTTAATTAATGAATTAAATTTCTTTTTATATGTAAGTGTGCAGTTGTTTTTATATGTAGGGGTGTTCGTGGACGGTTAACCGGAGACTCGATTAACCGGAGACCGGTTAACCGGAGTCCCGGTTCGGAATATTTTTGAACCTAAACCGAAACTGAAAAATTCGGTTAACCGGAAATCGGTTAACCGTTTTTTCGGTTCGGTTAATCGGTTAACCAAATTAATCGTTTATTAATTAATACATATTTAAAAATTAATTAATAACACACAAATATATATTTATTTTTTAGTGTTCACTATATTTAAAATATTTTGATGATAGAAATATCAAATGATAACCATTTTACTCTTTATAATTGTGTATTTAAGTTATACGTACATAAATCGTCTGAATATAATTAGAAACTTAGTAGTAATAATTACCATATTAGGCCAAAATTAAGCTAGTAAATTACATTAAAATTAGTGAAAAAGGAATATAAATGATTTTATCAAAATACAAGTGTAAATATCTATATATAAATATAAAATGTACAATATATATATACAAATATTTAAAACTATATATAACATTTTCGGTTTTTTCGGTTAACCGTTTATCACGTTCATCCCAAAATCATGAACCGAAACCGAAACTGAAAAACCAAAAAAAAAATCGGTTCGGTTAACCAAAAGCGGAAAACAAAAAAAAGCCGGTTCGGTTAACTGAAATTCGGTTCGAATCTATCGATTTTCGGCTCGGTTTTTCGGTTTCGGTATATTTTGAACACCCCTATTTATATGTAAGTGTGTAGTTTGATTAAATAAAAAAATTTTATTATTAAGTTAGAGATCTTATTTAAAATTTACTAAAATTAAAGGACTTAATTGACAAATTAAAACTTAATTAGAATGATACTCCCTCCGTCCCAGTTTTATTATCCCCTTTTGACTTTTGAAGTATTTCTTTGACAACTTTGACCTTGAATATTTTTGTTTGTGTTATATTATACTTGATGCAAATTATACCAATGGAAATACATTCAAAACCCAATCCATTCATATATTTTGTATCAAATATTATATAACACAAACAAAAATATTGAAGGTCAAAGTAGTTAAAGAAAGACTCCAAAAGTCAAAAGGGGACAATAAAACTGGGACGGAGGGAGTACATCATAAATGTGTTTTCTATATATAATATAAGATAGTTGAAAGACTGAAAGTATTTTATTTAAATGATGATTGGTTAGTTGCATAGTTCTTTTGTACTTTTAACCGCATATATATATATATATATATATATATATATATATATATATATATATATATATATATATATATATATATATATATATATATATATATATATATATATATATTTATTTATTTATTTAAATGATTGAGTAAAATTGCGAGTTTAATAATTTTTAATAGTTTTTGTAATTATATACTTCATCCGTCCCAGTTAAAGTGTCCACTTTGACTTTGCACACAGGTTTACCACTAATTACAATTTTCACCAATCAAATACTCCATATCCACCCACTAAAGTCTCTTTCGATTGGTTGAAACATGAAGGTGGACACTTATTTGAGACAACTTAAAATAGTAATATGGACACTTGTGGTGGGTAGGCCTGTAAGCGAACTGAACGTTCGGTGAACTATTCGCGAACCGTTCGGCGGGAAGTTCGTTTATGTTCGTTCGTTTCGTTATATGAACGAACATGAACAAATTTTTACGTTCGTTTAATTATATGAACGAACATGAACACATGTCTCGTTCGTTCATTTACGTTCGTGAACGTTCGATAACATGTTCGTGAACGTTCAGTTAAATGTTCGTTTATTAACTAATAGTTTAATTAAATTAATACATATTTGTATATGTTATTTTGATAAAGTTAAATATCAAATAGAATATTATTAATATTTTGATATTTTCATTTGATAATATTAAACAGCTAGATATTTTTACCTTATATTTCCATATCACATTTTCCTCCACTCTAAAAACACATCCACTCTCTCCCTCCACTAGTTCCAGATGTGCTGCTCTTTCCAACGATCGGACTAAGCACATGAATTTATCTCCATATTGTGATCGTTTTGTAATGTTGAATATGCATCGCAAAGTTTCAAGTTATATAATATATGTGTATATGTGTAGATATGTGTGTGTGTGTGTGCGCGCGCGCGCATGTGCGTGTATATATATATATATATATATATATATATATGTTTGTTGAGGTTCATTTAGAATATTAATGAAGAAATACATTAAATTATGTGTTTGTTCGTGTACGTTCGTTTGTGTTCGTGAACAAGCAAATTTTTTTAATGAACGAACATGAACAACAAAATCCGTTCGCCTATCCGTTCATGTTCGTTCGTTTGTTCGTCAAAACCTTAATGAACGAACACGAACAGACTCCGTTCGTGTTCGTTCGGTTCGTTTACAGGCCTAGTGGTGGGACTAATGGAGTATTTATTTTGAAAAGAAAAAGAAAAAAATAATAATGCGAACGATAGAGGAGGAAGTAACTGATACAGTAAACACATTTTTTGTTTTTAGGCAAATAATATATACAGTTAAAATAATTAATACAGATGGAGTATTTGTATTTAATCTTTGTTATAGGGTGTTGATAAATACAATACAATTTTTAATTCATACAACACAATTATACATAATTAATGCATACAGTACAAGTCAGTAATGCACAGTTTATTGTATCAATCAAATTTCATGTTGTATCTATCAGTTCCCTTTGTTATAATAATGGGTGGTGATATATCCCCGGGTAAAATGTACGTCCCTTGTTATAATAATGGGTGGTAATAATTCTAAGAAGGGTAATATAGTAATTTATTAACAAGGAGATGGGGATTATTTGAAGAAGCTACTTTTAGGAGATTCTAGTTTAGGGGGTTATTTTTTATAGAATCTCTATTTCAAGTTTTATGCCAAACAAGGATTGTGAAATTTTAAAGGATGGATATTCTTGAAACCAGAAGCTCAATCTCTTAGAATCCCCAAGAATCCCTTAAAATTGGATTGCCAAACACACCCTAAAGATACATATCTGAAAGTTTTCTAAACTCCGGTAACTACATCCGACATTTTAACACGGAAATTTTTTATAATCCGGCAAGCTACAGATCTAAACCGAGTGGTGTTCTAACACCGGAAAACATTCAACACGAGTACACGACCAGATCTAGCGGTCGCGTATCTGCGTGAGTTGTGGTGGTTGGAGTGACTGAAAGTGTGGCTGGTCGGTGGTGGTGGGGGTGATTCTAAGCTGATTTTAGGTTGATGATTTCTCCCCGTGTGGGTTTTTCAGTTGTGACCTAGGGTTTTATGTTTTGATGAAATCTGAAGCAAAGAGAAAAACGCGATGGAGGGGTACAGTAGGAGCAGGAGAGAGAATTTAATTTATGTTTTTGGTGTTAGGGTTAAGGTTGTAATCTTCAAATATGGAGATTGGGGATTAAGAAATTAGGGTTCGAGTTAAAAGGGTAGGTGGTGTATTCAAAGAAGATAAGGGTATTTTAGTCATCTTATATGAATTAATGGTGAAACTTAGCCGGCATTAGTGAAAAGGATAAAATTTGCCAAATTCAGGGATGAAAGATGCGAAAAAAAATGTTTAGGGACAAAATCGGCGAAAGTGGTCAACTACAGGGACGAAAAATGCAGTTTAATCTATATCCCTCATCCAAATTGATAAATCCACAATTAGTATGCATTAACGGATTGTACTATACAATTCGTTAATGCATACCAGTTACGGATTTATCAATTTGGATGATGGAATTATCATTTACCTATAATAATTCCAGTTAAGTTGTACTACCTCCGTCCCAAAATAATAGTCCACCTTTCCTTTTTTGGATGTCTCAAAATTATTGTCCACTTCTCATTTCAACCAATAGGAAGAGACTTTAGTGGGTGAAGATTCCATTTGAGTGGTTGAAAGGTGTTGTGGTCCCACTTTTATTAAACTGCGTGTTTTTTGTTAGTGGACAATAATTTTGAGACGGACGGAGTAACATGTAAGACCATTCGCAATGGGGCGTTCTGGAGCATTTTTTGGAGTGAGAACGCCCCACAACGTCACAATGGGGCGTTTTGGAGGGGCGTTCTGGGAGCATTGTGTAGAAAAAATCGGGCGTTTCATGGTCGTTTTCGCGAGACCCACTTGTATTTATTTCTTTTTCCTTTTCTTTTTCAAAGGTTTAAATGAAATTAAGTTTAGTTAGGGGGACCAATGGGGTAAAAAATGGGCGTTCTGGTGTTACGATTGCTAGTGTTGAAAATGATGTTGTAGTGTTATGCTGACGTGACACCTGAAAAATAGGCGTTCTGGTGTTATGATTGCGAGTGGTCTAACACCCAATCCAACTGTGTGTGACATGTTGACCACGACGTTGACTAGCGACCACCATATATTGTATACATGGTCGGATCTAGAAAGAGACAAGGGACAAATGCCCAACAAAAAAATTCAAAAATTACAAGAAAACAAATTTTAAAGGCAATTAGCGATGTTTTAAAAGTTTTGCTCCTTTGAAATGATGGGAAAAGTTAAATTTTTTTGACCCCTCCATAAATAAAATTCTAGCTCCGCCATCATACCAAATCACGTCACCTACTATACGACGGTCGAAATTAAATTGAACTTGAAATTAAAATTATTATATCTAAATAAATCAGTTATTTACAATAAAAAATCTCATCATTCAGTTCGACCCGAATCAAACCCTTGCCAAACGAAACCTAATATGAATTGAAGACCAACCTAGAAATTACTCGTAAGTCGTAAACTCGTAATAGGGACCGTATTTAATTTGTTGATGGCTTGTAGCCCAATGGACCCACTGTTATGTTAAGATTGTAAGACCAACTTATTATATACCTTCTAGTTGGAAATTTGGGGCTGGATAATCTTCCCAACTCCTTCTATTCTACATATATTACTAGGTAGACGTATCGAGTTGACCTCAAGCTACTCGAGTAGTGTTTCGAGTTGAGCTCGAGTATTAAAATATTTGGCTCGAGAGTCTAGTGAGTCTAATTCAATAAGATTAACATATTAACCGCATTATTTAATAAAATTCAAGTCGAGTCCAGCATGCAAGTATCGAGTCGAGTCGAGTCAAGCTTGAAAGTATCGAGCCGATTAATATTAATTCTAAGTTAGTAAATAGTAATATTTTTATTTTAATATTGATCTTCGAGTCGATTCGAGCCGAGCTCGAAAGTATCAATTCATTAGTTGAGTCGAGCTCAAGCTTGAAAATACAAACTTGAGTCGAGTTACGAGTTTTTTAATCGAGTCAAGCTCGAACTTGGCACCATATCGACTCGATTATACCCGTAGTTATAACACAAACTTATTATTCAAAACATGGAATGCACTAATTTTGATCTATTTAATTTACTTACATTTCATGGGCTTTGTATACTAAATTCAAACTATGAACCTTAAAAATACACTTTCAACCAAAACTTACGAAGCTTACATTTTCATCATTAGTAGATTAGATGATACTTTAAGCATGTGAGTAAATACTAAAAGGACAAATGATAAAAATCGGCTATGTACTGCCACAAATTATTCCATGTATGCAACATACCCATTTTATTATTTAGGTATGTATCAAACCGGAAGATTCTGTACTGATGTGAGTAATATGGTAACCTGCTACCTGTTAATCCGGTAAATATGATTATTTGGCATTTTTTATTTACTTTTAATGTTTATATGCCTTTTCTTTTCTTAGGTGGCCTTTTTATAATAATCCCAAATACCCGAGCATAGGCAAAAAAAAAAAAAAAATAATAATAATAATAAGAAAAATGAACTGTAACTTCATCATCAACAAAAACAATAGCAGGTAGCATTAATTAAATATCAATTATTATCATCGTCATATACAATAATAACAACGTATAACATCACTATCAAATTCTACTTTTTTGCCCACAATCAAAACTAATACACCCAATTAATTATGTAAGTTAACCAATTTCAACCCCTTAATGGAAAGATTTCAAAATCACAATCGAAATTACCGGTCCACTACCATGGCAACCGCAAAATTATTAATTCATCATGGTCATCACTGTTGATACTAAAAATTCAGGTAGTTGTTGTTTTTGGACGTGTTTTCTTTTGCCATCTTAACCACAAGGAGTAGATCTCTATGGTGTCACGCCATAATCGTGAGGTTGCACGCCGCCGGCGCGAGTTTATTAGAACGGGAGAACGGCGCGAATGGAACTTTGATTGGGTGGTTTGGGAGGATTTGGATTGAGGAATGGTGGACCCTAACCTTGGGATTGACCGGAACGTCGCCGATTTTGAAACCTACCGGCGTTAATTGGTCTGAACAATTAGGAAAGCAAAATGATAATCAACCGTTTAATCGGTAAAGTACAAACGATCTATAACGAAAGTTCGAATGAAATATACATATCGTGAAAAATCTATATACTGCAATAAAATCGACGTCGACTCGTAATAGGCATCTTCTCCGACTCCGGCACTGTCACAATCATCGTGTATTCTCCGGTTCTAGTTCCAGCACCGTCACAATCTTATTAACACCATTAATAACACCTCGACACTAGTCGGAATATACCACTGAATGGGCCTATTATGTGGTTGTCCATAAATAAACTCAATTAACAAGTAACAAAAAAAAAATATTGATTGTGAGTTGGAAATTGTGTTCTAGATAGAATAAAGAAAACGGGAATGGAAAGATCAGTGAATTAATTGGGTAGACAGATGACACATTTTAATTATAAATAAATATAATCTTAATAAATCCAAAGAGATAAGAAAGGGTAGTTTGGACATTTAAGTTGACAAATAGACGCCATGTGTACACAGATGTGGCAAAATATGTACAGCTGACACATTACGTGGCAACCTCGTCAGCAATTTAAAACATTAACAGGTAAAAATATGGTTTGCAAAGATCTCAACACGAAATTATCCGATTTGTTGCATACTTAGACAATAAAATGGGTATGTTGCATACTTGGAATAAATTGTGACAGTACGTAGCCGATTTTTATCATTTACCCTTCTTACTAAAATGTGTGCGAGAAAATTATATAAAGTGGAGTTGCACGCATCACATCACATATCACATACTATGACCATGACTATAACTATGATTGTAGTACAATAATGTTTGACAAACAAGCATTTGGGTGGGCTGACTTCTATTACTACAATAATTTGTGGTCCAACAGAAACACCCATCTTGTATTTATCTGCTTGGACCTTAACAAAAAGATTCTGTTGATCAATTTACACGATTTTCGTTTAATTTATGGGTGGTGACACCACATTTTTTATCCGTACATCACAAAATATGTTTTATATCGTTGTACTGTACAACAACATAAAACATATTTGATGGTGTACTAATAGACATATGTTGACTAATTCAGAGCTTCTGCAACATCTTCACCATGTCCTACAAACATCCGACCTTGATACCGCCTTGCTGCCACCGTTCGCCGGAGACTTGAGCAAGAGTTAGGTATTGATTTATCTGATAGAAAACCCTCTATTAGACTACAAATCGATTTCTATCTTCAATCTCATTATAATAACGAGGAGGATGATAAAGAATCAGAGAATGCGATTGTTAAGGATGCAAGTGTCTCCGAGGAAGAACAAAGTGATGCAGAGGAGGAGGAGGATAACAAGATTAATTAGTGAGTGTATATATGTATTATTGTTTGTTGGTTTTGGCTAATGAAAGCCCTTAGAGCTTGCATTGACATGCATATTTTATTTGTACATTTGAGTCAAAATTCAACGGTCAACATAAATTCAGGAGAAGAGAGAGAATTAGTTATGATTATATTACAACTTCTAAAGCATGTCTGAATGGCTTAATAAGAGCCCTAACGACTTCATTTAGCAAAATCTTTGTTGTATATAAGTTTTTTTATTTTTGTTTTTTAAAATTGATTTGATTTTATTTAAATTGGATGTCCTAATAGAGAATGTGACATATATAGGTCAATATTGATTATATTTTTAAGTTACGAATTGCTTTCCTCAAGTTATTCTCATTTTCATTCCCCTATTCATGTCACAAGTCATGATCCTCTTTTCCGTTATTATCTTCATTGCAAAAAGGTGAAATTAATCTTATTTTCCAAACTAAAAAAAAAGACAAAAATCAAGTATAGCTTGAACTACTTAAGAGTTAAGTAAGACTTAATAATAAAATAAACTACATTATTATTTATTGAAATGTGAGGATCCATAGCCGATAAGAGAGGTTTAATCGAGCTGGATTTTTTTTGACTTTTAAGGTAAACGGATGATATTCTTTTTCATTATTGATTGTTGAATGTTACATATTTATTAACTAGTGTTAGACACCGTGCGATGTACGGAATCGTGAAATATATCATTTATATACTATCTATAAGTATAGAGTAATAAGTATAGAATTATCGACATGAATACAATGATAAAATGGAGTCAATGAAGAACCTACATACAATATACTAAAACCAATTCAACACATGTATTAGCTATGAGGTAGCTAAATGTATAGATGTTAAATCTTTTATACAGTAGTTGAAAACGGTGCGAATGATCACTTTCATGTTGAAATTTTGAGTTTTTGAAATTAGTGTTTCCTTTGAACGTTTATTGATATAATTACTTAACCAAGAAGCTATAATACTTTAATACATGACTTTCTCTTCATTTGTTAAACCATTTTGTGATCTTTTATACTATATACTATAATCAAATAGTAACAAAAATAAATAAATCATCATTTGAATTGTGCATGAACCAAATTTGAGCTACTAAAAGTGGCATCATAAGTATAACAAATGTACTTAAAACTTCATAACTCAGATATGAAATATTCACCTATATACAATATTCTTCCGCCTTTTAGAAATTTCATTGAAAACGTAAATTATTTAAATCACCATGAGTAAACTTGTGCTTCACTTATCAAATAATGATGATTTGTTGGGTTTAAATTTACAATAAGAGTGAATGCATGAATGTATTAGTTACCAAAAGATGAAAGGTTAACTATTAGAATACTTTCATAAGATAATTTAATTCTATTAAATATTTCATTAAGTAAATACAATAGGAGTGTTCAAAATATTCCGAAATATTTCAAAAGTGTGAAAAAAGATATGTTACATACTTACAATAGGGGTGTTCAACATATTCCGAAACTGAAAAATCGTTCCGAAAATCGGTTGATTCGAACCGAATGTATGTTAACCGAACCCAATTTTGTTTGTTTTCGGTTTCGGTTCATGATTCTGGGATAGACATGATAAACGTTTAACCGCAAAAACCAAAAAGTTTATATATAGTTTTAAATTATGTATATATATATAAATATAATATATATATATATATATATATATATATATATATATATATATATATATATATATATATATATATATATATATATATATATATATATATATATATTATATTTATATATAAATATTTACACTTGTATTTTGATAAAATCATCTATATTTATTTTTCTTTCATTCTAATAGTTTACTAGCTTAATTTTGTCCTAATATGTTAACTATTAGTTAGTTCTAATTATATTCGAACGATTAACATACGTATAACATACATACACAATTATAAAGAGTAAAATGATTATCATTTGATACTTTTATTATCAAAATATTATAAGTATAGTGAACACTTTTTAATGAATGCGTATTTGTGCGTTATTAATTACTTTTTAGAATATGTATTAATTAATAAACGGTTAATGGGTTAACCGATTAACCGAACCCAAAAATTGATTAACTGAACATTTCAGTTTCGATTTAGGTTCAAAGAAATTGATGAACCTAATTTTCTGTTAACCGGTTCCCGGTTAACCGAACTTCCGATTACCCTCCGTGAACACCTTACATGTACACACCCTATATTTTAAGATGGGAGAATTTCAATGGTCTTAATAAATGAGATTATCAATTAGAATACCACAATCAAATTTTTAGTTGAACTTTCCAGGATTGATAATAGTAATAATAATAATAGATGCAAGCTTTGACAAATAAGATGTAGTATAAAATGTATAGTGAATATAGCAATGATCATAAAATCAAGACATCAAACAAATTAAAGTGTTGTGCATGGTATGTGGAAATAATGTAAGGTGTGGAATCGTTGACCATTATAAGTTTTTATGCGTTTATAAAGATGATGTGCAAGAAGTCAAAAAGTAGTCGGCAAATTTTGGTAAAATTTTTATCAAACAGACGCTATAAGGATGGTTAATTAGATCATAATCCACTAAGCACGCGTTAAAATACTTAAAAAAGTACTTGGCAAACTACTCTATCCATACTAGAAAATGAAGAGGATCTACTAATAACAAAACTCCAATTAAAACCTTTACGATTAAGCATTTATGTTAAAAAAACCTTTAATATAATACTGTACGGATCTTATGTGCAGTAAAGACATAATGAAGAATCAATTTTGTAAATATCAGTAAACGTTGTAGCTTAGATGCCTTCAACGGCACCTAATATCTACTACTGTCAATTGTACTAACTATACGTCTTACATACGCAATCGTGCATTGTTGCACATAACGTAATGTAAATCGTGCAAACTCTATCACTCCGCACACTATTTGGCCAATAGCGCCTTGCGTAGAAAAACGAAAAGTAAAAAGTTTATAAACTTATGTACAAAAGTCGTTTCCGATGCTCATTACATTGCAAGGTTCTTTGAACAAGAAACAAGTAAAAGTATGGTAGACTAGTGGTACCTTTCGGATGTCTATATCCTCCTAATTCTTTTATGCATGGTAGAGTTTTAAATGGGTCACAAAGTGCCACATAACCCATATATATTTGTCTTTTATGATATGATTATAATGAAATAATTTTAGTGATACATAATTAAACCTAATTAAAATGAGTGTTTATTTTTACTAATTAACTCACCCACTTTGGGGAGTGGAATGTGTACACATTTTCTTTGTTGTATATCGCAATCTCATCTACCCATTTCTTTAATAAGAGTTAAAAAGTTTATGATCAACTTCGCATGGAGAGGTTTGAAGGTGTTGGTTTCATCATATTTATAAGTTTTTAATTTTTCCATTCGTCCCAAAATTATTGTTCATTTTTTATTGCAACCAATCCATAAAGTTCTAGTGGGTAATAATTTAAATCTTATTGTTTGACATAGTAATCAATGTAATTTTCTAAACCTATGTGCATTTCAGTAGTGGACAATTAAATTAGGTCGGAGAGAGTATTAAGAGCATCTCCATTCTCCAATGTGTACACAATTTTAGTGTAGCAAATTACAATATTTTAGTGCAATAATATTTTGAGATTATGCTTATATTAAAAAAAGTTGCTTTAATGTTTCGCACTAGATTTTTACACTAAATCTTTTTAATTGATTTAATATACACTATTCAACAATATAATAATTCATTTTTAATAAAAATATTGAATTATCATAATCATAAGAGATATAATAACAATCATTATATTTAAAAATTTCAAAAGGAAAAAATGAATTTTTTTTTTTTTAAAATAGGAAGTTTATTTAATAAATATGATAGCAGACATTATAATTAGTATTTTATAAAATATTCATCGCAAACTTATAATTAATACTTCATATTAATACATTTTAATTGTTATATATATATATATATATATATATATATATATATATATATATATATATATATATATATATATATATATATATATATATAGGGGTTGGTTATTGTAGAACAATCTTTAGAATAGAATAAATAGAATAAAGTGTGAGCCGTTGGATGCATCATTGACCAGATTAGATTTTTTAGATGGTTAAAACACATTAAATTTCATTAAGGGGTAAAAAAGACATTTTTGACATATCATAAACGACCTTTTTCAGTTTTTGTTCCCTCTTTTTTAGATCAAATACATTTTTAATAATCTTAAATCAATTTTTTCCTTCCACCGGTGGCTAAAATTTTAAAATAAACAATATGAAGAACATGATGCATAAAGTTGCTAACTTGATTCACGAAGTCGCTAACCTGATTCACAAAGTTTGTGACTTGATGCACATATACAAATAGTATTAAATAGATAGACTTACACAGAAAATCATAACCGCAGATTGGAAAATCCAATCAGTACACAACTCATAAAATTTATTCACAATTTTTGATGTTCCTTGATTCACAATCTAAAAAATTGATACACAAAGTTCAAAACATATTGATTCACAAACAACAACTTGATTCACAAATTCAAAACATACACAAATCTCTCTTTTAATCGTTATATCAAATTATCTATATACAATAGAGTAACAAATCCTAAACACAATACAATTCCACCGGCAACAAATTCGAATTAAAACTACAAATTACACGAAATTGTGAAAAAAATAAAAAGGTTATGTTGATGGTTATCCGATGATCTTTTCATGGTGACATCATTCACCGGTCCCCCACTTTGACGGTTGACCGGTGGTTGTGGCGATGGCTGTGGTGCAATCGAATCACAAAGCAAGGTGGTTGTGGTCCTTAGATGTTCTTCACAGTTCACACGATAGTGATGGCAGCGAGGGGACAACAACATACGGAAGAAACCATGGCGATAGTTAGAGGCTGCGATATGAAGGAATGGGGGAGAGAGGCGGCAATTGAGTTTTAGGGTTTAGGTCTGGGAGAGGATGAATAAAGAACGGTGGTGGTGGATAAAAAAAAGGTTGGGATGAGTAATTTTAGGGAAGTATAATGTTTGTGTAAAATGCCTAAAATATCCTTTGATTTAATTAAATTTTATAAATGATATTAAATCACTAATTTTATTCTATTTATTCTACTCTAAGTTTTATTCTATTTGATACAAACCCTATATATATATATATATATATATATATATATATATATAGTGGGAGGATCTATGGGGAAACACTTTTTGGGGGGGAAGGGGAAATGTAATATTCATCACGATGCATTTTAATTATCGCCAATACAAATGTCAAAAAATAAAAAGTAAAAATTAATAAATGTTGATCAGAATCGATGCTATGAATGTTAAGCTTCCCTGATAAATTCTTTTTATACCTTATAACATCAATTAATGAATATTATATCTAAAATCGTTAATATTCACCGTAACACCCACTTTAAAGGCCTAGTGGTAAATTGGTAATTTTCTAACTTTAAATTTATTATTTAATGTGTTAGGAATAACTTTATATTATTATTATTATTATTATGTTTTATTGTGAATAATTAGTCAAAAAGTCAAATGACTTATTGTGACTAGTAAATTATTGTTTGTTTTAAATTTATAAAGTTGAACGTAAAATAAAACTATTGGAATCGTAAATGATTTTAGGTTCTAGACAATAAGTTTAGAAGGGGATAAATTGTACAGGAATATAAGGTCGGTTATTGAAAGAGCCGACTTACTATTTTCTTTGTTTATAAACTCAGTAATATGAACTCACAAATATGAACTCAGTAATATGAACTCACAAATAAGTCAAACTAGAAATTGAGACAAATATAGAGCTGTGGATTTTGATTCAATTTCAACATCATCATCATCTCTATTTCATCTTAATCAAGTTGTAAGTTTGATTCATTGATTGATTATTTTTGGAATTTTGATTATTGATTGAGATTATATTGATTATGGATTAGTTGTGAAATCGAAACTTGAAAAGTTGTTATGTGTTGATACTTGATGATATTAGATGATAATTTCTGTAGTAGATTGATTAGAAAACTGAAATTGGCAGTTTGGTTATGATTTTCGAGTTTCTGGGTTTTGATCAGATTTGCAGGTTGCTGGACGAAGGGTGTACCCGGCGGGTACAACCATTACCCGGCAGGTAGTGGGTTTTAGTTATTACCTGGCTGGTAACATCATATCTGGCGGGTAGTGGGTTTTGTGGGTTACCCGGCGGGTAATCACCTTACCCGGCGGGTACTGGACAAATTGTGTGTTTTGCAAATTTTAAAAGTGCACAAGTGTTTAGGTGTACTTTTAGCGACACTTGGATTTGACAAAATTTTTATTATACCGGATTGGGCTGAAATTCGCATGAGCCTAGGCGGTTTTAAGCTTTCCGGGGTCGTTTAGGGGCCGAAAATGGCATTTTCAGTTCTTAGACTTTGTTTCGGGACTTTCTGATTACATTTCGGATTGGACTTTTATTTTCCCTGATCTTAAAGATTACCTGCTTGGGTAGATATGCTATGATGATGATTTGAAACTAGATAATTGAGTAAATGATTATATAAGTTGACTTGTTATAACTTGATTAAAACCATTAGTTATAAAGTAATACGATTTTATTTACAACCTGGTTTTGATTTGTATTTTGATACTATGTATTGAGATATGTTATATATAACACCCGACATTTTAGAACAACATATTTTATAATATAATCCATGTAGAAGCGTTGTCCCAAAACATATTTACTTTAACTAAACATTTATCGATTCTCAAAACATAACACTTATACTAAATAATTACATAACCATATTAACAAGACCGGGTGTTATGAAAACTATTCAAAACATAATATTAACAAAAGGTCAGAGCGCGCGATATCCTAGTCAAACATCCAGTCAACCGCCATATCCCGATCTACATCAAAAGCTAACCAAAATTCTGCAAAAGATTCAACAACGAGGGATTAGCTCACGCTAAGTGAATGGAACCGTAACCGACGGTTCAATCCAATCATAACAAGTTTTACAACAACTAAACTTAATCACATAAACACATAAGTCAAGAGAACCGGCGGTTCCTGGTATACTATCACAGAAACCCACAATCACTGGTATACTATCGCAGTGATTTACCGATAGCTTGAATACTACCTTCACTGACATAAGTTAATCTTCAACTATGTGTCTCAGAGAAACCCAGACAGCTACTCAGTAGTAAACAAACCCAACCATTGTTGACCTCCGAATCAACTCACATAGTCACATAAAAGCATAGTCATCATGCAGTTATGGAATAGCAACCGAACAACTGATATAACCAATCAACTACATTCAAACAATAAACCAATCAACATATCCAAGAACTAAACAACTGGAATTAACAACAACAATATCTATAATTAATCATAACCGTAACTACCCTGGTTTACCCGTTGTAACCGAACCCGTTACAACTGGTTTGAATCGAGGATTACAGTATCTACTCACCAATATTCCCAGTCTTCACTCAGTGGTCTTATATTACTGAGTTTCCTTCTGAATATCTGAGAATACAAACAATATCAAGCCAGTACTTTATTCCATAATTCAATCCTTAACATAATCAATAACATATTTCCAAATCATAGCATCACTTAAACAAGTTTCATATATCACAACAACTTAACTAAATAATATTTAGGTTATCATATACCATGACTCTAAACATATCTTGAAACTAAACTGTTATTGCCCAAACTAAGATTGCGTTGCGATCCAGATCATATCGCGTCACGATGAGTTATGGTCGCGTCGCGACGTGGGTAATTTCAGATCTGCATAATCTGCTGCTGCACTTACAGCTTCGAAATTTGACACCAAACAACAAACCTAAATCTCAGCTTCAACAAATTTAGTTTACACACATCATATCATTTCAATAATACATTTCTTAACATCCTAGAACAACCAACAACTAATCTCAATCATTAATCTTTATCCTTTACCCTAATAATATACTTAATAAAATTGAAGAACAATCAATTATTTGACTTGTTTATATTATATAATCATCATACAATCAGTTTATAACATCAATCAATTAGTTTCAAACTTCAATTCATACAAAAACAAGTATCTTCTTCTTTTACTCAATTTCTATGCAATATAATTATGGATATTAAAATACTTACAATTTTCAAATGAAGAAGAAGATAGAGATGATGATAATAATCTGATGAAAGAACTTGAATCCTTAAGATGGATTAATCTCTCTTTTAGATTTCTTAAAATGAGTTGATATGAGAATAAAGAGTTTTCTTCAAAGTGAAGAAGCTTCAAAAGGAAATTAGTTGGTAATGGGATTTTATAAGTCGGTTGATCCACCGCCCCCATATTTTAATTGGTATAATTTTATACCCATTCTAATTCTATTGTCTGGAACCCGGAAATACCCGCGAGTCAAAACATATTATTTTTACCATCAGGTTTTACTATTTAAAACAAGTAATATTTTATTAATCACAATAAAACCTGTGACTCTTTTACTCATTTATTTTCAATAACCATTTAAAACTTAATAAAATACAATTTATTTTCGGGCCCAGAAACCGGGTGTTACATTATATGATTATAAAATGAGTTATATGTTATGGGACGAGTTACTAACTCATTTGTTTAATTGTATTCTCTGATATGGAAAAGGCTCAGTAATATTAGACTTCTGAGCTAGCGGCTGAGGTTACAGTGAGTGGATCTGTAATCCTCAGTGTGATTTAGTTGTAACAGGTTTGGTTACAACGGGTAAACGTAGTTTTACTGTTTATAGACTGTTTAGTCTGACATGATTCCATGACGATTATGGATTATGTGATTATGTGATACGTGGCCATTGGGCATTACGTGATTTATTCAGAGGTCAACGTGGGTTGGGCTTGATTGCTATTGTTGGCCGACTGGGTTGGGGTTCCTTGTACATATCGTTAATGGGAACCTATGTCGTGTGTGGGAATAGCAACAAGGTATCGGTTAACCGCTATATTGGCCTGCAGTTGGGTTTTAAGTGTTCTTGGAGGGCCACCGCGACATGAGGGTACCTCAAGGACCACCGATCCTCTTTGACGCTGTGTGTTTACGATGCTTTTGCTGTAAACAGGGTTGTTATATGTTTACGATGCTTTTGCTGTAAACAGGGTTGTTATATGTTTACGATGCTTTGCTGTAAACATGGTTGTTATGCTAAGTTAGGCTGTTGGTTATTTATTTACTCACTTAGCTTTATGCTAATCCCACCACCCTACTTCTTGCAGGTTATGGTTTGATATAACGGGCTGGGCAAGAAGCTTTGACTGGACGGAATGTTTGATCGGGCTTTATATGATATTCGTTTTGAAAATGAGTCCAAGTTATGTTTTGAATTATATAACACCCGATTTGATTTTGTTGAAAATTGAAATAGTATAACTTTATATGTTTAATGAATGTATGTTGACCTACGCTTCCGAAGTATTGTATATTTAAAAAAAATGGTTCTAATTGTGGGGTGTAATATTTACCGAGGTGAATGTTAGTTAAAATTCATCACGATGAATGTTATATTTGTGAAAATGTTAACTTTTTAACAATAATCGTGAAGAATGTTAAGTTAACATTCATTATGATGAATGTTAACAATTTATTAAATAAATATTCATAAACTAATATTATGATTTTAAAATGAATTTCATTAGTTAATATATTCTTTATAGTATCGATTTTGATTATTATTTACTAATAAAATTAATTCTCTTTCTAAAATTTGTATTGACAAAGTTAAGATGCTTCGTGATAAATATTACACTTTTCCTTCCCCCAAAATTAGTGCTTCCATCTTGAACCCTCCTATATATATATATAGGAGTAGGATCTAGGAAGAAGGTTTTTTAGGGAGAGAAGAGGGAGAAGGATTTTTTGTTACTATGATTCAGTATATTTATTCTAGAATTCAGTATTTTTATTCTAAGATTCAGTATTTTTATTCTAAGATTCAAATTTTTATTACTGTAACTTTTGAAACATAGCAACAAAAGACTAAATCTTATTAATAAACTATTGAATCAAATCAATAAAATGTAGAATTATATTAATAAAAAAATTAAATCTTAGCAATAAAATATTGAATCATAGTAATAAAAAATCCTTCTCCCTCTTCTCTACCTAATTTTCCTTCTTTTTTGATCATGTTAATATATATATATATATATATATATATATATATATATATATATATATATATATATATATATATATATATATAAATTAAATGTGAATATTATTTAGTGTAGTATATTATGCAACACTAAATTTAGTGTTACACTAAACACTATTTACCAAGTAGTGCAGTATTTAGTGCTAACAGTGGAGTCAGTTTTTTTTTTCACTTTTACACTATCTTAATGTTAATAGGTACAAAAAGTACACACTTGAAATGCTCTAAGAATATTAAGATAGTCTCTCTTGGTAGGTTAGATTAATATAATCATTTTAATACTTCAACAATAGTTATTTCATGTCTTGGTTATATATTTTTAGGAAAACGATTGAAAGACCTAATCGGATAGACTTAATGCAGATTTTAAAAATGTGAAAATGACATGTGTCAAATTTAACCAATAATGTTAGGAAAGAGAAAGTGTATTAACCAATGAATGCATTATCCCTATTTTTAGATCGATCTAAGTAGGTATATATAGTAATACTCTTATTTTTTATTAAACCGAGTTCTCTTCAAGAGTGTATAATATTTGCTTGATATTTTATCAGTTGGATTATGATCTGTGTAATTACAGAGAACTACCCATGTTATCCAGATAATTTTTTTAAGAAAACTAATTAATTACCCAGATAATCTTTTAAGAAAACTAAAAAAAGTGTTCAACTTTCTATTTTCTTGAGAAGGGAATCTATGTTTTATCTTTTATACAGGGAATCTATGTTTCACTTGTTTTCATATATTTGAAGATGAGTAACTATTTATTTATTTTTTTACCTTTTTTTTTTAACGACAAATTATATTAAGCAACTAGCAAGAAGCTAGATGGAAATGCATAAAAATGAACAATTACAGCAGTGTGACTGCTGAAGAACTTGGTTTGCAAGTCGAAGCTAGCCAACTACCGCTTTCCTTAGAACTTCTGGAGTACTAAATTATACTAGTAGTAGATAAACCCATTGCTGGTTCCTGATGATAATGCAAGAGATCAAAGCACATAAGATTTAAGATTTGGGAGCATTTACTTTTGTCAAAGATAAATGAGTGCTATTCTGTCTCTCCATTTAGTCAAACAGGGCCTATCTCATGAAGCAATCCACATGGCTCGTGTTGTATGACCAAAAAGCACCACTGAATGTGACCATTGAATTCGAAAAACAGATCACAATGCACCTCACCAAACCTCGTTCATGCATCTTTTGGTAATAATTTTACCTTATGAATCAGGAACCACATATCAATGCAGCATACATCAAAGCACCACTGATTACGACTTATTTAACTATCTCTGGAGAAATGTCGTTTAGTTGGCTATGGCGATGGTGATTGGAGAGGAGACATGGATGAGACAAATAGCACAAGTTTCCTTATGAGTCTTGCAAATGCTATCATTCATTTGGAAATGCTACAAAATGTCAAAATGTAAACAATAGTAACTTA
This sequence comes from Helichrysum umbraculigerum, assembly GCA_949592205.1. Taxonomy (NCBI): domain Eukaryota; kingdom Viridiplantae; phylum Streptophyta; class Magnoliopsida; order Asterales; family Asteraceae; genus Helichrysum; species Helichrysum umbraculigerum. The sequence goes on along the minus strand of CATIUR010000001.1, from coordinate 378,459,688 downwards.
TTATTGAGAACTCAGAAGAGCTATCTCTTAAAGATAATTCCAGTGGTTCCAAATACATTAAAGTAAACATATTTCTTTAGAATCATACGGTCTCAAAATCCCTTATAGACCTGTAAATAGATTATAATAAAAATCGATCCAGCTGCTCTACAACATCATCATCTGCACAAAATAAAAAATAAAATAAAAAATGTAAGTTCATAATAAAAAACCAACCCCCAAAATCCAGCTGCGCGTATTGAAGGTAAACCTTGGCTTCAATCTCTGATAGCCGCTTCTGATGTAGAGATAATTCTGATTCAGCCTCTATTACAGAATGTGGTTGCCTCAATAGATCACTACCAAATACCAATTAACCCTGAAAATTAACAACTTATTTATTAGGTGATTAAAAGCCATGCAAACTTCCACAATTAATTGAGCTGGTGTTTGTTTTGCAATCAGAAGTAGCTAATGGCTAGATTTCGGTTTAATAACATGGTGGAATTTTGGGTATGGATTTTTATTCCAACCCTTTCAGTGGGTAAGAGTTCCCAATTGTATTGTTATTGAACCCATTCCTTTTATCACATATTCACATGCCCTTATACGCAGGGCCGGCCCTGGGCAGCCCGGGCGACGGCCCAGGGCAGCCCGAGGAGGGGCATCTAATATCTAGAGTCGGATATTAAAATCTACCGATTACACAGTCATGAACGGAGTTTCGGTTTGCATTTTAATGGAGTTTTTACTTGTAACCGATGGATGGAGGAAGATGACACAAACTCCAAGACCTTTATCATATTTTTGCTTCTCCACCCTGTCATTATTACTCAATATTTATTATAGCCCCTCAAAGTTTGTGATTTAATTATATCAGTCCCTAGTTAAAGTTTACTTTAGCCCCTCAAAGTTTGTAACTTAATCATATATATCAGTATGAGTCTCTAGTGTTTTATTAATATAACCCTCAAAGAATGTAGGTTTATTATATCCGTCCGTATTCATAATTGGGTTAATAGACAATTTCGTTACTGTACTTTCCGAAAAAGTTCAATTTAGTTACCGAACCTGTATTTGGTTCAATTGAATTACTGAACATTTAAATAATTGATCAAATTGTTACTCAAGTTTCTAATCATACACATATTAGTTACTGTAGTTTACGAAAATGTTCAATTTCGTTATCGAATTTTCATTTTTTTGGAATAAAAAATGAGGATTTTACACTTGTAAACCGGTTTTGTAAGTTCAGTAATTCAATTGAACCAAAAAAAAGTTCGGTAACTAAATTGAACTTTTTCGGAAAGTACAGTAACGAAATTGTCTATTAACCCTTCATAATTCATTAGTTTCGGTTTTAGCTAAAAACCAACATGGATATTTTTTACAAAACAATATAATTAGACTTGTGATCCTGAATATTATTTTGAGTTATCTACATACGTTTGGGTCTTATTTTTTGAAAACCATACAAAAAACCACAATATTAATTTATTTAGTATTGCGAACTTAAAAATCGTCCACATAAATGTGCTATTTGTTAATCGTCCATATAAATGTGCTATTTGTTTAATGGAGTATTTATACTTACAAAATTTGATAGGGGCATTTTTTACTTGTCTCGCCCGGAGCATCAAAATGTTCAGGACCGGCCCTGCTTATACGAAACAGACACAAACACAATCAACCCCATACAACTAAACCAAAAATGCCTAAAATAATGATGCATGTGAAATTAGCAGAACTTATACAATGTTGCTAAGTTGTAAGAGCCACCACATAGTAATCTACTTGGTTGAAAAATGAGTCCTCCTAACGCCACAACCAGATGTTTGCCGATTTCAAAGAAAAGTAAACATAATAATTAAAAAAATAGCGCAAACTAAAGATGGATAGTGGCTAGGGACACCAATACCTCTACATGTCTGAGAAACTACTACTTTGTTAATAATTAGCAGCGATAATCCATGCTAATGATTTATACATATTTCTCTATCAGGTGTCCTAATAGCACAACCAAAATCTAACGGATACTAAGGTACAAATCTTAAATTATATATAGGAAACATAGTTATGACATCATCAATTTAAATCAAATTTAATTAATCAATTAAGTCCCTCTATTTTTGTTAAATTAAAATTATGACGTTTATTTTAATTAAACAATCAACACCCCGTGTATATACACGGGTTTAAGATCTAGTGTACAATATACTATTCTTACTTGTTAATTTATATGTTCTGTCAAATATGAAATTAGTTTTGTCTGTGTTGGCATGCATATATGATAATTATCTTCTTTTTAAGGGAAAGGATATGTAGAAATAACGGGTCAAATGGGTAGTTTTTGTACACGTCAAACCTAACCATGTTGGATTGATCCGAAATACAATTTTGCTCAAGCGGTGACCCCCTTAAGACAATTTGCTGGATCCGCCAACAACAATACCATTGAAAAGATAGCAAGTGGATAAGTGACGGTGTTCTATTTTTCTTAATGCAAGGTACCTCTACTGCAGCTTCACTGGTCTTGCAGACAAAAGTTTTATCAAACAACTATCTCCATTGCACTCTGCAATATAGATAACTCTCATGGTATGTAAAAACAACAATCTGTTCAATTTTGGTACAAACATGGATTCAATAGGCGTACTATGTTCAAATGAAAGAGGACCTCTAAGGAATTCAGGAAAATATCATTAATTTCTGTAAAAAATCGTTAAACAAGCAAATACATGTGATGAAATAACTATGATTACACAATTGCTTACTTCTGTATTTATCTCGTGTATCTTGGTTTTTATCTAATCAACACCGAAAACAACACCATCTATAAATTTCGCTGAAATATTCGTAAGCAATCCAAAATCGTTTCCATTATTCCAGTTCTGCATTCTCATCAGACCATTAAGTATTTCAATATGTAACTTGTTACAAAAGACAGGTAGTATTTACTTTTAAACTACAGATACACGAAAAAGTCAAATAAATAGTTGCCATACCTTGACGTTCAGCTAAGCATTATATCAAATAGTTGGCGAGTTTAAACAATAAATACTGATAAAACACATAATATCTCCAATCTTAACATCCCCCTATTCACCAGTTGCCAATTCAACATTTTATGATATGATTCATGCCAGGGTGGAACCGGGAAATCCAAGTGGAGGGGGCGAAAAAAAATTATTTTTATTTCTTATGTAGTTTAGTGGGGGCGAAAATTTTAAAATATCATTAATACCTTAAAAATTTTTTTTTTACGTAATTTAAAAATTCTTGTGGGGGCGGCGGCCTACGCTGCCCCCGCCCTGTCTCCGCCCCTGATATTTCATGCATTTTATCAAACAATTATTGTGCATGTAAAGCTATCGAATTAAAAACTTGTTCAAACAATAATTATAAACGACTACACATCAATTGAAAAAAGTATACTAGTAGATTGCAAGTAGAAGTGCCTAAACTACGTTATGTATCAAAAACTAACCAACTTTTGCTAATGCAGATACCAAATACATACTAGTTATAACTGATCAACTGATTGAAAAAATTTACAAACAGAAAGAGTAAAGAGCGCCTAAATCGCCGACCTAATCATAATATTTAGTGTTTCTTCAAATGAATGATGGATTGGATAGACATTTTGTTATGGAATGTGTAACATCAACTTTATGGCATGGAGGGTCCATCCATTGTTACTCTTTTATTCAACATTTTGATGTAAATTTCAACCTAATAGCATAAAGTGACGCCCAAGATTGTGCCTAAGCCCCAAACTGCAAAACATGTTTGAGACATGTTTCCTTACAACAAATGTAAATCACTGATAACAGAGACAAAATTCTCAACTCTCCAATTCAATTGAAAAGGCAAGTATAATTAGTAAATACTAACATACTTGTTGCATATTAGAAAACATGAAATTTTTTATAAAGGGTTAAGTGCTTAAGTAACTAAGGTCTAATATTCATTGTGTGTACCTAACTACTCGGGCGTACATTGTACGCACGATGAATATTAGACCTTGTTTAATTACATTTACAAAAACACTTAACACTTATATAAAATCACAAATTCAGAAAGAGCTACTGCCCATCAATAATCAGGAAGAGGTCACAACTCAGAACTAATGTAGAAAACCGAAAGTGTATTGTTGACTGCACAATCATTGAATCTACCTTATTCTTTATACCTATAACTTGAGCTTATAAGCTTCATTTTGATTTCGGATAACCTGATTTTTTTATTCATAGGCTCCATTTCAAAGGTTATTGGTGTTGTCGAGAGATTCTATGAAAAATGATGGTTACAGTTTCAGTCGTCCTGAATTTAGTATTTGCAAGATTGATCTCTCAGTTTGTGTTTAAATGCACGTAATATTCGTGCAGTTAACTGCATAAAGATATCCTCTATAATTAAACACACTAAAAGAAGATGACTACATTTTTTTTTTCATGTTTCAATTTCTTGAAGAAGAAAAGGCAATGAATCAAACAAAGCTAAAATAAAGAACACAAAAGTGTGGAAGGAAAATATATGGATCAGAAAAAAGTAATTGAAATTAAAGTATTCTTTACAAGACTGGTCTTTGTGATCTCTCAAGTCTCAACAGTTTTCTTTTTTAACTTTACATAAAGGGAGTTCCACTGTGTTTCTATGAACATGGATTTCATTGCAATCTAGTGTCATCAATTGGCTAGAGGCAAAGCTCTCCATAACCAACGGACCCACGGTTCACTCATTTGAGCAAGTAAAAGCAAAGGCACTAAATTAACCATTTGGATGTTGTTCCTTCTTTCGTGTCAAAAACAATGTTATTAGGCCCTTTTCCACACAAAAAGGATGAGAGGAAAAAAATGGAGAATAATTCAATGAATCTTTCGAATGGAATTATACCAAATTCCGTCTCAGATACTAGCCACATTCCTTCCATAGGAGCTTGACATTATACTACGTAAAACAGGAACGATTGTTCGAATTTAGAAAGTTATAATCACATTGCCTTCCATATTCTACTAAACGAATGCATCACGAAACAACACCTTTTTTCTATATATAAATTGTGATACAATATCTTATACTACTATTGTTTCTTATGGAGGACTAAAATACATACTGCTTACATATACATTAAATCAGATCATTCTCATATTTAAGGAATACTATCATCCGTGACAACTTTAGGAGGGTTAAATGTACTATGAAATCCTTCTTCAATGGAATTATGATATTGTTTTCCTGAGGACGACACGTTACATGAATTAGTATACCATCTTGACCAGAAGAGATAGTTGAGGAAGTTGATCAAACTTAGTCCTGCTAACAGCCAGTAGAAAAGGTCTAATCTGTCCTTATTTAGATCATTACCTCCAAGCCAACCACCATCTTTAGATCTAGATGTAATCTTATTTACCAAAGAAACAAGCACCGAGCTTAGATAAAATCCAAACGAGTATGAACAGTATGTCATAGCAGTCAAGAAAGACTGCATTCCTCTCAAATTTTGCTTGTAAAAAAACTCTAGCAACCCCACAGCCGTAAACATTTCAGATACTCCAAATATTAAGAATTGAGGTGTTATCCAAATAATAGATAATGTTTGACCCGAGTTGAGAAATGTATCCCTTCTTTTTTTCTCCGTTAGTGCAGCAGAGACCATTGAAAAAGTGACAAGAAATAAACCGACTCCAATGCGTTGTAATGGGGTGATTCCTGAATCATGACCCGTGATTTTTCGGGCAAAAGGGACAAAAAAATAGTCGTATAGAGGGACTACAAAGATCAGAAAGATGTAAGGAATGGCTTGGAGTGAGGCTGGCGGGATGTGAAAAGACTTCGTGATTTGGTTGTTCATCACAGTTCCTTGTGACACTGAGAATGTTTGTAGTTGTGCTAAAATTGTGTTAAAGACAATTGTGCAGGCGAAAATTGGGATGACTGAAATTAGGACTTTCACTGTCTCAACCTGATTCACAGTACACAATCTCCATGGGCTTTCTTTTGCATTATTATTGCTCCCTTCTTGTTTCCTTATGCAGGCTTTGTCCAAGAACCTGAAAATTGTTTTGCACTAATTAGAAGGCTTGTTTTGGTAATATTTTTATTTATGAACATCTACTTTACTTTTATTTAATTGAACTTAAATTAGCAAACAGAGTTCTGTAGTATTAATAAAAGATGATTAATTGGTGTCTATTGTTTACCTGAACCTATCAGTATGGCTAAGATTTGTAGTCTCATTTGATATTTCAGAACCGTTATTCCACTGCTCAATTTTGCTTCCATGAAGCATATGAGGATTTGATGGGCTCTCTTGACTCCTCTTTAAGCATGCGGCAACGAAAACCTTTAAATAAAATAATCCAATGCGATGATTGAGTAAAACAGGAGGGAAAAAGAGGGTCAAAATATGGAAGAGATGCAAGTAGATCAAAATAAGCAAAGAAAAATTTGCATTTGTCTTCTATATTTCAATTAAAAAAATAATACTATAATTTTTTATATTAGCCAGCAAATTAAACAAGTCTGCATGCATTGACATGTCAAAGCAATAAATAAAGTATGTAGAGAATCTTTATGTGTTTCAATAATTTCAAATTTGGAATAAAAATATATAAAATCATGCAATTAAGTTAAAGGTCCACTGCAGGGAAGTTTCTTTAATGAGGGCTTAAGAAAATACAGTAGAAGTTTGACATTTTGGAAGATCAACTATAGCAAACAAAATTCAACATAATTTTATGGTACAATATGAAACCTTGGTCTCTTCCCAAAAGCAGGAGAGAGATAAAAATATCATATCCTTTTTTAGAAACCATTGTTTATATAAGAAATACTAGAAGTTTTTTATGGCATGCATATATAAAGTCTACAGTGATGCCATGCCTGCATCATCCAGCATCTTAATTTTATACTAGTAACATGTTTGAGGTGAAAGTTTAAAAGAAATTGGATCTTACTTGTGCAAGAGGGGCTAATATGCTTCCTCTAGGTGGCTTATTTCTATAATATATGGTACCAGAAACCAAACAGATCAGGCCCATTGACATGACAATAGCAGACACCCCGAATCCAATATCCATACCCGAATGGGTTTGGATCCAAACAATGAAAGTGAGTGCAATGAGTTCACCCATGGAGAATGCAAAGTAGGCAGCATTGAAGTAGGTGGAGAGCTTTTTGGACTGCTTTGAGTCACTTTTGTTGAATTGATCAGCACCATGAGCCAACATGTTTGGCTTCATGCATCCACTTCCTAACGCCACCAAGTAAAGGGCTACAAAGAATATTAAAGCCTCCACTCCTTTGGCTTCTGAACATTGGTCCCCGTCGGTTAGCATGTTACACTTTGGTGGCTTTAGTTGAGGGAGATGGGCTTGGACTGATAACAATATGAATCCCTACAAGCAAAAAAAAAAGTCATTTAGTGAATATGACATGTGAATAAGACAAAAAAATCAAGTACGAGTTAATTAAGGAGGGAAAGAAATTGAACTTACTGAGAGTTCAATGAAGCCAAAAATGAGCATGGTCCAGAAACAACCAAGATAAGAATCGGAGAGATAGCCACCAAAGAGAGCGAGTATGAAGACAGTACCGATAAAGTTTGTGACTATGTTGGCAGATTTTGATAGTGAAAAGTGCATCTCATTTATCAGATAAGTTATTAGATTGTTCCCAACTGCTGCTATAGCCATTATCTCAAATGATTGCACCCCTGCAAAATCCAAAACACATACAATATAAAAAATCTATTTATCAGGAAAGTAATAGTACGTAATAGTAAGCCAAAAAGTGAGTTAGAAGTTTCTTTCAGGCGTACCAAGAACAAACGCAGCAGCTCGCATACCACCGTGTTTGTTGGGAGTTGAAGGCCTGCCTTTCCAATCAACTGCAGGTTTTTCGGAAACGCCATCTCCATTTTGCTCATAACTCTTTGATTCCATATATGTTATTACTTTATGTGTTTGTATATGTAAGATGAATTGAAGTTATATTGAAAGCTAGGTTCTGATCACATAATAAACATGCTGATTAAAATAGGTAGCAATGATAATTGAAAGCGTGTGGGGGCTTAGCTTAAACTATATATCTTTGATGAATATGTGACAAGTTGGCCTCTATCAACCTCCTTCATATATTATATATATAGAACTCTCTCCACTACTATACTATGCATACCCTCTTTATTTCTTGTAGTTTATTATTTTTAATCATTACAAAAGGAAATTAATAGAAAAAATACAAAAAAATTGTGTTGTGGTATATATTGTGTACATGTGAGAGAGATGCATAGAATATATACAAGAAGAGTCAATAAGCAAATAAAGGCAAGTTCCACATAGAAGGTAGCCCATATAATTGTAACCCTACTAATTATGTTTGACTATCCATAACACTTTCGACGTGTATCCTAGTTGGTTTTGAAGATGTGGGAATTTGGAAGCATCTCATGAATAATCCCCACCAATAGAAAAGAGGAACCTAATTTATTATTACCATATAGAAATACTCCTCGGTGTTGTTGGATAAGTTGATTGGACCACCATCTCAGCAGGCAGCTAGGTGAGCTTAATTTACTTCTTACGTGATGGGCCTAAAGCGGTCTATGGTTGAGGTTGGATTTCAACCTTTTTGGATATATATCCATAGCTTGAAAGGTAGGGTGGACTGTCTTTTTTAAGTTCCCATTGTTGGTCAAACATAAATACATAATACAAATTGGTTTATTGTTGAAACTTAGGAAAAGATGCTTTATAATTTGGACGGTTTAGGACTGATATGATATCATTTTCATTCCACATTAGATAAGAAGACAGGGTTTGCTAATTAACCTTTAAGAATATTCATTCATATTCAATTCGTGTGAGGTTTCGGATTGAATCTGATCACCATCATGAATTAAGTACCTTCAAAGATTATGCTTCGATTGACAATTGATAGGGAAATTGAGCGATGATCGTGAGTGACCTTATACACAGTTTGCTTGATTAGGTCCACTTATAGAGCGTTTCAGCCTTGATCATAAACACCCTTTTACGTACGTAACGTGCTCTAATAGTGCTTTGAGTTTCTCTTTAATTGGTTGCATCATTTCTTTGATTTCTAATGCCGGTTGTTGCAACCTTAGTGTGAAGAGTTAAGATGCTATAACCATTTCTTTCATGTAATCCAAGGTCTTGATATCTTAAGCTTCTTTTTTTTTATCACATAGTTTTCACATGGTACAAAAATGATCTTAGTACATATAGAAATTTAGCCAAAATGCGTTACTTTAAGATAGACAATTAATATACCAAATATGAGTTAAAAGCGTTTGTCATTTGTCAGTTTTTAGTGTGGTTTTATTATTTTATTTTAAATATAAATATAAATAAATTAATGATGAAGTGTGAGAGATAGAGGATTAGAGGAGATGCCTTATATGGTGCATGATACTGTGAATTGTGGAAAAGTGGATGTGGTTGAATTTGAGGGTGGAAAGATGAGCAAAAAGACCCAAGTCAAAAGTTTGTCGGCAGTGAATAATAATTTAATATCATGTCAAAATTGTTCTTTTAATCGTTTCTTTTAGCTGATTTATTGGCTTTCAAACCTCCATATCCCTACCTTCTACTACTAGGTAAAGCCTACGCATTCCATTCATGTTTTCTTTTGTTAATCTTTTCCATTTAACGTAGAAGATTAGGAGTTAAACCTCACTTGGCGCATATTTTGGAGTGATTAGTTAAAGAGTCGGAAACAGTCACGAGATATCCCGTTTAGGCCACATACATCAGATAAAAGCTTATTTGTTTATCCGTTATTAGTGGTTAACCATAATCGGTATGTATGTAGTGCAATCCTTAATTTGGAAAGAGTGTGCATTAGACTACATAAAGAAACTTTATACTCATATATTTAATAACACTTGGACTAACCAATATTATTGGTAAATTGGAGAAGATTTGTTTAATAAGCATCAAATCATAATTAGTCTATGTCCAAAATTAGTGGAGCATACGTGTTTCCCAAAAACAGAAAACCACTCGATAATTCTTTTCCGAAAGTAGTGTTCTCCTTTTGGAGGCAGGATAATTCGTAACAAGACAAATGGTAAAAACAAACAGTTCAATTAGGTGAATCGTAGAAATAGTCCGATTAGTAACACTTATGAATATGGGAGAAAACAAAAAACATGTACCAGTACGTTTCTGTTCACGAACAATCATCGACCTAATCGTTATATTAACAGTAAGCAAGGAGAAAGTATCCCTCTAATTCGGCGTAATCGTTAGGTCCAAAATCACTCATACGGGGTTTCTGAAAATTTATTCTTAAGTTTATAGTAGTGATTCTTGATTCACTACAGTTCTAATTGCGAATAGTGTGAAAAATAAAACTTTTTGCTTTTTACATACTCACAAAGTCACAGGGGCGGAACACTGCCCCCACTAAAAATAAATTATACGGTAAATTATTTTTAGTATTATAGTTAACTAGCATGTATACCTGTGTATTACACGGCCTTGTTCGACTCATAATTTTTTATAATTATAAATAAGCTGCTAATATTATTTGTATCATGAGAAAAAAAATATTACAAAATTTTCAATTAAATCATATAATTTTAGACTTTGTTAGTAAGAGCTTTTTAAATAACTAATATATGTTAATATCATTATTTTAAAGGTAAGCCCGCTACCCGTGCATACATTTCGGCCTTACGATCCATAAGATTATTTATTAAGTAAAAATAAATATATTATTTATTTATTATCTTACGTTAACGTACATCCCGGGTGTGCCTATAATTTGTTTGAAGATACTGTTTAAGTTATTTTTTAATTGATAACATACCTTTTGAATACCCCTTTTAAAAAGAGACAAATAGAAGGGGTTAATTGACAAATTGAAGTTTAAACCCGTGTACATACATGGACTATTTCGAAATATAAAATACAGTTATAAACTAAACTACATATAAATAAATAAAATTATACTTATAATTGATAGTTCCATCATTAACTTTATGTCATGATCATTATATAAGAACAAACATACTGTTAAAAAAGAAAAAGAGAATGAACAAAAACTTAATTTAACCATTAGCTAAAAAGAGACTTATTATTTACATATTTTATTATTTAACCGATGGATAGTCATATATAAAAGATAATCATTAATAAATAAAATCTCCTTTTTCAAAATAAAATAAGGTTATCCTTATCTTTGATATTTTAGAAGGGATACAATCCTTTATAACTATGAACTTTAGATTAGTTTTGTATACACACGGATTTTTTTTTAATTTGTAATTTTATTTTATAAGTAAGCAAATAATTTACATGATAGAATTATAAGGTTTTATATGTGGTAAAAGATACGCAATATAATATGAAATCAAATGATTTAAGATAGTATACACATATTAATCATTTAGTTGGTGTCATATTAATGTTACTTTTTGTATATGACTTTGACTGTGTTGAGAGTAAATATAATACCGAAAACATTTGATATAAGTGAAATAACATTGAGTTACAAAGGTATATATAATTATACATAAGAGGAAAGTTCATTGAAGAATAGCAAATATTTAAAGAATGGAGGAACCATCCTCCACCCTTGGATCTAACAAATCAATGGCCTAAAATAATTGATTTTTAATTTTTTAATTTTTATTTGTTGGAGTTAAAAATAACACAGTGGGGTATTTTTGTCATTCCATATTTTACCCCACACATCTCTTTCCAGGAACAAGTTTTTCAGGTCATTCAAAAATCAAAATTCCCCTAATTTGCTCTCCTATCTCGTGCCCTAATTTCTCTAATCGGTTCAATTTCATTGACGAATCACACTCAAATCCACACTCATTACTCGATTGTCACTATCAATCACTTTCTGCTAACGGTTTTATTCGATTTCATAGGTTGTTATTGATTTTCTGTTCGAATTTTTTGCATAAATGTTGCAGATTTCGTTGAAATCTTTCAGATTGTGGATGCGATTAAAGCTATTCTTGTTGGTGTGGTTCGTGTTGAACTAGCGTATTGTAATGCTGGTAAGAAAAATTCAATTTTACCCTAATTTTAAAGTTATAATTTTTCACATATATTTTTTTTAATAAATATACTTTCTTTGTTTACCTTCACATTTTGATACTGATTTTAGTAATTTCAGCATGTTATAGTGTAGTATTTGTCATTACTTTTACTCTTTACATGTATGTTCTATTGTTTATTTTCATATCATATGTGATTCGATTTTAAAGGTAGGTTATTGTGTTAAATTGTCCTCTGTATGTGATTTGTTTAGTAAATATGCTGGAAAGTGTATAATGCAGTTGCTAGTTCTTTGTGTTTCTTAAAAGTACATTTATAGTTTTAGGGAATCATTTGTGGTAATTTGTAGTTTACTCTTTACATGTATGTTCTGCTATTTATTTTTTATATCATATGTGATTTGATTTTAAAGGTAGGTTATTGTGTTAAGTTGTACTCTGTATGTGATTTGTTTAGTAAATATGCTGGAAAGTGTGATATGTTTGTTTTATATATATATCCGTATGCGATTTTATGTTTGTTTTACATATCTGGAGACATTGCAAAAGATACATGAGCCATTATCAACGAGTTAGAGATGTTCTTTCAACAAGGTAAGACCTTACACAAAATCTCTCATATATTGCATTGTTAGCAAGATTGCCACCTTTAGCTTTAGTAATTAGAAATTAATGAGATCAAGACAGAGAAACAAATGCTTTCACCAATTGACACCAATCATGCAACAAAGTTTAGTTTATATGAAAATATAGTTCCATCACTACTATATGCTTAATTTGTTGTTTGTGCCACTAAAGATGGCGATCTAGACTTGTTTACATATAAGGTTTCTTTTGGTTTTAAATGGGCATAATTGTTTGTAAGCACAACTCGACTACTACTAACTTTTATCGGTGTTTCAATCCACACACGTTAGGCCAAATCTGCACGACTTGTGCAGTTTTTTCACCTTCACTTATTACCCTTAAACTATCTTGCAGGAAATTGATTGTTCAAGCTTTTGATTTTAAAAGATATCACCATTGAGACTCCTAGGCGCTTTGGTATCATATGCTTCGCAGTTACCAACTGGGCTCTTTCTAGTTGTTATTACAGTCTTCAGTGTAACATCCCGCCTTACCATGACCACAATATTGTCCGCTTTGCCCGCAGGCTCACGGCTTTGTTCTTGGAGACCACACTTCCCAGGAGGTCACCCATCCTGGAATTGCCCTCGCTCGAGCACGCTTAACAGCGGTGTTCTTGCGACAATCTGCAACCTGTGGTCCCAAAATGCGTTGTGTCATGTAAGGCCAAGATATTACTTATAATCCCAGCATCTCTCATGTCCTTGGCAGATGTGGGATACGCCTAAGGCACCATCACCCCCCGCAGGGACTCATCGTCCTCGATGAGGTTTGCCCCACCATCTCCGTCGGCACATGAGTTGCTCTGATACCACTTGTAACATCCCGCCTTACCATGACCACAATATTGTCCGCTTTGCCCGCAGGCTCACGACTTTGTTCTTGGAGACCACACTTCCCAGGAGGTCACCCATCCTGGAATTGCCCTCGCTCGAGCACGCTTAACAGCGGTGTTCTTGCGACAATCTGCAACCTGTGGTCCCAAAACGCGTTGTGTCATGTAAGGCCAAGATATTACTTATAATCCCAGCATCTCTCATGTCCTTGGCAGATGTGGGATACGCCTAAGGCACCATAACTTATAACGCCCCAGAATTTACAACTGTTTTTTTTTTTTTTAACAATGTGGAAGCTCAAGTCCCAAAACATATATATACATAAAATGACATGTCGTCATCTTCCCTTACCTAAATTCTAAGTATTGATTATTACCGTTTACAAAACAATCCTTTATATCCTGGGCATTATATAATCAAACATTTTAAACTGTATTAAATAATAATCAGAGTAATCCTAGTCAAACATTCTTCAGTTACTCCTTGACCCGCCCATAACAAAAGATATTAACCTGCAAGGAGTAAACAACGAGGGATTAGCACGAAGCTAAGTGAGTTAACTCATCACTAACAATACAACTTAGTTTAACACCATGAGTTCACCACATTTAACACTTTGACTCAACATCACCAGAGGATCGGTGGCCCTTGTGGCGCCCTCAGCCGCGGTGGCCCACCAAGCAACACTTACACCAACTGCAGGCCAGTACAGTGGTTAACCGATAACCGTATGTTACCTTTAGTCAACACAAGCCTTACTCACAACGAATGTTCACAACCCTTGTGTTGACTAACCTGTAACAACACAGTCCAACATAGTTGACCTCTATTAACACAGTTACCAAATAGGTCACTTAACACTTAACACTTTAACACTTTAACACAATTCACAATTCAACTTAACACATGAATAACACTTAACACTTGAAGTAACCACAATAGTGATCACTAAATTACAGTGAGAGATCAAAGTCCACTCACCGACTACCATAGTCGCCCACTCAGTAGTCTAATATCACTGAGTCTTCTCCATATCTGAAAATACAACAAAATACACAAGTCAGTTACTTGTATCAATGTGAAATACTATCACATAATGTAATCAAAATCTAAATAACTCAATCAAGTAATTACAACACAATAATGAGTTAATCCAAATCATCAATCCATCACTCCCATGGAATTGGTTATACTTGATTCAAGCATTCCAGTATTCAACTTTTCAAATTATGACTTATAGTCATTTAACACAATTCAATCCAAGATTAATAATAACCAATTTAACTTCACTATCAAATTATGAACATAGAATCATATCATCACATTGATCCAAATCAATTATAGTTAATCAATATAAATAACCATCAACCTCATATATTAAGAATTCACAATTTAACTCATCCATTAATAAACACTTTCACTTGTATATAATTCACACAACTTGATTAATCCACTATTAGGTTATATTAAAGCTACTAACACTCTTATTAACACTTATTAACACCATTTCAACTAATATCAAGCTTTAGTTTATGATTAATACCATTAACCCATCAAAACCCCATGAACTCATCAAATCATTTTATCACCTTCTTCATTTCTAACTTAGGGTTTACATGATAATCATCATTTAATCATCAACTAACGAGAATTTAATCACTACATCTCTAAATTTTCGGATTAAAATCAATAACCCATCAAAATCATCAAAAACTTAAGAACCAAGATTAATTTACAAACTTAAGCTAGAATCTTGCTAGATATCAACAACTATAAGCTTAACTAACATCAATTTCACATAATCAAACCCCAATTTCGAATTATCACCAAGAACATCAAAAACCCCCAATTTCTAGGGTTTAAAATTGAAGATTAAGAACTTACAAGTTGAAAGGAAGGATTAGAAGATGATAATCTTCATGTTAGAAGCTTGAATCCGAATTATGAAGCTCCAATTTTGATAATTTCTTCATGTTTTTGAGTTAGGGTTTGTGTTTGTATGTATGAATGTATGAATACGTACGTATGTATGTGTGTGTGGGAATAAAACCCGATCCATCTCATATAATATACCATATAAGTGTTAATTTTCATTCCCCGTATTTATTATTGTCTGGAACTTAAAAACCATTTGCGGGGAAATACAATTTTATTTTACCGTCAACTAAATAAATTTAAAACAATCAATATTTCACTAGCCACAATATTTCCTGAGGCTTATCGACCTATTAATTTTACAATCAAACGCAATAACAATTTTAAATCGCATTTAAAATTTACAGAAAATATCTATTACTTCTAGGCTCAATTTAAGGATGTTACAAATCTCTCCCCCTTAAAGAGATTTCGTCCTCGAAATCTAATCAACCTTGATTATTCTAAAGTACTTAATTACTTGACATCTCTCATTCCTTATGAGATTCTACTAACACCATATTTACAGTTTATTAATATTGTACTCTTCGTATGTGACACCCCCAAATTTAATGATTTGCGGAAGCTTAATTTGGGTGTCACTAATCAATATACAAAGCACATAAGATATAATGAACGACCACTATATGCGTCGTTTTAAACTTGTATAGATAAAGTAAATGTTTACATCAAAATATAGTTACATTAGCTCGATTCCTGAAATTGAGAGATTACATAGCATAATTACTTTTACAAAATATAATAATGCAGTCCAATCTCTAGTTGTATGTATGCTGACTCGAGCTAATATTTCCTGCTTGTGCAGCCAACCTACTGCTGGGTACCTGTGATAAATACTAAAATGGGTCAGCGAAAACGCTGGTGAGCTCACAGGTTTGTATGTCAATGTATAGTTGTCAGAACCGCAAGATTTATATTGAATTTAAAATGCAATTAAGCAAAATAAAAGTTATACTGTCCATGAGCACATAGTCTGAGCTTAACTTGATTTGTCAGGCCCACTTAAGGAAACCTAACTTGAAATGCCTCCTACGAGTGCCTAATCAACACTCGTCTTCCCAAATGCTAATACATCCGTTTGACCGGTTAGTGCGTGCTAACCCGGATGAGGATTGTCAATCCCATATGATATCATATACTAACATTCACGCTATAAAATACTAGAGACTATGCTTATGGAGGGCTTTAAATTGATTAGCTTGAAACTCATGTAGTATTTGAAGTTTGGCACTTGCGTTCTACTTGTAAAACAAATAGAAGTAGTAATATCACACCCCTAGTTGTAAAGCAGTGAAAATGGGGCTATGAAACTCACCTGAGTCTTGAAGTGTTTAATTTAATAAACTCGAAATAATTAGCGGTGAATTGATGTCCAAAGACTTGAAACCTGAATGTGTTCACGACACTTGATTGTTATTAATTGTACCGGTATCCCGAAAGACTACCTTTGTAGTTGTTATACAACTATATATATATATATGTCCAAATTACTACGATTTGGTTGATTGAATTGATACAAGTTACAACGACTTGTTTGATTTAATTGATACAAGTTACAACGACTTGTTTGAGTGAATTTATACAAGTTACAACGACTTGTTTGATTCTGAAGTATGTTTTGAAAACGTGTACGGCCCGTTGGTGATTTAGTTGAAATAATAATAATTCTAAAATGTTGACTTTGCTACAGTACTGCTACAGTAAATTTGACTTTTTTTTGAACAGTAACTTTGACTTCAAAATTCTGGTTTTTCTGTGTTTTGCGACACAACATGCGACACAAAGATTTGACATGCGACACAATGGTTGTGTCGCAGACGTCATGCGACACAAGGATACGACACAGGGACTGTGTCGCATCGAATACGAAATGCTAATTTAATAGCGACATAGTGGTTGTGTCGTATAGAAGTACGACATAGTTTGCGACATAGAGTGCGACACAATATTGTGTCGCATGAGTTACGACACTAAAGGATTTATACGACACAAGGTGCGACATAAAGGGCAAAATACGACACAACATGCGACACAAGGCTTGTGTCGCATGGATGAACACCAGCCCAGAAAGTCCGGCTGTTCGCGATTTTTCCGGCCAAAACTCAATTTAAACTCGTTTTTAAGCTATAAAACTGTGTTCTAATCTTTGTAATGGACATATATAAGTTGTGTAAACATCAAAACATCAAAATATTACATAAAACTAAACAAATCTAAGTTTTTAGAAATTTCCTTATAAATGCAAATCGAAGAAGATGGAGGCCGAAAACGATGGTAGAGCTTTTGTTAATCTTGTTCCTCACTTGATGGTGGTTCCGAAAATGTAAGTTTTGTTGTCGGATTTGATGATTCCGAAATTTTGTATGAATTTAGTGAGAGTGTTTTTGGTGTGTGTGTGTTTTTGGAGAATGAAAATGAAAGAAAGAATGAAGGAGAGGTGGGGTGTAGGTGAAAGCCTCACCTCGCAGTCTCCGTCCCGTGCTCCGCGTGGTGTTCGTTTTCTCAGTCATTTAACTTTAAATATTTATTTTATTCGTTTAAATTTTCCATTTTAAATTATAAATTATTATAAAATATTTTATTGTAAAATTTTACCAGTTATCTATTTATGATATTTAAAAGGGAAATTCGTTTTATTTGTTTGCGCGTTTGTATTTTTAATCTCGTATACATTAATTGTGTAATAAAACTTGGATACGAAATATTACAATAAATGAGATTCTGAATAAAATTGAGTTATTAGATAATATTTGTATTTCTTAATAAAATTATTCACCAACGTCCGTATTTATTGTATCGAAATTCATTCGATTTGAAACTCGTACGATTTAAATAAACCGCATAATTGTGTAGATATATATTCAACAATATATATGATAATTGATACATTAATTAGCCTAACACATAACTAATTACATGTATTAAAACTTGATTAGGCACTAAATTCTAGTCCTAAATTGACGGTTGTCACATCGTACTACTCTAACATCGTAATTACTCATCACTATATTCACCTAAAGTGTGTACACAACTTAAATCACCTATGCATGACATGCTTATGCATACATTTCACTACATACACCGTGTACCTACATATATTTATATAGATATATGTTATTTTATCAATTTACACACCACCAGTGTGCATCTCAATCACATTCACGCAAATACATACATTGTGTCTTATACTCAATTTAACTAGCATATAGTATAATACTACTCACATTATTCAACAACAAGCGTGATATTATCACTTACAATAATTACTCCCTTGAGCAACTCTTAATTATATGCACACAATTTCAATTCTATCTACATACACATATCCGCATGTACCTGTTTCTATTTCTTACCTTAACATATGATATGTATCTAAATCATATTTTCATGCATACTATGATCACTTAAGGAAATTATTCCCAATTAATCACTTTAAACAGGTAATCACTTGACGTAAGTGAATAACATCATCATGCACATAACATACTCTTAACACTAGAAACTAGCGACGTGCTAGAATCTTTAAAATAGATATATGATTTATACCCCTTTTAACAACAAAACAATGATTATGAAAATCACAATACACCCAACAACAATGAAATTTTAATTTCAATTCATAACTAGCATTTGTGCTAGTACCACATATCACTAATGTATATGAAAATCTTTTATTTAAAATATCTCGGAATCATGTAACACTAACCACAGGTTAACAATCAACATAGAAGTCAATTCTTCATGTTTAACACTATTATCACTTAATCACCAAGTCACTTAGTACCAATTCAAATTGGATAATTACCAAGTTTCCCATCAACGAGTACATTGCCATTCAAGCGCAAGTACCATTCCAACAAAATGTGTTAACCACACACACATTTTTCAACAATATTTCATCAATCAATTTATTACGATGACTTCTCATTAGATTATTTCACATTTCCATCATTTCTATATGCAACATATCATGTCACTTTGATATTAAGCATATAATAACAATCAAATTTCACACAATTCTCAATTAATACTATTATAACTATCAATTTTCTTTCACAGTTTCAATAAAAAGGCTCTCTCTCTATATATATTTATAAATTTCTTTTATTAATAAGTAACCCATTAATACAATAACTGGATCTTTTACTACCATTTTGATTTAATCAATCATTGACTCTCTCTCTCTCTCATATATCAACATTGCAAACCTACCATTTTTAAAGTCTCATCAATTTCTATGGTACTTGGTAGCCTCAACATATCCATGTGAAATGGCATAATATAAATACGTTGGCCAGACGTCGTCATATTATGTCAGTCACACTTTATTCTCAGGCCACTTCATACCATTGATCTTTAAAGTAATTAACTTTTACTCTCACATAATTCACAATGTTGAAATTAACAATTATCACACATATAGTAACACTTAAAATAGATTTATGACCAAGTGTTAACTTGTTACTATTTTTCCTTTATCACTTGAATGTGAAACTACTATTATATAATTATGCAGGTATAACAACTTAACCTGTTAACACTATTCTCATTATCTCCTTAACACATGTGTAAGTTTTAACACAACTAAATCAATTTAACACCCTCTCTACACGATTCAATATCAATCACTTAACACTTTAATTATCAAGTATAATACTCTATATAACATTTAGCACTAAGTACCTTGTTAAAATACCAGGTCATATTCCACATATATTCATCAATATATAATTTCTAAGTTGATTAATAAATAACCTTCCATATTTAGTTATTAAGCAAGAGTAAGCTCCTATAATACTCTTCAACTCTTACAAATACTTATTCAATCAAATAAAGTATTTCACATAATGTAATTACCATGATTACATAATCAATATTTATTTACCCTAACAAGCAACAATCAATAATACCCTTACTGGTATACTTTGCAGTTAAATAAACTGCCTACAAACAACTCCTACACAAAGAACCATATAGACCTCTTAAAACAACTTTTAATATTGCATATAGTCACAGGAATGATCTCTGGGCTCAAAGAAACAAAAGCCCAATACAATTCATAAGCTAAAAGTCCGAAATAATGTCCGAAAAACAATAAAACGCGATTTTCGGGCCCCAAACGACCCCGAAGTGCCGAAAACTGACAGGGCTCATAGCAACGCAATGAGCTTTGACCGTTGGCCCGTTTTTGAGTTGACATGTAAATTTCGTCTTAATCGGACACAGAAATTTTCTAACGGAAATTCTACGTCGAACGTTACGACGAACGTCGAAATTTACGAATTTTCATATTAAATTCACTTAATATAACACATAATACAAGAAATGTCTCAATAATAAGGGAATCCGCCGGATTCTAGGGAATCCGCCCGGATTGAAAGGAATACGCCCGGATTCCGGGGAATCCGCCGGCTTCAAGGCCAAGTTTTGGGACAGAACCATTTTTAAGGAATCCGGTCAAGGAATCCGCCCGTATTCATGGGAATCCGTACGGATTCAAGGGAATACGTCCGGATTCAGTATGCTGCAGCAACTCAGAAATTTTAGTGCAAAAACATGAAATTCAAATGCGCATATCTCCTAAACCGTAAAGAGTTAGACTCTGAAATTTTGCAGGCACTCTCATATAATCAAAATGCAACTTTCCATTTTTCCACTTTTTCAATTTACACGTTTAACAAGAAAATGGACGTATGGTTCATTTTAGACCATTTTCGACCGTTTTAGTTGACACGCTATATTCCAAACGGCTAGGTTTCTGACTTCAACCTTTTGCTAACATGTTTCTACATATATTTATGACGTGTGGGCACATTCATCATATACAAACACTCATTCTACATGATTTTGACACGTTGACCCGTTTAGGGGTCAAAATGGACAATTTCACCAATTTCATTCAAAATGACAACATTAACATTTTCAATCCACATTTTATCTATACTTATGACTTTAAGTCACTTTAAAAGTTATCATACACATACCACATCAAATTATATACATTTTAACACTAAGTGACCCATTTGGACACTTAAATGACCCGTTTGGGTTTACGACCATATAATCACCATTCCAACACCCAACCCACACTTCTTTGACTACTCCAAATCAAACTAACCCACTTTCATCATTAGTTTCATATTATCACCCTAAAACACCAAGTTCACAAAATTTCATCATATATAAACCACTTTCAACATATAATTTCCAATTTGACTTTTCAAAAACTCGTCACCGCACATTTAGACTCATTGACCGCTTTAACTTTCTTACTACACTATTAGTAATACAAAGATCATAATTCACCCTAATCATGATCAATGCTAAATATTTAGACTTTTAGTTACATTCCTCACTTCATAGCATGGCATAGCATGGCAATTATCAAGTTTGACACAATTACATTCAACATTGACATTTCCAAGTCAATAGCATATATTTCAACAACTAGACACATTCTAAGTCACATAACAATACAACTCCAAACTTATAAATGGATACACCCGCAACCCATTTATTTCATTATAGCAAGTCACACCAATTTAGCTTATCATTTATCAATTATTTCCCTAGCAAGGATCTATAATCACACTTGCATTTCCACATTACACATACACTTAATTCCACATAACACAACAGTTACACATTAGTCACTAATGTATCTTCACACCGTTTTTAACACTTTTTCTGAATTTACTATTCCCTTCTTAATTTCATTTTAATATCTCTATCACATTATTACAAGTAATAATCACCAAAATTTCAATTTACTTTACTAACAATCATAATATAGTAAAGTAAAACAATGAAAATTTATTGAAATTCACCAAGTTTATCAGAAATTACCTGGCACATCTAGGCCCACGAGTGTTGAGGATTGAGAAATACCAGTCGGTTCCTCATGATCCTCCGTCTCTGCACTCAAAACAACAATCTGACATCTTGTTATAGATTAGTTCATATTTAACAACAACTTGCTCATACAACCACTAATCCCACACCTCGGAATGTTTGACCACTATCACTAGGCTTGGGATTGAACATCCAATCATTGTTCAATTCGCCCAAACCTATGCTCTGATACCAACTTATAACGCCCCAGAATTTACAACTGTTTTTTTTTTTTTTTTTTTAACAATGCGGAAGCTCAAGTCCCAAAACATATATATACATAAAATGACATGTCGTCATCTTCCCTTACCTAAATTCTAAGTATTGATTATTACCGTTTACAAAACAATCCTTTATATCCTGGGCATTATATAATCAAACATTTTAAACTGTATTAAATAATAATCAGAGTAATCCTAGTCAAACATTCTTCAGTTACTCCTTGACCCGCCCATAACAAAAGATATTAACCTGCAAGGAGTAAACAACGAGGGATTAGCACGAAGCTAAGTGAGTTAACTCATCACTAACAATACAACTTAGTTTAACACCATGAGTTCACCACATTTAACACTTTGACTCAACATCACCAGAGGATCGGTGGCCCTTGTGGCGCCCTCAGTCGCGGTGGCCCACCAAGCAACACTTACACCAACTGCAGGCCAGTACAGTGGTTAACCGATAACCGTATGTTACCTTTAGTCAACACAAGCCTTACTCACAACGAATGTTCACAACCCTTGTGTTGACTAACCTGTAACAACACAGTCCAACATAGTTGACCTCTATTAACACAGTTACCAAATAGGTCACTTAACACTTAACACTTTAACACTTTAACACAATTCACAATTCAACTTAACACAGGAATAACACTTAACACTTGAAGTAACCACAATAGTGATCACTAAATTATAGTGAGAGATCAAAGTCCACTCACCGACTACCATAGTCGCCCACTCAGTAGTCTAATATCACTGAGTCTTCTCCATATGTGGAAATACAACAAAATACACAAGTCAGTTACTTGTATCAATGTGAAATACTATCACATAATGTAATCAAAATCTAAATAACTCAATCAAGTAATTACAACACAATAATGAGTTAATCCAAATCATCAATCCATCACTCCCATGAAATTGGTTATACTTGATTCAAGCATTCCAGTATTCAACTTTTCAAATTATGACTTATAGTCATTTAACACAATTCAATCCAAGATTAATAATAACCAATTTAACTTCACTATCAAATTATGAACATAGAATCATATCATCACATTGATCCAAATCAATTATAGTTAATCAATATAAATAACCATCAACCTCATATATTAAGAATTCACAATTTAACTCATCCATTAATAAACACTTTCACTTGTATATAATTCACACAACTTGATTAATCCACTATTAGGTTATATTAAAGCTACTAACACTCTTATTAACACTTATTAACACCATTTCAACTAATATCAAGCTTTAGTTTATGATTAATACCATTAACCCATCAAAACCCCATGAACTCATCAAATCATTTTATCACCTTCTTCATTTCTAACTTAGGGTTTACATGATAATCATCATTTAATCATCAACTAACGAGAATTTAATCACTACATCTCTAAATTTTCGGATTAAAATCAATAACCCATCAAAATCATTAAAAACTTAAGAACCAAGATTAATTTACAAACTTAAGCTAGAATCTTGCTAGATATCAACAACTATAAGCTTAACTAACATCAATTTCACATAATCAAACCCCAATTTCGAATTATCACCAAGAACATCAAAAACCCCCAATTTCTAGGATTTAAAATTGAAGATTAAGAACTTACAAGTTGAAAGGAAGGATTAGAAGATGATAATCTTCATGTTAGAAGCTTGAATCCGAATTATGAAGCTCCAATTTTGATAATTTCTTCATGTTTTTGAGTTAGGGTTTGTGTTTGTATGTATGAATGTATGAATACGTACGTATGTATGTGTGTGTGGGAATAAAACCCGATCCATCTCATATAATATACCATATAAGTGTTAATTTTCATTCCCCGTATTTATTATTGTCTGGAACTTAAAAACCATTTGCGGGGAAATACAATTTTATTTTACCGTCAACTAAATAAATTTAAAACAATCAATATTTCACTAGCCACAATATTTCCTGAGGCTTATCGACCTATTAATTTTACAATCAAACGCAATAACAATTTTAAATCGCATTTAAAATTTACAGAAAATACCTATTACTTCTAGGCCCAATTTGAGGATGTTACATTCAGTATGATTATTATTACGCAAAGTATGTTCTTTAATTTTGATCTACAAGTAGGCATTAGCTAGTTGAAATCTTGATGTTGATTGTTTGAATTTTTATATTTCAGATAGCGTTCACTTTTTGTTGTGTATCCTTGCGTTTCTGTCTAGGCATCACGAAGATATTCAGAGAAGTTTCTACAAACCGATACCAGGAAAGAACTTAAAACCCATAGAACCTACATGAGTAGAATATGTTATGTTTATGACTTCATTAGTTTTTGTGTGCAGATGTTGAATTCTGGCCTCGAGGTCTTTTATGGAAGTATCGGTTTGGATGTTTGCCAAATTGTCACCAAGTAGTATAGTTCTCAAGTTTATTGGTCGCAAGTTCAATTCAACGGTTCAAGTTAATGTTACGGATTCAGTTGTTTGTCTTTGTTGTTCAAGTTGAGATATCAAGTGAAGCTCAAGTCAAGATGTCAAGTTATGTACAGTTCAGTTATGTTTCAAGGGTCTGTATCATCTCACAATGTATTACTTTGGGAATTTTCTTAATCTCTTTATCAATATATTATCTTGTTTTTCACCATTTTTTTTTACAAAGGCATTAATAGCATATGCAGTAAAGCAAGATTTGTAGAATGTGAAAAATAGGGGAAATGTTAGGTGGAGAAGAAAAAGAAGCATGTGTATCTTTTGGTTCATTACTCTTGACCTCTAATTATTTGAGTATTTTTAACAAAAATCACATGTGATTTTACATATAATCACATAAGTTTTTACACCCTAAAATCACATGTGATTTTATATATAATCACATGCGATCATTCATAATCAAATGTGATTTTACCTAAAATCACATGTAATTTTACTTAAAATCACATGTGATTTTACATATACACCCTAAAATCACATGTGATTTTACCTAAAATCACATGTGATTTTACATATAATCACATAAGTTTTTACTTAAAATCACATATGATTATTCATTAACCACATGAGTTTTTACTTAAAATCAGATGTGATTTTACATATAATCACATGAGTTTTTGCCCCTAAAATCACATGTGATTTTACATATAATCACATGAGTTTTTGCCCCTAAAATCACATGTGATTTTACCTAAAATCAAAAAACACATGTGATTTATTCATATAATGATACATTTGTGAGAATTCCAGATAGAATCACATGTGATTTGTTTATTATATCATGTGTTATTAATGCAAAATTTTGGTTTAGAGATTTTAGCTTATTATATTTTTTGAATGATTTGGTAATATATCATCTTGGTTATTGATATGTTTTATTGCCAAATCACATGTGATTTTTGGTATGCAATGATATGTTATTAGGAATTCAAGGTAAAATCATGTTTAATTATTTAATACAATTATATTTTTAGGTAAAAATTTTAAGTTAGTTGTAATCAGAGCTAAGTTTTCAACTAATAATTGTTCGATTACACGTGATTAAAACTAGAATCACATGTGATTCTAGTGATGATTACATATGATCTACTTTCACAACAAACCATAATCATATGTGATTTACATATAATCAAATAAGTTTTCATCTAAATCACATGTGTTTATAAGCCAAATTAAATTATAGTTAAATAACAATTAAAAGTTATATTACAATAACAACTATGCTACCACACAAATAATTGAAACAAAATTAACACTTATGCATGACTTTATTCAACTATGATGTTATATCATCTTGTTACATGGTTTATTTAAGCTTTTCTATAATCAAACGTGATTATATCTTCAATCACATGTGATTTTAGCTACAGAGAATCAACAACTCCTTTGTATGAACTTAATTTTGTCAGAAGCCTTTCACTTTGCTTTCGCCCCTGCTTTAGTTTTTGTTACCTTCTTCTAGTCTCACCTCTCGACCTTTTATGTGTTCGAAGTCAAGTGCTAAGACATACATTTTTTGCGTAACTTGAATACATCTCAACACAGTTGACAAGTGAATCAAATACATTTCCCCTACTCGCATATAACTCTCTTATACATTCGGCATCCAAAACATCAATTCAGTGGTGTTCGTATCTCTTTGTTGTAGTTCGATTCAGCTATGACTATACAATCTGAACATGAACAGAAAGTTGTAAAGTATAAGAAATAGTAAACATTTTCAGTCAGACTTTCTTGATGAAATTATTCTACATCAATACAATCAAATAATGTTTTAAAGCATGAATGTCTTTCAAATGACATGTTCATCACATGTGATATCCTATAAATTATTGCATTTTTTCCCGGTTCATTCATGATTGAAATGTAATTGATACTATGAATGTTTCTGGTGATGATCATGTGATTCGAACGAAGTTTAAAGCACCAATAGCGTTCGAATTACACATTAATCAGCATTAATTTCAATATAAAAATGTGTTTTTCTTCTATTCAATCACAATCACGATCGCGATCAGATTGACACTTACGAAAGTTTATGATGATGATCACACGATTCAAAATACATTTTTAAGCGTCAATCGTGTTCGAATCACATGTTCTACAGCTTTAATTTTGTAATAAATAATAATACCTCGTTTTTGTTCTGTTTAATCATGATCGCGATAAATTTGTTACTGATGAATGCTTACCATCATGTTCATGTCATTCGAACGACGTTTTGGAGCATGAATCGTGTTCGAAATCATATATATCACCTGTTAATTTTGTAGATGGTTGTTGAATTGGAGAGAAAATTAGAAACCCTAGTTTTTGGGGAAGAACGTGACTTGTTGTTATGCAGATTTGTTTTTGTTAAATGACCAAAGTGCCTTTCCATACTTAATTAAAATGCTGAAATGTGATTGGTTCTCTCATTTTTTAGATATTTATTAGTCTTTATTGAACCCACCTCTTATACATAAATTAATAACTTCATGTGTTTAAGTATTCACGGAGTATACAACAGTTTAGTTTTGTATATAAGTTCTAATAATTATCACATTGAATGCCAAGTAAGTATATATAATAGTAAAGAATTTTATAGGACAGGAATATTGGTAACAACAAACACGTATGCACTCTTCTAGAAACTCTTTAAGTATCAAACAAAATCAAATATGAAACATTATCAAATACAAACACTGAAACACTTTATATAACTTAATTTAATTTATTTCCTATAATATGAAACGTATTATAATTTTAAATTATGACCTCATCATCTCTTAATTATAACTAATTTAACAAAATTAAAGAATTTTATTGGTTGATTGAATTTTTGATGACATCGTCACGTGTTTCTTATATATAATTTAAGATAGTTGATATTAATATTTGCCCCCCTTCAAAAACTAAAAATGCATATATATTTAATGGTATTTTTTGATATTCCCTCCTTTTTAATAACTCAAAAATAAGTTCATGTTCTGCCCTTGTACATACATTAACAGTATATATATTCTAGGTATGGAACAGTTTATAGTACTTAATTTTTAGTGTAAATAAACAGAATATTTTTTTCAAAACTAGCCAAAGTAAAACTTTTTCCATTAAGAACCCATATCTTTAAAGTTGTTCGAACTTCAACGTTTGGTTGCTTATTTATACGTCTTGTGATTTTTTAAGTAAATATAGGAGTAATAATCATGATTTACACGAGAAGAACAAGTAAGTTAAAGATAGTTTATCTAGTAAAAGTGGGATGGTAAAATTTCTTTTTCATAGATAGAATATTCTTTTATTCCATTAAGACCCTTTGTTGTTGTGATCGAATGTCGTGCATGATCACTAGTCGCCACATCAGCATGCGTGGCTATGACGGATGCCGACAACAGACCACCTGCAATGGTGACAAACCATCTTGACTCAACAACGGAGCCGACGACGGTCAAGTCTAACATATTTATACAACTACTACGCGTATTTTACTTGGTGGTAGTGGCCTACACAAGATGCAAATCATTTCAACTGGCAGCTCCTTCTCTATTGTTTGTGAAACCCTTCTGTTAGTTTCTATCTCTTATACAGAATAAGACTTTGTAAGTAAAAAGGTATAATTTTTGTTTGTGTATGCCAATTAACTTAACTTGGATTTAAAAAATAACAACTCACCAAGGGATTTTGAGGTGGTTGGATGGTATTTCTGTTGATGATTATTTTGATCCTAAATCATGCGTATTTGATCAATAGCGCGCTTTGCATATATGTAACACTGTTGATGATTATTTTGATCCTAAATCATGCGTATTTGATCAATAGCGCGTTGTGCATATATGTAACACTGTTACGCTTAGATTGATACTTTCTTTAGTAACCAATTAGTATAATACTATACGCAGACAACATAACGTCTCTTATTAGACCATATCAGACATAGATTACGGTAATGATAACAAGCAAAATTCCTCATCACAATAAATCACCATTGAAATAATAACCGAGAGACCTTAGTTTCTATTCCAAATCCCTATTCATGTATTTGTATCAACCACTTAGATAAATTCCCCACCAATACCAGTGCTACTCATCAAGTGCCATCCAACGTCAATTTTCACAAACAAAGTTGATTTTTTTTTTCTTGCAGCCATAAAGTCAAATAGCAAGTATAATACTTAACTAGTAGTCAAAAGACTCAATTTACATGAGTAATAAGATTACACGATATACTTATGATTTATGAAGCTTGATGAAGAGGGGTGGAGCTAGGAACTAATAATTGGGGGGGCAAAAGAATTTTTTTGATTATTTTTTAAGTTTTGGGGGGTCAAAACTTATAAAATATCATACATACCCTAATTTTTTTTTTTTTTCACATGATTTGGAAATTTTTGGGGGGTCAACTGCCCCCATGCCCCCCTCTACATCCGCCCTGTGTGTAAGTGTCTAACTTGGCCCATTGTTAGTGGGCGAATTCACGATGGAGTGATCCGTAGCACCGGCATTTCAGTTTAAGTGAACCCGTAGCACAAACAAAGGATGCAATTTTACATAAGAAATTTAGACTCCGTATAGCGAATAGGCCCATAAAAAACAACTACCCCTACCTCCAACGTGGCGCTGCACCTACCCATCGTACTAAATTTCTAGGCAACGAGTATGTTATAATAGTAAAATTTGGTAAAGATGCATAAAAGAAATCACTTGATATTTTTGTGCTTGTTTTACTTTTGTATGTTGCCATCTGTTGTGCATTGGTGTGATCAATTATTCAATCCTCGTTACAATTTTGTGTGTACGTGATTTACAAACAGTAGCCACTAGCCAGCATCATTATCATTATTTCCTTTATGACTATTATGCTGTCATATACTCATATAGTCTCATATGTGTGTCCATATATGCATAATCATTCAACAATTCTTGGCTATAAAAGCACATAAATATGAATTAATGGTAGACTAATCCCACCGAATATATATCGGTCCAATCGTCATTATAGGTAAAAACGTAATGAAACAATTTGGTGTTGGGAACAATATTTGTCCTCCAAACATGGCTTTACATTATGTTTCCCACTGCACTACTTTCTTCTCCAACTTTCTTCTTACTACCACTGAAATTGCTTTTATCCCAGCTTCACTATCCATGTAAACCTATTATTAAGCTTAAATATGGAAATGAGTTGACATATCAACAATCCATAATTCATAATAATTTGGAGAAGTTTATGATCGATTTAAATTACCTCATATTGTATGTATGTAATGTCTGTCATCGTAAAGTCGCTAGCTTGCATTTTATTTAGTTTTGATATATAATCGATAAATCGAGTGTTTTGGTTTGTAAGAACCTGGCTAATTTTAGTGTCTCAACACGATTTCTAACAGATATCATACCACACTGTGACATCCATGTAACAAATATGTAACGTCTGTACTTTAGTCTACAGAAGAATTTGAACTACTCTAGTCTAGATATAATGTGGAGTAATTAAATGGTGAATGATGGGCTAGAAACCTACTTTAAGTTTTGGGCTGCTCAAATTGGCCCTGTCTGGTGGGCTACTCCTTCTTGGACTTGCTTGCTGCATTCTGTTTTGCCTTTCTTTTATTGACCTCGAGCACTATATCACAAGGCCCATTTTAAGGTGTGCATGGGCTTTCAAATACAAGTACTCTCACTACTAGGCGTGAACATATAAACCGGTTTTAAAAACCGACCCGGCCCAAACCCGGAAAACCAACCCGGTAAGAACCGGGTATAACCCAACCCGGTTCGGGTTTTTTCACTACCCGGCGGGTAGGGAACCGGGTAGAGGTTTCGGATTTCAAAATCGGGTTGGGACCGGGTAGGGGTCGGGTCGGGTTGGAAAACCCGGTAAAAACCTGGTTGAAATGGGTCAAAAAACCCGGTTCGGGTCGGGTCGGGTAGGTCAACGAACCGGTTTTCATTTTGTTGACCAAAACCCGGTTCGGGTAATGGGTCGGGTCGGGTTGGGGAAAAAACCCGGTTTGTTCACCTTTACTCACTACTCCCTCGTTATCTTAGGAGATACACACATTCATTAAAACTAACATAATACCCGTGCAATGCAGCAGAATTTAGTATTTTTATTGTAAACAACGACTCAACGAAAGTCCTATACTATTTTTTTATTCACTGATGGATTACCCGTGATTGTGAGATAAGAATATTTTGCTCGTATGTAAAGTTTGAGATACAATTGATGAAAATATTATATTGTAAAATAGGAATTAGATAACTATATATTGAAATGTTGAATCTTAATATTAAGAATTTCTATAAATAAAGTATTAGGATGTTTTATATATTAGTATAGAAGTAAGTATAGATATACTATTATAGATATTCATTAATCACGCTTTTAAAAAATCAATAACAACTCTTTTCACTAAAGTTTCTTTTGCTTAATTGTAATATGAAAGTGAACACTTGTTTAATACAACACAAAATAGCAAGATACACTTGTTGTGGAATGATTATATCACTCTATAGTCTCACTTTAAGTGTCCCCTATACTTACTTTCTGTTGGATTTAAGATATATTGGATTATTGTCGACTTTACTCTTATATTCAAGATAATTTTTAAAAAATAAAGGATTGTGAGTAATAAATAAGAGTAAAATTGAGAGTTTAATAAATATTTTAAAGCAAAAAATAATAATAAATTTACGTTTGAATATCAACTCAACTACCAGTCTGTCACTATAGCACTTCTATGGAAAATGATTGGTTAACTTAAACTTGTAAGCCTAAACATAGACCTAAAAATGTGATTGGTAGATGAGAAAAGTTGATTGGATGAGATCAGGAGACAGAAAAAATTAAACCAATGAAAAAAGTAGATCTATTTTTATCGTTACTTTTTTCATAACTTTAGCATTTCTTTTGCTACTTTTTGAGTTTTTTCCGTGAATTTAGCATTTCTTTGGGTAAAAAGTTAATATATTCATGAACTATTTAATTCACGAATTTATTTATTTATGGGATTTTTACCTGAATGGTCGGTCAACGCTATATCTTTACTTCCGGTGGTCATTGTCAGAGGGATTTTTTCACCCCATGGTCAAGAAATTCGCCTAAATTGAATTTAGAGAAGGCGAAGTAGGCGAACCATCTGTTTATTCGACACGTGTCCAAACAAATTCGCCTAAATTGAAATATTTAGGCGAAGTAGGCGATGTTTTTGAATTATTAGGAACCATATCATGTGTTGTATATATATTTTACCAGGTCAAACACAGTTGATAGGTTCATTGCATTATGTACTTGACCTTCATGTACAACAAGATAAACTTGCCAAGCTATTAATCTCCAACATCATGTCTTTCTTGTTTCCCATGTTTCCCTTGTTTCCACGTGTCCAAATTTTCGCCTAAATCGCCTAATAGGTTTTTACATTTAGACGAAATATCTAAGCATAATTGCATTTAGGCGAACTTCACTTTGACCGACGAATAATGCATTGACCGGCAAAGAATATTAACACGTGTCTTTCGATGATTGCTTGAGCATGGTTCGCCTACAATTAATTCCATTTAGGCGAAATACATGACTACTTTCGTAAAAATTTTCTGACATAGACTTCTACTTGTAAATGGTATGGTTTGATCGACCATTGTGGTAATTTTCTCTTTATTTATTCATTCATTTTACGATATTTGCTATAAAGAGAGTGTCACCGTCAATCAACAATAGTATCCCCCATTCATCCTCGGTCCTCCCTAATCTTTTCCCCCCTTATTTCACTTTACTCTTTTTTGAGTTTTTCATCCTTCAAAACCCTAATTATCAATCACTCATTTTACTGCACAAATTAACACTTCGATCATTCATTTTCATCACATTCTGATTTTTCCGATCACCGTTGTTTACGTTCTCGTTAGTTTCAACACACTTCTGCTTCAATTATTAGCTACATTCACTGTAAGTTATTCGTATATATACATATACACATACATATATCTCGTTAGATGAATTCCGATCTTAAATTTATTTCGCGTATGAGAAATTTTATACTTAAATAACTGTTAATATATGATGACTTGAATCTCCGTATAATTGATTCACCTTCCTTTTGTGCCATATTATTTTAATCTGTATTCCGCGAATTTAGGTTTTTTGTTGAAGTTATTTTAAACTGTAATTTGAGATTGTAATTCGTTAATTTGCGTTTGTGTTGTGTTTTTTGCAGATTGATACAAGACCGTGGGTAGTTTGTGTGGTATCTAATGGTGTTTCCTTATCAAATTGTTTTGATGGCACGTTATATGCCTGCGAATCATGACCCCGGAGGGCCTCGATCAGGTTATAATCTGATTAAACTAATTATTATACCTAGTAATATGTTTTGATCGTATAGCTAGTTATATATTTGCAATTTGCCTGCGTGCGGTTCCTTTGACTCTTATGCGAGCACTTGTATGTGTTTAATGATGATAATTGTTGCTGGAAGTTGACGTAGAGTACTTTGTTCTGTTGAGTATGCGACGTTCTATGTGTGCATTTACTTTAGTTTATGGGTTTTAAGGTATTTTGGCAACAGAACTGTGTAATTGGTTTGTGTTAATATATTTTTTTGGTAATACTGTCGATTATGCGGTTTTAATACATCCTTTTGTTGTGTGTATAAATGCATATTCTTAAGTCGTAAGTGAAAGATAATGGTTATTAGCTTTCCAAGTGGGCTAACATTTAATGACTCTTTAAATGCCAGTAAATACGCACTACCACAATTGCTTCTTCATTTTGTTCTTTAATTTTCTTCTATGCTGACTATATATTTTTTATGTTTTTTAGGATCCTTTGCTGACGCCTTATACAAAGAATTGTGGAGTGCCTGTGCTGGGCCTCTTCTTAAATTTCCCCGTGAAGGGGAATGTGCCTCCCACAAGGACACATGGAGTGGGTTTGTTAATTTTCTTATTCATGTTAATGCAAGAATGCATGTAGTCTCTGTCAGTTTATTGTAGATTCTAAACTACTGTGGTGCTTTTTGTAACATAATTTATGCGTATATATTATAGTTTGTTTTGCTGAATTTGGCATTATTTGGGAACAGAACATGTCATTCTCCATTTGTTGTCAGCCTGAACACTTATCTGGAGGCTCAAAGCTATAGGCTTTCTGCTGGAATGAAGTTCAAGATGAGGTTTGAGGGTGAAGAAGTTCTTGAAGAAAGGTACATTCTGTAGATGGGTCACTCTTAACACATTTCGGTGCTTGAGAAATGTCATAATGGATTATTTAACTTTTTGATGCAGGGTTCATGGGACCATCTTAGGCATGGGGAATACGAAGCTCAGTTAACACTCAAGTAATTCACATTATATTCTACTCAGTTCATGATTTATATTAATATTAATTCTAATAATATAAGTTGATATTCATATGGTGATTACACATTTCCTGTTAGTATTTCTTTTTGCTCGAGATATTTTATGATAATATGTATGTTAATTGGGTTTTGTTGAAATTTGCAGGTGTGACTTTATCACATTAAATCAAGAAACATGGCGGATGGTCCATCTTCTTTGGTTCCAAAGTGGTATAAACAAGAATCGAACAGCCGGAGTCATACAAACGGCGATGGCACAACGAATCTAGCATCTCAACTAGAAAAGATGTGATTGCAAAATATTAAAGATAAACAACATTATAATGATGATGTTGTTTATCTTTAATATGGTTATTTTCCCATTGCTCGAGCCGATCGAGAAAACTTCAAGAGTCTGATAACATGCCTGAGGTATTCATAGTAACTTTCGTGATTTCATCTGAAGTGGTGAGATTTACAAACAAAGAAGCGCAAGTCAAGTAGTTGATCTTGATCAATTCTCAGATAGATATTGTAGACATTATTGTAAAAGATTTGTATATCGAGAGACAATTCTCAGATAGATATTGTAGACATTATTGTAAAAGATTTTGTATATTGAGAGACGTATTTTAGTTTAAATGGAAATTATGTCTTCATTTGATATGTGTTTAAATATCTTGATCTATCTTCTTTATTATACTTTACTGTAAACATTTGTTCATAAGCCGTTCCTGTAATTAAGTTGTTTGGTTCAGGTTTATTTCTTGGTATGATGTTTGTTAAGTACTTTTTTATGCCTTGCATTTTATATGTACATTGTGTTGTCTTTGTTGACATCTAATGTACTGTGGGACAAAAACTTCTAACTTATATACTTATGTTGTTGAAACTTGTATTTTGTAGATCTTGTAGACGTAGATAGTTGCTCCCAACAAGTGGCATAAGAATGGATATTGCCGACCATCTTCGTTCTTACTTCCACTACGTACCTTGAGAACACTCCGTTAGGAAATTTTCTTTTGTTTCAGTTGAAGAGGATTGAAACATAACATAGAAGTAAAAACCGTTTTTAGATTCGTTGAAGTTAGCAAATTGCGGTACTCAACTATAACCCATTTCTTTTATATTCTTCATCTTAAGCGTGAGATGATCTTCTGTTATAGATTATCTATCAGAATATAGTACATTTGAGGTTAATTTGATACGAAGTCATTCATCATATAGATCACAGTACTGCTAGATGTGTAGCTCGGATGAAAATATCAAAAAGTTTACTTTGTGATATTTGTAATGACTTAGATATCATACTGTATGAAATTCAAGTAGAAATTTGAACAATATATCTCTGAGGGCTGAGGCCTCTATCAGCCTCCTTCATATCATATTATGCATACTCGGTAGGCCTGTAAGCGAACTGAACGTTCGACGAACTATTCGCGAACCGTTCGGCGGGAAGTTCGCTTATGTTCGTTCGTTTCGTTATATGAACGAACATGAACAAATTTTTACGTTCGTTTAATTAATTATATGAACAAACATGAACACATGTCTC
This sequence comes from Helichrysum umbraculigerum, assembly GCA_949592205.1. Taxonomy (NCBI): domain Eukaryota; kingdom Viridiplantae; phylum Streptophyta; class Magnoliopsida; order Asterales; family Asteraceae; genus Helichrysum; species Helichrysum umbraculigerum. The sequence continues at coordinate 378,423,803 of CATIUR010000001.1, read as the reverse complement.
GTTCGTTCATTTACGTTCGTGAACGTTCGATAACATGTTCGTGAACGTTCGGTTAAATGTTCGTTTATTAACTAATAGTTTAATTAAATTAATACATATTTGTATATCTTATTTTGATTTAAGCTAAATTCTAAATATAATATTAACTAATATTTAGATATTTTCATTTAATAATATTAAGTATCTGGATATTTTTACCTCACATATTCCTCTCATATTTTCCTCTCATATTTCCCTCCACTCCAAACACACCTCCACTAGTTCCAGATCTGCTGCTCATATCTACAATCGGACCAAGCAAATGAGTTTATCTTCATATTGTGATCGTTTTGTAATGTTGAATATGCATTGCAAAGTTTCAAGTTCTACAATATATATGTGTAGATGTGTATATATACGTTCGTTTATATTTGTTGAGGTTCGTTTAAGTATTAACGAAGAAATGCATTAAATTATGTGTTTGTTCGTGTATGTTCGTTTGTGTTCGTGAACAAACAAATTTTCTTAGCGAAAGAACATGGATAGACCTGTAAGCGAACTGAACGTTCGGTGAACTATTCGCGAACCGTTCGGCGGGAAGTTCGTTTATGTTCGTTCGTTTCGTTATATGAACGAACATGAACAAATTTTTACGTTCGTTTAATTATATGAACGAACATGAACACAGGTCTCGTTCGTTCATTTACGTTCGTGAACGTTCGATAACATGTTCGTGAACGTTCAGTTAAATGTTCGTTTATTAACTAATAGTTTAATTAAATTAATACATATTTGTATATGTTATTTTGATAAAGCTAAATATCAAATAGAATATTATTAATATTTTGATATTTTCATTTGATAATATTAAACATCTAGATATTTTTACCTTATATTTCCATATCACATTTCCCTCCACTCCAAAAACACATCCACACTCTCCCTCCACTAGTTCCAGATGTGCTGCTCTTTCCAACGATCGAACCAATCAAATGAATTTATCTTCATATTGTGATCGTTTTGTAATGTTGAATATGCATCGCAAAGTTTCAAGTTATATAATATATATGTGTAGATGTGTGTGTGTGTGTATGTTCGTTTATGTTTGTTGAGGTTCGTTTAAGGTATTAATGAAGAAATGTATTAAATTATGTGTTTGTTCGTGTACGTTCGTTTGTGTTCGTGAACAAACAAATTTTCTTAATGAACGAACATGAACAACAAAATCCGTTCGCCTATCCGTTCGTGTTCGTTCGTTTGTTCGCCAAAACCTTAATGAACGAACACGAACATACTCCGTTCGTGTTCGTTCGGTTCGTTTACAGGCCTAAACATGAACAACAAAATCCGTTCGCTTATCCGCTCGTGTTCGTTCGTTTGTTCGTCAAAACCTTAATGAACGAACACGAACAGACTCCGTTCGTGTTCATTCGGTTCGTTTACATGCCTAATACTCAGTGCCGGCCCTGGGGCTGGGCAGCATGGGCGACAGCCCAGGGCATCAAAGAAAGAGGGGCATCATATTATATGCGAATCCGAAATTTTAGTATATATAAAATTCGATTTTGACCAATTTAGTGCAAGTATATAATCGTTTTAGGGAAATAAAGTATGTTTTAGATAGTTAGATCAGTTTATTGAAGGCTTGGAAGATAAATAAAAGCTTGAGTTTTTGTGCTTTAATGGTGGAAATTGATTGCAGGTATTGTATTTGGGGAAGATGAAGTTCCACGGTCCCACAGGCCACAAGTCCACAACTACTGTTTCCTTTAATGAAATTTTTATTTAGTTCCCTCCTATATTGTACATTATTACAGTTTGGCCTCTTAAGTCTTACTCCTTTAACGTCTTAAACCTTTACTATCTTATTCAAATTTCAAATAATAAACACTACATTTCATATGTTAAATATATTATTATTATTATTTATTATTTTTATTAATATTAGTAACCATTTTCAACTATTATTATGTTGTATGCCCTTGAGTTTGTAAATTTTTTTTACTAAACTTTAAGCATTTATTTCTGAACTATGAAAGTTAAATATTTTTAATAAAAAGCATATAAGAAATACTTTAAGTTTAGTAAAATAAATACAATAGATGGTAGTGATCGATACATGCTTAAGAAACATACAAAGATATCATTGTAGGTGATTCATTTGGAAATTGCAATTCATAGTTTATCTACTTAGATTGTAATACTTCTATTTATTTCTTAAAATTAATGTGGAAATGAATTGCATAAATTGACTAGGTTTCAAACCTCTAAAACTAATGTGATACGTATTTAAAAAAAAAATTCAGTAAAAAACTAGGGGCATGTTTCGATCTTCACGCCCAGGGCACTATAAATGTCAGGACCGGCCCTGCTAATACTCGGTCTTCGTATCAAATTACTATGCATATGCGTACCCGGCCTCTTCATTTCTTGAGATTTATTTTTAATCATTACAAATAAACTTGAGGTGTTGTGGTATTGTGTAACATGTGAGAGAGATAGAATACAACAAGAGTAGACCTAAGCTAGATTTTGTTTTGATTGTCGTTTGACAGGAAACTTGAGCGATGATCAAGCGACCTGTCCTTTAAGTTGCTTGATTAGGACCACTTATATTCATAGATCAATACGAAAGGTCATTCTAGCGTTGACAATAAACACCATCTTACTTGCTCTAGTAGTGCTTTGAGTTTCCCTCTAGCATCACTTCTTTGATTTCTATCACCGGTTGTTGATTTCTATAACCATTTCTTCGACGTATCACAGGTTTTGATAGTTTAAGTTTTTCATCACCTAGTTTTCACATTTTAAGCATTTATAAGGTACAAAAAAAATTAGCCAAAATGCGTTACTTTTTCGATCCTCCTCTTTTAAATTTACAATTAATATAGCTAATATGAGTAAAAACCGTTAAGTCATTTGTCGGTTTATTTTTATAAGTGTGTGAGAGGATGAGAGGAGAATGCATGGGATAAGGAAATTTTGTGGCTCTGTATTAAGTTTACACTTTACAGTAGTCATTGCTCTTGATAAACTACAGTTGTGTTGTGAATCTTGTGAAACAGAGAACTTTTTTCTGTTTTACATATATCCTAGTTATGGAAACACTCTAGGATATACTGTATATAACTATTCTAGATCATGAAACATATATGGTGGTCAGTCGCTCATTTTCCGCTGTTCTTGATACCCCTCTTAAGTTAACGTGTATTTTATTTTCATTCGTGTTTACCAATTAACGTAACTAATGTTCCCATCCCACATGGAATTGGAAATAAACGAAAGTGATTTATCACCTTTTAAGTCTTGGTGAGTTGTATACGTGTTTCAATTAAGTTTTACGATGGTTATAAATTGCTATCCGAAGCTACTGGGCTACCATTGCTTTCTATATATGTAGCATTTCAGTTCGTCGTACTAAGAGTTGCCGAGGACTCAAGGAGCTACTCACAGAGATAGTTCTTTTATTTTCTTTTAATAACCAAAAGTCAAATAGCAAGTATAAAAACATGTTCAATAGTAATCGAAAGACTCAAACTTACAATGAGTATTAAAATTAAACATGGACATGTGTGAGTGCTTAAGATGCGTAAATTACAAGTATGATATAACACATTTGGTAAATATGCATAAAAGAAACCAGAGTAAGTCTCTATATTTAGATGCCTGTTTTACTTTTGTATGTTGCCATTGTCAATGTGCATTTAAGTGATCAAGAATTCATGATGATTACTGTTTTGGGTGTCATTTACTAACAGCAAAATCATCATTTCCATTATGACTATGCTGTTGTTAGACGTTCTCTGTGTTTGCATATATACGTACTCACTCAATGATTCTCGGCTATAAAAGCGCATAACGAATGGCAGACTAATCCCACCGAATTTTTTGGTCCAACGTCATTATAGGTAAAAAATGTACGAACGAAAGGTTTGTGTTGGGAACAATTGTCCTCCAAACTGTTGGGATATGACCACGTAAAATAAACGCATGTTTAGAATATGTTTAAGCCTACGGATCACACGTATTGACACTTATGCTCAATATAATTAATTAATATGAATGTGAGATATATTAATTAATACGTTCACAAATAAATAAATAAAACGTTATTAACATGTTAATTGTACGTTTTATAAAAGGAGAGGGACTTAGATGTAATTTGGGAAAAGTAAAATTCCGGAAAGTTCCAGAACCTCCGTATGGAGGCCGGCCCTTTTGTTTAGGGTTTGGATAAACCTCAACAACTTGTTCCCAAAGAAATCTACACCCTATAAATAGAGAGGCTAATAACCCTAACAATTACACATTCAATTCTCTCCTCTCCTCTCTCTTGGAATCGGCCGAACAAACCCTAGGGGTTTCGAGTTCGGTTTTGTGGTTCGACCAAGGAAGTTACGCACAAGTGTTGTGGGCGTAGTGAATGGGTACTAGCATACGTATTCGAGCTGCTGTCGTGTGTGCGATCGTAGAGGGGTTTTGCTTTAAACCCTAAACTATATTATTATAGTTTTATAGGAGCTCTGCTAAAAGGTACATGATCTCATTCTTAACTAATTATATATACGTGTTTATGCTTCCGCAATTGTGTGACAATTTGTTTATATCTGTATTGTATACTCTAACAGTGGTATCAGAGCCACACGTATGTGTATAATTAGTTAGATCAGTTAAACATAAAATTTGGTGGGGTTATGTGATTCGATTATCACAAAGAAAATCGTTTTGTTGTGTAGAGGTTAAAGTCGAAAAACTGGAAAATTTAATTTTCGTTTCAACCGGCGGTTGGACCTTGAATTCTGGGAATAACACATACGAAGAACAGAAAAAGAAAATTTTGGTTTCAACCGACGGTTGGACCTTCCAACCGCCGGTTGAACTGTAAACCCTAATTTTTTTTATATATTCGTATAAAATTATTAAATTTTAATAGAATCCCATCGCAAAATTTGATGTTTAACTAGAATAATAACGTGTTTAAATGTAAATTGATTGTTATTATTAATGTACTTTTAAATTAGTTAGATAAAAGGTATCGATGAAATTCATGCATAATTTGTCATGGATATCACTTTTACATGATATGCTAGTTAAAAATTAATTGTTAATAGTAGTGATTATGTGCTACTTGTTTAAATTGTTTAATTGACAAGTTGTCCCTAGTTGGCCATGATTTAGGGTTGTATCACCAAAATGTTGCATGTGGATTAATTGTTAATTGAGTAGTAGTTTATTTATTTTGCTTATAATTATTGTAACTTGTAAAGCAAAATGGTTTTTATGAAAAAATAAACTGGACTAATAACTATGAAATAAGATTTATTATCTTCTTGCAAATCTTATTGTCAACTCGGGTTGGGCTCACATACCGTAATTTTCTCCCACGACGAGATTTGCAAGTTAATAATTTGTTTTAAACCACGACTAAGAGCTTGTATAAGAGAGATATCTTCGGCTTGGTGTCTAAGATGACGGGTTGGATAAACGATGTAAAGATCATAGCCCCTCCTCTGGCCTCTTCATGGCCTCTTTTATACATGGCCGAAAAGGTTTACAACATGTTGAATCGTCAATTTTAATAAAAGTGCAATCTCTAATTTAGTATGAATATTAAATTAGACATCTTGACGCATGTTAATAAGTGAATTAATTGGAAAAAGTTTTATTAAAATCTATGTTATGAAGATGTGTGCATGCTTCTTCGTACATATTTGATACATATTATCAAATTAATTACCCATTTAAATTAAGTCATATGCCATCCAATTGGTAAGAACACGTGTACTTGCTTTTTGCTCTGCGTGAGACGTAGGTGAATTGTATCCAAGGTAAATTATCACTCATCGTGAGACGGTGGTGGACTATTTACAGTTCTTAATTGGACGACTTAAAACGAGTTAAGCGGTGAGATCCTTAAGCCCGTGGCATAAGATGGGATGAAACATGCTTAATGAAACTTACTGCTTGATCACTAAGTACACATTAAGTCCCATAATTTCTAGGAATTGCACTTGTAATGCAATTATTGATCGTCACTTACCTTTTGAATACACCATTGCTAGCAGATCAACTGATGTGATGGTGGTATGTCAAGTAGGATCATAGACTTAAGAAAATCAATTACTTTATATATATATAAGCATTTGGGTATTTAATTTTCTTTAAGTATTTATTATCGAAAATACTAAATTTGAACTTTTATCTATTGTAGATGGCAAATCCTGCACCGAACTCGAATTATTAGGCTTTCAGGCAAATGCTAGAAAGAGAAAAACTTTCTGGAGGAAACTTCAATGATTGGTTTCGTCAGCTAAGGATTGTCCTTCGTGCTGAAAAGAAAACTAATGTCATTGAACAGCCATTGGGACCTGCTCCTGCTCCTACTGCTCCTGCTGAGGAATTAGCAGCTTGGAGTGCTCTGTATGATCGTCATAATGAAGTTGCTTGTTTGATGCTCGGCAGCATGACTCCCGAACTTCAAAAGCAATTTGAAAGTTATAGCCCACTTGATATGATAACAGAGCTTAGATCAATGTTTGAGAAACAAGCTGGAGTTGAGCTATTCGATTTGATCCAATCGCTCCATGCTTGCAAACATGAAGCAGGGACACCAGTTAGCTCTCACGTTCTGAAAATGAAGAGCTATCTGGATCAATTGGAAAGACTTCAGTATGCTTATCCTCTGCCTATTGCTGTTGGCATGATTCTCAATTCCCTTTCTAAGGATTTTGAAGGATTTGTGCGCAACTACAATATGCACAGCATGGGAAAAACAGTTGCTGAACTCCATGTCATGCTCATTGAATATGAGAAGGGTCTTCCAAAGAAACCGGCTGCCCCACAAGTCCTTGCGATTAGAAGTGGCAAGATCCAGAAAGACAATAAACCGCAAACTAAGGGAAAGACTAAGGGCAAGGGAAAGCAAGGTGCTTATGTCCCTAAACCTAAGAAAAACCCTCCAGTAAAGAAAGAGCATCCGGCTAAGGATGAGGTGTGTCACCACTGCAAGGAAGTGAGACACTGGAGGAGGAATTGTCCTGCCTATCTTGTTGAGTTGATGAAGAAGAAGAAGCAAACCGGCCAGACCGGAACTTCAGGTATCTTCGCCATAGAATTATATTCTTTCTCTAATTCAAAGTCCTGGGTATATGACACTGGTTGTGGAACTCACATCTGTAATACCTCACAGGGACTTAGAGTGAAGAAGAAGCTGAAACATGGGGCTCTCTACTTGTACGTAGGAAATGGTTTACGTGCAGCTGTAGAGGCCATTGGAAGTTTTGACTTGGTTCCGCCTTCGGGCTTAATTATTGTATTAGACAATTGTTATTATGCACCTACTATTACTAGAGGTGTTGTTTTAGTTTCGCTTTTGAAAGATAATGGATTTATCAATGTTTTCAATGATTATGGTAATTCAGTTTCTAAGAATAATGTTCATTATTTTAATGTTATTCCTTATGATGGTATTTATGAAATTGATATGCATGATCGTGTTTCAAAAGATAATTCTATGTATTCTGTTAGCAACAAAAGAGCCAAGCCTAACTTGGACTCTACCTATCTTTGGCATTGTCGTCTTGCACAGAATTGGAAAGAAACGCATTGAAAGGCTTCAGCGTGAAGGGCTTTTAAAATCAAATGATGATGGATCCTTTGACAAATGCGTATCTTGTGTTTCTAGCAAGATGACAAAGAAACAATTTCCGCATCAAACGCAAAGGGCTAAAGATGTGACAACCGTCAATTTAGGACTATAATTTAGTGCCTAATCAAGTGTAATACATGTAATTAGTTCCGTGTTAGGCTAATTAATGTATCAATTATTATATATATATATTGTTGAATATATATCTACAATTATGTGATTTGTTTAAATCGTACGAGTTTCAAATCGAATGAAAATCGATACAATAAATACGGACGTTGGTGAACAATTGATTTAGGTAATACAAGGATTTTTAATAACGTTATTGTACTTAAAAATATTATGTCAATAATATTTAGTATCCAAGTTTATTCACACAATTTATATAAACGCGAATCAAATGTAACTTCGCAAACAAAACGATACAAAACACCTTTTATAACATGAATTCTAAGTATTTAGTAAAAATACTTCAACAAAATATTGGAATAAACTTTTGTAAATTAAAACGAAAAGTTAAATTTATAAAAATGAATATTTAACATTTAAATAATCGGGAAAACGAACACCGCACGGGGCACTTCGCGGAGACTGAAAAAGGTGGGGATTCCACCTTAATCACCTCCCATTTTCCATTTTTCTTTCATTTCTCTTTTAACTCTCTCTCTCTCTTCTTTCTCTTTTTCTCTCAAATATCATCATCACCACCATTTTCATCAACCATCAAATTCACAAAATAAACACCCTAAACGACCTTGGATCTTCAAGCCCCTTTGGAAATAAACGACCACCTCGCGACGATCTACAATCCTATCTTTCCGGAATTTCATTTCGGCGATTTGTAAGTTTCCGACACAACTCCGAAAACTCTCGTTTTTAAGTTTTATAACTTGCTAGTTGTTTGTATAACCTTGTAATGTCCTAAAATGGGTTGGGTAAAAATATTATGCCGATCGATGGCCGGAAAATGCGTTTTTGAGGTTGAAATTCCGATCAGACCCGTACGTCGCATTTGGCCTGGAGCAAATGCGACGCAGCGACCTACGTCGCACTATATCCTCAACGTCGCATATAGCGATGCAGCGACTTACGTCGCACGAATCCTCAACGTCGCATATAGCGACGCAGCACTCTACGTCGCATCGAATTGCGGACGTCGCACTTAGCGACGCAAACCCTTACGTCGCAGAAATCAACTGCGTCGCCTATAGCGACGCCACGTACAACGTCGCATTAAATTGCGAAAGTCGCACATAGCGACGCCGTGCCCAACGTCGCAGTCCGGATCTGCGACGTCGCACCCAACGTCGCAGGCTACGTCGCACAAAACAGAATCTTCAAACCTCAAAATTTTCAAAGTCAAATTTTACTGTAGCAATTCACTGTAGCAATTCACTGTAGCAACAATATAATAACATTTTAGAACTATCGTTACAACCGTCACCAACGGGCCGTACACATTTTCAAATACACAATTAAATCAACTAAGTCATAGTAACTTAGACAATTCAATCAAACAAGTCGTTGTAACTTGTACCAACTTATTCAAACAAGTCGTTGTAACTTGTATCAACTTATTCAAACAAGTCGTAGTAACTTGTAATAAAACAATCAACCAAATCGGGGTAATTTGGACATTAAGTTAGACAAACAATTCAAATGGTAGTCTTTCGGGATACCAATACAATTAATGACAATTTAAGTGTCGTGGACACATTCAGGTTTCAAGCCTTTGGACACCAACTCACAGCTAATTACTTCAAGTTTATTTAGTTAAACACTTCAAGAACCAGGTGAGTTTCATAGCCCCATTTTCACTGCTTTCCAACTAGGGGTGTGATATTACTACTCGATTTTGTTTTACAAGTAGAACGCAAGTGCCAAACTTCAAATACTACATGAGTTTCAAGCTAATCAATTTAAAGTCCTCCATAAGCATAGTTTCTAGTATTTATAGCGTGAATGTTAGTATATGATATCATATGGGATTGACAATCCTCATCCGGGTTAGCACGCACTAATCGGTCAAACGGATGTATTAGCATTTGGGAAGACGAGTGTTGATTAGGCACTCGTAGGAGGCATTTCAAGTTAGGTTTCCTTAAGTGGGCCTGACAAATCAAGTTAAGCTCAGACTATGTGCTCATGGACAGTATAACTTTTATTTTGCTTAATTGCATTTTAAATTCAATATAAATCTTGCGGTTCTTACAACTATACATTGACATACAAACCTGTGAGCTCACCAGCGTTTTCGCTGACCCATTTTAGTATTTATCACAGGTACCCAGCAGTAGTTTGGCTGCACAAGCAGGAATTTATTAGCTCGAGTCAGCATACATACAACTAGAGATTGGACTGCATTATTATATTTTGTAAAAGTAATTATGCTATGTAATCTCTCAATTTCAGGAAACGAGCTAATGTAACTATATTTTGATGTAAACATTTACTTTATTTATACAAGTTTAAAACGACACATATAGTGGTCGTTCATTATATCTTATGTGCTTTGTATATTGATTAGTGACACCCAAATCAAGCTTCCGCAAATCGTTAAATTTGGGGGTGTCACAGATTGGTATCAGAGCCTAAGGTTATAGTGAACTAGGTTGCATTTAGTGGGCCTAGACTATGACCGTTAGGCAGTATTCCTTATTAGTTATGACTAGTTCAGGGATTACATCATACGACTTTAATTTAACATAGCCTGATCAACTATGTACAATTAGAGAAAGATGATGTGAAATCTGAAAGAGTTATGTTGAACAGGAATGCATTAGTTGACTCTGACCTCGAGAGAAACGGGACTCAAAACACGTCTGTGCTAGACACTCAATAGGTTATTATGTGATATACATATATATATATACATAAATAGACCTCACTTACCATCTTAGACTATATTATATTATATGAATATAGGCCTCATTCCCTCTAACGTTTTATCTCGGAATGACAAACACACCACCAAATTCATCGCACTCGGACGAGTATCTCACGTCCTTTCTTTGTTCTTTCTTACTCAGCATCATGCCTCCTCGTCGTCAAATTACCCTTAGCGAAGCTGAGATCGCGGGAATCATTGCCCACAGTGTGACCGAAGCCTTGGCTACCCGAACACCACCCGGTAGCGAGGACATAGCAACCAATACTCCACCACCCAAACCCTGCTCCTATAAGGACTTTCTTAGCTGTAAACCGCTATACTTCAAGGGCACGGAAGGTGCCATTGGCTTAATTCGTTGGATTGAGCGCATGGAATCTGTTTTCAGTCTCTGCGATTGCACTGAGAACAACAAGGTCAAATTCGCTGCTTACACCTTTCAGGAAGGTGCACTCACGTGGTGGAAAACCCACGCAAACTCTGTAGGCCTCGAGATTGCAAACCGACTTCCTTGGGCCGAACTGAAAAAGAAACTGACAGAAAAATACTGTCCTGAAGAGGAATTGCACAGGCTGGAAGAAGAATTCTGGCATCTGGAGGTGCAGGGAAATGATGTTGCGGAATATACCACCAAATTTCAGCAGTTTGCTTTATTATGCCCGAGTTTGGTCGAACCAGAAAGTAAGGGCATTAAGAAATACATTCGTGGACTCCCCGAGAACATCCAGGGAAACGTCGCCTCATCCAAACCAACCACTACTGAGAGTGCCATTCGATTGGCCCACGAACTCATGGCTCTAGTTGTCAGCCGTGAGACCTCTAACACCTCATCCTCTAACAATAACAAACGCAAATCCACTGAACACCACGACAACTCAAACAAGAAAAACAACGCCATCCAAGTCTACAACACCAACTCTGAATCCAACCGCAGCTACACCGGGGACAGACCCTATTGTCCCAAGTGTAACTATCACCACTTTGGTCAGTGCGGTACTCCTTGCAACAACTGCAGGAGGTACGGGCATTCGACTAAGGATTGCCGAGCCCCCAAATCCAACAACAACCCCTCTGACAGAAATACCCGACAACCTAAGTCCTGTTATGAATGTGGAAACCCAGGACACTTCAGGGATTCTTGCCCAAAATTGAAGAATAAGGGCAACAACAACAACAACCACCGCAACAACAACAACACCAAAAGTAGCGCCTTCGTGATCAACTCAGGGGACGCCCGTCAGGACCCGAATGTGGTCACGGGTATGTTCCTCCTCAACAATTTAACTGCTTCCATTCTGTTTGATACTGGTGCCGATAGGAGTTTTATTTCCGATGAATTTTGCCCTCTACTTGACATTACACCTGTTGCTTTAGACGTTAAGTACACAGTAGAGCTAGCTAATGGCCAAATGATAGAAACCAATAGTGTGATACCTAATTGCACTTTAAATCTAGCCGACGAAATCTTCTCCATAGATCTTATGCCTGTTGAGATAGGAAGTTTCGATGTCATCGTAGGCATGGATTGGTTATCCAAACATCGCGCCGAAATCATCTGCTATGACAAAATTGTTCGCATACCTCTCACTGTCGGTAGAACCCTAGTCATACAGGGGGAGACCGGAGGGACGAGGCTTAACATCATCTCTTGTCTTAAAACCCGGAAATTTCTGAGAAAGGGTTATCCATCAATTCTCGCGCACATCATGGAGAAAAAGTCGGAGGAGAAGCGACTTGAGGATGTTCCAATTGTTCGAGACTTTCCAGAAGTCTTTCCTGAGGAACTGCCTGGTCTACCACCACCAAGACAGGTTGAGTTCTCAATCGATCTTGTACCGGGTGCTGCGCCTGTGGCCCGAGCACCATACCGTTTAGCTCCATCCGAACTTCAGGAGCTGTCCACCCAGTTACAGGAACTCCTGGAACGAGGGTTTATCAGGCCGAGTTCTTCACCTTGGGGAGCTCCGGTCCTATTTGTTAAGAAGAAAGATGGTTCTTTTCGAATGTGTATCGACTATCGAGAGTTGAACAAGTTAACTGTCAAGAACCGGTATCCACTCCCTCGAATCGATGACCTGTTCGACCAACTTCAAGGGTCGAGTTGTTATTCAAAGATTGATCTCCGATCCGGTTATCACCAATTGCGTGTTCGCGATGCCGATATTCCAAAAACCGCTTTCAGAACTCGTTACGGGCATTACGAATTCCAAGTGATGCCATTCGGCCTAACCAATGCACCGTCTGTATTCATGGACCTTATGAATCGGGTGTGTAAACCTTACCTTGATAAGTTTGTCATTGTCTTCATCGATGACATCCTCATATACTCACGAAGCCAAGAAGAACACGCGCAACACCTCAGAACCATCCTTGAACTACTTAAACACGAGGAGCTCTATGCCAAGTTCTCTAAGTGTGAGTTCTGGATCAAAACCGTTCAATTCCTTGGTCACGTGATTGACAGTCAGGGGATTCACGTCGACCCGTCAAAAATCGAGGCTATCAAAGACTGGCAATCGCCAACCACTCCAACCGAAGTACGGCAGTTTTTAGGACTGGCCGGATACTATCGACGATTTATTGAAAATTTCTCCAAGATAGCCATACCACTTACAACGCTGACCCAGAAAGACAAAAAGTTTGACTGGACTGATAAACAAGAGTCGGCATTCCAACTCTTAAAACAAAAGCTTTGCAGTGCTCCTATCCTCTCATTACCCGAAGGCACCGATGACTTCGTGGTATACTGCGATGCTTCTCATCAAGGTCTCGGTTGTGTGCTCATGCAACGAGACAAAGTCATAGCTTATGCTTCTCGACAGCTTAAGATTCATGAAAAGAATTACACCACCCACGACCTCGAGCTAGGAGCTGTCGTTTTTGCCCTCAAAATCTGGAGACATTACCTTTATGGTACCAGATGTACAATCTTTACCGACCATAAAAGCCTTCAACACATATTCGATCAGAAGGATCTCAACATGAGACAACGTCGATTGGTCGAGTTGCTTACTGATTACGACTGCGAACTCAAATATCATCCAGGCAAAGCAAATGTTGTTGCTGACGCCCTCAGTCGAAAGGAGCGAGTGAAACCACTTCGGGTTCGAGCCCTCAGTATGACCATTCACAACAATTTAAACATTCAAATCCTCACTGCTCAACTCGAAGCCTTAAAACCCGAAAATGTCAAAGATGAAGCCTTGCGGGGCATGGATAAACTATTCGAAATCAGACCTAACGGGATTAGGTATTTCTCAAACCGAATCTGGTTGCCTAAATTTGGGAACCTACGAGACTTAGTAATGGATGAAGCTCACAAGTCCAAATATTCTATCCATCCGGGATCCGATAAAATGTACCACGGTATCAAGGACTTCTACTGGTGGCCGAACATGAAAGTTGAAATCGCCACCTATGTCAGCAAGTGCCTTACTTGCTCCAAAGTCAAAATCGAATATCAAAAACCTTCTGGTTTACTTCAACAACCCAGTCTTCCTGAATGGAAATGGGAACAAATTGCCATGGACTTCATAACCAAACTACCCAAATCCTCGAGCGGTTGCGATACCATTTGGGTGATCGTGGATCGTCTCACAAAGTCTGCTCACTTCCTGGCAATCAAGGAATCCGACAAAATGGAACGCCTCACCAACATTTATCTGAAGGAAATCGTTACCAAACACGGAGTTCCAATCTCAATTATCTCCGATAGAGATAGTCGTTTCACTTCACAATTTTGGCAATCACTCCAAAAATCTCTGGGTACTCGACTTGACATGAGTACCGCATACCATCCTCAAACTGACGGTCAGAGTGAACGAACCATTCAAACACTTGAAGACATGCTACGGGCCTGCGTAGTAGACTTCGGTGTAAACTGGGAAAAACATCTACCATTGTGCGAGTTCTCGTACAACAACAGTTATCATACCAGCATCAAAGCTGCACCCTTCGAGGCACTGTACGGTCGTAAGTGCCGGTCACCTATCTGTTGGACTGAGGTTGGGGATAGCCAACTCACAGGTCCAGAAATCATACACGAGACAACCGAGAGAATCGTAGAAATTCAAAACAAACTCAAAGCCGCGCGTGATCGTCAGAAAAGTTATGCTGACGTGAGACGCAAACCACTCGAGTTCCAAGTTGGGGATCGAGTTCTACTCAAAGTATCGCCTTGGAAAGGCGTAATCCGATTTGGCAAACGAGGGAAGTTGAATCCAAGATACATTGGACCATTCGAGATCCTCGAAAGGATTGGTCCAGTGGCTTATCGATTGCAGCTGCCATCTGAACTCAGCAGCGTGCATCCCAAATTTCATGTTTCAAATCTGAAGAAGTGTCTGTCTAATGAGACACTTATCATTCCACTCGATGAAATTCGAGTTGACGAGAAACTTCACTTTGTTGAGGAACCCGCCGAGATCATGGACCGTGAGGTCAAACAACTTAAACAAAGTCGTATTCCTATCGTCAAGGTTAGGTGGAATTCGCGGCGCGGTCCGGAATTCACCTGGGAACGGGAGGATCAAATGCGACTCAAGTATCCTCAACTCTTCACTGATTCAACGTCAAACACGACTTCAACATAAATTTCGGGACGAAATTCTTCTAACAGGGGGAGAATGTGACAACCGTCAATTTAGGACTATAATTTAGTGCCTAATCAAGTGTAATACATGTAATTAGTTCCGTGTTAGGCTAATTAATGTATCAATTATTATATATATATATTGTTGAATATATATCTACAATTATGCGATTTGTTTAAATCGTACGAGTTTCAAATCGAATGAAAATCGATACAATAAATACGGACGTTGGTGAACAATTGATTTAGGTAATACAAGGATTTTTAATAACGTTATTGTACTTAAAAATATTATGTCAATAATATTTAGTATCCAAGTTTATTCACACAATTTATATAAACGCGAATCAAATGTAACTTCGCAAACAAAACGATACAAAACACCTTTTATAACATGAATTCTAAGTATTTAGTAAAAATACTTCAACAAAATATTGGAATAAACTTTTGTAAATTAAAACGAAAAGTTAAATTTATAAAAATGAATATTTAACATTTAAATAATCGGGAAAACGAACACCGCACGGGGCACTTCGCGGAGACTGAAAAAGGTGGGGATTCCACCTTAATCACCTCCCATTTTCCATTTTTCTTTCATTTCTCTTTTAACTCTCTCTCTCTTCTTTCTCTTTTTCTCTCAAATATCATCATCACCACCATTTTCATCAACCATCAAATTCACAAAATAAACACCCTAAACGACCTTGGATCTTCAAGCCCCTTTGGAAATAAACGACCACCTCGCGACGATCTACAATCCTATCTTTCCGGAATTTCATTTCGGCGATTTGTAAGTTTCCGACACAACTCCGAAAACTCTCGTTTTTAAGTTTTATAACTTGCTAGTTGTTTGTATAACCTTGTAATGTCCTAAAATGGGTTGGGTAAAAATATTATGCCGATCGATGGCCGGAAAATGCGTTTTTGAGGTTGAAATTCCGATCAGACCCGTATGTCGCATTTGGCCTGGAGCAAATGCGACGCAGCGACCTACGTCGCACTATATCCTCAACGTCGCATATAGCGACGCAGCGACTTACGTCGCACGAATCCTCAACGTCGCATATAGCGACGCAGCACTCTACGTCGCATCGAATTGCGGACGTCGCACTTAGCGACGCAAACCCTTACGTCGCAGAAATCAACTGCGTCGCCTATAGCGACGCCACGTACAACGTCGCATTAAATTGCGAAAGTCGCACATAGCGACGCCGTGCCCAACGTCGCAGTCCGGATCTGCGACGTCGCACCCAACGTCGCAGGCTACGTCGCACAAAACAGAATCTTCAAACCTCAAAATTTTCAAAGTCAAATTTTACTGTAGCAATTCACTGTAGCAATTCACTGTAGCAATTCACTGTAGCAACAATATAATAACATTTTAGAACTATCGTTACAACCGTCACCAACGGGCCGTACACATTTTCAAATACACAATTAAATCAACTAAGTCATAGTAACTTAGACAATTCAATCAAACAAGTCGTTGTAACTTGTACCAACTTATTCAAACAAGTCGTTGTAACTTGTATCAACTTATTCAAACAAGTCGTAGTAACTTGTAATAAAACAATCAACCAAATCGGGGTAATTTGGACATTAAGTTAGACAAACAATTCAAATGGTAGTCTTTCGGGATACCAATACAATTAATGACAATTTAAGTGTCGTGGACACATTCAGGTTTCAAGCCTTTGGACACCAACTCACAGCTAATTACTTCAAGTTTATTTAGTTAAACACTTCAATAACCAGGTGAGTTTCATAGCCCCATTTTCACTGCTTTCCAACTAGGGGTGTGATATTACTACTCGATTTTGTTTTACAAGTAGAACGCAAGTGCCAAACTTCAAATACTACATGAGTTTCAAGCTAATCAATTTAAAGTCCTCCATAAGCATAGTCTCTAGTATTTATAGCGTGAATGTTAGTATATGATATCATATGGGATTGACAATCCTCATCCGGGTTAGCACGCACTAATCGGTCAAACGGATGTATTAGCATTTGGGAAGACGAGTGTTGATTAGGCACTCGTAGGAGGCATTTCAAGTTAGGTTTCCTTAAGTGGGCCTGACAAATCAAGTTAAGCTCAGACTATGTGCTCATGGACAGTATAACTTTTATTTTGCTTAATTGCATTTTAAATTCAATATAAATCTTGCGGTTCTTACAACTATACATTGACATACAAACCTGTGAGCTCACCAGCGTTTTCGCTGACCCATTTTAGTATTTATCACAGGTACCCAGCAGTAGTTTGGCTGCACAAGCAGGAATTTATTAGCTCGAGTCAGCATACATACAACTAGAGATTGGACTGCATTATTATATTTTGTAAAAGTAATTATGCTATGTAATCTCTCAATTTCAGGAAACGAGCTAATGTAACTATATTTTGATGTAAACATTTACTTTATTTATACAAGTTTAAAACGACGCATATAGTGGTCGTTCATTATATCTTATGTGCTTTGTATATTGATTAGTGACACCCAAATCAAGCTTCCGCAAATCGTTAAATTTGGGGGTGTCACAAAAGATCTACTTAGAATCATACATACGGATGTTTGTGGTCCGTTTAGACATGTGTCAAGACAAGGTACTAGCTACTTCATCACTTTTACTGATGATTTCGGTCGTTATGGTTATGTTTACTTGCTTAAACATAAACATGAAGTCTATGAAATGTTTAAAGTGTTTAAGAATGAAGTAGAAAATTAACTCGGTAAGACCATCAAGATCCTTCGTTCGGATCGAGGTGGTGAATACTTAAGCCAAGAGTTTAAGGATTATCTGAAAGCGTGTGGAATTGTCCAACAGCTTACAACTCCATACACACCACAACATAATGGGGTGTCGGAGAGGAGGAATCGAACCCTGTTAGACATGGTAAGATCCATGATGAACCTTACAACTCTCCCATTATCATTTTGGGATTATGCTCTAGAATCTACTGTACGTATTTTGAATATGGTTCCAACCAAGAAGGTTGATAAGACACCACATGAACTGTGGCATGGAAGAGTTCCTAATTTTTCTTACTTAAAAGTCTGGGGATGTGAGGCGCTTGTGAAGCGGGATACGCCTGACAAACTCGAGCAAAGATCTATTAAGTGCATCTTTGTAGGATACCCAAAGGAAACAATGGGTTACTACTTCTACATTCCTTCTGAAAATACTGTTAAAGTTGCTCGATATGCTGAGTTCTTTGAAAAGAATCTCATAGCTCAAGAAAACAGTGGGAGGGTAGTAGAACTTGATGAGACTCAAGAGGAAGATGCATCACCTTCTACAAACACTAGCGAACATCAACTTGGGGGGGGGGGGGGGGGGGAAGTGGTCAAAGTGTTGAACCTCAAGTCGATGTTGTTCCAATTCGTAGGTCCGCAAGGATAATACGTGCTCCAGAGAAGTTGTGTCTAAATGTAGAATCTGAGGAACACATGTTAGGGGATCTTAATGAACCTCCTAATTTCAAAGCTGCATTATCAGATCCAGAATCTGAAAAATGGCTTGAGGCTGCGAATGTGGAAATGAAATCCATGAAAGATAATCAAGTCTGGCGCTTGGTTGATCTTCCACCCAATGCTAAAACCGTTGGGTGTAAATGGCCTTTCAAAAAGAAGACCGACATGGATGAAATGTACACACCTATAAAGCTCGTCTCGTAGCGAAGGGTTATACTCAAGTCTGCGGAGTTGACTATGATGAAACCTTCTCTCCTGTAGCGGACATTAGGGCTATTAGGATTCTCTTGGCCATAGCAGCGTACTATGACAATGAGATTTGGCAAATGGATGTCAAGACTGCCTTCTTGAATGGTTAATTAGACGAGGATGTCTATATGGTTCAACCTAAAGGATTTATTGATCCAAAATATCCCAACAAAGTGTGCAAGCTTCAAAGGTCCATTTATGGACTAAAGCAAGCATCAAGAAGTTGGAACAAGAGGTTTGATGAGGAAATAAAAAAGTTTGGATTTACTCAAAACCCCGATGAGCCATGTGTATATCACAAAGCTATGTGGGAGTAATGTTACTTTCCTTATCTTATATGTTGATGACATATTGATCATAGGAAATCACATTCCAATGTTACAAGATGTAAAATCCTACCTTGGAAAGTGTTTCGCTATGAAAGACTTGGGAGAAGCAGCATTTATTCTTGGAATCAAGATCTATAGAGATAGAACGAAGCGGTTAATTGGACTAAGTCAAAGTGCTTATATTGATAAGATCTTAAAGAGATTTAAGATGGAGAATTCTAAGCGTGGAAATGTTCCGATGCAAGAAAGACTTGACTTAAATAGCAAACAGTGTGCTTCTACACCTGAGGAGGTGGAGCGTATGCAAAGGGTTCCTTATGTTTCGGCTGTTGGATCTATTATGTATGCGGTCAGATGCACTAGACCTGATGTGGCATTCGCACAGAACATAACCAGCCGATTTCAACAGAATCCAGATGAATGTCACTGGACTGCTATGAAAAATATTCTCAAGTACCTGAGAGCTACTAGAGATATGTTCCTTGTTTATGGTGGAAATTCTGAAGCTGAGCTCAAAGTGACTGGATATTGTGATGATGGATTTCAGACCGATAGAGACGATATGAAGTCTCAGACAGGATACGTCTTTGTCTTGAACGGGGGCGCAGTGGATTGGAAGAGCAAGAAGCAATCCATAACTGCCAACTGAATCAGAGTACATAGCATCTTCGGAAGCTGCGATGGAAGCTGTCTGGATTAGAAAATTTATTTCTGGGCTTGACGTGGTATCCACAAATAAAAACCCTATGGAGTTGTACTGCGATAACTCAGGAGCAATTATTATTGCCAATGAACCTGGAGTTTAGAAAGGGCCCGACATTATCCTAGAAGATATCACTATGTTCGAGAGCATATCGAATTAGGTGAAATCAATCTACTCAAAGTTCACACAGATGATAATCTAGCTGATCCGTTTATGAAGGCTTTACCTAAGGGAAAACTTAATCAGCATGCCGAGGGCATAGGACTTCGTTTTGCTAGTTATTTCATGTAACTCTGTGTTTTAGTATTTGGATAAAGGATGTGAAACAATTATTATACAATAAATGAATTAAAATACTTGGTATGTTTGTTTTCATTTAATAATTAATTGTGTCCTATTTTTGTATGTTTAATCCTTGAATAATTCTTATATTATTCTAAAATGTCCATTATCGATCAACCATGTGGGAATATAGTTGAACTAAGATAAATCTGAGTGATTGGTTATATTATTGAATATGGAAGGATGGTCCCACCAAACTCACATGATATCCATGAGATGCATATCGGACTACTCCAACTGACAAGTTATCATTTTATGGATCGGCGTCATTAAGTGAGACTTGTAAATGGTTGCTTTACTTATCCTTAGACTTGAGATGCAAGTAGGTCTTGCATGTATGGGTTGCATTTTCTTGATATAGTTCTAGCTATCCTGAATAAGGTAGTGATAAAGGGCTATTTTCAGAAGTGTAGTGAACGGCCGTAC
Source organism: Helichrysum umbraculigerum (assembly GCA_949592205.1). NCBI lineage: Eukaryota > Viridiplantae > Streptophyta > Magnoliopsida > Asterales > Asteraceae > Helichrysum > Helichrysum umbraculigerum. The sequence continues at coordinate 378,403,179 of CATIUR010000001.1, read as the reverse complement.
CCAAATGAATTCCAGATGTGTCTCAATTGATTTGGTAATCTTAATTGATTATAGAAATGAGAAACAGAATCGTTAACTTATGGAATGACATTGATCCATATCCATAATTAACAAGGTATCTGAAACAAAGGGATAGTAAAGAATAAAATCATTTTCTTGAGAAGCTTGATTATACTTTAAGAAACTATATTATACTTTGAGAAACTATAATATATTTTAAGAAACTATACTTAAACATTTCTGGGAGCATTGGCGTGTTGCTAGACGCTTACCAATGTTATAGCTTTTATTTGACATGCTCAAGTGGGAGCTGTTGGGATATGACCACGTAAAATTAACGCATGTCTAGAATATGTTTAAGCCTACGGGGTCACACGTATTGACACTTATGCTCAATATAATTAATTAATATGAATGTGAGATATATTAATTAATACGTTCACAAATAAATAAATAAATAAAACATTATTAACATGTTAATTGTACGTTTTATAAAAGGAGAGGGACTTAGATGTAATTTGGAAAAAGTAAAATTCCGGAAAGTTCCAGAACCTCCGTATGGAGGCCGGCCCTTTTGTTTAGGGTTTGGATAAACCTCAACAATTTGTTCCTAAAGAAATCTACACCCTATAAATAGAGAGGTTAATAACCCTAACAATTACACATTCAATTCTCTCCTCTCCTCTCTCTTGGAATCGGCCGAACAAACCCTAGGGGTTTCGAGTTCGGTTTTGTGGTTCGACCAAGGAAGTTACGCACAAGTGTTGTGGGCGTAGTGAATGGGTACTAGCATACGTATTCGAGCTGCTGTCGTGTGTGCGATCGTAGAGGGGTTTTGCTTTAAACCCTAAACTATATTATTATAGTTTTATAGGAGCTCTGCTAAAAGGTACATGATCTCATTCTTAACTAATTATATAAACGTGTTTATGTTTATGCTTCCGCAATTGTGTGACAATTTGTTTATATCTGTATTGTATACTCTAACACAAACATGGCTTTATATTATGTTTCCCACTACACTTCATTGAATTCTTTTCCAAGTTTCTAATTCCTACCACTGAAATTGCTTTTATCTCAGTTTCGCTATCAACTGTAGTCTCTATTAAACTTAAATAAACAAAATATGGTAAATAGTTAATATATATAGTATATATAATATATCTATAATTCATAATGGTTTAACTTAAATCATGTTTGTATGTATGCAATATTTATCATCTTGAAATCACAGCCATGTTATTCAGTTCATATACAATCGATGAATCAACGGTTTTTTGGCATATAAAGAATCCAATCTTACAAACTCGATACGGTTTTAACTGATATTGTACCAAATTGTGACACTTGAAAACAAATAAAAGTATGCAATTGAAAACTAACATGTAATACACTGGTGAATGATATGGGAAATTGACTTTGCTGGGGACGATAAACCACCATTTTGGGTTGCTCAAATTGGCCCAGGTATGAGTGGCTAACTGTTTCTGGTGGGCTGCTCTTCTTGGACTTTTTTTTATTTACTTTTTCAAAAAAAAAAAATAATAAAAAATACTAGAACACCCATACGGCCCAAATCAATTGTGTTGAAACTTGAAACAGATTTCAGTTTATACAATTATTTGGGGTAATGATTTGTTAGGGGTGAGGGTGAGCATTCGTATCCGAATCCCGATCTCGCACCGCTACCGTATCGGTACCGCACCGAACCGGTACCGTACCACTTTAAGCGGTCAGGTATTTGGTACTCACTTAAGAGCCAAAAAGATAACCAATACCAACCGGCTCGGTACCGGTATTTTACCACTTTTTCCTCTTTGGTACCATATTCGAAATATACATGTTTTTATTTGTTATAGGTCCATTGGTTCTTTCTATATTTTAAAAAGATTTATTTATAACCTCATTTTTATGATCATATGATATGTCTATTAATATAAAAAATGATATTTTTTTAGGTAATTAAGAAGTATAAAATAGAGTTAGACTCTCGCGTATGAATACAATTGTAATTTTATAGAAGTATAGCTAGTTTTCTTTGCTACACAAACAATCACGTTTTTAGCTACTTGAATCGGATTCCAAACATATTGCTTGTTAGTATAAAGGTAAGGATCATGACGTGTGTCATTACCAAAACACTTAACACGGTACAATAACGTCGTATATATTTGTTTTTCTTCGTCAATATCCATCTATGTCACTTAATGATGTTTTAATTTATTTGAGATTCATTAATATTTATCTTCTGTGAATTTTATCGAGTACAAAATACGTAAATATGTTTATTTATAATTCTACTATGTTTTGGTACCAAAGCGGTATAGTACCACTTTTATCCGTACCAGTACCGGAACCGTACCGCATTAAACGGTCCGGTATTCGGTACTCACTTTAGGGCAAAAAAATAAGCGGTACAAACCGGTTCGGTAGGGTTCTGTGACACCCGTCAAAATTAGGACTAGTTATTAGTTCCTAATCATTTTGTAATACATGTAATTAGTGCTATGTATTAGGCTAATTGTGTGTATCAATATGTATATTGATTAATATATATATATATATATATCAGTATGCGATTAAATTTAATCATGCATTATCAAATCGGCCAAATTCCGATTCATTTACACGGGCGTTGGTGAACACAAGTATTAAGTAATATAAAATTATTATTTAATACACTCATTATTTATTTTATATATTATTTTGATAATATATAAAATATTTTTTATCGTACAAATCAAAACATTAATGCAAAACTAATAAATAATGTATTACTATTGAAAATAATAATTATTATTTACTCGGATGAAAATAAAACATATTTCGTTTTATTCAAATTTACTCAAATGAGATGAAACCATTCGAACCACATCCGTCAATCAAACTTAAAACAAAGATATACTTTTTATATCTCACTAAAAGTATTTTTATAAAATACTTCGATTAAAAGTATATGCGATTTCATTTTTAGAAATGTATCAATCGAAAACATTATACTACTTTTCGATCGGGTACAAAAACACGGGTATTTTTGTACTACGAGTGGGAGCCAACCAACTCCAATAATTGGAGCTGGCCGACTACACCAAACGCAGCCTCACTCTTTCTCATTTCTTCATCATCTATCATCTATCACTCTCGGTCTCTCCCTCTCTCGGCTCTCTTCAACATCATCAACAACATCAACAAGAAGCAGCAACAAAAAGCTTCATCATCACCACCATCTTCATCTCCATCATCTTCTTCGTCTCCATCAACATCATCATCACCATCCGACCTCCATTTTTAATCGTAAGGAATCACCCATTTTTTCTTCGATAATTTGTGTTTAAATTACATGTATTATCATGCTTTGATGTTCCTTTAACCGATTACGTCCAAAATTTGGGTTAGAACTCGTTTATGCAAAAACCTGCACGAACAGAACTGGAACAGGCCCGAACTAGGCTACCAGCCGAATGGCTGGACTGCCTTAGCCGAACGGCTAGGCTACCTTAGCCGAACGGCTGGATTGCCATAGCCAAACGGCTAGGTCACCTGAGCCGAACGGCTAGGTTTCCTTAGCCGAACGGCTAAACTTCTCAAAACCACCCAACCGCGTACCAAAACCTCACCCGTTCACGTGTTAACTTCGAGTATCACGATTTTTATTAAGTGTTTGAACTAAGATTTTGACACCTGATTTTACCCCGAATACAAATTTCGAATGCGTTTTCATTAAAGCAATGTAGAAGAAATACCTCTTGGACCCCGCCAGGGGTTGCCATCCCTGGGACCCCGGTAACCAGGGGCGCTGCCCCCGGACCCCCGTACACAATTTCATACATTATGAAAATACGATTAAGCAAACACGATAATAATGTTTTCATAAATCATTATTTCAAACTATTACCAACGGGCTGTATACATTTTTTTTCACAACTTCAAACATAAACATTAACCAAAGTAATTGGACATAACTAGTTGAGGGAACAACTAGCATGGATGGTCTGTTGAGACCTCTAATCATTAAAACCTTGCGCGTTTAACATGCCCAACAGGTTTCCACATCTAATCATTAAAACCTTACGCGTTTAGGATGCCCAGCAGGTTTCAGTCGTTGGAGACGACATCATTTCTCTTGTAAACCATCATTTGTGCTTGATAGCATCTCATTAGGCTCAGGTGAGTCTCATAGCCCCTATTTTACTATTTTTACTCCAGGGATGAGAATACATGCTTGTTTTGTTTTACATGTGAACGCAGGTATCAAATATCGCTATATTCTACATGAGTTTATCATCTAATCATTTAAGTCATCCAAGCATAGTTTGGTAATACTTTGTAGCGTGAATGTTAGTGTATGGTACCATATGGGACTGACAATCCCCGTCCGGGTCAGCAAGCACTGACTGGTCAAACGGACGCATTATCATTTGTTCATACGTGTGTTGATTAGGCACACGCATAGAGGCACCCTCGCTCAGGCACTTAATTGTGATCCTGACACCCCAGTTAAGCTCAGACTATGTGCTCATGGCAGTTATATACATCATTTATCATTTACTAATTTGTTTAATTACAAATTATCGTACTTAAATCTTGCGGTTCATACAGTATACTTTATCATTAAACCTGTGAGCTCACCAGCTTTTAGCTGATCATTTTAGCGTGTATTCTCAGGTATTCAGCAGTAGTAGGACTGCCACTCAGGATGCACATTAGCTCGAGTCGTATTCAGACATCAAGAGATTGTCATGCATTACTATATTTTGTATAATTTAGTTATGCCATAGAATCTCTATAATTTGGCTCAAGAGCTTTTGTAAACTATATTATAACAGTGTAAAACTTTTATAATATCAATGTATTTTGTAAAACGACGCATATAGAGTCGTTCATTGTATACCTTGTGTGCTTGATTATTTATTATTCGCGTCCCGACCCGAATCGCTTCCGCATCATAATTTGGGGGTGCGACAGGTTCGGTACCGGTTCCGTACCATGCTCACCCCTATGATTTGTAGATCACTAAATTTTATCCGTATACCATTAAATATGCTTTAAACTGTTTTACAATACAACTACGAAGAAAAACGAGTGGTATACCAATCACTGCCCATTTGCAAATGTTTATCCATATACTTCTTAATTATCTGGAACTATCTAATCATCTAACCTTTTTTAGAAATCTCTTCTTTAGTTGTGCCTTTTATTTTCTCTATTACGGATCACTAGTTTATGAGGATTAACCGTAGGCCACTCTCATCCGTTTTCTAATCACTTCTTCATCACTTATGCCACCTCGGCGCCACGCCAGGTCGCCAGCTTTCCGCTAACTGATTAACAACTGATTACCCACTGCCATCAATAACTAATCACTTTATTTTTCTGACCCCACATTTACCAAAATACCACCATTTACAGTTCCAAGTGATTAGGAAGTGATTGAGAAGTGATGCAACCAATGGCACCAAATCACCAATCACTTCCTAATCGGTTTGAACCGATTACTCCCGATGGGAGCACCCTTACTATCACATAGACTACGAACAAGTACAGTATGATCCAATAAGATTGACGTTTCTCTTTGATATTGTTTCTGATTAGAATTTTGTAAAAGTTAAATGGCTTTAAATAATTGTATTTATAAGTAAAATAATATCTTTTGGCCGTGTTATTTATTTTATCCTATTTCAAGCGATGAAACTATTTTCCTTTTTCTTTCTTTAAATGCTTTCAAAATTTTAAAGTTGGTGGTTCTTTTTAGAGTAACTAACTAGTCAATATATATAGGGTTGTGCATTGTCTACAATGATTAATGTTGATTTTTACAATATTACATATTATTTTTAAAATTGATCTTTGATCGAAATGAAGATTAGTCTTTTATGTATTCTCCCCTACTATATATTTCCAAGCATGTATATTTTTTTTTATTAGTGTGTTTGATCGTAATGTTGATGCGTTGATTTTTACAGCTCAAATATCAATTAAAATTTGTCATTCTATGGAGAACCAAAAATTTGATCGTAATTTGTTAACTATGATGCTCATATTAAAATTAAAATTTATCGTTAGTCTAAAGCTTATATATACATATGGAGAACCAAAAATATAATTACCTTTATTATGATATGGTGTGAATTTTAGAGATCTTATAAATGTCAAATTTTGTGAGTCATGTTGTTTTTATATAATGGTCAATCAAATAAAAATATGAAATGATAATGATATAGATTAACACCTCCATTAATTATTTATCTAATAACAATTTTTTTTATTTTATAAAATTAAAGTTTTGATTTTCAATCTTATGTGTTCAAATTTTAAGAGTTTATGTTAGTTTTATATAACATTTTTGTTTTAACAAGTATGCTAGTTTGTGTTCAAATTAAAGTTTTAAATTCTATATTTAGTGGAGACTATGTGAAACCATTTTAGAAGCTTAGGTGTCTTGATTTGGTTAAACATGATTCTTTTTTATTAGTATATAAAAAGAAAAGATTTTTTTGAGGGTCCAATATTTACAAAAAATTGTTGTCTTAACAAGTATGCTAGTTTTAGTTTTTGTAATATAAGTAACTTACATTATGAAAAATATAATTTTTTTTGTTAAATAAGATCTTAAAAAGGTTTTTCTTTTATTTTCATAATATGTATGTATATGTATGTCTCAAAGTTTAAGTTGTTAATAAATTTTATATATGTATGTATAGATTAAATTTGTGAAAATAATATGTATGTCTCAAAGTTTAAGTTGTTAATGTATTTTATATATGGATATGGATGTATAGATTAAATTTGTGATTAAGGTATATTAAAATAATTAAGAATAATAAAAATGGAATATGAAAGACGCATGTCATCTTTTAAGATGACTATGTGTCCTCTTCATATTGAAATGATCCTTATTATAATGTAACTAAAGATATATTGTTATGGCAAGAATAACATATTATAAATGGTGAATATTTATAACTAATAATTTGAGTTCCTGTTGGTAAAAGTTTATTTTACTATAACACTGAATTAAGCGATCTCATTTTTATTAAGTAATCTCATTTTTAAGGGTAGTGATCCGTACACCACTGTTTTTAGCCATACACCACCAAACATGTTATAAGGTGTTGTACTGTACAACACTGTAAAGCATGTTTAGTGGTGTATGGCTAAAAACTAGTGGTGTACGAATCACTCCCCCATTTTTAACTTATATGCTCCTATCTTTCACAAACCCCTAAATTTGTAACCATCATTGCCTCCGTTCACCGGCTCATGCGTCGGAGGGTTCCCCAACAGTTCTCCACTCGTCAAATTGTAACTCAAAGAATCTATGATTCCGGATCGATATAATTTCACTTTCACCAAAAGAATATATATATACTCTATCCGTCTTAAAATAAGTGTTCATTTTTCACAAAATTAATTTATCATAAACTCTACGAAAGTAAGAAATAATTGTCATTTTTTTAAGAACTCATACGTTTTATTTCGAGTAAAAAACAAATTAGATCAATCAAATCCAATACGATATTATTACAAACCTTTTGTCTATATATCATTTTCTCTTTCAACCTTTTCATACCTTTTAAATTTTCTTTTACTACTTTTTCCCGTGAATTTAGCATTTATTTCGGTAAATAAAGTTAACTAGGGTGCATAGCCGCACTTCGTTGCGGAAGCAATGAGGCCTATTATTTTTTTGACAAGAACTTAGTAGGTATTTTTATCTATTTAATCACATGTAAGATTTATATATAAAATAAGTTTGTATTATCATGCTCCTTTAATCATTAAAAAGTTAAAATGCAAACCTATATGTGTTGTAAAAGTTAACTACTCTGTACTATTTATTTTTTTAAATGTTGTATACAGTACGGAGCAAATTGTTTAACATGTTATAGTATTTGACGGTTCAAAAAAGTAAACAAAAATTAGATTGTCTTTAATCGAAAAGAGTAAAGTTCAAAAAAGAATAGTAAAAAATGGAGAATGGAGGAACCAATAAGATTGCTCTATTTCATAAATTCATTTTTACCTTTTTTTTTTTTTTCAAATTTAAATATTTCACAAACCGTATGTCTATAAATTATAAAAGTTACATATTCAAAGTGTGTAAAACTTTTTGCAAAAAATAAGATTATACACGCTTATATATGCTAAAAAGAAAAACTCACACTTGAAAATGTAAAGAAATTATAATTTGTCAACACTTAAAAATGTGGAAAAAGAATTGTAACACATGATTTTCCCATGCAAGAGTAAGTGTGGATAATTTGGGTGTTACAATTTTTTTTCCACCCTTTGAAGTGTTGACAACTTGTAATTTTTCCACAATTTTAAGTAGTATTTTTTTCTCACACTTATATATGTGAAGATTATGGTAATTTTCACACATAATTTTATATAATTTCATAAATTTTTAAAAAGTGTGGAAAGAATCTATAACTGATAAAAAATAATATAAAAAGGTTAGAATGCTGCCTGCTTGTGAATAAAATAATACTCACTCCGTCCCAAAATAATTGTCCAGTTATAACTTTATGAAGTTTTTCTTTTTCAACTTTGACCTTAAATATTTTTGTTTGTGTTATATAATACTTGATGCAAGATATATGAATGGATTGAACTTTAAATGTATTTTCATTGTTATAATTTTCATCAATATGTAATACAAACAAAAATATTTTAGGTCAAAGTTGAAAAATAAAAATTTCAGAAAGTCAAAAATGGACTATGATTTTGGGATGGAGGTAGTAATAGTTAGAAAACTCATAATAAAAGGTGAACACAAAGATTTATATATATATATTTGAAAAAACTAACTAAAAAAAATAAGAAACTAAGAGTCGAACTTGCGAATATTTAATTGTTATGATTTTATGATTTTTAATATATAACTCTTAATAAAGTGCAAATTGGAAAAACATAAAAAGGGAGAGTCTCGAACTCAGCATCTCCCGCAATGTATCACCAAATTAAAACCACCAAGCCAACACCGCCATAGTTTTGTTATTTACGTAATTATCTATATATCATAATTAAATCTGGAAATTAAACGACAATATCCATGGTCAAAACGACAGTTGACTACCCACGTTTGTACTACAGATAATATAATCCGATATTTTCATTCATGAACTAATTTGTTCATTCATCGATTTATGCTATAAATAGTGTGTCACCATCAATCCCATCCATCATCTTGAATCTTTCCCCCCTTTTGTTCATCCTTCAAAACCCTAATCATCAATCACTCATTTTACTGTACAAATTAACACTTCGATCCTTCATTTTCATCACATTCTGATTGTAATTAACCTAAATAAGCCCGATCACTATTGTTTCTCGTTAAATTCAACTCACTTCTGATTCAATAATTAGCTAGTAAGTCATTCGTATATATATACATACATATATATGTATACCTCGATAGATGTATTCTGAATTTCTGATCTTAATTTATCTCGCTTTTGAGAAATTTGTACTGAAAAAAAAATGTTTAAAATTTTGCTGATTTGAATCTCCGTATGTAATATTGTTTTTATCTGTGATAGGTGAATATAGGTTTTCAGTTGAAGCTGTTTTAAAGCAGTAATTTGGAACTTTGAATGAGAATGAAATGTTAGCTAGCTCATTGATTTGTGTTTGTGTTTGTGTTTGTTACAGATATTTGGTAGAGGATCATGCTGCGTAGTTTGTGTGATATCCAGTGGTGTTTCTTATATCGAATTGTTTTCATGGCGCATATACCTGCGAATCACGACCCGGGAGGGCCTAAATCAGGTATCATCTGATTAACCTAGTAATTATACCTATAAATATGTAACGATAGTATTGCTAGTTTTACTTTCATAATTTTGCTGTGTGCCTATGAATCTTATGCGAGCACTTGTATGTGTTTAATGTTGGTGTTTGTTGTTGGAAATTGACGTAAACTACTTTGTTCCATTGAGTATGCAATGATCTATGTGTGCATTCACTCTTGTTTACAGGGTTTTAGGTGTTTTGGCAACAAAACTGTGCAATTGATTTGTGTTACTATCTTTTTTTGGTAATACTGTCAATTATGCAGTTTTCATAAATCTCTTTGTTGCATGTATAAATGCTCAGTATTAATTCTTAAGTGAAAGATAATGGCTATAAGGTTTCCAAGTGGAGTAAAATATAATGGCTCTTTCAATGCCAGCAAAGCCGCACTAACACAATTGATTCTTCATTTTATTGTTCGATTTTACATTTGAATTGGCTATTATTTTTCGTGTTTTTTAGGATCCTTGGCTGATGCCTTATACAAAGAATTGTGGAGTGTCTGTGCTGGCCCTCTTGTTAATGTTCCCTGTGAAGGGGAACGTGCCTTCCTCAGGGGCACATGGAACAGGTTTGTTAATTTTCGTGTTCATGTTAATGCAAGAATGCATTTAGTCTTTGTCAGTTCATCGTAGAAGTGTTTTTTGAAAGAGAATTTTTGCATATATGATATATTTGTTTGCTGAATTTGGCATTATTTGTGAACAGAAAGAACCTGTCGATCTCCATTTGTTATCAGCCTGAACAAGTATCTGGAGGCTCAAAGCTATAGGCTTTCTGCTGGATTGAAGTTTAGAATGCGATTTGAAGGTGAACAGGTTCTTGAAAAAAGGTACCTTCTGTAAATTGCTCATTATTAACACGTTTGGGTGCTTGAAAAATGTCATTAAAGGATTATGTAACTTTTTGATGCAGGGTTAGTGGGACCATCTTAAGCGTGGGAAATACTGAAGCTTCAAAATATGAAGCTTCTGAATGGCATTCTATTATGAGGATTCCTTTTTTCGTAAGCTCGGTCAGTAATCCACATTATATCCTACTTAATTCATAAATAGTATGTATTATTAATATTGATAATGTTAGTTGATATATATGCTTATTGTATTATCTTCATATGGTGATGGTGATTACACATTTCCTGCTAGTGTTTTTTTCTTTCTCGAGTCTTTATGATAATATGTATGTTAATGGGCTTTCGTTGAAATTCACAGGTGACAAAAAATACTTTATCACATTAAATCAAGAAAACATGAGGTATGGTCCGTCTTCTTTGGTTCCAAAGGAGTATAAACAAGAATCTAATAGCCACAGTCATACAAACGATGATTGCACAATGAACCTAGCATCTCAACTAGAAAAGATGCGATTGTAAAATATTAAAGATGAACAACATTATGATGATGATGTTGTTCATCTTTAATAAGGTTATTTCCCCATTGCTCGAGCTGATCGAGAAAACTTCAAGAGTCTCATAACGTGCCCGAGGTATTACTACGCCTTGATTGCATAGCTCAATAGTAGCTTTCGTGATTTCGTCTGAAGTGAGTGAGATTTACAAACAAAGAAGCGTAAGTCTGAGTAGATGATTTTGATCGATTCTCAGATATATATATTCTACTATTGTAGATATTGTTGTAAAAAGATTATACTGTGAACTATATTTTACTTTAAATGGAAATTATGTCTTCATTTGACTTGTGTTTAAATATCTTTATCCATTTACTTGATTTACTTTTACTGTAAACATTTGCACATAAGCAGTTCTCCAAAATCATGGTTAAAGTTCATTTTTCATGGTATGATGTTTGCAATTACTTCTCTATGCACGTTAATGTACACCGTGTTTGTCTTTTATGGCATGTATTTAACCTTGGGGCAAATAAAAATATGAAAACTTATAACTTTAACTATTTACTTTATAGTTGTTGAAACTTGTATTTTGTTCATCTCAGTTGATGTAGATAGTTGCTCCCAACGAGTGTCATAAGAATAGATATTGCAGACCACCTTGATTCTTCCTGTGTCTTGAGGAGTTGAGGGTACTTTATTCTGATATCTTCTTTTATTCTACTGATACATATAAAGTTTACCAATCATAACCGTTTTTAGATTTGTAACAGTTCGCAAATTATGGTATGACAGTCTATAAGCACGTTTCCTTGTAATTTTTCATCTCGTGTGAGATGATCTGTGATTATATCAGAATATAACACATTCGAGGTTAATTTAATGCGGCGGGTCGTTCATCGTATAGATTATAGTACTGCGTGTGTAGGTTGGTTTACCAGTTTCAGTTCAGGAATAACTAACCATCACGGCTGCAAACAAGCCTCGTAGTTAGTCAAATCGATCGTAAGCATGTAGATAGTACCCTGCTAATTTGTTCCAGTCTTTATGGCCCAATATCACCCATATGCGGTTAGGAAATTTCGTTTTTAAGTTTACAGTAGTTATTTGTCTTGATTTACTACACTTATTGTGAATAGTGTGATACATATATAGAACTTCGTTTATTTCACATATATCCTAGGTATGGAAACACTCTAATATATAATAGTACATCACCCGCGCAATGCAGCGGATAAAATGATATATCTTTATCTTTTATTTTATTTTTATTCAGATCGGATTTATGTTTGCATCGTTGGAAGGATCACATAGGTTGTAACACATAGTGAATCGTTCATTAAGGGACCCTCGAAAGGGCTTATGTCTTTCTGTTTATGTTCTCATTCCATTACACTATTTATCTTGCAGTTTTATATAATATTTGAATTTTAAAAAACTGATTATGTTAGAGAATTTTTTTAATTAATTAATTAGATGTATTTTATATATATAATATTAATATTAATTGAAGTCAACTACTATGATTTAATGTAATAAATTTTGAGTTACCTACTTTTAATAGGGAATGAACTTTACATACTATATAAGGAGTATATAATTACCGTAAATATATATTGATTGATAATGGATTTGATGAGTAATATTATATTTAATATACAAGGGCATATACGTAATTTCCGATATGACATCTTTAAACATTAAGCCAAAAACCAAAACCCTTTATAAGGGGTTAAGATTAAGATTAAGATAAGATATATAACTAGTCTAGATCATGAAACGTATGCAGTGGTCGACCGCTCTTTCTCCTCTGTTCTGAAAACCCATCTCAACTTAACATGTATTTTTGTTTTCGTTCGCTTAACCGATTAACTTAACTAACGTTCTCCCCCCACATAAGTCTTGATGAGTTGTGTGTTTCTAGCTGTTTACTTTTATATACGAATACGATGGTTTTAAGGTGTAATGCGAAGGTACTAGGCTTCCATTGCTTTCTATGCATGATAGTATTTCGTCGTGGAATATTTAATATGACTGGCAGAGGTATAACAACCTAGAATAAAACAAAGATGAAGATGATCTATTTTCGTTGATTTTGGGAACTATATCAGTTTTTAGGAGATATATTATAATAACCCATACTAAAAACATATCTACATAAATAATACTAATCTTTATCTTTACCCCTTTATTAAGCATTTCCTCATTTTAACCTTAAACTTAGTTATTGTCATATTGGAAATACCCAATATACCCCTCTAATTTACCCTTCTTCCAATCAATAAATTAAATATAGAAAAAAAGTATTAATAATCATCACTAACCAGAAATTAGCATTCACATGGCGTACAACCTGTAACTTTCATTTTCCGTCTTATTTTTGGAAAGCTTGACAATAATAAATGAAAGAAATTTGATAGTATACTCAATCGATCATAACTTACTAACACTAATTTAATAGGAAGGTTATTAAATTTTAACAAATACAATTAATTTATAAATGTGGTACATGGCAATCCAATCAATTTATATATGTCAACCATATGAAAAATCAATTTGAATTATTTCCATACAATACATATTCATATTATTAACTAATTGCAAGTACAATATAAATGACACAACGTATTGACACACATTCTCGACCTAAGTATTTGCAAAAATGAATAACAATACCAACACTACAAATAACACTTCTTTGGTTTACCATTTAACGATAGACTAATGTTTCGACAACCGTATACTAACCAATGTCATTGCGAATACAATATATTAGGATTTTAAATGAAAGCCCCGCCGCTTAGCGCGGATATTGTACTAGTAACAATATTAAAGTTAGGATGTGGAGAGGAGAATGTGTGTTTTGAGACATGAGGAGAAATTTTAACCATTAAAAATGCGCCAAGTGTCAAAAGTTTCATTTTAACCCCATCCATTTTCTTAATATTGTTTACCGTAAATTTTTTTTCCAATTGTTTTTACGAATTATCATTTTGTACTGCATTACATATATATATATATATATATATATATATATATATATAGTAAATATTGTTCGTTTTTTACTGCATTCTGATGTTTTTACTGCATTTTATGTTATACATAATCTATTTTGTACTGCATTTTGTTATTTTTACTGCATTTTGCATATATTTCATTTATTACATTTTTTTTTGTTTTCTTTACTATTTTATATTATACATATTATTCATTTTTACTGCATTTTATATTAAAGTATAATACATATTGCCGTTTATACTGCGTTATGCATACATCTTACACCCTTATAAAAGGTTTAGTACTTTTCTTTAGTGCCTTAATATTTAAAGAACGAAAATTACTTGAATACCCCTATATTCAATAAAATAGACTAAACTACCCCTAGCTAATTTTAGAAACAATTTACAATATTAATAAATAATTTCCATAAATAAATAAGTGTATATTTGGAAATAACCCAAACTCATAAATAAAATGAATTGTGAATAAGAGAATGCAATTATACGTATACAATTAATTTTAAAAACTAAAAAATTTGGACAACATATAATGAAATTTAATTTATTTATAGAGTAATACTTATATAATGATATTAAACGGAATAAGTACCCCGCTGCTTTGCGCGGGTATCTGCTAGTTTCATTTAGTACATGTTGTTCGCTTTTTACTGCATATTATATTATACATAATCTATTTGTATTGCATTTTGTTATTTTTACTGCATTTTGCATATATTTCATTTATTACATATTGTTTGTTTTTATTGCTTAATATATTATACATATATATGTATATATATACGTACATATATATATATATATATATATATATATATATATATATATATATATATATATATATATACGTATATATATATATATATATATATATATATATACGTACATATATATATATATATACGTACATATATATATATATATATATATATATATGTACATATATATATATATATATGTATATGTATATATATATATATATATATGTATATGTATATGTATGTAGGGGAATGTTCAAATGAGAACCACTTTAAAGTTGAAAACTGTGAGAACCACAACGAATACGTGTTTGTTCACATGTGATTAACTTCAATCATATGTGAACATTGATGTACGTTTAATTGAAAAAGAAAAAAGTCAAAAAAATCTTAAAATTTTATCGAAAAACGCAAAAAACAAATACATGTTCACTACCCGAAGGCACCGATGACTTCATGGTATACTGCGATGCTTCCCACCAAGGTCTCGGTTGTGTACTGATGCAACGAGACAAGGTCATTGCCTACGCTTCACGACAGCTGAAAATTCACGAAAAGAACTACACCAGTCATGATCTCGAACTTGGAGATGTCGTTTTTGCTCTCAAAATCTGGAGACACTACCTCTACGGCACCAAGTGCACAATCTTTACCGATCATAAAAGTCTCCAACATATATTCGATCAGAAGGATCTCAATATGAGGCAACGTCGATGGGCCGAGTTGCTTACCGATTACGATTGCGAGATCAAGTACCATCCAGGGAAGGCTAATGTGGTAGCCGATGCCCTCAGTCGAAAGGAACGACCAAAACTACTTCGAGTCCGAGCCCTCAGTATGACCATTCACAACGATCTTACCGTTCAGATTTATACCGCTCAGATCGAAGCCCTGAAACCTGAAAACATCAAAAATGAAGCCTTACGGGGTATTGACAAACAATTCGAAATCAGACCTAACGGGATTAGGTATTTCTTAAACCGAATCTGGTTGCCTAATTTTGGGAACCTACGAGACTTGGTGATGTTACGGGGTATTGACAAACAATTCGAAATCAGACCTAACGGGATTAGGTATTTCTTAAACCGAATCTGGTT
Organism: Helichrysum umbraculigerum; assembly: GCA_949592205.1. Classification (NCBI taxonomy): domain Eukaryota; kingdom Viridiplantae; phylum Streptophyta; class Magnoliopsida; order Asterales; family Asteraceae; genus Helichrysum; species Helichrysum umbraculigerum. Next base: position 378,387,165 of record CATIUR010000001.1, on the reverse strand, counting down.
GCCTAATTTTGGGAACCTACGAGACTTGGTGATGGATGAGGCTCACAAATCCAAATATTCTATCCATCCAGGATCCGATAAGATGTACCACGGCATCAAGGAATTTTATTGGTGGCCGAACATGAAGGCCGAAATCGCCACTTATGTCAGCAAGTGTCTTACTTGCTCGAAAGTCAAAACCGAACATCAGAAACCTCCAGGTTTACTCCAACAACCTGAAATCCCTGAATGGAAATGGGAACAAATTGCCATGGATTTCATAACCAAACTACCCAAGTCGTCGAGCGGTCGCGATACCATTTGGGTGATCGTTGATCGTCTCACCAAATCTGCTCATTTCCTGGCAATCAAGGAAAACGATAAAATGGAACGCCTCACACAAATCTACATCAAGGAAATCGTTTCTCAACACGGTGTTCCAATCTCGATCATCTCTGACAGAGATGCCCGCTTTACCTCTCACTTTTGGCAGTCACTTCAAAAAGCATTGGGTACTCGTCTCGATATGAGCACCGCGTACCATCCTCAAACCGATGGCCAAAGTGAACGAACCATTCAGACACTGGAAGATATGCTACGCGCCTGCGTAGTTGATTTCGGTACAAACTGGGAAAGACATCTACCGTTGTGCGAATTCTCGTACAATAACAGCTATCATGCCAGCATTAAGGCTGCACCTTTTGAGGCACTGTACGGTCGTAAGTGCCGATCACCGATTTGTTGGACCGAAGTGGGAGACAGCCAACTCACTGGTCCTGAACTCATACACGCCACCACCGAGAAAATTGTGGAAATCCAAAACCGACTCAAAGCCGCACGTGATCGTCAGAAAAGTTACGCTGACGTGAGACGCAAACCACTCGAGTTCCAGGTTGGGGATCGAGTACTCTTAAAAGTATCGCCTTGGAAATGCGTCATCCGTTTTGGCAAACGCGGGAAGTTAAATCCCAGGTACATCGGGCCTTTTGAGATCCTCGAACAGATTGGCCCCGTAGCTTATCGATTGCAGCTGCCATCCGAACTCAGCAGCGTGCACCCCACTTTTCACATTTCTAACTTAAAGAAATGCCTGTCCGATGAGACACTGATTATCCCACTCGATGAAATTCGTGTTGACGACAAACTTCACTTCGTTGAGGAACCCGCTGAAATCATGGACCGTGAGGTCAAACAACTAAAACAAAGTCGTATTCCCATCGTCAAGGTCAGATGGAATTCGCGGCGCGGTCCGGAATTCACCTGGGAACGGGAAGACCAGATGCGACTCAAATATCCTCAACTATTCTCCGATTCTACACCAAACGAGACCTCGAGCTAAATTTCGGGACGAAATTCTCCTAACAGGGGGAGAATGTAACACCCGCCAAATTAGGACTAGTAATTAGTGCCTAATTCTCTGTTAATACATGTAATTAGTTCTGTGTTAGGCTAATTAATGTATCAAAATATATATTGATGAATATATACGATTATGCGATTTGATTAAATCGTACGCAAATTAAATCGAATGTATTTCGGTTCCATAAATACGGACGTTGGTGACAAATTTTATTAAATAACGCAACATTATTTAATAACGCTATTATATCAAAAATATTATTATGATAATATTTCGTATTCATTTCGGATCATACAAACAAAACTTATATGAGTTAAAAATGTAAAACGCGCAAACAAACTAAGTTACATTTTATAATTTTCGGAACTTAAATAATTCAACTAAAATATTTAGTAATTTTCCGTATTTTAAAACTATATTTAAACGTATAAAAATCATTTAACGTTTGAACGACGGAGCGAACGAACACCACACGGAGCGGGATCGCGGGGCGAAAAATGGGAGTTTAACCTCCCACTTCCACCCTTTCTTTTTCATTTCTTTCTTTCTTTCTCTCTCTCTTCCATCTTTTTCTCTCAAAATTTCATCACCACCACCATCACTAAATCGCAAAATACTACTATCAAACGCACTCGGATCATCAATATTTTTAGAGATTCACGACCACCTCGCGACGATCTACAACGCTATCTTTTCGGATTTTCAATCCGACACTTTGTAAGTTTCCGACAAAATCCCGAAACCACTTGATCCTTAGTATTTTCACTTGTTAGTTGTTTATATAACTTGTATATGTCCATTACAAAGTGTAGAACACGATTTTATAGCTTAAAAACGGGTTTGAATTGGGTTTTTGGCCGGAAAAATCTCGGCAGTCGGACTTTCTGGGCTGGTGTTCTTCAATGCGACACAAGCCTTGTGTCGCATGTAGTGTCGTATTTTGCCTGTTATGTCGCACCTAGTGTCGTATAAATCCTTTTGTGTCGTACCCTTTACGACACAACGTTGTGTCGCATCTTATGTCGCAAACTTCATACGACACAATCACTATGTCGCTGTTGAATCAGCATCTCGCATCTATGCGACACAACCCTTGTGTCGTATAGATCTTGTGTCGCATTTCTATGCGACACAACCCTTGTGTCGCATAACCACCTTTGTGTCGCACGACTGTGTCGCATAAAACAGCAGGTTTTCAAACTAAAATTTCACTAAGTGTCGAACCTATATACCCTCAAACACTTATACGATACGACTTATAAAACACATTGGAACACACTTGTAAGTGCAAAACACCAATAACATGATAATAATACTTAAAGTTTATTATTTCAAACCCATCACCAACGGGCCGTACACGTTTTCAAACACTTAACAAATCAACCAAATCGTAGTAATTTGGACATATATATATATATATATATATATATATATATATATATATATATATATATATATATATATATATATATATATATATATATATATATATAGTTGTGTAACAACTACAAGGGTGATCTTTTGAGATACCCAATCATGTTTATAACCATCGCGTGTCATGGACACCCTCAGGTTACAAGTCTTTGGACTTCATTATTCGGCTAATCAACTCAAGTTTATTAAGTTAAACTCACAAGACTCAGGTGAGTCTCATGGCCCCTCTTTTTACTGTTTTACTCAGGGGTGTGATATATTGCTCATTTTTAACATGTGAACGCAAGTACAAACATTTCATATACTACATGAGTTTTTCACAACTAATCATTTAAAGTCATCCGTCAGCATAGTTGTTAATACGTTGTAGCGTGAATATTAGTATATGGTACCATATAGGATTGACCCTCCTCGTTCGGGTTAGCAAGCACTAACCGGGTAAATGGACGTACTAATATTTGGGAAGACGAATGTTGATTAGGCATTCGTGGAGGCACCTCGCCCGGAATTCTCTATAGGGGACCCGGCCCTAGAGTTAAGCTCAACTATGTGCTCATGGCTGTATACATATACATTATCAATTGCTGGATGCAATTCAATCATTATTAAATCTTGCGGTTCATACTATATTACTTGATTTCAAACCTGTGAGCTCACCAGCTTTAGCTGACCCATTTAGCATGTATCGCAGGTACCAAGCAGTAGATTGCTTCGGCTTTAGGACTTTTAGCTCGAGTCAGCATACAGACGATTGAGATTTTATTGCATTAGTATATTTTGTACAAGTACTTATGTACTGAAATCTCCTTTTATTTAAACTCGAGCTATGTAAAGCTATAAATGTTGTAAACATTTTCAATATTAATATATTTTGTTAAAACGACGCATATAGAGTCGTTTACTATATATCTTTGTGCTTTGTTATTGATTAGTAACACCCAAATCGTGCTTCTGCAAATCACTAAATTTGGGGGTGTTACAGATTGGTATCAGAGCATAAGGTTATAGTGAACTAGGTTGCATTTAGTGGGCCTAGACTATGACCATTAGGCGGTATTTTCTTATTAGGCAGGACTAGTTCAGGAATTACAGCATAAGACTTTAATTTAATATAGCATGATCAACTATGTACAATTAAGGAAAGATGATGTAAGGTCTGAAACGGTTATGTTGAACAGAAGTACACTAGAAGACTCTGACCTCGAGAGGACCGAGACTTAAATATGTTTGTGCTAGACACTCAATAGGCTATATTACATAGGAACTATATGAATATAGGCCGCACTCTTATTAACGCTTTGTCTCAGCAATGGCAAACACACCACTCAATTCATCGCGCTCTCAATCCGGGATACAGAACCCAAGGGTAGCAAGGAGGAACGTCTGGTTGCCTCGAGCTGGCCCGTACCCCACTCACTTCACCTTGCCGGCCTTAGCCGCTAGGGTGAACCAACACGAGCAGCGACTTCGCACCATGGATGTCGTGTTGCAGGAAACAAACGAAAACTGGAGACTTACATCCCTCGAACGCATCGAACAAGTCTCCGAGGATCACGAAACCACCGTTAACAATGTAGACGTCCTTTTCAACAAAGTGGTGGAGATAAGCGTAGAAACTGCCCTTTTGAAACACCGGCTTGAAGAGTGTGAGCAACGCTCACTGGAAACGGAAGAATATGCCCGTGGATTGGTACAGCGATTAGCATTGACTGAAGACAATGCCCGACAGGCCGGCAGACTTGCAAACACTGTGGATCGCCTCATTGAAATGATGGAACAGATTAATCTACGTTAAGACTAGTGTAGTTCTTGTCTTGTAATCTGTCTCGTAATTTAACTATCTAGACGTTACTCTATAATTCGGTCGGAAGTAACAATTCCCGACGCCTTTTGTAATACATCCATGGGATGTAACCTTTGAACTCATATTATCTATCAGATATTCCTTACTGTTTCAACACATATAAATTGTCATTTTTCATATTGATGTTATGTATTACCGCTTTTATACATCTACATCTGAGACAAATACAACTTCATTACAAAATCTCATGTATCTTCATTTCTTTTATTGAAGAATCATGCCACCAAAGACAAGACCATACACCGATGCTCAACTTACATCGCTCATAACTCAGGTTGTGACTGAAGCCTTGGCTCGGAATACTCCACCGAATTCCGAAAGAAACAGCGATGCCGCTGAAACCCCCGCTACTAAACCTTGTTCTTACAAGGACTTTCAGAGCTGCAAACCCTCAAGCTTCAAGGGTACTGAAGGAGCCATCGGACTGATCAGATGGTTCGAGAAAATGGAAACCGTTTTCCGTGTCAGCAAATGCGCGGAGAACGACAAAGTAAACTTCGCTACCTGCTCTCTCGAAGATGATGCCCACTCTTGGTGGAACTCATATTCCTAATCCGTGGGTGCTGACACTGCCTACCAACTAACTTGGGAGGAATTGAAAGCAAAACTCACCGCCAAATACGGCTCAATCGCCAAACTCCAGAAGCTGGACGAGGAATTCTGGAACCTAAAGGTTCAGGGTGGTGATATCGATGGTTACACCACCAGATTCCAGCAACTCGCTGCCCTCCGCCCAGCCATGGTAAGCACAGAATCTGATAAAATCAGGAAGTACATCCTTGGTCTTCCTGAGCCTGTTCGGGGGCACGTCGCCTCTTCAAACCAAGCCACCATTGATGGTGCAATCCTACTGGCCCAAGACCTGATGGCAATGAGCCAGGATTCTGAACCACCCACTTCATCCTCCCACAACAACAAAAGAAAGTGGTCTGACTACCACAACAACCACCCAAACCAACAAAACAAGAAATCCGACACCATCAAAGCCTACAACACCACCACAGACATCAAACGGGGCTACACTGGGAGTAAACCCTATTGTTCCAAGTGCAGCCGCCACCACGAAGGTTCCTGTGGTTCCTTTTGCAGCAATTGCAAGAGGTATGGTCACCTCACCCAGGATTGCCGTTCCCCTACCAACAACAATTCCAACAACAACACTAGGCCACCCAAGGTCTGCTTTGAATGTGGGAACCCCGGGTACTTCAGGGACACGTGCCCAAAACTGAAGAACCAGAACAACAACAACAACAACAACAACAACAACAACAACAACAACAACAACAACAACAACAACAACAACAACAACAACAACAACCGCAACAACAACAACCACAACACCCGAAGTAGAGCCTTCGTGTAACATCCTCAAAATGGGCCTAGTTGAAATACGGTATTTCCCTTAATTTAACTGTTATTTAAATTGTATTTTAAATACTTGGTGTATTTTGATAGCTAAATTAATAGGTCAATTGGTCAATTGGCTTATTGTGATAAATGAATTAGTACATGTTTTAAATTTATTTAGTTGACGGTATAATAAAAACTTATTTCTCGCAAATGGTTTTTAGGTTCCAGACAATAGATTTAGGACGGGTATAATTTATACCCAAAATGGGCTGAGTCATTAGATGTGTCGACATCTGGAGACTCCATTTTTGCCACCACTTCACTTCATTTCTCAAACCCTCACATTCACCTTCAATGATTTCTTGATTTCTCAAACTCTTCAACAAATTACAATCTGATTTCTTCAAATTAGAAGGCTGTGATTTTGGATTCCCATCTTGCATTCATCTTTTTGAATCACCATCTTCATCAATTGTAAGTGAAAATACCCATTTTCATGCTTATTCTTAAATTGGTTAAATTAGGTTGAATTTATGACGAATTTGAGTTAAACTATGGTTGAATGTGTTTGTGTACAGATTACAAACTAATTTCATGTCCATTTAAGATGAATCTATTATGTGTTCATATATGAAATTGAAGAAATTGGGTTTTATTGGAAATTAGATTGAACACTTGATGCATGTATGAATCTGGTGTTGGATGTTGTTATTAGTTGTTGTTATATGTTTACACATGTTTGTAGAGGTCATTTACATGTCAAAAATCGAGTATTACATCTGCACTTGATAATTTGGATTTTTGGTTCGAGCTGAAACTAGTTGCAGGTCTGAACCATTGTTGAAAAACATTGGAACGCGATCCCGAAACCCTTACCCGGATCGCGTTGCTATGTGTATTTTGATCCCTGGATGATTTTGTACGTATGAACGCGATCCAGTCCCTATCATACGGATCGCGTTAGATAGTGTTAAATTGGGTCAAACGGATTTTGTTCCTTGGAACGCGATCCAGCTACTTGTCCCGGATCGCGTTTGCAAGTGTATTTTGGCAACATAATATTTTGGTGTTAAGGAACGCGATCCAGCCACACCCTACCCGGATCGCGTTTGTCAGTTTTACTTTGACGAATTTGACAACTTGTGACTTGTGTGCTTATGTTATTTAACGAGTATTGAAAGTATAGTATGAGCATTATACGACATTGTTTATGTGAATGTTATACTATAAATTCTAAACATTAGAGTCTAACTCGGGTTTTGATCGTGTTCTCAGATAACCAGAAGACTCAATAAGATAAGATCTTTGAGTGGAGACTGCAGTCGACAAGGGTGAGTGGATCTTGGACTTTCAGTCTAATTTGGTTGTAACAATATGGTTACAACGGGTAAATGTGAATTTACTATTTTCATTGTTAAGTTAATATTTTGCCATGATGGTTATATTTAGCTTAATTATTGGTGTCCTTGATTGCCTTGATGGTTGTGGACTATATGAATGTCGGGGGTCAACGTGTGTTGGGTTTGAGTACTATTACTTTGGACATCATAAGTGCTTTGTACATGTGTTGTTCACTGAAATTATGTTGTAAGTAGTAATAGTACCAGGCTATCGGTTTAGCCACTGATTTGGCCTTCAGTTGGTTATAAGTGTTACTTGGGGAACCACCGCGGCATGAGGGTACTCCAAGGACCACCGATCCTTCATGATTAACTGTTACTATGCTTTGCTGTAGACATTTGTTAAGCTAAGTTAGGTGATAGTTTGAGATTCATTCACTTAGCTTCGTGCTAACCCCTCATTACTTCTTGCAGGTTTACTTTGGTATGTGGGTGGGCAAGAAGTACTATAGGAATGGAATGTTTGACAAGCTCACTCTGTTTTGTTAACTCTGTTAATGTTATGACATTATGTTGTGGATTTCTATAACCCTAAACTTATCGTATGTAATGTCTAGGATAATCTGGTTTAAAGACCGTATGTATTTGGATTGCCATTTTGAAATGTAAATATGTAATCCAATGGTTTGTATCTAAATCTTGCGCTTCCTTTTATAAAAAAAAATTATCCTTGTATTTTCGAGAAGGGTGTTATAAGTTGGTATCAGAGCAAGGGTTTGGGTGAATTGAACATGGGTTAATTGTTCAATCCCAAATCTATTTGTGTTAGTCAAACATTCCAGAGAAGGGGATTGAGCTAGTGAATATGATTTGGTTAGTATTGCTAGGTACTAACAAATAACGGGTTATGAGATGTGTTGTGATACAGGATATGGCAGAAAATAACGCTCCGACCAGTACCCCTATCAATGCTTCTGGAGCGAGACACTCTCCTCCAGAAATTCAGTCTCAAAGCCAAGGTCAGACTAATACTACACTCCCTGCAAGTGAATTGAGCCGTGATGAGTACACTTTGTATTTAGAGGATGAGTTAAACAAATATAAGGAATTATATGAGCAACAAGCTAGAACATCCCGGCAGATTCCAGCTGTTAGTACGATTACACCTCCATTAGTGACATCACAGTTTTCTATGCCACCGCCTACTTACTACCAGACATCAGCTCCTATTTCTTCTTCAGGACCTTCGGGATTTCAGTTTCCGGTATTTCCTCCTCCATCTCAGCGAAAACTATGTTCATTTAAAACCTTTAAGTCTAGTGGACCTTCAGATTTCTTTGGGAGTACAAATCCTTCTGTGACCATGGATTGGTTAAGGGATGTCGAAAGAAAATTTGAGGTTTGCAGATGTGAGGATGAGATCAAGGTAACTTATGCAGTGCAACTTTTAAAGGGTCCGGCAATGGGATGGTGGGATTCTATCACATCTCATTTAACACCTCAGCAAAAAGCTTCCATTACATGGTCCGATTTCCATAACGCGGTTTGTAAGAAGTATTGCTCCGGGTATGACATGACTCGTATTAGGCGTGAATTCTTGGATATGCAATTGACTGACAGTATGACTATAGAGGACCTTATCTCTCAGTTTACCGATAAGTTGAGATTTGTACATCAATGGGTACCGGATGAAAGGACAAAGATTGACCATTTTGTTGGAATGTTACCCCATACTTATCGGACTACTGTGAGACTTGCAGGCGATCTTAACCAAGCTTTTGATTTGGCCCGTTCTGTGGACGGTGATATTAGAGCTCATGATTTGGAAATTAAAGACAAGTCCCCAATGAAACCCAAAGGTGAATCTACGTCAGGTCAGGGGAAGAAGAAATGGCAAGGTAATAATAATAACCGTAAACCGAATGTTGTTGGTGGTTCAGTGGATAGATCAAATTGGTGCCAAAATTGCAAGTCTAGGCACACGGGACATTGTACACCTCAGACTGCTAGGTGTATTAAGTGTGGTCAGTTCGGTCATGACATCAAGGATTGTCCTTTTTCTAAGCCAGTGTGTTGGAATTGTCGCAAGGAAGGGCATCGTTCGAGTGCGTGTCCAGAGGCAGGGAAGCAAAAATCGGGAACGGTCGGAGGGTCATCGTCATCTTCTGGCCAGAAAAGAAAGAATCCTCCAGCTCCAACTGGTCGGGCTTTTCGAATGACCGTGGATGAAGCTGTTGTAGCCGAGGACGTCATCACTGGTACTTTTCTTATTAATTCAGTACCGGCATGCACCTTATTTGATTCAGGGGCAAATTGTTCCTTTATGTCCTTGGTATTCTGTGATAGACTTAAATTGACGCCTACATGTATTTCACAACCAATTGAGGTTGAGGTAGCGGATGGAAAGTTAGTTTCAGTTACCACATCGGTGACAGGAGCTAGTATTTTGATTGAGGGTCATAGTTTCCCTGTTTCTTTTCTATTGATGCCTATTCATGGATTTGATGTTGTGTTAGGCATGGATTGGTTGAGTCGTAATAAAGCCAATATAGATTGTCATAAGAAGCTGATAAAAATCCCAATCTCAGACGAGTCATATGTCGTGGCTCGAGGGGAAAGGGAGAGGGGTAGTATACCTTTGATCTCTATGATGAAAGCTAGAAAATCTCTAGCTAAAGGGTGTGATTCTTATTTAGCCTATGTTGTCGATGCTAAGCTAGAAAAGAAAGCCATTAGTAATGTCCGAGTTGTTTCTAAGTATTCGGATGTTTTCCCTGATGAATTGCCTGGTTTACCTCCGGTTAGAGAAGTAGAATATAAAATTGAGTTAATTCCTGGTTCTACTCCAGTAGCTAAGGCACCTTATAGATTAGCTCCCTCCGAAATTCGTGAAATGATGAATCAAATTCAGGAATTATTAGATAAGGGTTTTGTTAGACCCAGTTCTTCTCCTTGGGGTGCTCCTGTGTTATTTGTTAAAAAGAAGGATGGCACTTTTCGTATGTGTATTGATTATAGAGAGTTGAATAAAAGGACCGTAAAGAATAAGTATCCTTTGCCCCGAATAGATGAATTGTTTGATCAATTACAAGGATCTTCATTTTTCTCTAAGATAGACTTGAGATCGGGTTATCACCAAGTTCGGGTTTGTGGGGAGGATATCCCTAAAACAGCTTTTCGCACTCGCTATGGTCATTATGAATTTCTTGTTATGCCTTTTGGGTTGACTAACGCTCCAGCAATTTTCATGGATTTGATGAATAGGGTTTGTAGACCTTTTCTCGATAAATTTGTCATTGTATTTATTGATGATATATTAGTTTATTCTAAATCTGAATCCGATCATGAAGTACATTTGCGTTTAGTTCTTGACACCTTGAGAAAGGAGAAATTGTATGCTAAGTTTTCGAAATGTGAATTTTGGCTTCGTGAAGTTCAGTTTTTGGGGCACATCATTTGTGAAGATGGGGTTAAAATGGATACATCTAAAATTGAGGCTGTCATGAATTGGCAATCACCTAAATCTCCGTCAGAGATCAAGAGTTTTCTGGGTTTGGCAGGCTATTACAGAAAATTTATTAAAGATTTCTCCAAGATTGCAGGTTCTTTGACTAAATTAACTCGTAAGGATGTGAAATTTCTGTGGGGTGATCAACAGGAATCAGCTTTTCAGACCTTGAAACAATTGTTGTGTCAGGCTCCGATTTTAGCTTTACCTGATGGATCCGAGGATTTTATCGTATATTGTGATGCTTCACATGCGGGTTTAGGTTGTGTATTGATGCAACGAGACCGTGTTATTGCCTATGCTTCAGGTCAGTTGAAACCTCATGAGATTAATTATCCTACCCATGACTTGGAACTTGCAGCTGTGGTTTTTGCCTTAAAGATTTGGAGACATTACCTGTATGGAACCAAATGCGTTATTTGTACGGACCACAAGAGCCTTCAGTACATGTTTACTCAAAAAGAACTTAACATGAGGCAAAGGAGATGGTTAGAATTGATTAAGGATTGTGATTGCGAGATTCGATATCATCCGGGTAAGGCAAATGTGGTGGCGGATGCGCTTAGCCGAAAGGGTAAATCTGAAAGGGTTTGTTTAATGCGTTTGGAAATCTCTTCAGACTTGATCGATAAATTGAAATTGGCTCAGATGGAGGCCCTATTGGATCATAACTTGAAATCCGAAATCATGCTTAAAAGGAAGGATTTATTGGTAGAAGATTCTCGTGGATTAAAGACATTTCAGTCTCGTGTTTGGGTCCCATTGTTTGGTGGACTTCGAGATGTGATATTGATGGAGGCTCATAAATCCAGACTGTCGATTCATCCCGGATGCACCAAAATGTATCATGATTTAAAACCATTGTATTGGTGGCCTACTTTGAAGTTGGATGTCGCTCGAATTGTTGAATCTTGCCATATTTGCTCTCAAGTAAAGACCGAGCATCAAAAACCGTATGGAGCTTTGAAGCAACTCGAGATTCCCGAGTGGAAATGGGAACATATTACCATGGATTTTGTGACCAAATTACCCCAAACTGTTAAGGGTAATGATATGATTTGGGTAATTGTCGATAGATTGACCAAGAGTGCTCACTTTCTTGCTACTTGTGAGACGGCATCATTAAGTAAATTGGCGCAATTGTACATTAATGAAGTGGTTATTAGGCATGGGATTCCGTTATCGATTGTTTCAGACAGAGATTCTCGATTTGTGTCGGGTTTTTGGCAGAATTTACAACGTGAATTGGGTTCTAGGGTCAATTTGAGTACGGCTTATCATCCTCAGACGGATGGTCAGTCGGAACGCACCATTCAAACCTTGGAGGACATGTTGCGGGCATGTGTATTAGAATTTGGTGGGTCGTGGGATTCCCATTTACCATTAGTTGAGTTTGCCTATAATAATTCTTTCCATTCTAGTATAGGCATGCCACCCTATGAAATGTTGTATGGTCGTAGGTGTAGGACACCCACTTGTTGGTTAGAGGCGGGTGAAAAGCAGTTTGCGGGTCCTGACATAGTTCAAATTACAGCCGATAAGGTAGCTATAGCCCGAGATAGATTAAAAGCTGCCCGTGATAGACAGAAACAGTATGCTGACCCACGTTATCGACCAGTTTCGTTTGTAGAAGGTGAGTTGGTTTATTTGAAAGTTTCACCTTGGAAGGGTGTTATCAGGTTTGGGAAACGTGGTAAACTAGCTCCTAGATACATCGGACCGTTTAAAATTCGACATGTTGTCAATGATCAAACGGTGTCATTAGATCTTCCTCCTGAATTGTCGGGTATTCATGATACTTTCAATGTGTGCTATTTAAGAAAATGCAATGTGGAGGACCAATCCCAAGTTCTTCCATTGCAAGATTTGCGTGTTGACTTAAGCCAAAGACTTGTAGAAGAACCCGTAGAGCTTTTGGACCGTAAGGCGACTAAACTTAGAAAGAAGGAAATCCCTATGGTATTGGTTAAGTGGAATCATAGTCTGGGTCCGAATCTTACTTGGGAGACCGAGTCTAGCATGAGGACGCGCTATCCCAATCTTTTTGAGCGTGGCGAGATTTCGGGGACGAAATCTTCTTAAGGAGGGAAGAATTGTAACATCCTCAAAATGGGCCTAGTTGAAATACGGTATTTCCCTTAATTTAACTGTTATTTAAATTGTATTTTAAATACTTGGTGTATTTTGATAGCTAAATTAATAGGTCAATTGGTCAATTGGCTTATTGTGATAAATGAATTAGTACATGTTTTAAATTTATTTAGTTGACGGTATAATAAAAACTTATTTCTCGCAAATGGTTTTTAGGTTCCAGACAATAGATTTAGGACGGGTATAATTTATACCCAAAATGGGCTGAGTCATTAGATGTGTCGACATCTGGAGACTCCATTTTTGCCACCACTTCACTTCATTTCTCAAACACTCACATTCACCTTCAATGATTTCTTGATTTCTCAAACTCTTCAACAAATTACAATCTGATTTCTTCAAATTAGAAGGCCGTGATTTTGGATTCCCATCTTGCATTCATCTTTTTGAATCACCATCTTCATCAATTGTAAGTGAAAATACCCATTTTCATGCTTATTCTTAAATTGGTTAAATTAGGTTGAATTGATGACGAATTTGAGTTAAACTATGGTTGAATGTGTTTGTGTACAGATTACAAACTAATTTCATGTCCATTTAAGATGAATCTATTATGTGTTCATATATGAAATTGAAGAAATTGGGTTTTATTGGAAATTAGATTGAACACTTGATGCATGTATGAATATGGTGTTAGATGTTGTTATTAGTTGTTGTTATATGTTTACACATGTTTGTAGAGGTCATTTACATGTCAAAAATCGAGTATTACATCTGCACTTGATAATTTGGATTTTTGGTTCGAGCTGAAACTAGTTGCAGGTCTGAACCATTGTTGAAAAACATTGGAACGCGATCCCGAAACCCTTACCCGGATCACGTTGCTATGTGTATTTTGATCCCTGGATGATTTTGTACGTATGAACGCGATCCAGTCCCTATCATACGGATCGCGTTAGATAGTGTTAAATTGGGTCAAACGGATTTTGTTCCTTGGAACGCGATCCAGCTACTTGTCCCGGATCGCGTTTGCAAGTGTATTTTGGCAACATAATATTTTGGTGTTAAGGAACGCGATCCAGCCACACCCTACCCGGATCGCGTTTGTCAGTTTTACTTTGACGAATTTGACAACTTGTGACTTGTGTGCTTATGTTATTTAACGAGTATTGAAAGTATAGTATGAGCATTATACGACATTGTTTATGTGAATGTTATACTATAAATTCTAAACATTAGAGTCTAACTCGGGTTTTGATCGTGTTCTCAGATAACCAGAAGACTCAATAAGATAAGATCTTTGAGTGGAGACTGCAGTCGACAAGGGTGAGTGGATCTTGGACTTTCAGTCTAATTTGGTTGTAACAATATGGTTACAACGGGTAAATGTGAATTTACTATTTTCATTGTTAAGTTAATATTTTGCCATGATGGTTATATTTAGCTTAATTATTGGTGTCCTTGATTGCCTTGATGGTTGTGGACTATATGAATGTCGGGGGTCAACGTGTGTTGGGTTTGAGTACTATTACTTTGGACATCATAAGTGCTTTGTACATGTGTTGTTCACTGAAATTATGTTGTAAGTAGTAATAGTACCAGGCTATCGGTTTAGCCACTGATTTGGCCTTCAGTTGGTTATAAGTGTTACTTGGGGAACCACCGCGGCATGAGGGTACTCCAAGGACCACCGATCCTTCATGATTAACTGTTACTATGCTTTGCTGTAGACATTTGTTAAGCTAAGTTAGGTGATAGTTTGAGATTCATTCACTTAGCTTCGTGCTAACCCCTCATTACTTCTTGCAGGTTTACTTTGGTATGTGGGTGGGCAAGAAGTACTATAGGAATGGAATGTTTGACAAGCTCACTCTGTTTTGTTAACTCTGTTAATGTTATGACATTATGTTGTGGATTTCTATAACCCTAAACTTATCGTATGTAATGTCTAGGATAATCTGGTTTAAAGACCGTATGTATTTGGATTGCCATTTTGAAATGTAAATATGTAATCCAATGGTTTGTATCTAAATCTTGCGCTTCCTTTTATAAAAAAAAATTATCCTTGTATTTTTGAGAAGGGTGTTATACTTCGTCATCAACTCCGGGGATGCCCGCCAAGACCCGAATGTGGTCTCGGGTATGTTCTTCCTCAACAACTTAACTGCTTCTTTCCTATTTGATACTGGTGCTGATAGAAGCTTTATCTCTGATGACTTTTGCCCACTACTTGACATCACTCCCGTTGCCTTAGATGTTAAGTACACTCTAGAGCTAGCAAATGGGAAACTTATAGAAACCAATAGTGTGATACATAATTGCACTTTAAACCTAGCTGACGAAACCTTTTTAATCGATCTTGTACCCGTTGAAATCGGAAGTTTCGACGTCATCATTGGAATGGACTGGTTGTCCAAACACCGAGCCGAAATCGTTTGTTACGATAAGATCGTCCGTATTCCACTCGCCGTCGGTAGAACCTTGATCATACAGGGGGAGACCGGTGGGACGAGACTCAATATCATCTCTTGCTTAAAAACCCGAAAATTTCTGAGAAAGGGTTACCCTGCAATACTCGCACACATCACAGAGAAGAAGTCGGAGGAAAAGCGACTTGAGGATGTACCAATTGTTAGAGATTTTCCCGAAGTCTTTCCGGAAGAACTACCTGGTTTACCTCCACCTAGACAGGTTGAGTTCTCAATCGATCTCGTGCCGGGTGCCGCACCGGTGGCCCGCGCACCGTACCGTTTAGCCCCATCCGAACTTCAGGAGTTGTCCACCCAGTTACAGGAACTCCTGGATAGAGGATTCATTAGACCGAGTTCTTCACCTTGGGGAGCTCCGGTCTTATTTGTTAAAAAGAAGGACGGTTCATTCCGAATGTGCATCGACTATCGAGAGTTGAACAAATTGACCGTCAAAAACCGATACCCACTTCCTCGCATTGATGATCTGTTCGACCAACTTCAGGGTTCAAGTTTCTACTCAAAAATCGACCTGCGATCAGGGTATCATCAGTTACGAGTTCGCGACACCGATATTCCAAAAACTGCTTTCAGAACTCGTTACGGGCACTACGAATTTCAAGTGATGCCCTTCGGTCTAACTAACGCACCAGCTGTATTCATGGACCTTATGAATCGGGTGTGCAAACCTTACCTCGACAAGTTTGTCATTGTTTTTATCGATGACATCCTCATCTACTCGCGCAATGATCAAGAACATGCGCAACACCTCAGAACCATCCTAGAACTACTTAGACACGAGGAGCTTTACGCCAAATTCTCTAAGTGTGAGTTCTGGATAAAAACCGTTCAATTCCTTGGTCACGTGATCGACAGTCAGGGAATTCACGTTGACCCATCAAAAATCGAAGCTATCAAAGACTGGCAAGCACCCACCACTGCAACTGAAGTACGTCAATTCTTGGGTCTTGCTGGGTACTATCGGCGATTTATCGAAAATTTCTCCCAAAATAGCTCAACCACTCACGGTACTGACTCAGAAGGACAAAAGGTTCGATTGGACCGATAAACAAGAGTCAGCGTTCCAACTTCTGAAACAAAAGCTTTGCAGTGCTCCAATTCTGTCACTACCCGAAGGCACCGATGACTTCGTGGTATACTGCGATGCTTCCCACCAAGGTCTCGGTTGTGTACTGATGCAACGAGACACGGTCATTGCCTACGCTTCACGACAGCTGAAAATTCACGAAAAGAACTACACCACTCATGATCTCGAACTTGGAGCTGTCGTTTTTGCTCTCAAAATCTGGAGACACTACCTCTACGGCACCAAGTGCACAATCTTTACCGATCATAAAAGTCTCCAACATATATTCGATAACCAAATAAAGTTCAGTAATTCAATTGAACCAAATAAAAGTTCGGTAACTAAATTGAACTTTTTCGGAAAGTACAGTAACGAAATTGTCTATTAACCCTATATAGAAGTTCTTTTATCTTACACTAGATTATTACCTGTGCGATGCACGGTTATGCAAAGATATCGTTTACTATTTGTTGGAAAAAAAAAATAGTTAAATCGTAATAGTACTTTTTTGAAAAAATATGATTTAGCTCATGTAAAAAGAAATTCACCAATGATGTAGTTATATATTTATAATAAATAGACATTACTAACAGTTAACTTCAATGGAAATCACAATAAGCACTAAAGCAATAGTCTAAGACGGAGTATATACTAAATAATCAATCAGTATGTCATCGAGTTTGTTATAATTAGTAACACAATGAATGTTAATGCCTTTATTTGTTACAATTACAGCATACTACTACTGCTGAAAGTCTTTATTCTCTATTCAACTACTGAAAAATTATATAGTTGTTCTGCTCGAATATTTCGACAATATAGACGGTTAGACACACTTATAACATAGGAAATTACAATGAAGCAAAAAATGAAAAAAATGCCCAAAGCAACCCACAACTTCTACACCCCCTCATCAATGTGTAACTCAAATATCATTTCCTTTCGTAACTCTTACAAAAACAAAATGGACTCTGGTACGGACCATGGTAAGTGTGAGCAATAAAAGGTGACTTGCAAGAAGGAGAAGATGTTGATTTCATCAGTCTAACAATTATGTAAAGACGAATATATATAACTAGTAAGTAATTTTGATACACTGTGAATAAATTAAAAAGACCGACTTGGTTCATTTTATATGTTGGGATGCCCTATTATTATTGTCATTATTCATTCGAGTTTTATAAGAGTTACTAATGAATATATAATATGAACATCACTAAGTAGGAAGGGGGCAAAAATATGAGGATTAAGATGAGAAGCAATAATAATGAAAAGGTAAGGGATGAAAAAGATGATAATAAAATCATAAATAATCATATGATGATGTTTAATTTAATTCTATAATAATAAACAAATATAAAAGGATTCATCATTCATATATACCTGTGTGGAATCAAAATGCAAAACACTGAAACTAACCACGTAAAAGTTGAGGAATTAATCTAAAGGTGACTCTAAATAAATCAAAAAGGCTTAAAATTAGAATTGTCAAATGGGAAATTTAATATCAATTCGTCAAGATTTGAATAAGAAAAATCGTTTTCTAAATAAAATTCTGAACATTCAATTCAAACATCATGAAAACATGTCTACATGATCAATTCATTAATCAGCCCAACAGATGAAACCATTCCGAAAAATAAAGAGACAAGAAGAAATGAATTAAAGATTTATGTTGTTGTAATCGATTATTCAAAGAGGGGTTGAGAATTAAAATAACATTTCTGGAAAGTGGGTTTTATTATTTTCAAGAAACGTTTCGTCAGTTACAGAAACAAAGAAACCATAAAGTGAACAACAAGAAGTAATTTGATAACCAAAGCATCAATATTATTATTGATGATAATAATACGGATACACTACACTTGTATCAGGGTTACAAAGAAAAACCTTGAAGCTTCCTCACACTCTAACTATGAATGACGAACCATACATATAGTCAAACAAGTACACCAACTAATATTGCATACCATACCTTTGAAAATAATAAAACTCTATTATAAAATTAGAGTTTTCCTTTACAAGTTATCCTCATTAAAGTTTGGAAACTAATCTAACTCTGTATATATATTTCTGCTAAGCATGGTCTGTAATCACTGTTCACTGCACGTGCAAGCCTGACAGATCCACTAGGCGTTGTTTCAACCGCTATCTGTGCTAGCAGTGGAAACCTTGTAAACTAGACTAGCAGTATTAACTTCAAATGGCTTGACGGTAGAAACTAAGAGTAGTCCAGCAGAAGTAACGATCGCAGCAGCGTAAACTTCAACTAACAGTGGAAACCGGAACTAGCAGTATTAACAAAGAATACCAGCAGTATTAACCATACTTAGATTAATTTCCAATTCTGCATCAGTGGACATTCTGACCCAACAATCTCCCCCTAAACTTAAGCTTCTCTCAGCAGCCTTAAGTTTCACTTACACATATCAGGAAAAAGATTATTTCTTGCCTTTTTGATTGCCTTTCATGATCTTATTCCTGATTCTTTCCTCAGATTTCTTTTGGCTTCTTCAATCAGTTCAAAATTTTCTTTTTGTCTTCTTTTCAGATAACCTTCCATTTCATGAACAAGCATGGCTGCAACATCACGATCATTGCAGTGTATCTTTGATCCCATCAATCCAGTCAGAGTTTTCATTGACCATGGATATTCAGTTCCCACAAAGAAATACCCTGTAGCTCCATCCTTGTGCAGTATCATGTGGACTCCATTATGAATAAAGCAATACCATTCTTTGACTTCAGAGTTTACTTTAGAGAATTATTCATGTTTAGGATCTTGCTCATACATGACAGCCAGAAAGTCATATATGATCCTTTCATGACTATGCATGTCTGCATTGACATATTTTCTCATTGCAATGTTCCACATGTCATCCAAGTCATTCCGTGAAAAAGATAGTATCATTCGATAGAAGCTTCTGTAAGTCATTTCTTCTATATTAGCCCCACCCCTTATTATTTTGAACATGTTGACATTTTTATCATCAACACAGCTGAACCAATCTATAATAGGGAAGTGGACCTCCAGAGGTTATGCCCCTGCATCATCAATCACCACCATGCTTCTCAGTCTGTCCATGTCAGGTTCATCAATTTTGTCCTCTGTAGACGAAGGCACATCAGTATGCACTTCTTTTTCTTTATCCAACTCCATCTCACAATCCTTCTCTGTCTCAGCAGTGGAATGCACATCAGTATGCACTTCCTTTTCCTTCTCAGCCTCAAACACCTTTTGATGGTTCTTTATCTCATCAAAAGCACCAGAGCCTGATCTTACTCTTTTTCTCACAAACTTTATAGAGCAGCTATCATCCCTATTCTCTTCATCCTTCTTAGCCTTCTGAGCTTTTCTTGCAGATGCTTCAGGCTCTGTTCCAATGGGATAAAAGGTTTGTTCAGCTTCATATCTCCTCTTTAATGATTCAAAGCTCCATTTCTTGAGAGCGGTCAAAGTTTTTCCAGTGGCACCTCTTAGACATCTAGCATAATGATCTTTCAACTGAGCCTTTGTCTTTGGCTTAGCCTTGAGCTTTGCTTGTCTTTCTGCAGCTTCATGAGCTCTCTTGTTCCTCAAGATGGTTTGCACATGAGCTAACTTTTCTTCATTGATGAGACTAGCCCATTCCTGTTGTAGGCTTTCTCTAGCAAACCAACGATCAAAGTGCATCTGTTCATCTCTAGTCATAGGTATCACATGCCCTGGAGCATAATCAACATTTACCACTTTATCACGATCATCATACACATCTGCATTGATTTCCGCATCTAATCTATTTGCCTCTATTTCATCAAGCATATCAAAATTGATTTCTTCATGAAGTCTCTGAGCTTCTACTCGGCCTAATGCTTCAAGCTCTTTCTTTTTCAAGGGTTTCTCAGGCTCCACCAATATACCCTTGCCTTTATCTTTTGATGCAGACATTTCCTTTTCTTTTAAATTCCTTTTAACACCCTCTGGCCTTTTGTCAACATCAGGCTCTCTCAGTGTTATACCCACACCTCTTGGTTGAACAGATTTAGCCACTTCAACTAAAGCTTCTGCAGCAGTGTGCTCATCACTAGCAGTGGTAAGTGGTTCATCTGCTCTACCAGTGCTAACTGGATCAGGCTGCTCAGAGGTGGTAGTATTTGTTGCAGCAGAGGAAACCAATGGAGTTTCACTAGCAGTACTAGTGCCAGCAGTAGAAACCACCGGAATTTCACTAGCAGTACTATCCTCATCACTGGCAGTGGAAACTGGTTTCTCAATATCAGTAGCAGAAGTAGGCAACTCCAAATCTAGTGCATCATTTATCACATTCCTTATAGTAGCCTCTACCTCTTTTGGTTGAACATCTTCAAACAAACCAGTTCCAAGGACTGTTCTTTCTTCTATCTCATCACCACCACCCATCTCTTCACACCCGTCAGTCTTATCTTCATTATGCTTAAGAGTTGAGAATAGAGGAGGATTCTCATTTTCTGCTTCAAGCTCTTTTCTTTGATCATCTTCTGCAAGAAGTTTGTTAGCTTGATCCTATGATACAGCAGACATAGGTATAGCTCCTGTGAAGCACCACTGTTCTTCAGCATTTTTGTCATTGCTTTTAGAAGAACTGGATGAATCTGAATGTGATTCAACTACTTTCCTTTTCCTACCCCTCACTAACCTTTTCAAACCTTCAGACTTCTTCTTTGCCTTTTCTTTTCTTATATTTCTTTCATTCAACAGCTTCTCAACTAATCCTCCCAACTCCTTGATTTGCTTTCTTTGATCAGCAATTTCCTCATCCTGCTTTTTCACCAGATCACACAACTTGGTACAGGTATTCGTCAATTCATTTAGTACAGAACTGTCCTCACCATCTCTGGAAGTGTTAACCTCCTTTGATGGATCACTGGAACCACCAGCTGCATCATGCCTAGCATGACTAGCAGAGGTCCCTTTGTTCTTGGTACTGTGACCACTAGGTACATTGATATCCACTGGGTCCTCTGCATTAGAGGAGCCCACTGGCATCTCTGTATCTTGTGTTGCCATGGATTGGGTCTTAGTTCCATTACCACTGTCCTGTACTCCTTCTGAGGTAGTTACAGTAGTGGCAGCCCTTTCCATATGGTCATCACCCTCTGCATTGATCACCTCATTTGTGTTTAATTCAGACTGAGACATCTGAGAAAGAGGAGCCTCAGATGCCTGTTTCTTAGCCTTTTTGGCTTTAGATTTGGATCGTTTAGGGTCCCTTGTTTTCTTTGATGATTTCACTGCAGTTTTGGGATGAGAGAAATGGGGTGTTTCTTCCTCCTGAACAGCAGGTGCAGAAGTGGTTGATGGACCAGCTTCTGCACAAGAAAATGCACTTAACATATGTGCAGTTAAAGGTGTAACCTTCTCAGAGAAGGCAATACCTTTAACAATACCTTTTCTCTTCACGTTTGCAAAAACCTTTTTAGTATGAGAAGAGATAACAAGCTTGCCACCAGTAGTTGGCAAATCTTTCAATTCTTTGTTGAAAATTTGTTGCAAAAAGCTTGGATACATCAAAAATTTATCTTTGGGATGCTCCAGGTTATACAACATACCAGTAAAAATTAATTTTGAAAAATTGAACTTCTCTCCATTAGCTAAGCAGATTATTGCAGTTGCAATATTGCTGCTAAACTTATCAAAAGAAGTTCTCTTCTGAGAAATGCATTGTTGTAGGGTATGAATTAAATATTTCTAGTGGGGGCAAAACATTGATTTGAAAAATGTTAGTTTACCATCATTCTCCCCCTCATACCCTAACAACTTTAATTTATCAAAAAATTCAAAAACAGGATAACAATCCATACCATCTGCATCTTGCGGGAGCAAATGAGTACGAATTGAAGCTTCAGAAATTTTGATCATTTTCCCAGCAACCTTTCCCACAATAGTTGTGACCCTTTCGATCTCTGTTCTTTTTGCCGAATTCCAGAAATCGTTTAGATGAGAAATATAGATGATGGGGTTTACGGTGAGATCTTCTTTGAGGTTGCTTCGTAACAGAAAATCAATCATCTCCTCATAATCATCTGATCCTTGAGCTTTCTTCAAAAATGCAAGAACATTGTGTTTTTCTGCGATTGCAAGAGTTTCAAATGAAGAAGACGATGCCATGATCGGTTTAAACTTGAAATTGAATGTAGTGATTTGATGATTTTGATCGAGGGTTTCAAGTTTTGAGAGCGAGTGGGAGTTATATTTGAAAATGAAAGAGTTTTTCCCTTTTCCCTGTTATAAACTAGCAGCAGTTACAAGCCCTAATTTTCAACAGCGGAAATGACACCAGCAGTGTTAACTGTGACAATAGCATTGGCAGTGGAAACAGACAGTTAAACTGACGGTGGAAATAGAATGACTAGTATAGCTAGCGGTTGTAACTATAACTAGCAGCAGTAATAGCAGTGATAACGAACGAGCTTTCTTCTTTTTGTTTCTATTAAAAGAAACCCCCCCCCCCCCCCCCCCCCCCTTTTTTTTTTGACTTGAAACCGAAAAATATATACATAACAAAAATAAAAAATCTTCAAAATAATTCAGGATCCGAGATGTTCGGAAACTGCATATCTTGAGCATAGTATCGATTTAAGAGAAGGTCACGATGACTAGAGTATGGAGGAATGTAATTGTAACGCACAACATTCTCTGGATCACGCTTGCATTTGATCCAATTTTTTGCCTTTGTTTTTGCTCGTTTGACCAAATATTTCCAATGTCTCACACGCTCTTTAATGCGACAAGAAATAGATCGGTTTGCAATCCTCCTTCTAGTCTCCGTGTCCCTACATTGATGCATCATTTCCCAGTTATGATTATTTAACTGAGTGATCTGCTCTTGAAGAGTTTCGACCACATGCTCTTGCTCCTGTTCCAAAATTGCCTCTACTTGTTGATACAAATCCATGCTTATCAACTCCGGTTCTGGTTCCTCGTGAATTTCATTATCAGAAGTGGTTGAGGTTGCATAACCAGAAGTAGGAGAAAGATGATTTCTTGGAGAAAAGAAAACAATGTCTTGATCCATTTGTTTCTTTAAGAGAAATGATAGTATGATGGTATGAAAGAGTAACAATTTGGTTGTAATATTTATGGAGCAAAGAGTGATTATGAAAATCCTGATTTATCATTGAAAGATTGAAAAACAAGTCTTTGTAAGAGAATATTTACTATTCTCCTAAAAAGGTGTGAATAAGTTGTACTTAAACACATTGGAATCTTTATTAAACAATAAGTAACATATGGTTACAATACTTTTGTATTTTATTTTAACAAAAATCAACCACACATCAAGAACCAATCCTACAACCTGCACAAAACATGTATATACACATAAAACAGCAGTTCCAAAATATGTCTAGTACTAGTTAGTACCGGTAATGACAATTTAAGACTGGCAGTGTTAACATAACTACTAGCAGTGTTGATATATACTGGCAGTGGTTATATTTGCACTGGCAGTGTTAACATGTGCACTGGCTGTGTTAAAATAAACACTGGCAGTGTTAACACCAGTAGTAATAACTAGTATATTAGTATTAACCCTTATTAAACACTTATGAGATATACACAAAATGATATTAGTGAAAAAGATTTAAGTTAAGTTGATCATTCCAATACTTGTAATCAAATATGTAAATCTACCCACGTCAAAAGCTTTAGTGAATAGATCTGCAAATTGATTATCAGTATGGACTTTGAAAATCTGAATCAATCTTTTCTCATTGCAATATCTGATAAAGTGATATCTAATCTCAATGTGTTTGGTTTTTGAGTGTTTAATAGGGTTATTGATGACACTGATAGCAGAATTATTGTCAATATACATGGGAGTATTTAAAAATTGCAAACCATAATCCAGCAACTGATTCTGAATCCACAAAATCTGAGCACAGCAACTTGCTGCAACAACGTACTCTGCTTCTGCTGTTGAAGTGGATACAATGGTTTGCTTTTTGCATTGCCATGAGACTAGCCTATCTCCCAAAAATTGACATCCTCTTGATGTGGACTTTCTATCCACATTTGCACCTCCATAATCACTATCAGTGTAAGCAATAAGCTCAAATGCAGAACCTTTTGGATACCATAGGCCCACTTTTGATTGACCTTTGAGATATCTAAAGATCTTTTTGACAGCATAAAGATGTGATTGCTTGGGATTTGCTTGGAATCTTGCACATACACATACTGCAAACATGATGTTTGGTCTGCTTGATGTTAAATACATAAGGGACCCAATCATTGATCTGTATAAGTGTTCATCAACACTCTCCCCCTCAAGATCTGCAACCAGTGGTTTGTGTGTTTCCGTTGGAGTGCTAGCAGACTTCACATCTTCGTAGCCAAACCTTTCTAGAATGTCATTCACATATTTCCCTTGATGAATGAAGATACCATCAGATTGTTGATTCACTTGCAATCCCAGAAAGAACGTTAGCTCACCCATTAAGCTCATCTTAAACTTCTGATGCATTAGAGATTCAAATTCTTTGCACAAACAATCTTTTGTAGAACAAAAAATGATATCATCAACATATATTTGAACAAGTAGGATATCACTCTTAATTCTTTTTGTGAACAAAGTTTTATCAATAGAACCTCTCTTGAACCCATTTTCCAAAAGATACACAAATAATGTATCATACCAAGCTCTTGGAGCTTGATGCAAATCATACAATGCCTTATCCAATCTGTATACCTTATCAGGATGCATAGGGTCCTCAAACCCTGGAGGTTGGCACACATACACTTCTTCCTCAATTCTACCATACAGAAATGCACTTTTGACATCCATTTGATACACCTTGAAATTCTTGAAAGATGCATAAGCTAAGAACAATCTGATTGCTTCAATCCTTGCCACTGGAGCAAAAACTTCATCATAATCAATACCTTCTTCTTGAGAATAACCTTGAGCAACCAATCTTGCCTTGTTCTTAATTACAATCCCTCTTTCATCCTTCTTGTTTCTGAATACCCATTTAGTGCCAATGGGCCTTTTTCCTTTTGAAAGATCCATTAGAGTCCACACCTCTTGAATCTTAAATTGAAGCAGTTATTCTTGCATTGCTTCAACCCAATTGGAATCCTTCAAAGCTTTAATTGCTTTCTTAGGCTCTATCTGAGATAAGAAACATGCATACAAAGAGGTGTTGATGTCTTCTTCAGTGTCTTTTGACTGCCTTCTGGTCTGCATGGGTGCATCAATGGGACCAATCACATTATCCAAAGGAAGATAGCTTTTGTGAGCTTGATAATGTGATGAAGATGATTCAGGAATATTGATTTCAAGATTTGTCATATTCTGATCTAAATCAGTTGAATCAGACACAGTATGACATGAAGGACTTTGATCTTCATCAACAGTGTCTGCTACATTCTCAGCATTCCTTTGATCTGATTCCTCTTCTCTTTGGTGTAGATCAAGATCTGATGATGTGTTCTCATCATCATCAACTGTTGTGATTTATTCTGAACTCTGTTGTTGTGGAGATTCAAAAACTTCTGGAGGATCAGGGGTCCAGATGAGAAAGAGAACATATTCAGGCGATTTCTCCTTTTTCTTATCTGCTTCAACCTGCACAACTGCATTTGTACCTGCATTTGATGTCTCATACAAGTGTCTAAATGATTTGGTTAGAGCATCTAAATAAAACAAGTGTGCTGGTCCTGATCCTTCAACATTTGGAGTGTGTTCATTAAAAGTCAAATTCATTGTTTCCTCCACAATTCTAGTTCTGTGATTGAATGCTCTATAGGCTTTACTGGAAATAGAGTATCCAACAAAACATCCTTCATCAACTTTGCTTTGAAATTTTCCTATTGGTATTTAAGATGGTAACAGGACATCCAAATGGTTTCAAAAAGCTAACTAAAGGTTTTCTATTGAAAATTAGCTCATATGGTGTCTTGTTGTGAGGCTTAATGACCAATGTTCTGTTCTGAACATAGCAAGCAGTGCTAATTGCTTCAGCCCAGAAAGTCATTGGTAATTTGGCATCTGCTAACATTGTTCTAGCAGCCTTAATTAGTGTCCTATTCTTTCTTTCAGCAACCCCATTTTGTTGTGGAGTTCTAGGAGCACTAAACTGTCTTTCAATACCTTTTGAATCACATAATTTATCCATCAATTGATTTTTATATTCTGTACCATTGTCACTTCTAATGATTTTAACTTTCTGATTCATTTGGTTTTCTATCTTAGTGATGAATGATCTAAGTTGCTCACCAGTTTCATCTTTTGTCCTAAGAAAGAATACCCAACAAAATCTGCTATAATCATCAATGATCACAAGACAATATGATTTCTTCCCTATACTACTCACATTTGTTGGTCCAAACAAATCCATGTGTAGTAAGTGTAAAGGGGTGCAATTTGAGTTCATGATTTTGGGCTTATAAGAGGATTTATGTTGCTTGCCTTTTTGGCAGGAAACACAGTGATCATTACATGAATATGTTTTCTCAGGTAAACCTCTGACAAGTTTGTTTTTAACAAGTTTGTTAATGGTTTTGAAATTCATGTGACACATCCTTCTATGCCAAAGATCAGATTCATCAACAGTTGCTTTTGAAATAAGACAATTTAACTCCTTTTGAGGTATAAATTTGCTAAGTCACAGCAGTACATGTTATTCTTTCTAGGAATTTTCATTAGGATCATGTTTGGATCAAGTTAAGAATAAGACATTCTGTGTCTGTGAAGTGAACTGGATTCTTTTTCTCAGTAATGTGGCTCACACTTAGCAAATTATACTTCAATTGTTCAACAAAATACACATCAGTAAAACTTATCTTATCACTGTTGACATTTCCTTTTCCTGTAATCCTTCCACCATTAGGACTACTTCCAAAAGCTACAGGACCTCCATCGAATTTCTTGAAGTTCTGCAACTTGCTTTTATCACCAGTCATGTGCCTAGAGCAGCCACTATCAATGTGCCATGTACTCCTTGACTTGCTCTGCACATATAATCAAACATAAATTAGTTTCTCTTGGGAACCCAAACCAATTTGGTTTTGGGTATCCCTTGTGCATTCACACAGTCAACCCTCTTGAAGGTCATTGATTGTGATGCACTGTTGTTCTTGGAAAATTTTGATTTATTATTCTTGTATTTCCAAGTCCAACTTATGTTAGACATAACAGCAGATACTGGTTTAAAAGATTTTGAAGTTGAACTAGTATGCAGAGGCCTGGCAGTATTAAAATTGGTAGCAGTGTTAATACCTCTAGCACTGCTAACTGCTTTAACAGTCTTAACTGAATCCCAGGTTTTAACTGGACGAGCAGTCTTAACTGTGTAAGCAGTGGCAACCTGTTTAGCGGTATTAATATTGTTAGCGATCTTAATATGCTTGGCAGTGTTAAATTTTGTTGCTGTAAACGTCTTCTGATTTCCATTGTTGGCTCTGTGTCTAGTTAACACTGCTTTCTATTTTTTGGAAGCACCAGTGTTAACTATAGAAGCCTTGCTCTTCCTAACAGTGTTAATAGAATTAATTTTTGATTTAAAATTTTGATGATTAATTCTATCAACAGATGTCCATGAAGGTTTCACAATCCTTTGAAATCTTTGATTATGAAAACAATCATGTTGAAGATGATTGGTTCGCCCGCATATGTAACAAGCCTTCTCATCAATTCTTTGAAAATTTGATCCCAATTTTTGTGAGATCATTTGATTCCAGTTTCTTTGATTTCCTCTGGAACATGTTGTTGGTTTTGACAAAGATGGTGAGCTGTTTGTTTTGCACATACATTTTGAACAATTTACAGAATCAAGTTTTTTAGACACAGGTTTGTTAACAGATTCATTTATTGACTTGCTCTTATTGTTAACAAAACCTAGACCTGTTTTGAGTTTGTTATCTGTTTTGTTCATCTTTTCCAGGTTAAGCTTTGCCCTTTCCTGAAACATTTTCTTACCTTCTACAATTTTTTCTTTCTTAAGATCAGAAACTAATCCAATGAGAGAATTCATTTCCTTTTCACGTGATGTTTCAGTTTTACCACACTCAGGTTTAGACTCATTCTCATCATCAGAGTTCCAATCTGTTATCTCTACATTTTCAACATCCACATTTTCTTCTAAAACTTTAATTGGATCTACCTTTTTAACTTCTTCTACCATACACTCCTTAAGCTTATTCATGTCTAAATCAGTTTTAGGAGGAAAGTAGTTTTGGTTATAAGGTGGGGGTACATTATTTAAACCGTATCCTAACCCAGTTTTAATTTTATTGTGAATCTGTGAGTCAATTAGGTGTTGAACACTTTTTGATGCATTTTCAAGATCCCATACTGTCAATTTCATGCTTTCTTTTTCACTAGTGACCTGAGCTAACAACTTTTGAAGATCTTCAACTTTATCTTTTAAAACATCTCTTTCATATTTGGCATACTCAACATCATAAACAAATTGATTCTCATTTTGTTGATATGCTTTAATTCTCTTTTCCAGATCTTCAATTGAAGCAACATAGTGTCTATTTTTTATGTCCCATTCTTTTAGCTCATCACAGATTTTAGCATTATGATCTCTATAATGTTTAACAGTTTTCTTGCATAAACTAGAACATAATTTAACTTGTACCTCATATGGAACCTCATCTGAATCTTCACCTTCTGTTTGTGCCATTAGTGCGAGATTCTGCACTTCTTCAACTTGATCTTGGTCACTCCAATCTACCCCAATTCCATTCAAAGACACTAGAGCATTTGTGGAAGTATCTTGAATTTGAATGTTTCTTCTTTGACCTCCATTGTATCCACCAGTTCTCTGACCTGGTCTTTGATCATTTCCTTCTTGCTTTGGAGATCTGCATTCTCTAGCAAAATGACCCATTTTGTGACAGTTGTAACATTCTACCTTACTCTTATCAAACCCAGCATTGTCTTCTCTCCTCAATGCAAAGTTACTCCTTCCTGTCCTTTGCAAATATCTCTTTACCCTCATGGAAATCATAGCCATCTGCCATTTGAGATTCATGTCCTCAAGATCATCAGGATTGACTTGCTCTAATTCTTCATGAATTAGTGGTGAGTACACATGGGCTGCAAAGAAAGCTTCCATGACTTGATCATAGGATATGTCTTGTGGTAGTGAACCAGATCCAAACCCATATCTAACTGGTGTACCTCCATAAGACTTTGAATCAGCTTGTCGTCTACCAGTGGACATAAATGCTGCATTTTGCACATTTTGAGAGTAACCTTCCACTTGCTTTTTGCTTTCAACTTCTGATTCAAATGATCTAAGATCATTATACAAGTCACTTAACTCCTTATCATCTAGATCACTCTTCTGCCTTAACTCAACTGTATACATCGTCCATTCATCACCCAATGATCTTAAGAATTTTCCGTTAAGATCACCCTTATCTATGTTGAACTTATGATTTTCCAAGTCACCAACTAACTTTGAAAATCTGTTAAAGACTTGGGTTAAAGTTTCAGACTTTGTTGCTCTAAAGTTTTCAAACTGTTGCTTGAGCAATGATCTTTTGTTCTTCTTGGTGCTTGCATTTCCACCAAATCTTTTGTCCAATGCTTCCATCAGAACCTTTGCATCTGCACACTGATCAAAATTATTTTGATATTCATTTGGAATGGCTATCAAGAGAATACTAAGATTTTTCATCTCTGTTGCTCTCTCATTTCTCTCAATATCAGTGGTTGGTGCTGCTCTTGGTAATCTAACACCATTTGCATCAGTTTTGTATTTTGGACCATTTTCAACAATATCCCACATTTGATAATCTGTAAGCAACATGTATTGCCGGATTCCATTTCTCCACATCTCATACTCATCAGGTTTGAGTATTGGAATTTTTGTTGCTTGAATCCCATCTGAAGTTTCTGCAGACATCCTTAAATCACCTTCTAAGATCACCCTTAAACGTAGCCTAAACCTTAAAGCTTAACCTTTTCAAAATCTTCCTGTATTCAAAGCTAACAACCGCTCTGATACCACTTGTGAATCCCAGAGTTGAACAATATCAAGATTTAACTAACTAAATGCTTTGAAGTATTAACAAGAAGTTTGCGGAATAACACTTGTTAACAAGGAAGATTTAATCATATGAACAAAGTGAACAACAAGAAGTAATTTGATAACCAGAGCTTCAATATTATTATTGATGATAATAATACGGATACACTACACTTGTATCTGGGTTACAAAGAAAAACCTTGAAGCTTCCTCACACTCTAACTATGAATGACGAACCATACATATAGTCAAACAAGTACACCAACTAATATTGCATACCATACCTTTGAAATAAGAAAACTCTATTATAAAATTAGAGTTTTCCTTTACAAGTTATCCTCATTAAAGTTTGGAAACTAATCTAACTCTATATATGTATTTCTGCTAAGCATGGTCTGTAATCACTGTTCACTGCACGTGCAAGCCTGACAGATCCACTAGGCGTTGTTTCAACCACTATCTATGCTAGCAGTGGAAACCTTGTAAACTAGACTAGCAGTATTAACTTCAAATGGCTTGACGGTGGAAACTAAGAGTAGTCCAGCAGAAGTAACGATCGCATCAGCGTAAACTTCAACTAACAGTGGAAACCGGAACTTGCAGTATTAACAAAGAATACCAGCAGTATTAACCATACTTAGATTAATTTCCAATTCTGCATCAGTGGACATTCTGACCCAACAACTACTATGAAACGTATAGTGGTCGGTCGGCCGCTCTTTGTCCTTTGTTCTTAAAATCCATCTTAACTTGGCATGTATTTTGTTTTCGTTCGTTTTTACCAATTAACTTAAGTAACGTTGTCCTCCCACATTGAAATAAATAAAAAGTTGCTTACCAATTATCATCTTGTAAGTCTTGATGAGTTGTGTATTTCTAGCTGTTAACTTTTGTATACAACGGTTTTAAGCTCTTATGCGAAGGTACTGGGCTTCAATTGCTTTTTATATATACAGTATTTCATCGTGGAATAATTATTATGAGTTGCAGAGGATTCGAGGAGTTGGATATAGATTAATCATAAGTTGATAACATGCAAAATTTCACATGACTAATAAAACACCTTTGAAAGTATCCAACCGGAGTAAATTTACAGATTGACAACTGAACCCATCCACCAACAGACCTTTCTATTGCATACGACCATACTTCACCAAAACGAGTGTTCTTTTAGAGAACGCCTTATGTGCCAAACGTATTGTTTTTCTTACAATAACAATCAAATCATCATCATATGTATATATAGACTAACACATGTATGCAAACATGCAAATTTTAATGCCTTTATAATTCGGAGGCCCTGAACGATCGACCACCCTCAAAGACAGCTATGTATTAGGGTTGATCTCATTAAGACGTACCACTAATAACGGACAAGTCGGTTATTGGAAACTGACGCAAGTCGAACGACCGATGCCATTTGCACCGTCACGTCGATTGACTATGCCGATTGAGTTGTACCTGTATGGCAACACACGGAGAGACACGCAGGTGGGGCCCAAATTAAATTAAAAACAATTTTTCCCTTTTCAACCGATAGTAAAAAATGTTTTTTAAAACGTTATAAAATGGTCATATATCCGTTTTTTGTGAAAAAAAAAATGTAACTCATTTTTCAATCCCAAACACCTTATATATACATTAAATTAAAGTTTAAATCCACACACATTTTTCATTTGGAACCTCCTGCGAAATTTCCATCAACATCCTTATTAATTAATGTAATCGTATTTTTATTCTTTCAATAAATGTAATGTTTTAATTTTTAAATGTAATGCTCTCTTTTTTATTAGTAAATGTAGAATTTTTATTGATGACAATTTGAAAATAAGTTGAGGGCAATTTAGATAATTATTTGTGTTGAGACTACTTTAGAGATTTGAGTTTACATGCAATATATGTAGTTATATATATATATATATATATATATA